>JAXDDX010000037.1:2795000-3395000 GCA_034670405.1 Hoplostethus atlanticus | reverse complement strand
CCTAATTGTGAATTTTTTCACATGAATTGAAATAATGCTAATTTATTCAGAAAGGGAATGTCTAATTAGTTTGCAACGTGATTGAATATTTTGTATGGAAAACAGATAAATCCTTATAATATCCAAATGTCCTTTGGGGAGATCAGGTGTTTATTTTGTTTTATTAATTTGGTCTTAATTTGTTTTTTGTTTTGGTTTGTTGTTCTTGTACATTGTTTTGTCTTTCAAAAGTAAGAATGGATGTTGGCTTTTAAAGCAAACACCTATCTGTCAGGGAGGTAAAGAGGCTTTTGGACTGATTGTAAGAGTTGAACTTCAGCTTTTTCTATGAAATCAATGTAGGCAACAGCCACCCGCCACTCACTTCATTTAGACTAGAGGCCCCTCGCTTAATTATGTCTATACAGAGGTGTGTGCTTTATTATGTAGTGCTGTTATTGAGATGGCCTCCCAGTCTTGGACCAGAGGAGCTGATTTTGTGAATCTCTTGGTTTGGTCCTCAGAAGTCTCTCCCCCCCCCTGGCCTGCCCAGCTGTGCTGGGTGATGTCGATCCTTGCTGGGGTGTACGAATGTGTGATATTCACCTTGTTTGCACTTATGTACATAACTATGTCAAAATACTCAAAATTTATTTTGAATAAATATAGATAAAAGAATTGATAAAAAATCAAATCACTGTATTGTTAAAGATATGAGTATACAGCTATCATTTTAATACAGTATAAACAGATTGTTTTGAGGAATTTGTCTTTTTTCTGTTTGTTAGAGCCCTACTCTTTGCCAAGCATGACATTGCCTAGCTGTAAACGGTGAATGGTTTGCTTCAAAACAGGTTTTTCTTTTTTTTATGAATTTAGAGAAGCATTTTATTGGTCCAGCTATATCTGATCCTGAAATCAAACAAGAAAGGTGGATTTGTAGATTCCTTCAGTTTAAAAAGAATCTAAATACTAATCTTGAATACACAAAATGCAATACTCTGGTCCTGACATGCAGGCCTACACCTTTCTCCTCAACAGTAATGCACCAAAAATGGCACAGTATAGTTCCACCTGCAGGCTGTCTCTAGAAAGGCAGGCAAGGAAAATTAAACAAGAAGATATCAAGATCAGAGAATAGGAGGACATGGATGTGAGACGTGTACAAAAGGTTTAAAAAGAAAACTGTTCAGATTAATTTCTATTGTGTTTGTGGAATGGGTTTTTCTTTGCTCACTCACTGTCATTCTACAAAACAACAATAAATATGAAATCTCCTTAGGATTTTAGTCAAAATTGTGAACAAGACCTGGTTTTCCAATGTTATTCTTGTAGCAGCAACATCCCTTACAAAACTCTGTTCCTGCAAACTTGGACATTTGATGCTCTTCAATTGCTCTTGAAGCCAATGATTTTGTTGCCATGGCACTTGTCCTAGTGGTGGATTGACTGAGTCATCCCGGTCAATCGGTTCAAGGCCCTCGGATTGTTGAATATAAGCATCTGTGCTCAGAGACGGTGTCATTGGGTATGAGCTGTGCCTCTGTACGGCGTGTACACAAAAACCACAAAAGCTTCTCTGCTCTGTCTCGCCTGTTCTGAATCCCTCTCATCATTACTACTGTCTCAATATATAGGAAAAATACATGTGGAGCAGGACAGGAGTGGACTTGCATACCACTGGGTTTCCAGTCACCAACAACTGAATATTAGATAGTTCTTTTTTTATGAAATCAATTTATTGTTACTATTATTTGAAAACAATTTAGTTGTAATTGTGCCTTTATCATGAGAGATGTGCTTTTCCCTGTAGTTCTTACTTTTAAAACTAATGTCACAAAACAACACATACAATGAGTGTCTGTAGAATTTGCCCCTTTATTTAAAATCCCTTTGAGTTGGTGAGCCGTCATGGAATTGGGTGCGATCGCTTCAGTGCCAGACTGAATGGCAACTTGTGGAAGGTCACGAGGGCCAAAGACTGTTCAGAACAAAGCCATATGAAAAACTCCTCTTTCTGCCACTCTAGGACAGACTTGAAAGTGACTGCTTTGTTTCTTAGTCGCCTATCTTTTCACTCTGTTTTTGCTTGTTGTGCTTGTATGTGCTACTGTGCTACATGCCAATTATTTTGCTGTGTATAGATATTAAAGGTAGGTTACTGTGCCTATGATGAATTCTGCAATTTTTGTTTTACCTTTAATAAATCACTTAATTGTGGTCCTCTTGTTGTGTGTTTTTGTTCTTTATAATCGTTTTGCATAACCTATAACTGTTAGTGACCTTGTGATTTGACTTTATAAGGTGCTCACTTCTGTTTGATAAGGTAAATGGTTAGATTGACTGACTAATGAAATTATTTTTTTAGATTCAGTATGTACAAGCCTTTCATAAAAGTTCAGGTCCCATAATTTAGATGTTTCTTTCAAATATCAAGTCAGCATTTCAAAAATGTAGCAGGACAAGTCGTGTTTGACATGAAAATAGCATAATATTAATATTATATTGCATAAGAGACTACTATTTTATCAGTTAGTGGTTTAAATCCCACTCAGTGAAAGCAAACGTTTTAAACATTTGTGAAAAAGCAGAAGTGTATACCTAAGACAGTATTCCTCAATTCTGCAATGTTTAATGTTTAATGGTCCTTTGGATATTTGCAGATCAGGCCAAATCAAATGTGTTTAAAGATGAATTGTATTTAATTTGCTATTTTTCAATCACTCTGGGAGCCCTTTGCCAGACATGAAAAGATAAATAAAGCAGGAGCAGGGACATGAACCATGCCAACATCAAAATATTTTATTTTTTTTGCACATTTTAAAGCCAATTTAAAGTTACATATAATAATTATAATGCAATCAATTTACCTGTTACATAATGAGAACATACTCTGCCTTCAAATGCTGTCAGAAATATTGTAATTACATGTTGAGTGCACACGAGCGACCCAACAAAGTGGTAATAAATAGACAGCAAAATAATCTGCATCCCAGGTAGACTGGTGCTCCCTGCTAATACATTAGTAATGCACTGAGTGATAGTACTGTAGGTGACTAGCATTTTCTCAAAAATGTGTAACTGTAAAGCTAAATGGTAAGTAATCTCAAATGATATACAGCATATCTGACAGCTTTGTTTAGGAGATTGGTAAAAAAAAAAAAATGTACACAAAATATGCTACAAAAATAACATTGTTTTGAACTACCTGGGACTACTTTCCCTCTTTCCATAAAATGTGAACATGGTGAGTGAGGGGAGGCTGTGTACAGCTACAAATCACTCTGCAGCGGATGTAAATGTGTTTGCTAAGATTAAATAGTTGCAAAAATAAACCTGGCTACATCAGCTATACTGAGTTAATGATATTTCATTTTTTAAATGTATAAATCTACCCATTCATCAATACACTGGATAAGAAGCACAGTCATCTCTTTCATCTCTCTCTTCTCATCTCTTCTCTTTCTAAATTTATAGACACATTTCTGGCTGTGGCAAAAGTGCTGAAAACTGATTTGCAGATAGTTTCCAATCCTCCCATTTAAATAATCTAAACATGGGTCTTGGTTGTAATTAAATTCAAGCAGTTAAACTGAAGCAACTGTGGTTGATTGTGGTTATTTGGTCCAAATAATATGTCTCAATGCATGTGATTTCCTATCAAATATGATGATGGATGATGATATGTCAGTGTTTTGAAGAATGCAAACCACTATACCCTGTGAAATAAATGAAATCTGGCTCATAGACTAATGCCAGTGTAGTCAAAGCATCACAGTAATTAGAAATCCTATCAAAGCAATTTTTATGAAGTCGATGAACAAGGTGTACTATCTTTATTTTGAAGGAAAAAACAGACCCGGAAGTCTAAATCATTCAGCTTTTAGCTTGACATTGGAGGAAATCAGTGAGTGAAAGAGAAGCTCCTCATTGTATCAAACATAGCCATGACAGTGGTTGAAAGATCATTTCCAGTGTTCAGACGTGTACCTTGCAGCGGCAACAGCGTGCTTCAGGTAGTTTTAAATCTGCGTTGCGTCCATCAATAGGGCATCCAGGAAAAGCCGCCATACTGGGCCAGAACCAGGCCCGAACGAAGTCGCAGACATCAGCAGCATTGCGATTTTTGCGACACCGGCGGGTTGGTTTGTGTATACGAGCGCTGCAGGAATTGACATGCTGTTTAGAAAAACTGACAACGGTACGATTAATTGTATGTTATGCACCGCGACTTGCTACCCCTGGCTACACAGCAGGTTTAGTGATGACTCCGCGTACTAAGGGTTTTACAGTTCGGATTTAGCTCGAGGAGGCTCGGCACCTAGGGAGAGCATGGGACTGTGTGGATTTAGCCAGAAGCGAGCTAGCGTTAGCTAACAGCAGCGAGCTAACAGTAACGATCAACAACTTCGCTCGCCAAGTACCAACCGTTAGCATAGTCAGTAGCTGGGTGCTGGACTCGGGACTCTGTTAATGAAGGGGGGTTGTTGTTTTTTTATTGGTTAGCGTTTGCCATTTAGCTTAGTAGCTGTTTACAGGGGTTGATCAATGTTTCCACGACGAGTATAACAGTCTAGCTAACTCATTAGCTTGCTAAGTGGCCTGGGTCAACCTCGACAACCCCCAATGAAGGAATACAAAGTTGTTGTGTTGGGAAGCGGCGGCGTTGGTAAATCCGCGCTGACTGTCCAGTTTGTCACGGGTACATTCATCGAGAAATATGATCCGACAATCGAGGACTTTTATCGGAAAGAAATTGAGGTGGACTCGTCGCCCTCTGTGCTGGAAATTCTCGACACAGCAGGGACAGAGCAGTTCGCCTCTATGAGAGATCTGTACATCAAGAATGGGCAGGGATTCATCCTGGTCTACAGTCTGGTCAACCAGCAGTCATTTCAGGTACCTAATCAGAAAATACCCATGTTAATACACATAGAAATGCACCATAGAAATGTTGAAATTGAACGTTATCTAGCTAGATAGTGGTATTTGGACTCTGCAAGGAGGTGTCAACTGGGATTCATGTTGTACTAATGGGAGAACTATGCTTTATGCAGTGGGATTTTACATTATAATATAGTCTATTGTTTTTCAATAGAAACCATGAACTTACACCCCCCCCCCCCCCGTTCTTTCAGGACATCAGACCAATGCGAGACCAAATAGTGCGAGTGAAGCGCTTTGAGAAGGTGCCACTGATCCTGGTTGGGAACAAAGTTGACCTGGAATCTGAGCGTGAGGTTGCTGGATCAGATGGCCGTGCTCTGGCCCAAGAGTGGGGCTGCCCCTTCATTGAAACGTCTGCTAAGAGCAAGACTATGGTGGATGAGCTGTTTGCTGAGATCGTCAGGCAGATGAACTATTCCACGCTACCAGAAAAACAAGAACAGTGCTGCACAGCCTGTGTGATACAGTGAGAAATAGGTAGGTGGACATTGTCTTCCCCACCCTTCTTCCCCGGGTTGCATTCCTACTCAGGCTACACCAAAAAGCTCAGAAGCACAGTTGGCCAGTCACTAATATTAAAAAAATGTGACAAAATGTCCCTGGAGTCTGTATGTAAAAAGAAACGTTCACAAGTTGAGAGGGAAAAAATGTAACACATGGATGACTGTGTAGTGTTTCTGTTTAGTGTGAGGGAGAAGAGAGAATCTGTATTCACTGTGCAACAACCATTGGAAGTGAGAACGATGAGTGGGTGTGCTGCTCTATGAGGACTGTTGGTTTAGCTTGTTATCATAAGATCGCAGAAAGAATGTGGCATGAAGAACACAACTGTCTGACTTGCACAGGGGCGGGGGGGAAAAGAGAAATCTAAAGAGTAGCGAGAAGTCAAATTAACCAGAGGCCTATGAGCCGGACGGTAGAAACCAGACAAAGAAAGAGGAAAATGTAACATCCTGAAAAATGAAATGATGTTCCAAAACAGGAAGCACACTCAATACTGTGAGAAGTGTCGCCAACGATAACTGCCTACACAAATGCACATTGTGAATTACCATCGTTTTAGCAGTAAAGGCCTATTTCTTCTAACAGTTATTATTTAAATTTCTCTTTTTTCATAGATCCATCATTGGTCAGGATCACCACAACCATTTCCTGTTTTGATGACCCATGAACCTGGGGCCAAGTTTGACCTTACAATGTTTCTACTAAAGGGATGGTTTATGACTGTCTACCACCAACCATCTCAATGGAGAGGAGTCTGTCCTATTTTTGATATCGTGACTGTAGAACACATTCTGCTGCAACCTTAATGGCCTTTGCGGTGATCCAGGATGGAGCTACTCTTCAAAGTGTAAAAGACAGACTGATTGGAATGAGTTTGAAATACCATCTGTCAATTCCAATCTTTCTTCTTTTCTTTTCTTTTTTTGAGTTGGAAGTATTCCTGAAGTAATAAGCAGGAGTGTTTGTGGGGCTGCAGCTTCTTTTTAAAGCTGCTTAATCACTATATCCTTTATTAATTATTACTTGTATCATGTCTCAAGTTTGGAATCTAATTTTGAATCAGTATTTCACAATAATGAAACATTTTTACTTTCAAGCATGCATACTTCCATGAGCTCATGAACAACCACAAATATCCGCTGCCCCAGTTACAGTCCTTGCTGCTCGCTTGCTGTAGTTTTGAGATCCTTGTCTGAAAATAATACTTCTAACTCATACAAACTACAGTATTGTGAACCCTGATTTTTGTTCTTGTGTGTGTGTATACGCGTCAATACATTTGAGGCATTTAGCTGACACTCTTACCCTGAGTGAAGTAGAGTGAGTGAGCAGGTAAGAGTTCAGTGTCCAGAGCAAGGACACATGGCAGTTGTGTGGCGCAATTCTGTGACAGTTTTCGTTGAGGGATGGTCATGCTATCCACTAGACCACCCTGCTGTTCTTTGTCATGCCCTTCAAGAATCTACTTGACCCGTTTGCAGTTAGTTACCTGGGGCAGCTAAACTCATATGAAAATATGCATGCTCAAAATTGGAAATGTTCTAAACTGACTTGAAGTGATAAGGAACAGCCATTTTACTGTTTGAGCCTGAATTATGTCAAACCATGGAAAACATGATTGCTGTGCTCTGCAAGGCCTAAATCATGTGTGACGCAGGTCTTCCATTTTCAATTTTCTTGAGGAATGGTCAAAGTTGTGGATGTGCCTCAAAGTAGGAGATGATTTTGGAACGACCAAAGGAGCTTACACTACATATTTGTGTTTGACTGTATGATGTGAGTTGCTTTAAATCCAGAAGATGCTGATTCTTGTCATCAAATAACTCCTGCTGCAATGTGGTTTGATAAAAATTGTGGTCCTGTTAATCAAATTTAGCATTGTATTTTTCTTTTTTTTATGGTAACCTATTTATTAAAAACTAATGACATGGGTAACCGATTTTAAACATTTAATTTTATACTAGTTTTATTTTTTTTGCTTTTGTGACTTTTCAAGATACAGTATATTGTTTTTGAAGCTGGGAATTTAACAGAGCCTTAAATAATTTCTGTTTCACCCTGGTCTCATTGTGTTTTTCTTTTTCTCAAGACACACAAGTCTTCATCTGATGATATATGCTGGCCTTTCCATTTTTGTCTTAGAACAAAGTGAAACATTACATTACTTGTATACGTAGCCTAGTGCAAATTTATGGGGTGGAAATCTGAATAGAAGACCAATGCCAGTCCTACTGTTGACACCTTAAGTCCCAGACTTGGTGAATTATTTTATGGTGCAGTGTGCTCTTTCATGATAGGAATTGAGAATTACTAGAGGCAGTGGTCATACAATCATGTTTCAGCTTAAAGTAATCTATTTGGCCATGCTACGTTGAAAGATGTTAGCTGTGGTCAAATCAAGATTTCTGGGCATTATGTGATCCATTTACTATTTGTATAAATTGCTAGTATGTTTTTCATTCTAGTGACTGAAATCTCACGTTGGAATTTTGAGTAAATTGTACAGTCTGTTTGTCAATGATGTAGGCGTTACCACTCTTGCACTGGTCTCTGGTAACCAGATCTGCTCACCCTGCCTCTCCCTTTGTGCCAACTGCCAAAATTGTACTTTTTAATCTCTCCAGATAGTAAAGGGGCCAGATAATGTGCAGAGAATGGACGAAACTGGACATTCAGTAAATCTAGACAAAATTTTGAAATAATCAAACTAAGCTGTTCAAATATTTCCATTAAAATGTTGAATTTTTGCGTAGTTTGTTAAAATGCCTCTCATATCAGGTGGTTCTTTCTGCTGTTGCTTTTGTAAAATCTTATAAATAATCAAAAATCTGATAATTTCAAAGCCGTTTTGAAATGTGGGTGACATTAGAATTATTTTTTATAGTCCCAAAATGTATTTCACTTACTTTTGGCCCAAGTATAAACACATAAAGAGTGTTCCCTCTTCCCTCATTAAAACAGAGGTTAGTAGATTGTCAGACCAATATGTTAGAAGAGATACATCTATATATTTTTTCCAATATGGGATTTTTAATTGGTAGCCTACACAAAGATGTGTCCTATAAGGGCGTTTTCAGCTCCACACCTCTAGGTGGCAGTACGATGTATTGTTTAAGTTAGGGGAATGACGTCATCATCTTTCAACGAGGAAGCTGACGGGCTGCATGACGAAGAAGGAAACTGTCAACCGGCCATAAGCAACCATGAAGATAGTATTTGTTACTGTCGGGACAACAAGTTTTGATGAGCTCATTCAAAGTGTCACGTCTTCTGACGCCGTACAAGTGAGTGCAGCACACACGCCGCCATGTTTGAACTGTCAGATTAATGTTAGCCGGGTAGCAAAGCAGCGCTAGCTTCCGAGTTAAAGGGGAACACTCAATTTCAGGATTCCTGTGTTATTCCTTTGGTCTTGGATTAGTGCAGTAAGGAAAATACGCAAATATTGGACTTTAGTCTTTGAAAATGGGAATATGAATGGGGAATATAAATGATTTAACTGAGTGGTGTTAATCTCTAAGATAATTTAACTGATGTTAGTTGTAATACCAAAGTGTAAATTTGACAACTGTTTTGTCAGCTTACATTTTTCTCCCAACAGGCTTTAAAAAATCACGGGTATGAGCATTTGGTTCTTCAGGTTGGACGAGGCTCTGTTCTCCCAAGTCCAGAGAGTTGTCCACAGCTCAAACTGGAGGCCTTTCGCTTCAAAGACTCCATAGCAGAGGACATCAAGCGTGCTGATCTTGTCATCAGCCATGCAGGTGTGTAAAATATCAAGAAGCTACTTGACCTGTTGCTTATCCTTCTCAATACTGTAGGTTCAAAGTGGTGATTCGTGCAGACACTGTATCTCTAGTTAGGCATGCTTTTCAACTGAATGAGCTCCAGAAGTCAGACTACATTTTTCTTTTTCTTTATTTTATTCGTTTTTTGACAGCTATGCACACATTAATGAACATTTCTGTAAATGTGCCAGAGTTAGCCAAAAAGGCTAGTGTAGTGCCTGGCCAGATGTCATTAATGGCTATCTAGAATTTAAAAAAAATAAAAAATGTGTATGCACATACACATTACTAAACATATCAGCAATGTGATAACATTATACTGAAAACCTATGATTAGTATAGTACAGCGCTGGGGACAGGACAACATTAAGGCAGATCTACATGAAGAAATGTAGCACAGTATCGGTGACAGGACGACCTTTAAGTAAATACTGAAACACAGGATGCATGCTCACAGATAGCAAGCTTATCTTCTTATCGTAGTCAGCCACTGTTCTTTGGTGGCTGGCCAATCCAGTATGGGATCCACATGTTTTATTGCTGGTGGGGCATGTGTGGTTTGAGGTAGTGCTGGTACCATTGGCTGAGATGTAGCTGGCCATACAAGATCATCTTAGGCAGGATCTTGTATGACTTCCATATAGTATGCACTGCAAGCATCATAGATTGAAGCGCTCAAGCTCTTGGTGTGGCAACTGTGGGTGACCCAGTTTTGCTGCTGTAAAGAAGTGTGATGAGAAGGATGGACTGATAGAGGGAAACTTCTTCGCTGATGGAGAGTCAACTCTGGTAGCAAGTGGGGGCCCAGGACGTGCAGCACCTTCCATAACTGCAGGATGCTGCTGGATCCTCAGTCCATCAAAGAGAGCAAGCACACAGCCCACGATGAGCAGGAGTGAAACAACCACAGGACAAATTTTACAAAACACAACAACCTTGGTTAGCAAGATACAAACAGTATACACAAAGAGGTAGCAAAGACATGGACAGACATGTTAAAAGATAAAAGGCATATTTTATCATTAATGAGCCAAGATTCTAACTGAATAGAAAAATACTTGTATTAAGTTACAATGATAAGCAAGGATTTTGATCTTCTTTTGTCCCCAGGGGCAGGTAGCTGTTTAGAGGCCCTGGGTGCAGGCAAGCCTCTGCTGGTTGTAGTAAATGACAGGCTGATGAACAACCACCAGCTGGAGCTGGCCAGACAGCTACATATGGACTCCCACTTGCTGTACTGCACGTGCAGGTGTGTGTTCCTCAATGACATGGTATATACATTAAGCAGATATAGTTTCTTCTTTGAGGATATTTAGCGAAACATCGGTAACAATTCTTTTCTCTTCTAAAAAATTTCAGGACCCTCACAAAGACCCTGACAACTATGGATCTTTCTGTTCTGTTGCCCTTCTTGCCTGGAGAGACAAAGAATTTTGCCAACTTCCTAGACAAGGCCCTTGGTGTTCAGTGAAGCCTCCGATTAAACAGAACTATGTATATTCAACAGCCGCTATCCGTGAACAATTGCTTGTTTTTAGTCAAACTGAAGGGCGAAGAATCTGAGAATATGTATGCACCATTGTGACTGTTATACATGCTGATGTTTTATATTTTTATATGCAATGAATTGTTGTTAATAATACAGGCCTAATTTAAAATCACCCTGAATGTTGTGAATTATTTGTGTACTCTATATTTGGCTTCTTGAACAGAGTTTTAGACAACTGTTCTTCTCCCGTCTGAGTCATTTGAGTCAGAGTGCAATACAGTAATTGAGACAGGCGAAGGAAGTGTTGCACTCCAAAATGAAAACAAACACTGCAGTGGTTCAGTTGAACACAAGAGAGCAGAGGAAGACAAAGGACCACGTAGTCGTCAAACTACAGATGGAAGTCAACAGTTCTCCGTAACCACTTTGTTAAGATGCAACATTTCATGGACTTTATGAAACTGCATGCCCAGGATGTTGATTCGAACCAGAGATTCAGTGATGTTCATCCATATTAAACATGGAGGTAAGCCACTGTGCTGTTCATAAATCTTTTGGTTGTTCCTGTTTTCACTTGTAGCGCTTTAATTTTTCATACTCTCAATATATTTACATTTCATCCCTGTGGCCTAGACAATGAGCAGTTTCTTGCCAACACCAACTGCCCTCTGATCCTGCTGCTTCAATACATGAGAACTAAACTCGGCCTTCCAGACTCAGGTGGGAAATTGGCTAAGATATTGTCATCTGCGTGATTAAAATGTACTTTATGAGCATCATACTGAACTGCTCACCTCGGTATTATGTACCCTGTAAACAACATGTTTTCACTACTGCCATCATTAGCAGGCAAAACTAAAGGCTATAAATTCAAGTGATGTTATTGATGTTAGTGATGTGACAATATCATTTCTCTATCATGTTAGATGTCTTAGTCAAGGGAGGATGTGTAATTAGTCATTGGAGGCTGCCATTAAATATTTCACGCAGCCCTACTTTAAAGGTGTCTGCTTACATCCTACCACTCTGCCATAGCGGACGCACAGGAGCCTGAACGAACCTAAACAGCTGTCATTACCACCCTCATTACCACTAAGATTGATGGAGTACACTGTTGGGTTAATGTGAAAACAACACAGCCATCATGTGTAAATCAAGCTCTGTCCCACACTTCACCCCAGCAAATACACTGTGAACCAAGTTTCATATCTAGCTCATGCTGTCACCTCTATACAGGGTGTTTGTGGTTTCTTTTGATGTTTCTGCATAGATGGTGTCTTGACCACAGCGCTCCTACTGTAGTCTCATTATGTCTGTGTGAGACTGCAATGTGATTACAATGTTGAAATCTCTAATGAACGATAAGATTGGCCTTGTCATAATGTGTGCGTGTGTGTGTGTGTGTGTTTCAGAGCTGGTGGATCTCTGTGACGACCAAGGTGTTGTGAAACTGCTCTTTCTTCCACAGTACTGTCAGGAGTGTGCCAATAGATTACTTCCAGCCAGATCCTCCTTTATTTTCTGCATTGTCAATCGTGAGCAATTACATAACACTCTTAGAGGTTTTGCACGGTCAGTTGAAACAGACTAACCATGAAAGGGGAATTTCTGTTGTCACATTCTGGTTGATTGTAAAACCTAACCTTAAACTCACTGGAGATGATATGCTTAACTCTAACAAAGAAAACAACTTTTGAGACATCCATTTTTGAAGATGTACCAATTTTATCCTCTATGGCTTAAAGGGAAAGTGACAGCTATTTCCAGACATAGCTCTTAAATAGTTTATCTTATCAGGAAACCCAGATGATGGTGCTTATGTTTCCATCACTCCGTTAGTGGACAACCCAGGTCATACACTCCTTGGTAAGTTGGCCAGTTCGATTGTTCATTTAACTTGTATATGTTGCTTTGTATGTGGCGTGTGTGATTTAGTTATGATATATATTCATGCATGTGTATGTGTCAGACACATTGCAGTCTCAGGCTCATGGTCTGGAGAAGGCTCGTCAGCGACAACTCCGCCACTAAGATGCGATCTCAGGCCAAACGCACACAGCCTGTGAGTTTGTGGGTTTGTGGGTGTGCATTGCTGTATGTGTTTATGTGTTTGCATGTCTATATGTCATCCTCATCCTTTAATTTGCTGCAGGCTAAGGGTCGTGGCCGAGCACGCAGAGATCGCCCTGATGAGGAAGCCCAACAGCGTCATTTAAACAGGAGGAATCCCAAATTACAAGGCAGAATATAATTTATGTGAATGAAGGGGTCATTTGGTCAACTGAAGGTGAACATCATGGAATTAAAACTGAATAAATATCTACCCTATGCTGTACGTGACTTTATAAATACCATGATTATCATTTCCACTCATTAAAAAAGGCGACCAAAGGCAAGTATGGTGTAAAAGGGGACTATTTACAGAAAGACCAGAAGGGTTTCTCTGCATCATAGTGAGGCAAGTCGTACCAAATCCTGCCACAAGGGTGAGATAATGCTTAAAATTGTAGCCTTGTGGGTTGACATAATTTGTCCTCCAAGCTGATCCCACAGTGCAATGCACACCCAGCATTCCATCTTCTCCCTGTTCAAACTGGCAAGAGCAGATGTTGACATTTGGTGGCTTTGCATTGTGGAACAAGTATGAAACACTTAATGACCGCAAACCAGAGGCCCCAATGCTCTTCATGCACCTGGCCCATTTTGCTTTTGATGTGATACCAGGGCATGCTATTAATATTTGAGGTAGAATCTGTATACCATAAATACCTTCTTCTACCAAGCCTACCTTAATCTGCTCCCATAACACTTTATAACAGTAGGAGACTAGGAGTATTTTAAAAATGTTTTCTTGGCACAGACACGAGGTGTCACCATCTGCCTCAGTGATTGGAATGAATGAAAGGCTGTGGTGAATTGTTTAACCCAGGGGGAACGTGTATATCTATTTTAGCAACCTGTGAACAAGGGTGTGAAATTGTGACTGAAGCTCTGACATTACTGTTTATTTTCAAGACAGGATCATTGTTATTTTCAAGCTTGTTCAGCCGTGTGGAGTGAACAAGTGAACATTTGAGCTCAAGTAAGAGACATTGGGTTACTGGGTTATTGGGTAACTATACTACAATTAAAGAAAAATACTGAGTTAACGCTGTTGACTGGGCAGAGTGACTGTATGACTTTTGAGTTACAGCTTCATCTGGTAGAGTGGTTATGTTACACAGGAAATGGTGGGTGAAATGCAGCAAGTAGTCTTAGTTTACAGTTCCAGCTCCAAATGGTGTTTAGAGTCAGAGCACTGGCCACAGTGGCTGGAAAATCAGAAGAATACACCAGACACTTTGATTATTTTAGCAATTGATGACATTTTTCTAATAGAACAGGCCCTCTAACTGAAGCCTGGTAACCTGCCAAAGTGACTGGTAGAACAGAATATTAGTCAATATTTAGCTTGGAATGGTGTTCATTCTCCACCCTTCCTGTAGTGTATGAGCCAAATTCAGGTAGTTTCAATATCCATGATCGACGTGCGGGTATACAGGCTGAGGTAAAGTCTCATGTTTCTCAAGAGCAGTAAACCACAAGAAAAATGACTTCCCTTTCAGGAATTTCCCTCCCTTTTATTCAAATTAAAATTCACACTAATAATTCTTGTCATTTTCCCAAAAGCACTTGTGTAATAATGTGATAAATTCTTTAATAATAATATTATAATAATATTACACAATAAAATGGTTCAGACTTGCATCTCTGTTAAATAAATAAACCGTGTGTGCAGCTCCACATTGTGATCTCCAATGTGTTGAATCTCCAGGTGTTGAATCATCCAAATTATATTCTAAGAATAATAACACAAAATCCAGCATCATTCCCCCAAGTTATATGGGCCGAATGCCTTTCTTCAGTTTGCTGTTCAGTCAGTGGAACTAATATCTCACCATTCAAATCTAATCCAATGACCACATTTGAAGAGCGTGAAAATTGAGCCAGAATGACCTTGGTTTCTAATTCTATGGTCAGATCAAATAGCTCTCACCCTGTTAGCTTAATCAAGGAAACCTTGCTTAAGTGGCCTAAATTAAGGGGTCAAGACATTTTGGATATTAATATAGTAATGCTAACTGAGACATGGCACATGATTTCTTGAAATGCTATTAGGTTTTACATAGATATAACTAGTTTTCTGGTATGCAGTTACTGAAGTGTTTGTAATATCATCATAGATCCATCAGTTCAGTATCACAGCCATTGCCATCAAAGTCATTGAGGAGACAAGATATAGCAGTATGTGATTCAATTTTAGGCAAAGTCCCAACCTTCAGTGTTTTTACCACAGCGTCTTCACTAGTTCATTCTCGTCTAACCATTAGACAAGCTTTCTGGTTTGGTTTGGACTGGTTCTGCCAGTTACTCTTGAATATGTTTCACATGATGTTTTAAGACACCACATGTGAATCTAATAAAGGATTGTTTTGAAGTTGGAATCAAGTCAGTTGTTTTTTTTTCACTATAGCTTCTCTTGCAGCTGTAACTATTTTTCATTCAAACGTGTACTGTGTTATACATCATTTTAGTTGTAAACATTTTCAAAACATTATACTCTGGCAGCAGTACCTTAATGTGGCTTGAATTTATTACATTACATTACATTGCAGTCATTTAGCTTTTATCCAAAGAGACTTCAATCAACCTAGGTAGGCAAGAGAACTACTAGTCACCAGAAATCGGAAGTGCATTTCCTTCCTCAACAAGCATCTAAGAGTAGAACCAGTGATAAGATAAAAGTGCAATAAGTTTGCTACCTACTTTTTATTTAAAGAAATGAGACAAATAAGTGAAGCATATAAGTGCTAAGACAAATAACCAAGTGCTAAGAGGAAGGGTCAGGGTAGTGTTTCTTGAAGAGGTGGGTTTTGAGCCCGAAAGATGGGCAGCGACTCAGCTGTCCTGACATCAGTGGGGAATTCATTCCACCACTGTGGGGCCAGGACAGAGAAGAGCCGTGACCGTGTAGATCGGCCACAGGGGCCTCTGTGCGACGGGGCAACCAGTCGCCTCGAGGCAGCAGAGCGAAGTGGTGAAGGAACTGTTCCTTTCACTGCCCGATAGGCTAGCACCAGGGTCTTGAACTGGATGCGAGCTGCTACAGGGAGCCAGTGAGAACGGAGAAGGGTAGTTGTGTGGGAGAACTTGGGGCGGTTGAACACCAGACGAGCTGCAGCTTTCTGAACAAGCTCCAGAGGTCTGATGGCAGACAAGCAAGGAGGGAGTTGCAGTAGTCCAGGCGGGAGATGACAAGCACCTGCGCCGTCTCGTCAGTGAGGAAGGGGCGAATCCTCCTGATGTTGTAGAGTAGGAATCGGCACGAGCGTGTTACTGATGCAATGTTTGCCGAGAACGACAGTTGGTCGTCTAGGGTAACTTATCTCTGTGTTTTCATGCCAACTACAAACTGCTGGATTGTACATGTATATCAGTCCTCTCTCCCACTGGAACTGCACGACGGCCACAATAAATGGCTTTTAAAGAGGCACAAAAGAGCTGATTTGAACTTTTTATCATCCGTGCCCGATCTGCTTTTGGCTGACTAAACATGGTGGAACCACATAAGAATTGTTGTTGTTGTTTTTTTTAACTTTTATTTCAGACAGCTAGGACTGGATCTGTTCCTAAAATTCATATTGTTTGTCCTTAAACATAAATGTTTCTCCCTTACACAATTAAGTGGTGGATGTTTGGCTCTAAAATAGAGGATTAATTCACAGGCAATAAGCACTTTAGGTCTGTTCAGAAATGAAACTTTAAGTATGTAGGTTATTGGCTCTACAAAATGAGATGTAATTTTCCACTCAGTTCATAAAAGGATAGTGATGTAGCTTATGCCTAGTAGTTTGCTGATTGCATTAAATGATTTCCACATTTTTATGTGTTGTTGAAGTTTTCATTATTGTAGATGCATAGAAAGTAAGTTTCCACTGAATAAAGCAAACCACTTCTTGCAGCCTCCATCACTCAAATTGTTCCTTACAACTAAAGTATCTTCTATACAAAGGACACACATTCCTATCACATAATAATAAACTCTTTAGCATGAATAATGTGGTAAGAAGTGGCTTACACTGAGCCTCTACACAAATAATGTACGTCACACTTCATGCACAGCCTTATCTCTTATGAACTGTATGTATGTATCTGATTATCTTCAGCAAGGGGACAGTAAAAGTCTGATGGAAGAAACAACAAAAACCAAGACAGAGGGTAGTGTAAATAAATTTAATTGAAATAAATGTGATAGTAATTATCTTGTGGATATTGTGCTAACACAGAAAAACATTGTGATATCAGCTAATTCAATGCCACTACCCAGATTTCTGATAAAGAACAAAAGTCCCATTCATTAAGACTAGAGTGGTATGAATAAGTCCATACAAAAAGTAACAATTGGGTCAAAACAGAGAGTCAAACAAGCCCTCTATCCAAATGGAATGGCCATTGGTTGACATCACATGGCAAGAGACTGCAATCTATCATAAACTACCATGAATGATGCAACTTTCTTTGGCATGTTTGTTGGCTGTGTCAGAGAGCAAGAAAGTAGTGATGTGTGACTATTTCCTCCATTTTTTTACTTTGCATTACTTGGATGGCATATAGATCTGGGTGTTTCAGATTTGATCCCTGTTACCTAACCCACCTCTGGATATGGCTTTGGAAAATCAGGTGCCCTCTTCAGTCCAGTTACACTTTTGTTCTATGTGATTTGGGAACGCTGTCTGAGTATAATCCACTTTCAGGTTGTATGTAGATTTGGAGTTTAATGGTAGGTGTAAATATGACCATTGAAATAGTAGCACACCTTCAGACCTTTGACCCTCAGACGTCAAACGTAGGTCTCCCATATGTGAAGGTTGTAACTAAGGAGAAATGATTGCAGACCAAGGGAGATAGGCATACTTGCTTAATTCACTTGTAAGACCCTAAAGCAGTCTTCAATTGCATATGTTGCAAATGGAAATGGGAAGCATTTGCTACTTTCAAACAAATGCCTCGCCCCAGAAACTGATTTTCTATGAGTTAGGACTTCTCTCAGACTTGCTATGCCTTCGCCTGTTTGCTTCTCTGAGCCTGTTGTTTGCAGATGTTCATTAGCATTTGGAAAAGCCTGTGTCAGCTAGCCCCGCCCCCCGATCTTTGATTGGGCACACTGTTACTGGAGCTGTCAGCACAGCTTGGAAGGTTTTCTGCTCTACGCTGCTCGCCACAGACCAGTTGAAGAAAGGTTGCTGTCTCAGGCGCTGCCTTTGTTAGCTAGCTTGGAAGGTACCAAGAAAGACAGAGCCGCATCCATGCACTAGCATACTTTTTGGAAAATGATCATCTGTACGAATAAAATGGAATACCCCCTTAGAACCCAATGCCAGCGAGTCCAAAAACAGGTACGTTAAACCAACACTGAACGAAGCTGTTAAACGTAGTTAGGTTACCGTTTTAACACAATTAATGGTAGTGGCTAACTGGGTTAGCTTACCTTTAAGAGAAGTCCTTACTGACGTTCATTCATTTGATGAGGTGATTTTTTTTTCTCCGCAAAAATAGCATGTCCATTTTCCAGCTCTCATATTCAACTCCCTTGCTTGCTTTGAACTAGTTGTTTGTTTCGCTAACAACCGTGATAAGAAAACAACCGTTTTTTTCTCAAAAGTTTGTACTTAGTGTTTAGCTTGTAACGTTGAAGTGTCTAGCTAGCGAGCGAGTATAGCTGTAGCAAACTTCTAACGTTAACCGATCTAACTTAGCTAACGGTTTATCGCGCTAACAAGCTAACGTTAAGTCATAGTTAACTTACACACCTTAAATACACATTTTTCTTTACGGTTAAGTGTATGGATATGAATTGACACCTTACTCAACGTTAGAAAACATAGTTCCCATCTCCAGCAGTTCAACTGTCATATAAAGCTTGTAGCATTACGCCAATGCACCTAGTGTTCAATGTTCAAATTTTAATGGAAATGTTTTAATTTTCAACACTATTTTCTCATTGCTGTTTATTCTTTGTAAACTGTAATGTCAGCATCACAATCGCTGCATGAACGCATAACCAAGACCAACCACTTGGCTTTGGTTGGTTCACCAAGGATGATTTTCCCCCAAGACCATTGTGCTCTTTGGTGTATTAGCTTTTTTGATAACTAACTTCTATGTCGATCTGATTTAGCCAAATACCGAAGCTGAAATGTGTAGTTAACTGACTTGCAGTGTTTGAGAAATTGAGAAGTGATGATGACATCATCTGAAGATTTACACAGGGAGAGAAAAGTGTTTGTCATGTATGTGAATGTAAAGTAATGCAGTGCCATTTTAGACACTACATATAATATTATGACTGGTCGAAATGATCCAACAATATAAACGTTTTTGAAACATCACCTAATGGGGATAGCTGTGCCGTTTTCCTCCCCCAAATGTAGACGACTTTATTGTGCTGTTATGTTGGGTGAACTGGACTGCCAATCAAAGTTGTTTTTCTCTTCTGTCCTGCTTTTCGTTTTGCCAAAGAGAGGGGGCGCCTTTCTAAGTGCAGTCAAAGACATGATTGCTGCAGCTTAGCATCCAGAAATGGAACAACAGAGGAAGGAATGTGAGCAGCCAGAGATTCAAATCTTGCACTGTTGTTTCAAGCTGTGGGTTGCTGTTCATCTTCAGTGTCATTCAGTCAACATAGTGCAATTGATCGCATTTGGGTCATGCTGTTAGATGGTGAAGACACAAACACCCCCTTGTCATCTATTTGTGATAGGAAAATGTTGTAATAGTCCGGGTGAAGAAAGCAGAGATTCAAATAAACAATTACCTGAAACTGGGGTTAACTATTGACTGGGGTTAACTGCTGATGTCAGCCTGGGTTTTCAGTATTTGCACTGAGACAAATGGCAAAAATATAATTCACAACTGCTTAAAACGTTTGCTTCACCAAGTCCTGTATCTTAAAAGAAACAAAATAGACAAATGGCAGACATTTAAGTACCAACAATTTTTAGCACCTGACTTTGATATAACTTCCTTTATCTATCTTCCTGCCATGTTTTCTGACAGGCTCAATCATTCATGTTGGTTTGCCTCTGTTTCTTCATCATGCAGCCCAGTGTTTTGTTTGTCTTGGTTGGGTCTGCTGTCCTACCCAGCAGCTCCCCCTCCCTCCCCTCTTTGGGCTGCAGCTGGTTGTTTTGCGCTACTCCCTGAGTTCAGGTTGCAGAGCCAAAAACAGGCCTGGCTGCTTGTGTTTCCGGTGATGAAGGGGGATGAGTTAGTAAAGGCCTGTCAGGACACTGGTGCATGATAAGTACAGACCCCTTCAGGCTCAATCGGAATGCAGATTGGATGTCCTTCTCCTGTATCTGCAGCCCCCCTCCTGCAGCCCACCGCTCTCTCCTGCTAGCCCCCCCCATGCTGACACATTTACCCTTGGAAGACTGCTGGCATCATTTTTCCAGTTCTTTGTTCTGTCTTGGTCATGCACTCTTCTGTTCATATTCTTCTGCATACGGTGCTGCAGTTTTGTTTGTCCGGCTGTTATCAAAGCTTCTCTTTGTCTCCGTTTACCTTTCCTCCCTTCAATGATGTCACCCTTGTTTTTCATTTCATTTCTGCCTTGAATTTTGCTCTGATCAATAAACAAATGACCTCTCATGGGTTGTGGAGGCAGGGTGGGTTTTTTGAATATCAAATGATCTGCACCTGTGAATTTTCTTTCACCACAGGCTTCCCATGAGTTTTTTGTCTTCTGCAGCCGGGCCACAAATTTGACTTGCTCTTGTGATTTGAATACAGCAGTGCTCTAATGTCATCAGCATAACCATCTTTCACATTTTAACCTGTTTTTGCTGCTTTTCAAAATCAATAGAATGATAATCAGATTCTTCGGATAGGTTATAGCTTCTGAGCATAAACTATGCTTTGTAATACCATTGCCTAAAATTATGCCGACATGTTTATTTTATTTTATATATTAGCCATACACCCATTTTATTTGGGCTTTTTCATGTAGGTGAATAACAGTGAGTGTATAGCTTCATCAGAAGTTGTGCTATGTGAGTTGAGCTATTGGAGTCTTTGCTCAGGGGGTAGAGATGCAGCAGTGTGGATGGGTGTGGGGACGCAGTTTTGACATAGGCTACCCGTCTGAACCTTCCTCCCTTGGTGTGTATTATCTACAACTATCGGTGTATGAAAATGTGGGATGGACCACTTATCTGACATGACACCGAAATATGCACTTTGCTTACTGATTCAACCTAGGGATCAGACTGTAAACAAGACTAACAAAACAAGACCAGCCCCAAAAGAGAGACTGTATGTTTGATGATGATGGCTCATTTAATATGTTTTAGAAAAATGTTTTAGGAATAATTAAAATAACCCTAGACAATTCTGAGGAATTCAAAAGTTTAGGAATTTTGAAAAGATACCTGAAAAGATACAAGAAAACATATCAACATTGAGCATTTCCTTGAACGGTAGGTTACAGACCTTTGATTTTGTTATGGTGTCAGCAGACTTGGTTAAAACTGTAGGATGTGTCATTTCCTCCTGTGAGACTGCTCAGGAGAACTGTAGTTCCTGTTTCAATTTGACTTCTTTTGTAGTATATGTCGAGACATGTTTGTGAGTGGAGACAAGACACTGATTTTTGATGCTGCAGCAAATCCCACCTCCTCGGACCACATACATACAGGTGTTGCCACTTATTTTACCCTTCTTTTTGTAGCTTAAGTACAAGACTAATGACATGATGTAATTTGTCAGTTAAATTGTGACTTGCTTGTAGAGATTTGCTTGTGAAGATTTCTGTTTTGTCTTTACACTTTACACTACTGGATGGATTTGTTTTTTCTGAGTGAGGAACTCGATGGGTGTGCTGCCTGGCTCACAAACCTACTGATAGTATGTATTTACAGGGGCAATCGAGTCACAGGCAGTGTCCTGGTTGGGTTTGGGGTTCTCTCTTGGATGCAAGAGTCATTCACTCCAGCTTTAATAGGCCTAATAATAATAATGTAATGTGTTGCTTTATTGATCCCCCTACAGGGTCAGCAACAAAGCAGTTGCCCTGGGACTGGTAGATTTCAGTGCCTTGCTCAAGTATTCCTTATGAAGGGGGATGTTTGCCAACATGCCGCAGTAGGATGTTTGTGATCTGGCTCTTGCACATTTTCACACTAAAATGATTAGAAACTCAAGGTTTTGGTTCTATAAATTATACGCTCTATAGTGTTGGCTTGTACAAGGCCTAAGTCCTTTCACTGACCAAGCCAGTTGAGGCTTAATAGAACAGTAACCTAGATTATGAGGCTAAGGCCACTAATCAGCAACACTCGATAGGTCTTTGATTGGCAGTCACCTGTGTGCTCTCGGTCCTGTCCAGACCAATTCCTGTATTCACTGACAGAGGAAAGTGGGTCAGGGTCCATGTCTAAGCAGGTTTCATTCATTGTCGATGCCCCTCTCTCACCCTTTTCTCACCTTCCCTCTCCTTTCAAATCCTTTTCTCTGTTACCTTCTATCAACCATGAAAATGGGAAGTTGTAAATAATCAAAGTGAGAGTGAATTGTTAGATTGCTAGTATGTTCTTATCAAAATCATGTCTGTTCTTGAGTCTTAAACATCTCAGCTTGGTTTCTATATAGGTCGTGAGGTGGAGCCTCCTGCAGGATCAGGATCAAGCTCTCATGCACTGCAAGGAGAAGTGAAATACCACATGGAGCTACCAGTCAGATAAACATGGTGCTGAATGCCAAAGAGCTGCACAGGACTAAAATTGAGTAACAAGCTCTGGCAGTCGCCATTCCCCACAACTATCTGTGACATAAGTTGAAGTGTTGTTGATATGAGAGGCACATAATAATCCTAGATAGCAATATGTGCTGCTAAAAGGAAAAATATCTGCCAGCAGTTCTGTAGCTGAGCTACAGTGAACCATTTGGCTGACAGGCTGTCCACTCAGATTTCACACACAGGGGAGCCGGGTCCTCACCCATGGCTGTGCTCCCAAACACCTTTTCCTAGAGGCCATTGTATGAGGGCGAGAGAGGTAATAAATGGCTTTGCCTATGAGGGCAAGCCAGCTTCCCTCTCTGCATGGGTCTGTTTCTCTTGGCCTCAGGCTCCTCAGCCCAGTCGCCCCTCTGTTTGTGTGTTTGGTCTCCTCCACTCCTTCACTGTTATGGAGCTTCCCTCTGTAAGGCCTCCTAAGCCCTTCTTTCAGATCACTTCTGTCATCTATGGTTCCTCCCAGCATGTAAATCCCCTTTTGAAATGAGAAATTTGGGTATTTTTTCCTGTTTTGAAATGGGTATTAGGCTGGTTACAGACATTCAAATTGTAATGCCCTGTACTTGTTGGCTTGTCATCCATCTAAACCTTTCATCCGCATTGTTTTGTCTGTGTTTTGTGACAGCATAGCGGAGTAGGCTGTTGTGGTGAGAATGCATCTGACCCTGCTGTAGCCACCATGAGTCCATGTCTGTGTGCCTGTTGAGCCCCCTGCTGAGCAGCCTTGTTTGCTTGTTTTATTTGGAGAGAGAATAATGTGAAGAATGCACCCACTTGCCAGTGGCGCAGTTATTACAACATCACGGCTGCTGTTCCCCTCACACTGCTCCTCCTCAGAGTTGATGTAAGGTGTATAACACAACTCTAATCCAAAGCCCAGTCCTAGCCTGTCTACGCATCAGTTGTCTGGCATCACAGCAACATGAACACTTCAAAGCCCAAACTGCTTCGGCCTCAAAATTAGTTTTGATTAATTTCCATAAAAGATGTTTTTTCATTCTTATGTATGTACAGTAAAGAAGAAAACTTTTCATTCAGAGACATCTATGCAATTGTTGTATGACAGCCACAATACCCTTGAGAACAATACCTTTTTTGTGATTATGGGTACTTTGGTGAAGCAGATGAACATTGCCTCACAGTCTTACATATGCTCATAGTAAAGAATGTCTTTTCAGCTAGGATTGCTATATAATAAACAACATGTTTTTTCCCCTCAGCATCTAACTATTTCCCTGCTTCTCTTCCCTTGTTTCTGTGCAGGTGATGGTGAACGCTGAGAAGGAGCGAGCGTCGCTGCTGTTCATGAAGGCTCTGGTCAGCAGGGGGAGCGTGGACGCCGTGTCCCAGCAGATGGCCTCTCACCCTCAGTACTTGGAGAGCTTCCTGCGTACACAGCACTACATCCTGCACATGGACGGCCCCCTGCCACTGCCCTACCGCCACTACATTGCCATCATGGTCAGTAACCTGGCTCTTCTAACGTGCATGCACACCCAGAACCTTACTGCCTGTCTATCCTCATCTGTAGCACACAAACTCCATATATCTACTCCACGTAATTTAAGGGCAGTGGGGGGGTGTAGTGTTTAGGGAAACTGTTCTTCACTCAGAAAGCTTGCATTCAGTCTGCTAGGGCAGCAAGCATCTGCACTGCTGAAATGATCTTGACCAGGGCACTGAATCCCTCCCAGCTCCAGGGATGCTGTTCTGTAACTGACTCTGTGCTTTGACTGTCCTGTGGAGGGGGGAAAGACACAAGATGAATTTCTCCTTAAGGGATCAATAGAGAATTACAGAAAATAAAAGAATAACATGCTGTTTTGCTTGTTTGATTTGGCCATTTCCCTTAATTTGTCTTTACTGATCCTCCTCCTCTTATGCTTTCCAGGCTGCAGCACGGCATCACTGTAGCTACCTAGTGTCCCTACACTCAGCCCAGTTCCTGAGGGTAGGGGGGGACCCTCTGTGGTTGCAGGGTTTGGAGGCAGCCCCCCCTCGCCTTCGCCTCCTTGACCACATCAACAAGGTGCTGGCCCACCAACCCTGGCACACTGCCTGCTCACACATTCAGGTACAGCCCGGCGTACAGAGGAACCACACATGACATAATCTTCATAAATCATAATAAGTCAGTGTGCCTATATCAATTACATAATTACTATCCATATCTGTGGTATATGTATGCTTGTGTACTCCAGAAGCCCCTGAGTTAGGAGAGTAGTCTGAACCAGAGTTCTTGTCCCCCCCAGACGCTGCTGAAGACAGGAGAGCAGTGCTGGTCACTGGCTGAGCTGGTGCAGGCGGTCGTGCTCCTGGCCCACTGCCACTCCCTTTGCAGCTTTGTGTTTGGCTCTGGCACAGACGCCGATGTTGCCCCTCTCCTCAAATCTCCTAACGGCACCCCACCGACCTACTGTCCCTTTGATGCTGCCAACGGCAATACCAATGTGCCTCTGTCTCTCACCACGCCCTCGGAGCACATCACACGACGACGGGTAACAACTCGGGCTGTTATTTCATTTAAATCAATGGGCCAGATCATCAATGTTGCAAAAGTGTGCAGAAAGTAGTACAATTCTTGTTTGTAAAATTATTAACATCAAAACTTAAACGGTGGCAGGCTTTTAGATACTGTAAGGCTGTAATTTTACTTGAAAAGTCCTTTTTTGTCTGGTATTTGTCTTGATAGTCCCTGGACTCCAGTTGTGATCTGGTGTGTCTAAAAGAGAGGATTCAGAAGTCCCAGGAGGAGAGGGAGAAAAGAGGGGAGCGACTCCTGCAGTCCCAGACACTCCAGCAAACAGGTAACCTACTTGGCAAATGAGTTCAGGAATACACACACATACTCATGTTCTTTACATGTTGCCAGTCCCTCAACATTGTAATGGTGATCCTGAGAGTTAAATTTAGACCACATGGTGTGAAACTTGAGTGATTACATTCCTTGACATACTGTCTGCCTGCCGTCCCTCTTCTTTCCTTTCAACGTCTCTTTTTTAGATATGGAAGAAGAGGAGGAGATGATATATTTCACAGACCCCTCGCATTTTATCACAGACCCTGACTTTTGCTATCAGGAGTTTGCCCGTAGGGAGGAGGACCACTTCCAAGTATTCAGAGTGCAGGTGAGGACTTAACATGTGCAAATGAACCCACCCACTGGGCGGTAAACAGGTGCTCTTGTCAGTAAACTTGTCAGTGCTAAGTCAGAATGTTAGTATGACCCAGTATCATATGTCTATGGGTCCTTGGAAGCCTTTTGGCAAAAACAGGTCAAGTGTCTAGACTATTATTTGGTATTTGAATGGCCCATTTCATAGCTAAAATAGATTTTCCATACCATGACCAATAATGTCTCAAAATGTATCAGTGTCACAGCCAAATCAAGATGGAAACTTTCCAGCTCATAACGATTGTTTTTGACCTGTTGATTTATGAAGATTGTCAAATGAGTTCTACAAATGGTGGTGAGAGGAGCCTGGGTATTGATTTGATCTGAAAGTCCATATGGCTGGTTGATTAAATGTGATCTAATGTTTTTCTCTGTTTGCTTAGAACAGTTATGTAGCTAGTTGGGAGCTCGACAAAAGATGCTGGTCCATGGACAAAAGTAGTCTAGTTCCATTAAAGTGATGGCATTGTTTGCACAGTTTGAGGATGTGTTGTGTGATGTATTGATTCTGCAGGACTATTCGTGGGAGGACCATGGATTCTCCTTGGTCAACAGGTTGTATTCGGACATCGGGCATCTGTTGGATGACCGATTCCGGAGCGTCACTACCCTCCCCTCGTCCCACAGCCCCGACCTGAAGAGAGCTATCTGGAATTACATCCACTGTGTGCTAGGAATACGGTGAGACCAAACACACCCGCCTCAAGTCGTACACATGACAAACTGTTTGGCCATAGCTTGAGACATGTGTGCTAACATATTCCCAGATTGTGTTCTTTTACATTACTCAAGCCCTTGTAATCGTATTCATCATATATGCGTATGTGTGTGTGGTTACAGCTATGATGATTATGATTATGGAGAAGTGAACCAGTTGCTAGAGAGGGATCTGAAGCTCTACATCAAGGCTGTGGCCTGCTTTCCAGACGCCACTAAGACCCCGGTGTGTCCGCTGCCTTGGGCCCCACTCAAACCTTCAGAACGGGTAAGAGGGCCTTTACACTTCCATAGTCTATAGCTCACACTGAAACATGATTGCAATATTATTTATTGTGTAAAAATGATGAATTCTTAAATCAGACAAGTTAAGTATAAATAGTTTTCATTCTAAATTGTCATTCTCTCTCCCTCAGATTCATGTGAATTTACTCATCATGGAGGCGCGGTTACAGGCTGAGCTCCTCTATGCCCTGAGAGCCATTACTCAGTACATGATTGCCTAGGCGCTCGGAGAGGCACGACGTCAAACTCTCCAACGGTACTGAGAGACCAAGTTAAGAGATACATGGATGGAAATCTCAACAGCAGACAGCGAAGTGGGGAAGAGAGGCAGTTTTAAGGATGCAGAGCACCATCCGTTTGCAGACATGCCTCATGAATGTGCTCCTTTCTTGTCAAATTAAATTAATTTGTATTTATACCATAGTGTGGCTCGGACACTGCGGTGAAACCTAAAGCCAAAGCACTCTACGCCCCCCCCCCCTCCCTGTGTACTTCTTTCCTTTCTATAAGGATGCCCCCACTCTGCAAATTCTGCATAGTGACGTCCTCATATCAAACATCTCGGCTCTCAAAGGTTATGTGCAATTATTACTATAGTTATTTTATTATTTTGTGTTCCTACTTAATCTGTGACAAAAGTAGAGAGTGCTTCGTTGTAACAACGTGTTACTAGTGGCCAATACTCTCCTTTGTTGGTTTGTCAGTCTTTTTTTTTGTATTTAACTATGCTTTTCTCTTAAAAGATAATCTTTTTGTATGAGTTGAATGAATGTTATTGGGAGACCTGGTCATATTTTTTGTGACAATCCAAGTCAGTGTTGGTGGAGGGGTTTAAGTGGAGGGTGAAGCGCAGTAGTTCTGCTCACAATGCTCCGTAACATTTCACAATAGTGCTGGTCAAGAACAAACACAAAGGTGACACTGCTGGAAGTTATCACATCACCGTAGTTTCTTTTAATAAGCACTTTTTTAATGTTATGTATTTATAATGCAAGGTAGCTCGATGTTAGAAATTGAGACCTACAGTATGTCGGTCTTGCGCCTTTCTTGTCCACTGTATGATGTATAACAGATTTTGAGACTGTTTGTCCTCCAACTTTCAGACTTGGCTCTAATTGTAAACCCCACATTTTTGAGTGTAGTAACAGGACTCAGGATATTCTTAATTGAATTATTGGTCTTTGTGCTACCATCAGCCCAGCACCGACACAGAGAAGAACTTGGTAGGCAAAGGTGTTTACCAAACTATTCAAAATACATACAACAATCCAAAAATAGGAAATAAAAAAAACCCAGTATTTAAAAGTACGGAGGTCAGTGAACTGTTTAAGTACAGTGAAGAATAAGCTGAGCCATTAGCAAGTGTTTTGTAGTGACGTGCTTTTGTAGTCGTCAAATGAAGGAGACTGAATTTGAGACTGAATGTCAAGAAAACGTAAAAATCCACAAAATTGAAGCGACACATTGGATGGGTTGGATGGAAGAGGGGAAAAGGCCCAGAAGTAGATCTGCACTGGTTGTCAGTTGAGTTTAGAATATTACACAATTCAGATGTTTGCTGAAAGCTTTTTGTCAGCTTAATATTTTGTGAGCTGTATTAAAGCCAATTACCAAGTCAAAATCCATAGTACAATTTGCAACGCAGAACAATGTGCAAACCAGATTTTTAAAACACTTGTATCTTGTTTTTTCTTTTCTTTTTTTATACAATTTTTGTAAACAGTAGAGTACTATTATTGTTCTTTTGTTTCTGGGTTTGATGCTAAGTCCTGCTTGTTGTGCTGCACCCTGGATAAAGGTAGTGGTGTAGAAGACTCTTTGGGTTAGCGGTTAGGAACCACAGGACGTAGAAAGAAATGAAAGTGCATATCAACAAAAGCGCTGTAACACAGGTGCCTTCAGGCTAAACTGGAGTGTTGCTTAAGTGGAGGTACGTGACTACTGTGGGCTGAATGTGAGCTTTGGTTACTAGGAAACATCCCCACCAAACAAGTGTAACTGGTGACTTTCCCGCATAGATGGGAACTGTTTCAAAGCACTACAGACCTATTTTGATGTTGGTCAAAACATCAAATTGACATCATTATGGCTGTGAATGCCCATGTTTCTATCAGATGCCTCCTACAAGCCCCAGCAACAGAGCCTTTGACACAGATGGATGTTACAATTGTTCAAATTTACCACGTAAATAAATGGACAATAAACTTAACAAAGAATATGAACAAGTGAAAACACAAAAAAAATTGTTTTTGGAAATGTGAAGAAATGTTTTCTATAAAGATGTTATATCAAAATAACTGCTGTGTTTTGTTGTCTCTTTTACCAACTGCTCAACAGACTCCACTATGTCCCTGAACACATTTTAGGGATTAGGAAGGGGCATCTGCAGGTCCTTAAAAAAATCTTAAAGTAAATTATCAAAGTTTAAGGCCTTGAAAAGTATTAAAATGTCTCAAATAGTTATTAGAGGTCACTTTTCATCAAGCAATGACAGTTTCCTTGCATTGCATGTCCACTGATATAGAACAGGTTAATTCATACAATATGCATCATATCTGCTTTAAGACAATTGGACTTCATGTCCCATAACAGTTAATTCTCTGTAGTCCTTTTCTTTATTATAGTGCCCATTTTTGTTAGCTGTGTTCAATCAGAAATAGGCTGGTTTTGCCAGCTTGCTTCTTATTTTGTTTTTTAAATTCAATTCCAGGTAGCATTAAAATGCTCTTTAAAAAGTTACATTTGGCTTTCTCAAATCTGCTGATACCCTGTTATGGCACATGAACATCTAAGGGAAAACAATGAGAAAACATGAGCAGTATCTGAAAAGTAGAGTGACAGTTATTATGCATTGATCCATATATGTGAAAGAGAATGTATGTACGCTCAAGGAAAAACAATCTTATAGTGGCTTTATAATATATCTTACCTGTGTGTTAAACTAAATACAGCAGTCCAACAACCTGTACAAAAATCCCTTAGACAACAGCGCCCTTCTACTGGCAGACGTGCGTAACTGGCGCTCTTGAACGCAGTGTGATGCTTTATGCACCCTGCCAGCTTGTGGCTGAAGTGCACAAATCAGTAACTTACACCAATGAATCTGACCAAATTGGTTAAACAGATTAAGTTTATTTCTGCTGTTCAGAACTGTGTTTACTGTCATCTCTTGCTGACTTAACAATATGTAAAGAAAGATTGGGGGAGAAGAAAGAAAAACTATTTAACATTATTCAAAGTAAGAAACATATTGGCTTATGCACAACTCATCAATCCCTGACCCCCCACCCCTATTGAAAAAAACCCCCAAAACAATAAGTAGAAAACAACCCTTTCCAAATACTAAAATACTGTATCAAATGGGGCAATTTAAATTTCAAAACAAGAAACATACAGTGACTAACTGCTACTTAAGAAGATAAGTAAGGAAACTGAAGAAAAAATATAAAGACAGTTGTAATTACATAGAGGGGAGATACAATGGAAATAATAACACTACACCTGCCTTTTTTAGGAGGCAGTTGTAGAGTCAACTATGCAGAGACATTAAGGCCTGGCCCAGCAACTATTAGTATGTGAGGGATGTCCATTCACAATGCTAATCCAGCCACCACTCCATTTCAAATTGCAGTCTTTCCTATCAACTGTGAATAGGAATCGCTGACACTCAAAGAGAGGAGATAACTTTTCCAAAACACCTGGCCTTTCTCTGAATAAAAAAGGGGAAAAAGGTGGGGGTTTTCTGTATATAAAACTTTCTAAAATGATTACATCTCCTTGCCATGATTTCACATGGGAAGAAACAAACGTTCATTTGTCTTGTAGTATGCAGAAACGGGTCACTTGTTTCGCTCCCATAACTACTCTTTAACTGACAAGGTTTGGGGATCATAATCTATAAAAAATAGAAAGGAAAAGGGCTATTGATTGTGTGCTAACTACTACCTCAATACCAACTCAAAATCCTTGTGCTGTATACACGGTTTAAAGGCCCTGATTCTACACAAATATGCACCCATTGCATCATGGCGTACTTGAGATATGCCATAAATGACATCTAGCACCAGTGAAAAAGTTGTGAGAAAGAATGCTTTATACAAATTAGAGGCTAATAAATTCACATAGCTACAGTGAAATGATGAATATAGAAGTTTAACTGTAGGGATGCATTTCTGTCAGAAGTTCTGATCCAAAAAAAAAAAAAAAAAGAAGTTGACATTAAATGACCTTCACCGGTTATGAACAATTAATTAAATACAAACTTTAAGCTAACACAAAACACAAAGTTTAAGGGGAAAAAAACAACATGAAGTCCATGTAGAGTGACATGCTATAGTGTTCAATATTGGCAGTCAAACAATCTCAAGGGATAGGCTAGTATTGATGAACATGGCTAGAGAGCTCTTGTACATTTCTCTAAAATGGAAGCCAAATTTGTGATTAACTCTGAAGTGTCAACAATTAAAGAGATAATGTCCCCAGGAAAACAAAACAAGATGGGGTGTTGGTTTCCAGTCTGTCTTAACAGAGAAAAAAGGTGAAATAAATACTTTTCTATTCTCACAATTATCATCTGATCACTCCTGTACATAATTGTTTTCCTGTTGTTATTCTTTTGACTTGACCCTGAGAGTTAATTGTCTTGTCTTGAGATGAGAATTCGGCATGCTGAAACGTGGGACGACGAGATATTCTTTGTCACGCCACATTTCAAGCACAGATTTTTTACTTGGATTTACAATTACTATAGAAACAAGCAAAAAAGATAAAACACCTAAGAGGCAGATCATAGGGAATTTAAGTTAAAATGGTCAAGTATGGATGCCTCATCCGCCTCGTCTTTCAATGTCAGATTTCTTGAAACAGGCGTTTTTTGCAAAGCTTATCTACACCGAGATATTGTGTCAGGCCCAAGCACTCCTTAACTGCCATGCAAATATTAGTGTTCCTTTGGTTATGTAAAAAATCTACATGCATCTCATCCTTTACAAAAATAAAAGTATAGAAAATTACCGTTAAAAATGATCTGAAATTGCTTTCTCCAATGTAAAAAAACCGTTGCTTCTGATTAGTAATATATTCATATGTATTAATATTTCATTTAAATTGTATATTAAAACTATAATCAAATATAATCTTTTTTTAGATTCTCACACATTGTATAATTTTTTTGAAAAGGGCTGTTAGTACTGTATAACAAAGTGTAACGTGAGAGGATATTCTCACACGAAGCCCCACATACCTGAATTAAAGGGGCACCACAAATATCAGGAAAACGTTAAATAGCAAAACCCTTCGAGAAGTGATTTTAAAATTTCCTTCAAGATTTCATTTCGTTCTCCTGATAAATCTGCATAGCGTGTCATGTATATGTGCAATGTGTACATAACATGTATACGGACTTTTAAATTCTCTTTTAAATGAAATGGTACAACCTAATATGTAGTCTCCTATTTTGGGTCCCTGTGTGTGAGCCACATAACAGGAAACGCTAAGTGCTTTGAAAATGCACAGGCTCCGCAAAGAAAAAAACCCTCAGGTAGACCATTTAACAGTGGAGGCATACTGCTGTCTAAGACAATATAATACTTGGCCAACCAATCACTTGTTGGCAAATATAAGTTTACCCTTGAATGCCCCATGTATAAATTCACAAATCACATTTCTTCATTTTGTTAGTTCAACTGCACATCAGGGATAAAAAAAAAAAAACTCCCTCTAAGTGACATCTACCTATCACTTTAACACGCTGGATTGAAATCAAAAATTCCAAACTGCAAATACATACCCACTTACTGTTAAATCACCAAATTTCATTGAAAAAAAATGCATTAGCTTTTATCTTCTCTTTCTTAAATGAGAAAGAAATAAAAGCATACATATTGTCCAAGTACACATATGGTCAAAATGTGTAGCCAATGTTGAATCAAGCACCTGCAACCCCAGTGTCATCCGTCGTTATCTTCCACCGGTCACCAAAAAGTCAAAGGCCTTCGTTTCAACTTTTTCAATCAACAACAGCGCAGTCGAGTATGAATTTGCACCTTCTTCTTGACATGGATGTCCAAACAGCACTCTGAAGGTCTGGCATTTCATGCTGGGCAAGTGTTCAAAACTACAGTTCAATGGAAAACTGGCCATTTCACCAAAATGAACAATCCATCGAGTTCTTAATACCAAAGCCATCGAGAGTCGGGGTACCGTATCCACCCTAAAGCTATTTTGGTGTGACACAATTGCAATATTGACCCCAAGTAGATAGGAGTTGTTAGTTGTGATTTGTTTTTTCACTTTAAAATATTGTGTCACACATCTCTCAAAAACATCAGTTAAGATGAAAAGAAAACGGCTAGCAGCCAAAAAAGTTGCAAGTGTTAAAAAAAAGAGAAAAGGTTGTGCATAGTAGCTTAAACCCCCTCCCTGTCCTCTGCATGTCTTGGCACATGACGTGGGTGAGGTCTGGTTTTGTCTTTAAAGTCCACGGAAAACAAACGGAATCTTTGAAAATAGATCTCGAGCCAGTAGGGAGGAGGAATGCACCAGTTATGTACTTTGCTTTGTCATTTTGTGAGGTTATCTTGATTGGGGATCAGTTCCTGCAAGAAAAGACGAGAAAAAAGGTAATTCACGGCATCATTGTTGGCTAGCTAATAAATGCAGAGGTTGTATTAAATTGTGTGAAGTTGAAAGTGACTATAAGACTCAACAATGACTTCAAATGTATTTACATTTTCTAAATGAAATCTTTGTTCTATTCCCTGTGCAGGGCTGAGTATGCTTTGTGTTTTTGTCATGTAAGAACCTGTGAATCATTAATGTACCTGGCTAACTTTGCATGGTTTGCTGAGAAGTTAGCTAGGCACCCAGTTGTGGGCAGAACTCTGTGTGGTGGCTGGGCCAGTGTAGCCTTGGCCTCCAGGCAGTATGGGGTCAAAGTTGAAATCAATGCCATCTTCATCCATGAGGTCACTGTTTATGATATAGTCCACATCGCAATCCAGGTTTTCGGTGAACATGTCTATATCCAAGTCTGTGGGCAGTCGGTCTTGACTGGGCAGGAAGCAGGATGGAGTTGCGAACTGACCCATTCCCTGCAGACTCCCGCTGGGATTGGCTGAGGCGACGGCCCCTACGTGATGAGGACCCACAACTGGCAGCTGCGTATGCTGGACTTTGAGGGTTGAGAGTTGTGAAGGGTCCTGAGTCATGCCTGAGAGGATCATCCCTAACCCCATCTGAGAGCGATGCTGATGTTGTTGTTGTTGTTGTTGTTGTTGCTGTTGCTGCTGGTGCGGCTGCTGTTGCTGCTGGTGGTGAAGGTGGTGCTGCTGTGGCTGTAACTGGGGCTGCAGCGCCATGGGTGCCACTGTGTTCGGCTCAAGCCCCTTACTCAATAATAGCTGATTAGGTTTGGGCCTTCCACTCACCAAAGGTGTGCCCAAATTCATCAACCCCACCCCTCCAGGACTGGGCATGAGAGGGTCCACTTGGGTCATCAAGACATCACTGGGAGGAGGGGAGTCAGAGGTGAGCAGCACCTCAAGGCTGGAGGGCACATGGGTACCATAGTGGCCACTCCCGCGAGAGCCAGGACTGGGTATGGGGTTGAAGAGGGAGTTACCAAAGTTTGTTGGCTTGGTGTTGTTGGGTCCACACTGTGAGATGGAGGACTGAGTCCCGGTCTGAGTGGGGGCCTGTGGGAGGTTGGATGGTTGCAGCTGGCGGAAGGAGGGGAAACTGGAGCCTCGAGGCAGCAGAGTGGAGGCAGAGGGCAGTGGAGTGGGGGGTGCTGGTGGGGCTGTGCTAGGACTGGCCCCTCCCTGCTGCCCCGTCATCAGAGTCAGACCATCGATCAGGTCTAGCTCTTCCATGAGGTTCTCGGTAAGGGTGGGGGGCAGGCTGCTGGTGGAGTAGCCACCCAGCAGTCCTTCCTGAGGCAGGTCATCCTCCTCCTCCTGGCCAGGAGCAATGGGGGACAGACGGCCACTCAGGGTGCTGGCATTGGAGCTTGTGCGTGGGCGGAAGCTGGTCCACATGTCAGTGTCGTCCAGACTGCCACGGGATGAGGGACTGCTGCTGTTGGGCCCCCATTTAGTAAACTGCTGGGACGAGTTAGGGCTGTCTGCACCCCCTGACCCCGTGCTGCCATCGCCCTGTAGCTGCCCACCAGCTCCTCCTAGGCTTGCTGCTCCAGCCTGCTTCTTGGTCTGCTTGGCCCTCATCCGGCTCTTCAACAGTTTACTGCTGTTGTCCATGGAGGCAGCCCGGCGGCGGGGAGCTTTCCCAGTCTTGCCTCCGTCCGGGTTGAGCATCCACCATGAGCTCTTGCCTGTCGACTCATTATGTACCTTCAAGAATTTGTTGTGGAGTGATAAATTGTGGCGGATTGAATTCTGAAAAGAGAGAGAGAGAAAAGGATAAAATGTTAAAATGTAGGCTATATAGACTGAAAGTGGGCTGCCGTTAACATGAACATTGATTAATCAACAGATTAATCACTCATTCTTGGCAAATATATTTCAAGAATGCCAAATAATTAAGTTCAATTACCCTATCAAAAAGGTTATAACAGTCACTCTGGTTGCTTATGTGATGTAAAGTGTATAAGTCATTGACAATACTTGACTATAAAACTATGACTTTTTTCAGTTTTTGTCAGTCCAGATTATGAGTAGAGAAAGATTCACTTGCAGTACTTCTATCTCTATTATTTTATTATTATTATATTATCCCTAAAATGATGTGGCCCAATGATCAAGACAGCCAGATGATCCCTATTCCTTTACCTTCCATCCTGCAGAGCTGTTGCTATCCCCTTTGTCTTTGAAGTAAGGCACGGTTTTCACCATCCAGTCATAGATCTGTGCCAAGGTTAGGCGCTTCTCGGGCGAGTTTTCAATTGCCTGACTAATCAGATCTGCATAGGATTGGTTCCCCCACGCATTACGCCGTGATGATCCCTTTCGGGGCGTCGCCCCACCCACTCCGGCCACGACCCCTCCCTCGGACACTACAACTTTCTCAGGCTCGGATGTGATTTGTTGTGGCTCCTGCTTATCTTCATCGGCGGGCGGGGTTCCCGCGGCGGACTCCGACCCGTCTGCCCCCTCGGGTTTGACAGCTGAGATGTCGGGTCTCGGGAGCGGCCATGTGCACGACCGAGGTCTGCTCTGCGGCTCAAAATCTGGGTCAATCGGGGGTACCGATGAGTCCTCCATGGTGAGAGGTGGGTGAGTGATTTACCGAGACACTAGATTTATAAAAGGACCCAGAGAGCAATGTCGACCACAAAGCGGTATTACTTAAAACATTTACAACTAAGAGTAATACATAGGCTGGATCCCGGCGGACTCAGTACCAAGGTTGTGGGTTCAATAACGTTCTGACACAATAACTATATGTTTCATCCACTAGGGGGGTAAATAGTAGGCCTAGAAAAGAGACGCAATAATCTGGATACACCAATAGCTTCAACTAATCCTGAGATTGGAGATTAGGGAACCTAAATAATCTCCTTAATAGTAACTATCATAAACCTTCCGATTTAAATAGAATAAAGGAGGGCTGGGTGAGATTTCCTTTGTCTGAATAAAAGAACAAAGGGACAGAGTGGGAATGCACACCAAAACATCTGGATCTGAAAATTACAGTCACACCACTACAAGTTTTGGTTAACCTGTAAATTACGATAACAAAAACTTATATCTGAATATAAGATAATGCCACACGCTTGATCACGCTTGTCAATGGGTAAAATGTTGTAAAAAAAAAAGTAATAATATATATATATATATATGTTTTAAATCAACTGAGAAAAACCGCTTCTCAAAAAGTTGCCAATAATTGATGAGTAAATCAAACAGTTAATAACTATTTTGTACCATATGTATCTAGTATATTGGCTCACACCGTTTCGTCATTTAAAAACGCTCATACATACGTTTTACTGTAAAGATACGAGGCCAACAAACACGGATTAGCTAGCTACCACAGTGGATCACTGTTACAAAAGAGCTTCTTATGGGAGCCTCCGTCTCCACTTGTAAACAACGTGCTGTCTAGATTCTCCACATGCTAAAAACTACCCCCCTGCTACTTAAATACTCCTCAAACGAGCTGAAACTGCCACAAACCGATATGGGTAAATAAAACCCAAGCAGATTTCATGTGTAAAAATGTGCAACAACTGATTATCTGAGCAAAAAAATGTGTTTGCTAACGTTACCCAACTGCCGAAGAGTGTAAAAACCGTAATGTTACGCTGGCCGCCCGTGTCTTTGGCCTATTCGCATTAGCTACTTTAACAAATAACCTAAGTATTCCCAGGCAGCCCACTCGTGGAAATGGCGAGGGAAAGCGGGTGTAGCTAACTGGTCAATAGTCTTTAAGTTAACGAAAGTGAGAGAGGAGACAAATCTATATGAGAAAAAAGTCCGTCGTTTCTGATTCAGGTTTGCACGCTCCACCACATTGTGGGCAGGCGCATGTCACCATCTGCCATGTTTCTCGACACTCCGCCGCGGCACACGATGCTCGAAGCGGGTAAAAATGCTTGTCTGGGCCCAGGAGTTGAACCGATCTTCGCCCCGTTGATTCGGTAAACAAACCACAAGGCGAATTCCTCAATGTTACGCGAAGTTCAAATGTCTCGGAGATCTGTCGGCACCACTCGCCGCACTTTGAAAACACCACGATAGCCACCTAGCTGGTTAAGCTCCAGCTATTTCAGAGTTTAAAATCCTTGAAAAAGTCTGTATACCGGCTCCGATAACTTCCTTTAAGTATCCGTTTCAATTAGGAGTAAGTTTTGTATAACTTCCTCCCATTGTGGGTGTCCAAATATCCATCCATCGTATATCTTTTTGTTTTGTTTTGTTTTGTTTTGTTTTGACTCGAGGCGAAGACTCCCTTCTGACGTCTGTTTACCACTGTCAGACAACGCATTCTGCGCCTGCGCGCTGTGGGTTTCTGGGAAATGAAGTAAGTCATGTGACAGCACAGGCGTAAACACCCAAGGAGCCAACGCGTACCTGGTTTGTTGGTCCTCCATATTATATAACACTTTACGAGAGTGTACTCCAGGCCAGAGGGACTTAAGCGCATTTACACTAATGACGGCTAGTTACCCATTGGCACTGAGCAGGAGTAAATGACAACTCATTTTTTCCAATTTTATTCTATACTTGTTTTATTTTAAGCACTTTATTTTAAACACTTTGTTTCGCTTTACAAATACATTATTAGTTGTTATTATTATTATTATCAGTATTATTACTACTTTATATTTTTCCATAATAGGCCTTGTAGGAGTCAAATAGGGGTCAGTGGCCTAGGTTCAATCCACAAACTACAGGAGTCGCCAGGAACAGATTCACTACTTATGAAGTACAAATGAGGTAAGTTTGATCAGTGGGGCATCAGTCTGACTACTGGACAGAAGTTGTAACATGCATCTAACATCCCAATCCTGGATTTAATTTGACTGTATTTATATTCATATCAGGAATATTCATATATCCTGATATTCTTTCTCGGCCCTTTCTAAATTGGTGTATCCATTCCAAAAGGATTCATTAATCAGGGTTTGTAAACATAATACACAACCATTTACACCTTGAGAATACATTGAAACATGCATGTCTACACTTTGCGCTTTTACATGTCAGTGAAAACGAGAAAGAATTAAAAAGGGTTTTGCAGTGGTGGCATACCCCTTTATTTATGGATGGATTAAAGACTAGGCATTTTATTTAATCAATGTCGCATCTTAACTATTTATTTAAATCCTTCAGAGATAAACTTGTGCTGAAATGCTGGTACGTATAATGTTGGACTAACTTTGGTTTTGATGCTACTGCAACAGATTCACCTTCCTTTTTTGTGGTCAGGATGCATTTAGTGAGGCTGACCAGATACTGAAAGGTTGAAAGGTAATTTGGTAGCTGAAATTTCCAAACAAAATTCAGTCAGATAGAGACTAAATGTTCAAGGTATTTCAAATGAATATATTTTATATAAATCAGAATCACTTTAATGGACAAATACAATGAATATGCAGGACTTTTTCTTGGTGACATTAGTGCAGAGACATATTGACAACATGAAGCTTTTCACAGAACATTTTGACATTGTGGTGGTACAAGGAAATCAGGGGGCAGTTGTAGCTCCGAAAACTCTGGAGTCATAGGCAAACTGCCAAATAAACAAGTATCAGAACTACTTATCATAAGTAGGATTTTCCCTTGAGCAAGGCACTTAACATCACCTGTTCTGATGGCCAGCTCAGTTGTTGGACAGGGAGGAAGCCTCACTAGTTCAATAGACACAACTCCCTGAAGAAGCAAAATTGCATTTCAGCCAGACTATCAGTTCCCAGCAGACCTACACTAAATGCTCTTCTAATTGTACCTGGCTTCAAAAAGGGTCTGATTTGGTTTTGGTTTATCAGGCCCTTTGCTTGACTAGTATCCTCTTTAGGGAAGTTTGTGGTGCATAAAACTGCATGACCTACAGAATCAGGAGATTGGTTCCTTACTAGAGGTCTACATTGGCTTACACAACAGCTTACCAGGATGCTTACATGACATTTTATTCAATTAGGTAGAAGCTATCACAAACTTAAGGGAGAAAAGAGTCAAGTGACAGACAATGCAGAGCTCTTATTGATTAATAAAGAGATGGAACTGCAGTGTTGTGTTATGATTTAACTGACAGTTTATTAAAACATGGTGTCTCACATATATTGTTTCCTTTTTTGCTGCAGACAAACCTCCCCATTTCAAACAGAAAGACTCAGTGAAAGAGATAGCAAGGTGGGGCATCATGCAGAATAACGGCATTCCCACAGGCCATCAGGCTCCTGAACAAACACACCTGAGCCCCCCCCCCCCCCCCCCTAACCCACCCTGAGCCCCCCCCCCCACGCACAACAGGCCACTTTACTTCTAGGACACTTTACACTCTGCTACACTTTATAATTTATAACTTTTGTACTTTTATAACTTTGTACTTTTATAAACTTGTACTTTTATATTTGTTTTTAGCACTAGCGTAGGGTGCCAGAGAGGCATAAGAATTTCATTGCCAACTTTTGCTTTTTTGTGAATGTTTGTGCATATGATAATAAAAACCTTGAACCTTGAACCTTGAACTTGATTCCATACTGTAATGTGGCTCAGTGAAACATAATGCCCAGCTGAGTTGAATATATTGTTTTCCACAGATTCCTGTCTGGGAAAGCTCTAAAGAGACAGCTTCCCTTTCGTGGAGATGAAGGTATCTTTGAGGAGTCATTTTAAGAGGGTAGGTCTGTCAACAGGTTTGCACAACCGCTCTTCAACATTCAATTTTTTCATTTCATGGAGACCGGGTTAGTGAGTCATATTTATAGGCCAAACTTCCTTCTGCTTTATTGCCTTTATTGATTTTTAGTTGTAATTGTAAATGCTCTGATCCTTACCTCTCCACATTATCACTTTCATTACCAGAATCGCAGGTCATCCACTGGCTCAGAATGAACATTCCTGCAGGATGATTCCACTGACCAGAGCAACATTCCAGGAAAAGCAGTAAAGATGGAGGGTGTTCTTTGAATGGTGGAGGATTCTCACGCACGCACACGCACATGCACACGCACACGCACACGCACACACACACACACACACACACACACACACACACACACACACACACACACACACACACACCAACTGCAGGTGACATTCACTTCCATTCATTCTTCCACCACAACCACATCTTTGATCTCTCTGTAAATACACAGTAAATATTATTCTCATGTTTGCTGAATTTAGTGAACTGTGTAATCAGAAGGATTATTGAAGATTCATTTTTCAATTTCCTCCATAGGACACTAGAGTTTGTGTTTCATATTTGGCACATTGCTTTATGTTCTTTTTTAGCAATTGTGAGGATGTAACCATATTTCCAGTCCATTCAAACAGTTATTTATTTTTAATATTTCTTCAAATTATGGAACTGGAATGACTTTCCTGCAGTGCTTAGAGAAATTTCATTGACTTGCTGTAGCATTGCCAACAAATGCCTGAAGAAGCTGACAGCAGCATAAAAACTTTTTAAATATCCCCGGGGGGAGGGGGGGGTCACAAGCTCATCATCATGCATGTCACATTTCTCCAACCTTTTTGTTTCCACTATCCAGGTTTTGCTTGAGAATTTACACAACCAGAATCACATTCCCCCTGGCACATTCTTATGGCCTGTTTTTGTGACACATCTACCTGAAATATCCTTTGCTTGACTCAACTTTTACTCAGACTTATTGTATGTGTATTTGTCCATTTTACTTGTTTATTATTTTTCACATTATATTTTTTACAACCTTGCAAGTACATTGCTGTATTTCCAGACATTTTGTACAGCTATACTGATTTCTAATCTACTGTACTGGATTAAAACATGATGAATCCATGAAATTACACGTCTCCTGTTTGTTTTTCATACTATATTATTTAACAAATGCTGATGTCACTAATGATAATGGCAGCTGATAATTTGTCCAGGTCCTATAGAAATACATCAGATTGAGAAGACTTGTGTACGTTTAATAAGGTTGTGCAATGTGTGAGTTTTTGACATGCTATGTTTAAAAACGATTGTGAAGAGGTCTACAATAACCTGGCTGGTGGTGCAGTGTGCTCAACATGCCACTTGTAAAGGGGAGTGCCATCACATAATATCCCAGTGACGTCTGATATCATCGTCTGCCAGAATTCCTGCCCTTTCATTGGTGTGTTGGATCCATGTTCTTGCATTTGTGACATGCTTGACGTCGATCACATTTCCTGTGGACAGGAAGAGACAGCAATGCCCAATATCGCTTAACTCATGGACCATTAGGGTATGTTATTTCTAATATCACTTTTGTGTGTGTTTGTGTGCATTTCAGTCTTTCAAACGATAGCCTCTGTGTGGTTGTTAGATCATTGCATATAGAAATTGACCCCTCACTGTAAAAATGACTGTGGGGCTCCGAGACATTACAGAATGCATGGAGTCTTGTTGCAATTCAAATCGAAGCAAACACTGATCCAAGCACCTCACTCAGATTAGCCCAAACACTGGGGGAGCAAATTATATATAAGGTAAATACTAAATACTGTTGTCAATCTCATATGGTATTTTTGGAAATAGGAAGAAAGTGTATTATCTTTTAGAAAACAGAATAACAGAGGATGAGAGGCTCAGACAGGTATAAGGTGGCTGTGCTGTTGTTGCCCAGGCTGTCTACAATTAGCCTGGCCTTTGGTGACAGGAACCTGATGAATAGCGAAAGGAATGTGCATCAGATGGGGTAATTTAGAGAAGCTGAAGCGAGGTAACCATGGAGACAGCACTTCTTGATCTCACAGCCTAAAGATTGAGCAAGCCCTCTCATTCCTTAGGCAATGATTGTCTTTATTATTCTATGAAGGTATTGGGTGATGGGATTTCTGAATGAGGTTAGACTCTCTGATTTGTTTTGGAACAGTAATACTGCATGGGATAGTTGCTGTTCATGTCTTAGCGTCCATGTGATGATTTGGGTATTTGTCAGATCTGGGGAAAAATGGTTTACAAATTGTTCATTTTGATTCTCATTTTCTAATCTTGACCCATGATGGGATCTTGCAACCCCTCTCACCTATAAGACTCCAGTTATACTGTATTTTCTCCATTTCCAAGGGGTAAAGTTTGTCTTTGAATCCTGCACTGCTCCTCATTACTCCAGTCATGACTGAGAAGAGGCTGGCTTCCTTTGGTAAAATGCTGCTACGGCGGCTTCCAGTGACCAACAGCCAGGTGGAGACCCAGTTTGCCCGGTGCTTGACCACAGTGGACCTGATCGCTCTAGGGGTGGGCTCAACATTGGGAGCCGGGGTGTACGTGCTGTCCGGGGAGGTAGCCAGGGAGAAGGCTGGGCCTGCCATAGTGCTGTGCTTCCTCATCGCAGCAGTCTCCTCCATCCTGGCTGGCTTGTGCTATGCTGAGTTTGGCGCCCGTGTTCCCAAGGCTGGATCGGCCTATGTGTACTGCTATGTGAGTGTAGGTGAGATCTGGGCCTTCATCACTGGCTGGAACCTCATCTTGTCTTACATAATTGGTGAGTCAAAAAAAGACTAGATTATGGATGTGATAAATGAAAGGCTGAAATTTAATTGACAAACACTAAACACTATGCTAAACATGTTAAACTGAAGAGATGTGTATTTTATGTTTACTCAACATTGAAATCATCTGCAATTTAGCTGTTCAAATAGACTGAAGGCTTTCATTAGGTTGGTTGAAAAGGTTTGGAGAAGCAGATGAAGAACCTTGCCACGCAGCTCATTTTCAAGGGTATATGTGAAGAGACACAGAGCTCTATAATGTGACCCCAGCCTCTCATAGTCCAATTTTCTCCCTTCTTTTCTCTCACTCACTCCACAGCCACAGCCAGTGTTGCACGAGCCTGGAGTTTGACATTTGATAACCTGGTTGGGCAGGCAGTCTCACAGTTCATCAAAAGCTCCATGTCCATCAAGGTTCCTGGGAATATGCTGTCTGAATACCCTGACCTATTCGCTGTACTGTTAATTATGCTGCTCACAGGTATAATTCTACTTTACACACTTTCAATATCAAGCTCCTTTGATAGGACAGCTGCCAACCTCCATTGTTGCTATAAGTAAAGTCTGTAGAAAAGCGTAATTGCTTTTTTTCATACACCCACCCAGCCCTGCTGTCATTTGGCGTGAGTGAGTCGGCCCTGGTGGGTAAGATCTTCACAGGAATCAACGTGGCGGTGCTGGGCTTTGTCTTCGTCTCAGGCATGGTGAAGGGAGACTGGGCTAATTGGAACCTCACTGTTGACAACTTTATCAACACCACCAATATCACAGACCCAGAGTGAGTCGCCAGGAAAGGAAACATACAAAATATTTCTGGCAAAATACGTATGTCTTTGTCTTTCTTGTAGAATGCGGGTCATTGGTAAAGCATCTGCACTCATCATCCAGACAGTCTGGAGGAGAGTTTGGAGGAGACTCAAAACAGCAGTGTGGAATAGATTTATTTTGGTATACATACTATATTCTCCCTGTTTCCAGGCTGATCAAGAAGAGATTTGGTTCTGGTGGGTTTGCACCATTTGGTATCACTGGAGTCCTGTCTGGGGCAGCAACATGCTTCTACGCCTTCGTCGGCTTTGACTGTATTGCATCTTCAGGTCAGTTATTACACTTTTAAATTAGCTTGATTTTGAAGATATATCAAATATCAAAGCTATATCAGGCTGAAACAACAACCGGTGAAAATGTCTTTATCTTTATATATTTAGGTGAGGAGGCAGTGAACCCCATGCATTCTGTTCCTATCAGTATAGTGGCCTCACTACTCTGCTGTTTCGTTGCCTACTTTGGGGTATCTGCAGCCCTTACCCTGATGATGCCCTACTACCTGCTGAACATAGAGACCCCGCTACCCAAGGCCTTTGAATACATGAACTGGGGCCATGCCTACTATGTCATGGCTGTGGGCTCTCTATGTGCGCTCTCCACCAGGTATAAGGGCCAGAGATGTGAACATTCAGTCACAACAGTCTTTATATAACTAAATGTTTCACTTTGTTGGCAGTTCATGTGACATGATTACCAATTTAGTGGCAATTTGGTATCCTATTACACTGTAATTAGATGATGATGTCCTTATTTATGATGTTTACAGGGTTTTTTTTTGTCTCCTGTCTCCAGTTTGCTTGGCAGTATGTTCCCCTTGCCTCGTTTAATCCATGCTATGGCAGAGGATGGCCTAATCCTCCGCTTCTTCTCACAGATGAATGAGAGGACAAAGACACCGCTGCGGGCTACAGTTATGTCTGGTGCTGTGGCAGGTGAGATGGTTCCCTGCCTGATTAATTGTGAATTATTACCCAGAATTTCTGATTTTGCTCAAACGTCTGACTCTACAGCAAGATTTCTATGAAATTGTATGTTGATGTGCAAAATCCCTGCAGCTCCAATGGCATTACTGTTTGACCTCGACGTCTTGGTTGACCTGATGTCAATAGGGACACTTCTGGCATATACACTTGTCGCTGTGTGTGTACTTGTTCTCAGGTTAGTCGTATGATTATCTATCTTAATCAGGTTAATCAAATGTCAAAGTCATGGATGGCAGTGTTGTTTGTAATTGTGGTTATTTTTTTAGGTGTATGAGAGCAGGCTTTAGTGCATGACACAAGTCCCTGTGTGTATGTGTGTGTGTGTTGTTCTCAGGTACCAGCCAGGTTGTCTGGAGGATAGCCTAACTACGGCAGCTGTGATAGAGGGGGCCATTGATCATAACCTCTCCCCGGAGGAAGGGGAGACCAGGAAAGTGCTAACAGAGGAGTTTATCCCAGTGCTTCTGCTTCTGCCCTGCTCTGACACTCCCACTAACACCTCAGGGAGGATTGTCTACGGCGCCACTACTGTCATATGTGGGTCCCTGCTGTATCTCTGCTGTAAAGTGCCGCATTGCTGCACTTTTTAGAATTTCAGGGAGTATGATGTTATTAAACTGGCTGGTTTTGGAGAGTGAGTTAATGATAAACCCTCCAATAAGTAGAACAGGTTTGGTGATTTGAGAAGTATACAATTATGTGATGTTTATTTGAAATATACTTCCAGGAATGAATTACATGTAATGTGATTACAGTAATCTAATGACAAAAATCAGTGATGGCAGTCTTCTACTAATGAGAAAAACACAGCATTAGATTACTGTACAAATACATTAAAAAAATAGATGATAATTTTACACAACTTGAAATAATAGTTAATCATGGTTGAAGATTATGATCGTAATGCTGTTCAAATCATATGCTGTAAAGTGGAATGAACTGTGTTTTTGTTATTGTATTCTATAGATCTTGGAGCCGAAGTAATACCAATGTAATTAGAAGTTTTGGTATTAAATTACTGAGTTGGAGTAATGCAATGGCTTACGTTACTCAGTAATGGAATACATTTTATACAAAAGTAATCTTTGCAACTGTGCATAACTTACATGGGAGAGCTCGGGCTGATGTAATATTGTACATAAGGTATTTCCTCTTTTTCTGCAGTGGCACTAATCACCTTACTCTGCTTGGCGCTGAGGATGTGCTGGGATGACTTGGTGATGGGCAATCATTCAGCACTTGCTAACTGTACAATTTTGACCCTGCTCTCCTTCTTGTGTCTGCTCATCATCTGGCGACAGCCTCAGAGGCGAGAGACACTCACGTTTAAGGTATGTCTGCTCTGTCAGATTTTATTAACATTACAGCTTGTACAATGACAGAGACCTCTCCGCACCCCCTCAGTCTCCTACCAGACGTTTGTGTCTGTTGGAACCACTTCAACACACCTGCTGTCATCGTTAATTTTGTTCACTTCAATAGACTTTCATAGATTGTCTTTCCATGTTTTTAGCAAATAGGACTTTTTATCTACTTTAATTAGACAGTAAACATCATAAAGAAGGGGGAAGATTGGTGAAGGTAAAGTCTACAAATGGATTATTATTTTTTTCAGTTCATTCAAACCACATCTTTTTGTTTTTTGACAGGTACCCCTACTTCCTGTGTTGCCATTGCTTAGTATCTTTATCAATATCTGCCTCATGATGCAACTGAGTCTAACAACCTGGATTCAACTTACAGTTTGGATGGCAATTGGTTAGTAAGAAGATACCATTTTCCTGCTCTTAACACTGTCATGGTATTGTCAATAAAAGGTGTTCTTATGTTTTACTGTTTTAATAAACAGTGTACTGGTGACATTCAAACTAATTTTCAATTATTTTCTTGATTTTCTACAAGGTTTTGTTATGTACTTCGCTTACGGAATCAGGAACAGTTCTGCAAATTCTGGAAACACTGGGCCCATCCTTCAGTCTAAGAATCCCATACACGTTTCACCTGGTGACCCCAAGGGAAGAAAGGAGACCTTAAAAGAAGACAAAGAAGAAAATCCATAAGACTATTATAATGTTCATGAAGAGTGCTGGTTCCGTTGTCCTCATCTGTTTTTTAAAAATATTTCTGAAGCATCATTTAATAACAACTGTTCACAATATTTTATCTGTATTATTAGATTTTTGTGTCCTACTTATTCCTAGATATCTGTAGAGAAAATTGAAAAATTTGGAATCTGGAGGCTATATGCTATATTACTCTTAAGGCTATATTAAAATATCTTATCTTTAAAATATACCTGTCCTGATGAGCTTGTTGTTTTAAAACAAACCTGTGGTTCTAGGAAATGTACTGTTCATTTTCTGTACTATAATAATTAAATGTGCCTTAGTGTAAATCTTTTATATTTCTAATTTCTAATGATTTCGTCAGCTCAATCTCCTCGTTGTTTCATCTTTTCATATTGTGACTCCACCCCTGAACTGTTCCACACCCAAATCTGTAGTGAGACCTGGGCAAATATACTGATTTACATATCTATGACACATACCTTTGAAATGTATCTTTATGGAACATTTCACAATACTTTGCATTACATCACAGAGGAAATTTAGTTAGCTAATGACAAACCGGCTAGCCAACGGATTTGCACTTTACTCGTGCTAGACTTCAACTCCCAGAAGCCTTTTACGGTCGCTTTCTGTGTTTACAACCAGCTGACATCCGGCGTCTTCCCGTACATTAGCCAACGGTACTCAGTCGGATAACGATACCCATCTAGATTCGATATTTTCTGAACAACGAAACCCTCCACTGATTGGCGAACTCTACTGAATGGTAAAGCTCATCGTGTTTATTAGATACCGGTAAGGTCGACAGAATTAAAATTGCAGTTGCACATCTAGTTAGCTAGCTAGCTGTTAGCTGGTTTGTCTTTAGCTATCGTAGCTAATGTTACCGTAAGCGCTCTCCTCTTTCACTCGACTCAGTTTCGATTTCTGTTCGGACGAAGCGCGGTTGCAGTTAGTGTGTTCGAGCAAAATGATTTGCTGTTTAACAACATTGTTTTATTTCTAATAACCAGCTAGTTAGCGTCGATGGTTGTGAATGACACTAGAATTGCCAAAGCCAGTAGGTCCGCCAGCATATTAACGTTAGCTTGCAACCTGGACAGTTTGGCTAACGTCTATGTTGCTGCCGTAGCGTTAGCATAACCAGCTAGTTGTTTTGATTAACAGTTGGGCAAGTGATCTTCGTCCAGTACTGATTCATCAAATCACCTAGCGAGCCAGTTAGTTGTTGGTAATACCTTTGTCAATATTGTTTACAAGTCAGGTGATTGGCAAGGTTGATAATGTTGTAATAATGTTATAACGTAAGCAATTTCACGAGAAAGCGACATGTTCGCTCGCTAGTTTATTCATAAGGTGCACTGCATATGGTACCAGGCTGTGGAAAGCAGCCTGACACTGTCTGTGTTGTTCGTGCCAGGGCTCTGGCCCCGTCTCTACCAGCTGAACCACACCACTCCTGTCTGCTCAACGTCCAAAGCCTTCCCTTCTAAGCCATGACCACTGAAAGGGATCTTGATATGGTGAGTGTGAGTCTGCAGCATGGTGTGTAGCCTATCGCGATTGTCATTCCTGCTGTATCACGTACAGGTTTTGGGTATGTTTGATTAGCACGGCAACAACATTACATGTGACGTTTTTCCATGTCTAAATTAATTTGGTGGGTGGGGATGGGTCTCGGATTAGCTAATGTCCATAAATACTTAGCTAGAATAGTGACTGCTGTTTCTGTGAACACCATCTGTCTAATCTCAGTTGAAACGTTGCCCTACTTTCCTTTCAAGGTTTAGATGCCAATTGATTGCACCCCATTATTTATTAAATCCTTGCTATGATTACTCCCCAACATAGGAATGGACAGCTTATGTGCATAAGGAGAAGGCAATAGAATATGTACAGACAATAATATATCCTGTTATTATTAATACACAGTGGGTGGATTTATAAACTACTTTTTCTTTCATTTGTGAGCATGATGATGACTGTAATTCAAAAATACACATTACATGTGAATTATATGTAAACATTAGCAATTTTGTTGTTTAAGCCTAGAATCTCCTGCCTTGTAACACTTTGGCAAATATGTAAACGAAACATTTCAGTCAAAATTCTGTTATTAGTTATGGTGGATGCCCCACATTAGCTACTTTTCCACAACAAAACAAAATGGGACTTTATAGATCATCTGTCTTGGCAGCTGGGGGGGTTATGGTTTGAGGAAATTTGACCAACACAAAGAATGGGTAAGTCTTGGGTAGCTCTGTTAGCCCCTGTAGGGAAAACAAAACCAGTAACTCATAACAGAGAGTTTGAGGGATTTGTGGTCTTTCTTTGGATTGGAGAGTGTGGAGGATGTTCCCTGATGCAGGATGTTACCATGGGCAGCCAGGCAGATTTGACTTTGTTTTGTTGTGTCTAGGATGAAAGGGATGTGCATCGGCTCAAGCTTGTTAATGATGACATGGGTATGTAACCCCACATGGAGGTTATTCAGTTCAGTGGGGGGAGGGGAGGGCCACTGTGCCACTGTGCCAATGGGGGATTGTGTTGGTAAACAGATCAAGCGTGGGATTGTCCTATCCTGATGTCACACCTCATGGATAAGTCTCTTTGTTCTCTGATTTGTGAACCAGAGTCTAAACAGGGCCAAAGAAAGTTGAGCAGAAGTCTGGAGAAATTGCTCTCAGCTGTCACTTTTGACGTGCGAGCATGAGATGACCAGACTGACAGGATATATTTTTGAATAGAAGTATGATTGATTAGAGATGATGGTTTAATAAGGAGCAGTACTTGTACTTGATGTTTGAACATCAGCCGGTATTTACTGGCTGTTCTGTTCTGTCATGAAGCCGGATTATGAAACATCCTTGTACCAGTTCATGATAAATTTAGCCTAACGACACTGGTGCAAAGAAACAAATTTTGTGTTCCGTCTCTTGCTTTCACTACCTCATTCGACTTCTCTTTTATGAAGCCAGTTTCCAAGCCAGCTTTATCCCCTTTCACTATCAGCTTAATAATCATTAATGGTTATGTTACAAAAACATGTGTCTCTATTTGTAATTGGATGTTTTTTAAATTTTATGGTTGTGCTTTGCATGCAAAATAAAGGACTTCACTATAATATTTTTGTTTGTTTGTTTTACGGAGTGGAATGAGTTAGGAGCATCCCACAATGGCTTCCAGGTGTTACATGAGCAATTTCTTTTTATTTTTTGTGGTTTGTTTTAAACATATTGGTTTACATAGTTGCCTAGAGGAGAAGAGGAAGGAAGCCTCCTCTATTAGAGACTCTCTTACACACACACACACACACACACACACACACACACACACACACACACACACACACACAGTACCCCCCAAGGCTATGCATTGGCCATGTAAATTTAATAACATGGCCTTGGGCTGTCTGGGACACCTGGGGTTATCACATTAGGCCAACAGCCCGGAGAGGAGCTCGCAGCCCCCTGGAACTAAAGGGCTAGTGTTCTCCCCCCTCAGCCCCACCCTTATCTGTAGCTGTCTCTGGCTACAGGGGCTCACTTCAGTGTAAGCCCTCACTGAATGAAGCAGGCCAGTCAAAGGGCTGAGATCTGCAGTGGATAAGTCTAATTAGACTGGAATGCCCATCTCTTCACAGCCGGCTGAAGGTCACCTCATGTCTGTTGAGGTTAGAGGAAATGGAGGGTTTCCATCCTGACTAATTAAGCAGAATTTTTATGGAACTTTTTATGGTATTGTATGTTGGTTGATGTGGCATCTTGATGGACTGATTTTTTATTTTTTTTGCTGTCTTAGGTGCATCTCCGCCTGATTCTGGTCAGTGGGAAAACACAAGACTTTACTTTCTCCCCGAATGACTCGGCCACAGACATTGCCAAGCATGTATTTGACAATTGGCCTGCGGGTAAGTTTTTAGGGCATCAAGTTTGAAAAATAGCACAAATTTTCCCAATGTCCCAAGTTTCACTTTGTATTTTTCAAGCATTTTATTACTTTGTGCTTGATACTCTATATGATTCAGTCACTAGCCGTGGCATTGTTGTAGGAGACTATTAAGAGCTTTATGCTAACAGCCAATACAGTACTGTGCAAAAGTCTTAGGCACCCTAGATTTCTTTATATAAATTTGGTCTTAGATGCTTTGCTTTCTGCATTAGCGTTTTACATTACTGCTCTTTATAGTAAATATTTTGATATTTAGAAACTTTTCATTTCATTATTTTTGAAAGCATCTTTGATGATAGAGTGAAAAACTATCACTAATTTATCAGGTCTGCACTCAAAATGACTTAATGATAATTGCGTTTGACACCTAAACAAATGTTCAGCTCTAACAAACGCTCATTAAAATGTTAGAGTGTAAATTGTAAAGATTTAATTTCAGAAGCTCATCTAATGGTTGCATTAAGTGATGAACTCTTTAAAAATGCACAGGGTGGCTGATGATGAAGTCAGGCTTTGGACAAGTGATGATAAGTGATGTGTTGCTTTTATTCTTTTTCCACTCACAGGGTGGGAGGAGGAGCAGGTGAGCAGCCCCAACATACTGCGCCTCATCTTCCAGGGACGCTTCCTTCATGGCAACGTCACTCTGGGAGGTAGGACCACCTCTGCACCACAAACACCATGTCACCATGCCTTTAAGAACACCATGTATTTCACTGGAAACCTTAGTTGTCACCCAGTAAACTGAATTATTCATCAAATAATGAATGCCTTAATAGGATTATACTATGAACACAGTGTGAAGAATAATGAATCATAATATCTCTGTTTGCTGCCTAGCTCTGAAGCTGCCCCCAGGCCGAACGACTGTCATGCACTTGGTTGCCAGAGAGACTCTTCCAGAGCCCAACTCCCACGGTGAGAAGCCTCTTTGTTCCTTTTCAGGGTGGTCAGGCCATCCGTTTTCACCTTGTACTGCGTGTCATGTGTACAGGCCTTTTATTGCTACTGCTCATTGTCCCACTGAGAATGTGGTGTGATATTTGCTTGTTTCTGGTTTCAGTTAGATGTTGTTGTCTCACTTCAGGTCTCTGCCATCCTGTCTTTGTAGGTCAAAGGAACAGAGAAAAAACCACAGAGAGCAATTGCTGTCTCCTCTTGTAAAGCAACAGAAACAACCCTGCCCTCCTACCCCCACCCCCCACCTTTCCCAACACACGCACACGCACACACACGCACACACACGCACACGCACACACACACACACACACACACACACATACATACACACACACATGCATCCTCCCCTGCCCGTTGTCCTGCCAGCCATGGATTTGGAGTAATCACATGAAGTCGGGTTGGGACTGTCATCCATGTTGGTTGCACTCTTGTCCAATCAGAGCCTTTAGTTTTTTTGTGCCAATACATTAAAATCGCCGCTTCCCCCAACCTTTTATTGTGTTACCAGATTTTGCCATTTTTATTCCTTTTGTTTGAAGATCATGACATGAAATGTTACCTGTGCTCCCGTACGGACCTGGCCTCTAATGGACGAGTTTTCAAGGCCCATCTTACACTGACTAAAACAGACCCTGGATCTGTCCCCTCTTCATGGACATAGAACCTCTGCTAAGGATGAATGGGCTAACCCTTCGCTATTAGTCATATGGATGTTTCCCTGGGTCTCACAGAATGGTGTTAATCCTCTCATTGCACTTAACCGATTTGTTAATTAGAAAGTTTATAGCATTTTTTTTGTCACCATCTTCCCTTACCCCCCATACTTTTTTATTTTGTTTTTTTCAGAGGAAGAGACCATCTTCCCACTTTTTAGAATATGTGCCATCCTGCTCATAGATAGACTGTTTTTGCCTCTCGCTAACTGAACTGTTCAGTCTGTCTCGGCACCAGCGGCATCTGTGCCATTACCTCCACTTGTTTGTTCCTGGCATTGGACCAATAGAGAAAGACTTAAGAGGTTTTTTTTAGGACAGCTGCGTAAACACCTGTATGTGTGGCATTGTCGCATGCTGAGCATCTCTGAGCTGAAGGATGGACAGGTCCACAAGAAATGGAACAGACTCCTGGTGAAGCTCTCGTGGTTGTGACAACGGAGTAAAAGGATTGGTGGATTGCTTGTGACCATTTTAGGTGTGCCATGGTTTGCACCTCTGACTGTCACTATATAGACTAGACTGTCTACGCTCCCTCGCCACTCCCCATGTAAATGGAGGAGTAATGGGAGCCGACACAACGAGCCAGTTAACTACAGACAGAAGAGGCGGTTGAAGATCTGAGGGAGGCGTGTTGTGGGTGCAAGGACCCCTACAGGACATTGAGACAAGAGGCAGGGGAGACCCCTCCCACTCTGATGGAGAGGAAGAGGAAATTTTGGTGTTTCACCTGCTTTTCATTTGGATGCTGTCTTTTATTCTTGTTTGCCTTTTATCGTGGAATCCAGTAATATCATTAATATTGAAATTTAAATATATCAATTTTTATCTTGTGTATAGGTATTTGTTCAATTTTAGTGTGGGTACGTGTGTGTTTGGGTGCGTGTGTGGGTGCACTAGGGACTAGTGAGGGGAGGTGGTCTTATAGCGGTGGTGCACTGGGCGTATTGGTTGGCTGAAGTTTCCTTGGAAACAGTTGGAAACATTTGATTCCTTCCATTGAGTGTATTTTGGTTTGTGTTTATGTCAATGTCACTGCTATGAAGTTTAGCTCAATATGAATAAATGTACAAATTAAAATGCAATGTGGTCTACCTAAAAGCTTGTATTATAAATGAATAAATCTTTAAATAAGGCAACTTTTTCCCCTTTGTTTTCAATTTTTGAGAGATTTCTTAAATGGTGATGTTGCGTAGGGTAAATTACAGGTAGTTTGGTTTATTTACCTCTAGGTGGCAGTGTCCTGTAAGGCTGAAGCCTTGGGCTTATCAAGGGCTGATGGTGCTGTTTGTTTTTCAAATGAAATGAAACACAGTGGGTCTGAGTATAGAGATACTGAGTACAGTCCCAGGCCTAACTAACTATTTTGGTTAAACTTTATGTAATAGAAATGATGAGAAACGATGACTTAAGAAGTGAATTAATCCTTAACAACTGCTTCAGAATGGCTATGGGGTATTAACCACATGACGGAAATTAAAACCCAGTAATTCTGGGGATAAAGTGTGGCAGTACAAAGGTCCCCAGCATCACTGAGAGGATTGTGGACCATCAGCTGAAATGGTAAGCACTGAGCATGTTGTTCTAACGGAGTCATAGCGTTCACTTGAGCTCATTCAACAGCTTTCCTCCCATCTGTCTCAGGAATCCGGTCCTGACGTGTAGCTGCAAGAGGTCCAGGTTTCCAGTTGACACTGGCAATGTACCTTAGGAAAAGTTCAGTCAACCACACATCCCTTGATATACTTTCAAACCTACTGTTGTATTGAAACTACTTGTCCTTCTATGTGTCTCTTCATATTTTCCACTTGGTCTATCTTGACTGCCTTTTGCCTTGAATAGGATCTGACAGCGCTGAGAGGAAATAAATGCTTAAACAGGAGCGTCTAACTGACCCGAGGGACGATCAGCAGCGTTTAAATGACAGCCCGGGGAGACGTCTGTTGAAGTCTTTGCTACTTCAGTCCACCACATACACCACTCTTGCAGGATGAATTACTTTTTGCGGTCAATATGATTCAAAGCACACGTGCAGCCAGTTTCTTGAGTGCACTGCAGTGAGCTGTGGTCTGGGGGGCTGCTAACGAGTGGTTGAGCTGGTCTATCCCAGGGGGCCGTCTCAGCTCCTCTGTCCTTGGCTGTCGATTCAGGTCTGATATGGAGGGGTTAACCTTTTAGGCAGCAAGTGATGTGGCGTCCAAGAGTGGGGCCCAGGCCTGTCCCACACTCCTGACTGGCCTCCTCTCAGCAGCCCTCTTAAGACACTCTGTTTAATAGATGCCAGTAGATAGGCACTTTAGGTAGGGGTAGTAATAGATGGATTATAGATAATCATTGAATACCTATGTCGATAGGGGGTGGTGATATATGTTTTTTTTCTTCATGGTATTTAGCCCACTAGATCCCTTTTCCTCTTTCCTGCTTCTGACCATTTTCTGACCTATCAGTTCTTCTTGTATTAAAACCAGCTGTGAACACACACATAGGCAAGCCCATACAGTAGGCTGGGTCAGGCAACTGATACCACTGACTCTTGCCATGTCATTTTAAATTACAGAGATTTTATGTTAAACTACAGCTGAGAACAGAACAAAGGCATTGTGGGTGAGCAGTTTTATTCAATATGTGTGGGAACGTGCCCCCCCCCCCCTCCCTTTTGATTTGGTGTGTGAAACTGCATGTGAATGTGGTTATGGCTCTGCCTATTTGTTATCATGCGTGCATTCCTTTGAGTCTACTTGTCTGCAGCAGAATCCCACCAATGGCATGAAATGAAAGAGTTCAGTAGGCCAGTGTGAAAACATACACGCTCATGCAGGGGTTGAATTAACACAGCAGGGAGTTAGCAAATGAGTGGCTTTCATGCTGACTCCAGAAGCTGTTGCTGTCTCTCCTCATCTCCAGTTATCCTTTCTCCTCCTAATTGGAAAAAACGACACTTGTTTATATGGCTCTTTGTTTCCACATGAAGGGATCGTACCAGGAAGACCGGGGCTGTGGACTTTTGACCAGGTGTGTTTGAGAGGAGAGGAGGAGGAGGAGGAGGAGGAGGAGGTGGGGTGTGAGTAATTATTGCTTTAGTGTTTCCATAACCAAGCAGCAACAGAAGCATGTAGGACTGAGGGCGGAGCCAGTTAAGTATTAATACTTGACGACAACCCATTTATTTTACTAGATGGTCTCATGTGCCCTTAAAAGGGAGCAAGGCAATGGGTTTGACAACAATATAAGCTCTGTGCAGGAGAGAGTGACAGATGGAAAGAAAAGTCCAGAGCTCATACACAAGATGACGATGGAAGGCCCAATAGGTTTGGAGAGAGGAATCTTGAGTTATTATTAATAACTCACGTTAAAGCAAAGGAGAAGTCAGAAATTAACACACATCAACTCTTGGCTAAAGTGACCTATAGTATTAGGTAACATGTAATCAATAAAGAATGCACCACCAGCTGCATCTGCTTTACCAAATATACAACAAAAAAAACATCCAATGTTGTTAACATTCTCCATGTTCTTCTTGCCCCTTGCGATCACACACACACAATAAAACACAGTGAGATAATCCAGAGTTTATATTGCTGACAAGAAATCAAAGATACTGGGCGTCCTGTTGGCTCAGGCGGTATAAGGAGCACGTAACTGTGACATCCTGGGTTTGAATCCAGCCCAGGACCTTTGTTGCATGTCTTTCCTGTCTTCAGTCTTTCCCCAAAAATAATCTTAAAAGTAAAATAAATCAGCCTCTACATGACTTTAAATGAAATTACTACTATTAAAGTGAAAGTGAAAAGGAGGCAAACAGCAGAAGAGTTAATAGAACAGCAATAAGGATAAATAATGTCATAAATAAGGACAGGAACAATGTCAGTTTACTTGTATGCACTGGTCAGCTGAGCACAGTTGTGGACTGCTTATGTCAAAGGAGATATCACTATTAGTAATATTACTAGTGATAACAGAACAACAGTTGATCCAGTAACCTCTCCTGGCACAGGAACCTCTATGGGCTCCTGACTTCATTGGACATAGAGGATCTCAGTTCTTGTTTTTCAACAGTAACATTTTCTTGCAATTATTTGGCTCAGAAAACAGTCCTCATTGTTTGGTTAGGATGAGTGGTCATTTTATGAGGCTGGTTTCGGTCCAAACGTCCTCTAGTTGCTCTTGAAATGAAAACCGTGAAATAAGCTACGAAGAAAAACACACTAAAACAATTATGCATGGAATTGTAGCCAAAACGTGGCGGATGCTGTCCAGAATAACAATCCTCTCTCACGGCCACGTCACAGTCATCATACAAGTCGTCCTAATGATTAAAGGCCTTTGTTTGTGTACTTGTAAAGATATAATAATCTACATTTACAGCATGATTTATGCTTGTCATCATAGTTGTTTTTTTGTGCAATGTAATTACAATCAGCTTTCCAATTATTTGTTTCCCTTCTTGTTTTTATGATGATTAATCAGTTATTCTTTAAGTGCATTTCCGATCTGTGGTCCTGAATATATGAGTTTATAACTGACTCCATTTGGTTCATGTTTGTTCATGTGATCACCTTTTCACCCGTGTTTATGTTCCTGCTGAAGAGTGTGATTTATGTTTGGCCGGCTCTGTTTTCTTCATCTTCGTGGTCAAACACAGACTCCGGTCATTTTCCAGGCATCATTAAAGTGAATAATTTCCTGATCTCCTGATCTAGTCATTGAATATTTCATGTGTTCACATTGTGTGTGATTATTGCTCAGTGACACAAGATGCTGACCTGCCGCTATGTATGTCTGAAAAGAATGTAGATTAGGTTTTCTCTCTTCAGATTCCTTTTTTTAATTCATACTATAAAAGGAGACTAAATTCTTCTCTCTCAAATACACACACACACACACACACACACACACACACACACACACACACACACCAACTCTGCCAATCCATAACAATGTGTAGCATCACGCAGCATCATTCCAAACAGCTAACGTTTGGACATTATTTTAAAATTGTTTCGTAGGTGTTAGAGAGAACACCTCTTCAACACACTCTTCACTGTGTAAACCCTCCGATGTTTTGAATGGTTTCTAAGGTATCTGAAAATATTGGTGTTCTATTTAAGTTTATAGGTGCTCTTCACTGGATGTGTTGCTGTGTGTATGTTGTTCATTAGGACATCGAAATGCTTTACAGTTCATTGCTCTTTTCACTGCCTGTTGGAGCTGGAGCTGTAATTCCAGTTAGTGAGGGATCAGATGGAGGTCACTGCTGGCAGGTGGGGGTTGCAAACACAGAAGTCTACTACGTCTCTCCAGACTACATTACAGTTTTTATCCTCACTAATGGGATCTCTTGGTGGGGAATCCCAAGGGTGATGGGGATTAAGATACCTGGCCTCACTCCCACGCGCCATTTACCATGTGGGGTACGGCAAATATGTTGCGCATGCCAAGACTGGTGGGCCAGACTTGTCGGGGGAATCTTGTTCATCACCAAATGTAATGTTCCTTTGCAATGTAAAGGAAGCAAAACCATTCAAAACAAATGGAAGCACATTGATTTGTGTGTATTGTTTCCCAGGTTGTCAGTGATCTGTCTTGCATTCACCCTCTCAATGCACAGTTGCAACATGGAGAGGTCATTGCCTATCCACGCCTTGACCCAGTTGAATATGACACCCTTGCAACTCAATGAGAGAGTATCAGATGATGGAGTGCTGGGAGCTTGGGCCAAAGAGACAACACTGAGTGTTACTTCTAGCCTGCTTGATCCTGAGTGGCATTGTTGGATATGCTGTGGAGTTTCCCGGTGTTACAGCCAAAGTAAAAACAAAAAAGAGAGAGAAAAACTTAACTTGGAGGATGAATAAAGAGTTGAGTGAAAGAGTAGAGGGTGGATTTAGTCCCACTTCTCTTTGTGTAGGCCTTACAAAGAGAGGAGTCAGAAAGAGCTGTGAAGGGGGAGCAGTGAGGAGGCTCAGTGTGAAAATGCTCCACTCAGTCTTTTTATTGGGATATAACAGAAAAGACCGTGTAGGGTCTCAGAATTGTTTTTCTAAGCTAGTCTCTGTGCTGATCTCCTGTATTTTATGGATTCATTGTGCTGTACTTTGCTATGCTAAACTGAGTGAATGTGTGTGTCAAGGTTTAACGCTCCATGGCTCAGTATGAGCTCCATCTGTCTGTCACATGGTGACTAGGCAACTCATGAAAAGAAACAGGAAACAAGACGCCACTTGAAATCAACCCAGCCTGTGCCTCACCACCACTACCACACTCATATTCCTTCATGTCAGTTATCTCATGTCTTGTTTACTTCCAAGTTATTCATCATGCTGTTTGATCCTCTGCTGTCACAAGGTTGTTGTTCATGTTTACTTCCATCCCCTCTGTGATATTTACAGCTCTAACCGTCAGATGTGATAAATCATACTTTGTCACTTGGTTATATTGTCATGTTTTTTATTGAAACAAATGCCTATTTTTCTGTTATTCTTATTCTGCTTCTTCTACTTCTTATTCTCTATTCAAACATCTTGTCCATCTCAGTCTGTCTGAAGGCTCTACCCCGCTGGGCTGTAGAGCGTCTCAGACTCACACCACCCTGTAGCAGCAACAGCAGTAGCCCTGGTGCTGAGAGCAGCAACAAGGAAAGGTCAGGTGGAGTCCATTGTTATAGAGCTGTCAAGTCTCTGAATTTATTGACAGCAGGTTCACACTGTTTGTGGTGCCTTACCTCACTGTTTCCACATTTTGTTAGATACAGGAAGAGCCAGATATGTTTAAAGTGGGAAAACAACTTGCTCTCTGTAGGCCCAAGTGAAAATGTTCTCAGGTGCAGTCTCCACCCCACTGCTCAAACAGTGGACTTGTGACCGGTTCGAATCCCCGGAATGGCTTAGAAAATGTGGGTGGGGAAAGTGAACGAGTAATGTTCTCTCTTCCCTCAAAAAGGTCGAGGTGCCCTTGAGCAAGGCACTTAACTCCCCAACTGTTCCAGTGGAGCTGCTTAGTAGAAGACTGTGGTGGTACTGGGCAGCTAAATGTGAAGCATGGCGTTGCTAGGACAGTGCACACATGTACTGTCAACTCCCCCTGTATAAATAATGGTTAAAAAAAAACCCATAACCACACAAGGTTCCTGTTTGCAGAAACAATAACATCATAGCTCAGGTTAAAACCATTGTGGTTTTGTGTGTCCTCTGGGTGTTTGTTGTGGTTGATGAGGGCGTGTGGGATTGGGTGGGTAAGTGAAGTTGCGTTGGAGTTGGTGAACCACTTCTCTCTCAAAGCTGACAGTCATTCAACACCCTGACAAGTCACACATAATTCAACAACAACATCTGGCAAGATGGCACTAGCTTAAAAAAAAGAGGATGACAGCAGCACATGTGGCCAACAATGTTAGTTGAGAAAGAGCTGTGTGTGCAGGTGAAAGGATTTTCAGGGTGAAGTGGACAGATAAACTACTCAAAATGTATTGGTGTACGTTGCAAGGTGTAAATGTTGCATGAAGACAGCTGTTTGTGATTTGGCTAAGAGATTTTATAACAGAGCCGATAGATAGATAGATAGATAGATAGATAGATAGATAGATAGATAGATAGATAGATCCAACATCCAAGTATATTCCCATCCAAGTGTCAGTAGGAGCAAGTCTCAGTTGAATAATACTATTGCTAATCTAAATCTTCCAAGGGGTTGGATGGGAGGACACACAGCTGCAGCCCAGCCTGTCTGTGCTGAGCTCAGGCCTGGGCCTCCTCAGTCGGCTTGTCTCTCTCATGATAACAGCGTATTGTCACCAGTCGCACTGCCTGCACTCTGTGCCAACTGGCTGTGCTGCTTCACGTGCACTCAGAAAAACAGGAAGAACTGGTGTCAGATGTTAAAATACGTGGGATCAGTCTGTATTAAAGCAGTGCCAGAGACAGATCTAAAGTAATTATACATGTTACCACTGCTGGGTTAAGCTGAAGTGGCAAAGCGTTGTACTTTGCATTAGGATTACACAATCATCATTTGCTGAGTAGTAAGCACCCTGATGAATGAGTGGATGGACAGGAGAAGACAGAGAGAGTGAAAAGCAGAGATGAATGTGTTGGGCAAGAGGTGGAGATATGGTTCCAAGGAATGCTGGATGATTGAGATGCCTCTTCCTCCCTTTTCTCTTCATTTTCCTCTTCCTCTTTATTTCTCTTCTTGATTAAAAAAAAACGCAAGACAAGAAGGGCATATGATGAAAATAGGGCAGCTGAAGAATTAACAATTTACTACTAAATAATTGTAGTAATGTGCTTCATGGCACCACACAGTGATACATGCACACAAAGACAACCATGGTCCTTTCTATATGTTTTTATAGCATTGTGCAAATTCAGACATATATGGAGTGTGTTTGCTGACGCTGTTGGTGCAGATTCTATCCCACTTTTCCATAACTTGCCGTCTTTGTTTTTCTAAGCTTCCTCTAAAGATTCCTGGTGTCAGACACAAGGTTGATGTTTTTCTCCAAGTTTTCTTTGGCATACATGGGGTGTTTTGGATTCTACAGTTTATTATAAACAGACAGGCATTAGCAACACTTTTGTGTCTCACTGGTGCTCCTCGGGGTTCTTGTTCCTCAGGGATTTTGTTTGTTTGGCTGTGGATAAGCTTTAGATAAGTTTACAATTAAACAGTTGTCGTTGGAATGTTTTGGCGTTGGAGTGATGCATGCTCATGTCTTTGGAGTTGTAAATCTCTGTGCCATCTCCTGTCTGTTTATAGGCCACAATCAGCCATGGATTAAATGCTGATTAGAAACAACAGATCCAGCTGAACATAGAGCAGGGATGTGCCCTGTTATGGAAAATAATAATATAAGTGTGCTTATAATATGCTTGAAGTATAAACTGCAATAAAATATATGCATAAGTATAGTCACAGCCAGTGGAAAACTACTGAGCTGAGGGAAGTATATGTTTCCTCTTTTCCCATGATTATTAGCTGGAAGTTTATTACAACTGTTGCATTGTTATGAAAGACGGTTTTGTTGGTAATGCCAAGGACACAAGCAGTTCCTGGGAGGCAGGACGAGTCGTAGGGAGTTAGAGCAGGATGTTCTAACTAGGATAGAAAGTACCTCTTTTCTATCAGGTGTCTGTGCACTGTTTGATTCCTTTGTCTTCACTAAACTGCCTTGGACTGTGAAAGAGATAGTTTTAGTCATGTGGCTTAGCATGACTCAGCATATTAGAAAAGGTATATAAAGCTTGACTGATGTAACCTGCTTTTGCTCTCTACCCGGAACAACCCTCTTGGTTGCAAAAGGTATTGTGCCTACTTATAAGTATTTCTCTAGAATGTTTTATTAAATATTCTTAAGACATATATTGTGTTATAGCTTTATTGAGCTGTTCTCACCACTAGACAAAGTGCAATTGACTTTAAATTGCCACGACAGCCCTTTTGGAATCCAATTAGGAGTGGCATTGCCTCATCTGTCTGTCAACAACTCAAAGGAAAACCACCCGGGGGGAACAAAACCCTGAGCCCAAGCTTGTGGCTGTTCTGCATAGAGAGTGTTATTCTCAGTAAAATGATCTCCATGGCTTTCAACAGTGCATTGCATGTGGCTTAGAGTGGTGGGGCTGTTTCTGACACTGGGAGTGGAGACGTGCTTTGTTTCTGTGTGATACGTGGTGTTTAAAGGATTAAACTGGGTTCTGTGGGTGTGGAGCTGCTTTGACATTCTGGAGCTCCTCTGTTCTAACGCTCACAGGGACAGGAACAGACTGCCTTATCATTCCCAAGTGAAGAGGAAAAGGCCCCAGTAAAAAGTACAGGCCCAAACCTCAGTGAATTCCTGATGAAGGAAAGAATGCAGCAAGAGAAGCCACGTTCCCTTCCTTTCTTGATGTTTTTTTATAACCATGAAAACCTCCCAGTGCACCCTATTGGCTCGCTCAGCTCCTCATTCACTTGCACAGTTTTGGCAGAGACAGACTCATAAAATCCCTATAGTAGATATCTGGCAGGAAGAGACTAGCAGTGGAAAAGGTTCCATTTCAATAAGAGAATGCAGTAATAGTTCAATACATGCACTCATGCACTGTTAATTTATCCATTGTTAGGATGTTTAATTTCTTTGTGTGGATCTTGCGAGAGAAGTACAATGATGGGGTGTATCAAAGAGGCTCAACATGCTTGGATTGGCTGGAAAAGAGGGTCTTTCTTTTTTTCCCAGGCCAGTGGTTTAGAATATTGCAGAGGAAATGTCTAGTTAACAAGCTTGAGAGACATTATGTAAACTACTGTTGGTGAACAATGTGATTTAATTAATTTTGGATGGGACTGTGGGGATTAGCAGCTGCAGATAGCACAGAGTGAAGAGATCAGGCAGCCTGCAGCCTCACAGCTCTGTTTGGATCTGGCCTGCCTCCACCAACTTCATATTGGGAATAGATACCACCAGTCCCATCAAGTCTGTTGGTTGATTGAAGAAATAAAATACTAGAATAGAATGATACAAATAAATAAAGAATTAATTGAACTTCATTAGCCAAAGGTAATTTTCCAGCCTGGCCAGACAATAAAGTTCTATTGTGTCAAGTTTTTCCACAAAAGTATCAATGTTTTTTTTTGTTAAACTAATTTGGGGCTTTGACGTACACACACACACACACACACACACACACACACACACACACACACAAACATTCACATACTTTCAAACTGCCTGAATTCCAGTGCTTGGTCACTAGACCACACTGTGCCTGCTATCAAGGCTACATGGTTACCTGGCAACCCCATTGTTCCCGTGGGAGTGTCTTTTGTGGTGGGAGCAAAGAACTGTGGTGATAACATTCCAGAACATTCCAGAACATTCCAGTCAGGATTCAGGTGACCCCTTGGCCCAGCTCATAGTTGTGTGGTGTATTTTGTAAATTCAACAAAAAACTTTTTTTACAATCCCACCACAATGTAAATTGCCTGTTAAATTATCCTTCAGAATAAAACATGAAACACTCTGATATTCTCCCCTGAGACAAAGTGTTCCAATGGAATTCATTCAAATTAATTAAATATTAGCTTATTTTAATATGTTAATAACAAAATAAATAAAAGCCCCTAGAGAAAAAGTGCTTATATTTGTGCCCATATGCAACATATACAATTTTATTTTGATAGGAATAAAATCATGCCAGATTACTCTAATTTGCATATGTGTGTGTGTCTGTGTCTGTGTGTGTGTGAGGTTTTATGTCAAGGACCCCCAAATACACCCACACTGGGCCATAGACTTTTTTTTATTTTTTCCCAGGGGCCCCATATGGGTCGATTTCTGTTGTTGATGTAGTGTTGAATTGTACAACTGTCTGCACTGTACTCTGGGGAGAGAATAGTAATGAAAGTAAAATGTATGATCAGAATAGTTATAAAATCTCTTATTAGGGATAATTTATGGTGACTGAAATTCTATTTAAATGAAACTATTCTCCGGATCCTACTTTGAGAACCACTGTTTTAGAGGACGGGTGAACTGTGTTTGGAGTTCTCTCAGTGGAACAAAAACTATTCAGTCAAGGTAACCTGGGAGCTCTGAGTCACAGGGAGAATCATGCTCACATACTTATCGAGGGAGGAAGCAAAGCAATGTTCACCCTGAGGCCTGCTGTAAATATTTGGGTCTGTTTACTAAGTCCTTTACAGCAGATTTCTTCCTTCAGTCAATGATTTAAATGTTTCTCGTCTCTGCCTCTTCCGCAAAAACAGATTTAAGAAGTTGGATCCCTCTCATGTGGTTGGATGGTTTTCAATCACCATGCTGTGTTTCTATCATAGCTCGTTTGATGATTCCTCAATATTCAAACCATATTGGTATGATGGAAGATAAAGGGCTTGCAGTGAGTAGGCCTGTCTTCCTACTTGTGGCCCATGAGGCTCACGTGTTTTCAGTCTCCAGAACATATGACACGGCATCGTCATCTCACTATCTGATTCCTCCCAATCCTCTCAGTACAGTAGCCACTGTGTATCAGAGCTGGAGAGAAACGTCTGTAGTACTCAGCCATTTAAACTGGGGAAGGATCTCTCTGTCCCCTATGTAGGTTTCTACCGTCTGCCATCACTTCAAATTAGCCAAATATCCAACCCCCACTGCCTTGGCATGAGTCTTTCAAACACATGTGTTTATTTCTATTTTTTCTATTTTATGTCTTTTATGATGAATTCAGAACATTAAAATGAATTGCTGTTGTTGATTTCCCAATTAGACGGTGTTGTTTTCAGGTCATAATGTGTCAATAAACATTACAATAACAATAACTACATAAACAAAGACATTCTTATGCATTTTGTGTTGTATTTGTCTTTCAGTAACACTCTTCACCAAGAACCAGCGTTTGTCCATCAATAAACTACTGAAGCATTCCTATTGATGCGTTCCATTTATGAATTAAATGTTAAAAATGTTAAGGTTTTCAAGTTATTGGAGTTAAGCCTTCCTATTCAAACATATAGAGAAATAAAATTAGAATTTGATAACAATCTGTGAAATGACTTAACATGGAAAACTGCATTCAATTTGCCCATTGAGACCATGGAGACCATTGAGACTGCTATTCCTGTGACTGTCTACACCACTTAATCTGTGATGTTGTTCTGACTGTCTACACCACTTAAGCCGACAGATCGCTTTCTGCTTTCCATACATCCAGGCCAAGTGGGATCTTGATGGTTGTGGGAGGCTAGAGGCTGGAGTGACAGGACACCGTTTCGGACACGCTCCAATCCCAACATAATCCTTCCCACACCCTTTACTCTGCCTGAGCTGGTTCAGGATATGAGGAGACACACTCTCCACCTCTCCCTTGACAGGTTTCATCAGAGTCAGTCAGTTTGCATTCCTTATTTCTGTTTTTGCTAACTGTGTTTTCCCATTTTTCCCTTCCTCCTGCAGTTCATGCAGCCAAACTGAAATTACCTCATGCCGAGGGGAGGTAGGGCTGAATACGTACCCCAGGCCCTGCAGGAGAACCGGGGACAAATGGCAGGAGGGGTATCTACTCTATCGTAGGATGAGGACAGAAAGTTTCACAAAGACATTTATTAAGGGGGAAACTATAACATCTCACATCTCACAAGTGAATTCCTTGCAGAGATGACGTAGCACACTTTGATACAAATGACATCAGTCAAGTAACAACATGTGGATTGAAAAGTTGAAAACAGTCATTCTGTTTTTGACCTGAAGAATTATGATGATGAGAAGACTGATTCTGGCGAGAGAGAGAGCAGACAGACAGATGGGATGGGAGGGCTTTGATAAGAGGGAAGGAGTAATAAATATATCTGGATGGAAAAAAGGGACGTACAATACTGAAGCACGTGCTGAAAGGGGACATTCTTTGTCTTCACAACTAAAGAACTGCCCTCTAAAGGCTCCAGACCCTGAGAGGGGTGCTGCGGTTCCTGAGTGGCAGAGGGCCTGGCAGTAAGGGGGTCAAGAGCAATGCTATTGTTATGAAAGGTTCATTCTACTGTTGTGAGGCCCAGATCGCTGGTTTCAATCTGAAGCCAATTATCGGATTAAAGAGTACAGAGGAAACCCTGTGATCCTGTTAATAATCCCTGTTTGTTTAGAGAACCGTCGTGGGGCGCTACTGAATGTTAGCTGAATGGTTACACAAGCCTTGATCCGCTGGCCCACCACAGTGGCATTAAAATGGGCAGAGGGAATATCACCCATGTGTTTGTTTGTGTCTACAGTAAGGATTGCACCAACTTTTTGCCCGTCGGAGAGAATTGACAGAAAAACAACACCACCTCTGGATTACTAAAAGGTTTTACGTTAGATAATTCTAGTTGCTTAAGGGCACTTCACTTACTGGATGCTAATGTGTTAGCATGGGCACAGGACAGAGAAATCTACCAGAGACACAAGAGATGATTTTGGCTGTACTCCTATCGTAACATTTTAAAGGTAAGTTGACCAATGAGCCAATTTCCCCAAGAGTCTGTGTAGTCGTTCATCATATAGCTTGTACAGGGAACACTGTTTGTACAATATGGCCCTATTACAGGCTTTGACTTGTGCTCAGTACCACAGCAGCCATTTCCATGGAAATTTAAGGTATGCCTACTCGCACATACCCAGCGTGAACTCACTCATCTGGAATCTTCCAGGCTGATTTCCTCCCGGCTGAACAAGCTCGGCCCAGACCGCCACCAGAAACGAGAGATATTAGCAAACGTAGAATAATGAAGAAAGTCAAACACACATAACATAGACGAGTAGTCGCCCAATGGCCGCGCTTTCATTTTCAGTTTATTTATTTTCTGCTTTCTTTTTGCATGGGTGGTCATATATAAGCGACATAGGAGGACAGCTGTTTCCCCTGGGGGAAAGGAGGGGGGGTCGCTGTGTCTCTGTTTTCTTTGCTTAAATGAATCATCTAGGAAAGTGTGACAGTTTTAGCGTGGTTTAGAAAGTGTGCATGTCTGTGTTTCTTTGGGGGGTGGGGGGGGTGGGGGGCCAGAAGGCCACTGACCTTCAGGACCTGAGTCAAAGAGACAGAGAGGGAGCTGACGAGGGAGGGAGGGAGTTAACAATTCAAAGGAAAAGTTCACCCTCAGATGCTGTTACACTGTTATATAGCACACATCTGTGATGTCCTAATGCATTCCAGGAGCTACTTTGTGATGTGAAGTGTTGTAATTTACCTTCTTGGTGTGCCCACTTTCCCTCAACTTGTCATATCTTCTACTGCAGTTAGTAATTTCCTACATTACCCAGAATGAGTTTCGACAACCCCAGAGGACGAGCCTGGACTTGTTGCATTCAAGCGTAGGTGGAGAGAGTGATAGCGATAGCAATAGCGGAGCGAGAGTTGGTTGAGAAAAACGCTGCATTCTGGTCTATTTAACAGTGTTGAAGTGTTTTAGGGTGTATTTTTCCTTTACAGCGCATCAAACACACTCCAGGCTCCTCCTCTGACAACCATCCCTCCCGTCTGTCTGTGTGAACCATGACTCCCAGGTCAGACAAGGAACAACTAATCCACTGTCCTCTAGGTAGGAGACACTGGAGACACCAATTTACATCGGTCCACAAATAGAAAATAGAAATGCTTTGTAGTGTTTCCATGATGTATAAGGGGCTTAGATACATGCAGCCGTCAATAGTGGTATCTGCATTTTCTAGCTCAGTGGTGTCGTCAACTGATTTCACTGATTGGCACACCTTCAAGCAGAGCAAGGAGCAACTGATTGGACACCGGTGTTCCAGTGTACCAATGTACCAATGTCAACAGGACACGTAAGAGAATATGAGCAGAAACTTCACAAGGAAGAGGGGAAAGAAAAAGACGGAAAGAGAGGAATTCACAGAGAGACCAGGGGCCAAGTTGCCTGATGCCAAACACACACACACACACACACACACACACACACACACACACACACACACACACACAGGAAATCTCTTGTGCTCTCTTCCTGTAATACAGAGCTCATGTTTTTTCAGAGACAGATACCGTTATCACACACAGCATGCTTACAGAGTTACACATTTACACCTCTCTGACCTCTTGCCTACTACCTACCTTCCCTTCCACGGTGATTTCCCTCTACACATCTAAAGAAATATGCATTTAACAACGTGGCATTCATGGCCCCCCGGGACAGAATTACTTTAATAAAATCACCGCAGGGTGATTAAGGGCGAGGGACAGGTTTGGTAGGTGTTTCCTCTGGTGTGACATTTGCGGCAAGGACAACAGCGGTCACATTGTGCGGAGAGCTTGACTTGTGTCCTTGCTGGGAGATTCCACAGCATTCCAGAAAGTGCTGTTGCAGTGACTGGGATCTCTGTTTCAGCACCCCTGACACCGTACCCAGTGACAGAGGGGGTGTAAGGCTGCGCAAATTCCTCGGGTTCGGGAAGACCCTGAATGAGAGATGAAAGACCCCTTGGAGATCAAGGTCAGGGAGCCAGGGAGCAAAATGAAACTGTAGAGCGAGCAGAGGATGAGGTGAACACCACAGCCAACATGCTCAAACAACAGTGGAATCCTCTGCCCGACGGCTAGGATCTCTGAGCATATGAGAGGTCATTTCTCTTCATGTCACCTCCATCTATGGTGGTTATTGGCACAGATAATAATTCTGGAATACACTTATGCCAGAAACAAGACGTCTCTTGCTGAGATGTAACAGACTCAGTTCATGAAAGGGCCAAATGCCTGACACGATGATGCATAATAAACATATTTTACATGCATCATCATGTCAGGTCGTCCTCTTTAGCTTCGGCTACAACTTTATGAGCAGCACATTTACAGCACACTGATTTGCTGCAGTGCTCTCACAAAGAAGATAAATCTTTATGGCATAAGAGACCTGATGCAGAAGAGGAAGGTGTAATTTGGACAGCACGACAACATCACAGTGGTCCTCAAATTTGTACTGCTTTTGTGCTTTTCTACTCTGATGACTGATTTCGACCTGGAACTACAGGTGAATGCATTGAACTACCTGGTAGGATAGAAAACCAGCAGCACTCTGCAACATTATATGCTTTCAAACGCTGGTTGATAGTTTGGTTCAGTACACTGTAAAAATATGAAGGCACATCAACTTAAAAAACGAGTTTCTTTTCTGTTTTGAAATTGCAAGTTGACCCAAATAGTACTGAATAGTTATTACGATTAGTTGTTATAATGTAGTAAAGATCACCAAGTGGACTCAAGACAGTAAGTTAAATCAGCAAATGTCTAGTCAGGTTAACAAATGTTTCTCAGTTTAATCCACTAATTGATGAGCTTCAGTCTAGTGAAGAGGTTTTAGTCACTTTGTCATTGTACCTCGTGAAGATGTTCTCCCATCACACAATTTCAAGTCACAAACTGTTGATTGAAGTTATGATAACAATTGCCAGCTGAAAATAACCAAACGCATCATATTATACACTGAGTTACTGCTTACAGATGAGTTGCTTTCACTAAATTGCACTGTGGGTTTTTACAGTGTATTTGGTCCTAACGCAGTGCAAACTGGCTGCAATGGTGACCAACAAAAATGTCCCATATTCAGCGGGCAAGCAAAGGCGGGGCGTTAGGACCGCGAGGGAGGACGCTGCTAAAAAAAAAACCCTCTTTTCAGACAGAGACATTTATTTGTGGCTCTGTCTGAGCTGAACAGGTTTCAGAGCGACTCTGGGCTGGACAGACGCGTTCATAGCGACTCAGCATCTGGCGCTTTATTTGTACAGGCTGGGAAAGTGTGAACAAGCTTTCCGCTGGAAAAGTATAGAGACGAGGGAGAAACTACCTGAGATGAGGAAAACCTGGGGAAACGGTGATGCCCGGTACATTTGATGGGGAGGAAAACGTGACTGGGATGTAAACCCGGGCTATTAACACAGTTTAGGAGGTAATGTATACAATGCAGCCTCACGGATTTTGTTGATTGCATTGCAGTGCAGGGGATATTATAGGAATAAATTGAGAGTTTCTTTCTTGTGAGTTGTCAGAAATTTGTATGCACATTTCTAGTATATATTCTGGTTACTTAAAGATGATTTCCCCCCCCCCCAGTAGAGACATGGAAAGGTCTGCATGGTCTGGGGGTCCAACAGTAGCACTGAGGGGTGGATGGGAGGAGGAGGGGGGGGGGGGGGGGGTCACTAGTCGGGACAATGCTTCATTAAGGAATCAGATTTTCCCAGATTTCAAGGGATTCACCTCATGGTCAAAGATGAGGATTGAGGAATGCTTGGGTGGCTGGTTTCAGGTGTGAAGGTGGTCTTGGTTCCTATGAGCCTTTCTCAAAATGTACTGGCTTGTTGTTTAACCTTCTTACCAGTTCAAACTGAAGGAGCACTTGTGCATTCAAAGTGAACGACACATTTTAAAGATGAGGTACTGAAAATGGGAGTGTTTCTGGGATACAGACTGGCACTACAGCAAGTGGTAAGAGTGTTGAGGGCGTGTCTGTGTGTGTGTGTGTGTGTGTGTGTGTGTGTGTGTGTGTGCCTATACTAAAATTTAAGTGCAGACTGTCATGTATTTATTCTGAGTATATTTTCTTCCATGATGCTCTGCTGAACTGGGAGTCTTCCCTGCACATTGTGAGATAAACATATGACTGAACCAATGTCCAGGTAGCTTAGTGCAGCAGCCTGAAAGACAATTGAACATTGTCACTTCAGCAAAGGGATTTCTCCTGGATCATTTTCCTATGGAAGTCAATCGTAGGAGCATGTATAACTGTAGGAAGAGTTGTGTTTTTTTGGCTCTGAGTCTGCTGATTCAGTCTTAGAGTCGAATGTGTATGTAGTATGTATGTATTCCATACTATTATATATATAATCTGCAGAACAGTGGCATTATATCCTGAAATCACTTCGGTAGACCAGATCTACCTTGCAAGAGTATTTCAAAAGGGATGATGTTTTGGCCATATACTTCACACTTTTATTATTTTAACTAAGTTGTACTATGGGCTTATGCCACATAATATCATAATTTTGTTTACTACTTCACCACTACCACAGTGTAGTTGTAATAGAAGTGTAAAGACAGGCCCCACCCTGTCTTTGTATGAATAACCCTCCCTTTTCCACCGTGCCTCAACTCGCTTCTTTTCACTTCTAGACACCTGCTCTCTTCATGCCATGAGTGCCTCAGGGCCCATAGTCTTAGAGGGGATCAAGTATCTCTTGTTCCTGTTAATCTGCCCTAAAACGCACATACACTGTGAAGTAGTTAATGTTTGATGGCAAACTCCTTACCTCTGAGCTTTCTCATAACTTTGCTGGCCTCTGTACCCGTCCATCCTCCTACTCACCCACAGTTGGCCATTATGCAACATTTTATATCTGCATTGTGTAACAAATCTTAAGGAAATGATATACTGACAATTCTTGGTAAAGACTTATGAAATGTTAGAAATATGACACATTGCATTTGTTTTTCCATACCATTTACTGTATTGCTGACCATCCAGCCTTACTCTGTATTATCAACTATGCCCTTAGCTGCTTTGCTTTCTGTTACATTCTTAAGGAATGTGCCTGTGGCTTTTGTTCAAAACACAACAAAAGCTTGATGTTTATTATCAGGCTGAAATTGTATTTCCTGAGTAATCTTGTTATAGGAACAAGAGATGCATCGCAACCTCCTCAAAACAGATGAAATTCAGGCCTGCATTGCAACATTAGATTTTGTAATTGTGATCTTGCATTGTGATTTACAGTCAACCCGTCAATGTGAAAGAGTCCAGCTTCATGGGGGATTATAGTTTGTGTGTTTGCAAGATGGCTTGTACAACTAGGCCAATGTTCTCCACAGTAGTTTGCTTTATCAACTTTCTCACCTCGAAATGTTTTCTGTAGGAATCTGTAGGAATAAATGGGCTTAGGCTTTTTTTTCTTGTGTATTTGATTACTGTCTCTGTCATTACAGTGTTTTCTGCCAGCATCATGACACCACATCAGAACTCCCTCCTGGCTGACCTCTTCAGCTCGCTCGTGCTCCTCCACCTGCTCCTGCCCCTCTCGCTGTCATTTCTGCACCCACCTCACCACCGCCCTGCCCATGTGCTCTCTCTGGTGCCTCATGCGCCCATGCCTCTCGCCCGCTCTCGCTTCAGTGCTCAGGACTCAATTGGACTTCACCACTCACTGCAACTCCAGCTGCTTCCACAGAGGAGAGCAAGAGAGTGAAAAAGAACAACTGACAGAGAAACTCGCATTTGAGACCCTGTACGCAGACGGTTCTCGCACATTTACTACTGTGGATGTGGAGAGTGATGACGGGTTTGAGGGCACTGCCAGTCCCTCTGCTCAACCTTCATCCAAGAGAGGGCCAAGAATTACGCACAGACGCAAGCGCGTGAGACGGCAGATCTACGGGGCTGACGGACGTTTTAACATTCGCTGGTGACAACTTCCTGTTGGACTACCCTTTCTCCACAGCTGTGCGGATCTCCACCGGCTGTACCGGTGTTCTTGTGTCTCAGCAGCATGTCCTGACAGCTGCCCACTGTGTGCATGACGGGAAGGATTATGTCAAGGGGGCACGTAAGCTCAGGGTGGGCTTCCTGACCCCTCCTTCCATGAATGGCTCCAGAGCCAGCCGTACCTCTGCCAAGAAGCCTCTGGTACGCTGGGTCAGGGTGAAACGTACCCGAGTGCCAAAGGGCTGGATCCAGGGCCCGCAGGAGGTCAGCATGGACTTTGATTATGCCCTACTGGAGCTGCGCTGGCCTCACCGCCGTCCCTTCATGCGCCTATCTGTGGCTCCCTCCTCTGAGGACTTGGCAGGGAAGCGCATCCACTTCTCCGGTTTTGACAGTGATAGGCCTGGGGAGTTGGTCTACCGATTCTGTCCTGTGGAAGATGAGTCCAATGACCTGATCTACCAGCACTGTGACGCCAGACCTGGAGCCAGTGGCTCGGGGGTGTATGGACGAGTATGGGACAATACCTTAGAGCGCTGGGAAAGGAAGGTCATTGGCATTTTTTCTGGACACCAATGGCTGGAGATCGATGGGGAGAACCGGGATTACAATGTGGCCGTGCGCTTCACTCCACTGAAGTTTGCTCAGATATGTTACTGGGTGCATGGCAACCGACTAGATTGTAGTCAGGACTGAGACGGAGAAGAGTAGATGAGTTTAACTATAAGCAGGGATGGAGGTTTTGAAGGTGTTAAGTGAAAGGTAAAAAAAAATGCACAAAGTGACTCAAAGGAAATGGGAAACAGAATTTAATCTGATTGAATTTAAGATTAACGTCATTTAGTGACATACAAGTAAATCACATCTACTAAATTGTGCTCTAAAAATACAGCAATGTCCCCTTTGGATCGAATTCCCTCCCTGAGATATTTCTCTCCTCTGTGTTTAATTTGCTCCTTGTGACCTCTGGCTCTATTAAACAAGTCTGCCGGTGACATCATCACCACGGCACATTTTAATGCACTTTTCCTCACAGTCAGATTAATAACACAGTCAATGTTTCCACCGTATTAAAACAAGCCACTTTTTGAAAGAGGGAAAAGAATAACACCTTGTGATCCTTTCCTTGTGTGTCTCAGTAGGACCAGAGCCTCTTCCCACTATGGAAGATTACAGGGGATGCACTATGGAAGATTGCAGTCGATTGAGGATGTGTGTCTTTACATTATTCTCACGCTTCTCTTTTTTTTCTGACTTTCTTCCCTTGTTGGATCAAAATGTATGGCTGTATCGGGCCAATGGGGAGGGAATGGTTTATTATTTTGATAGCTCTCGAGGGATAATTCAGCTGACGGCATTCTGCATGTGTGATACAAGCACACCTACACACATACCTACATGAATGTGAGGTCTCAACACAACAACAAATGAGCCTGCCGCCATAAATGAATGACAAAACAGGTTATGGACACCACTGAGCTGGTTGCTGCATAGCACAGACCTGGGTTCCTCAAATCTGGTCCGTGGGGTCCAGTGTACTGCCAGGTTTCTGTCCTACCAAGTAGTTAATGGTATTCTTCTGGCGTCCCGGGTCCAAACCAGTCTCTTCTTAGACAGCAGAGTGAAAACTAACTCTGTGAAAACCAGCAGCACTCGACCTCGAGGTCCAGATTTGAGGATCACTGGCGTAGACGATATGGTTTTCTCAATGCAGGTTGGAGGGCTGATCAAAATGTTAATAGTTTTATTTTTGAAAAATGCTTTATATATATTTTAATAAAGAGATTTATAAGATCACTTGTCATATTTTTTTTTGTTTGTTGTTGGTATGGAAGGTTTCAGGAGTGGAGTTGGGGTGCCATCATGTGGTCAGAAAGTGGTACAGCTACAATGCAGCTAAAAACCAAATAAGAGGGACGCGCCAATGAGATGAGTCCGGCTGTCACTGTTGGTTTGTATTTTAACAGTTGTTTGGTTTTAAACAAATGGACTGTACATCTCAAGGGCATTTCATGAGCACTGCTTCCATATTACTGAACCATGTATAGTTATGCACATTAACACTAGGCTGTGGAACTGTCATACCCTCATGAGTCCATATACTGGATATTACTTTTACCCAACCAGCCCACAAACCGTGAGTCATTATGATATAACTAAGACAGACAGGGAACCAACCCATGCTGACGCAGGCTTCAGTATGACAAATTGTGAAACATAAAATTCTCATTTACAAAATTAAGAAGTAGGCAGTTACTGATTTCCTAGTTATTACAATGCCCATGTTACAAGAAGGGGAAAAGAGCAGGACGAGTCAGTAGTTTAGTGCCTTTTATTAGAGATAAGGAGACGATACAAAACATCCACCATTCAATATTCAGTCTAAGCTCTGAACACAGGCCTTTCAAATACATCGCTCCCCATCTGACCGCCGTATGACCATTGAAAGTTTACTGACCAGATCCTCGTTTTAACAAGTACAAGGAATGTGTTTTTACTACATCAAATGCAATTGTTTTGACTGAGAACTGGAAATAAAAATGGAATCACTCAAGTTTTGGAATTTGCATGTTAAAAAAACAAAACAAAAAAAAAAGAAAATATATATTTAACTGTTCCCCCAGAGAAGGTTTTGATACATCCTGTGCAATCAAAGAGTAAATTGGTTTATACTACACCTAGTCTCAACTACACACACACTTACAAAACTTAACTAGAAGTTTGGCAAAAAAAAAAAAGGTAGTTGGAACAATTATTTTTCAGGATTCAATAGTTGGAATCGTAACAGTTGTTGCCCGTCCCTTTCTCTGCAATCATTCAAATGGAACCCAGAAAGAAGAAAACCCTGTCCGCAAACATTTACATTATATGTTATAAGTCATCATCCTTCATCAGTTGTATCTTTTTTTTTCTTTTCCTTTGTGTGTTTTGTTCATATTCATTATGTTGCGTGAACTAGAATGACAGTCTGCAGTTGTGGAATTTTTAAAACTGTCACTTCGCCCCATCCCCACCCACAATATATCCCTCCCCAAGAGTCCCGCAAATGATCCTGGTTCTGCTTTTGCCCCCATCCAAACCATACTGGAATGAACATCTAAACCCAACAGATGTGTCTGGAAGGCCTCGATTGAAGCCTGGGGCAAGATTTATAGAGGGCTTCCTTCCAGGGTGACTACCGACGAGCCGCCAAGCTTATCAGCAAGAGTGCGCCGATCTTTGATGTCCTCCAAACCGTTCACCTGCCACTCATGTTTGATACCTGAAATTAAAAATAATAATCATGTATTCTGAGCATTTACTAAGCAGCGTTAGTCCTGAAATTATCACAGGGAACCTAGAGATAAACAGAGCAGGGAGATGCTGGATGCGATCTAAGCTGACATCATTTGATCATGACATTTGGAATATGCACAATTTGCAATTTTGACTTCCTATTTTTTTTTTTTTGATTCTAATGATTTTTTTTGTTGAGCACACATACACACTTATTAAATTAAAGGCCCAAACTGGATCCACCTGTGTCCTCCATTCATCAATCCTAACAGTGAATTAACCTTCACCCATCACTCTGCTTGGCGGCCACACTCACTCAACAATCAATCCAAAACTCAAAGCTGCCAACCTGTGAATTTCTTCTTGATAGCATCTTTTGAGCTGGCGTAGATCATCTTGCTCTTCAAGGGAGCATTTTCTGGGGCCCTATGAAAGGGGGAAAAAAAAAAAATTAGTCTGCATACTCAGACAACACCACTTGATCTTTGATAATCCCTGTCCAAATACAAAAGGGCCCCATCCTCACCAGAAGATGAAGACCAAGTCCTCCTTCTTGGTTTCTTTAGTCTCATAGGTAGCGTCATAGAGGCCGTAGCGGCAGTCATCTGGGGGCAGCATCTTTACAAAGTGCAAGTAGGGGTCCTCGACAGTGGTGCCCAAGTCACCCAGCAGGATCTCTTTGCCATCCTCCAGAACAATGTTCTTGTTGTCCTTACTCATGCAGAAGAGAACAGCCTTCTTCCTCTTCTTCTTTTCATCCTCATTTACCTGAGCCTTACGCACCTTCATGTCATTGAAGACTGCAACCACTTCATCTGTCACTTTTACCCCGGAGGCCTGCATGGAGAAAGAGCCGTACACTTGTAGTCAAACATTTACAATTTACTATGGCAGTTACCATTACTTCACAACTCTGTCTTAACATATCAATGTTTAAATGTTTTTCTCCCATGTTTTATGCAACCTACAGTTATTAAATAGGTAATACTGAAACTATGTATGCAATTTTAATAAAAATAACTGAATCCCATCATGACTCAGAGTAGAGCTGATTTGTGGCTAAATGATAGAAAATGGCCAGGACGCAAATGCTTAAAGTCCCAGTAGGGACAGCTTGTCTAGGGAGAATCGTTTGCTACCATGTTCAACCAGCCAGAAGTGATGAGTAACAAAAACAGGCAAACATTGACACCAAGAAATTGAAGAAGAGCATGTGGCTGAGGGCTGCATGTGACTTATCACACACAGCAGGAATGCTCCTTACGAGGACAACTGATAAGGAGAATTGAAACCAGGTGTGGCTGTGACTAGTTGTTAGCGATGGTGGTGGGGAGGGTTAAACTGAGGAATGCTATCTGCAAATTATGTAATCGCCATGACAACACAGTTGGTCCAAATGAAGTCAACATTGTTGAGTCAACCAGTAAAGCCTTATAAATGCATTCACTAGGTCTGGCTGTAACAATGCATAAGAAAATAAACTGCCCAATTACTATCATATCAAACCTACTGCTTGCCAGTATCAAAGTTCAATTGCAAAGGTGGTGCAACAAGTCAGTCAATTAAAAGGTGTGTCTCAGGAGTTTCTGTATATGGCTGGATGACCAGGTATAAAACGTTGAGTAAGACATGTCATCTGGATATAACACATGACATGCAAGATGATTTATGCCACGTAGCTCTACCATAGAGGACCATGTGGGTGAGAGTGGGGCCATGAATTAGGCGTTAGAGTGCAGTCGCAGACAATGGGTCTTCTGTTGAAATACAAGTCACATCCCTGAGTCACAGCTGCCCCATAAACTCACTCAGTCAAGTCTTCTGACTTTGTTTAAGGCACTATGCCACAGGAAACTCTCAGGACAGTGTGCATGATGTTGCCCTTTTTACTGAAAGCCGTAAAGCCCTTCTCAAAAAATGTTTGCCAGTGTTCTTTGGTACACACACCTATCTACCAGGAACATGTCAAATCTTGTTAATGAACTACTTCAGTGTGCCAAAAAAACCTCAGGGAAAAAAAAACAAGAAACTCCTCAGCCCTGATGAACACATCATGGGGTGGTGTGGGTGTATTAGAAGGTGAAACTGATAAAAGCCAATCAGAGTTGCTGATATGTTGTCCTGTGACATGCGCTCAGTATTTCACCAACTTCCAAGAGAATTGTTCAACAGAGGTGTGGGCAGGCACTGCATGTTTGCTCAGGGCGTATAGGCCTTGTGAGCTTAGACTGAATTCTTAGGGTAATAATGTCAAAAGATGGATTTCTGACAAGTGGCACCTTTAAAAAAGCCAATATGTGCAACTTGGGGAGCAACCAAAGTCCCATTTCCTCAATCTTCTAATACCCCCCCCCAAAAAAAGAGAACATAATCGTGTTTCCATTTTCCTTTGTAGTTAAGTCTACCAAAAAAAAAAAAAGACAATGGAGCTAGAAAAGATTACACCGTCCTCTTGCTACGCAACATTTGCATGCGCTGTTGTATAGTGCATAAGAGTTTTCATTTTTCTGTATGTATGCTACCTCCGTGTTGATATTGAGAGCCAATAATGCACATGTGCTTTGAACAATGTAATTTTTCTCCATTCGGGTTGTTGTTAAGGGGGCAGATAGCAATGCACATATCCAAATAGATGTAGATAACATGTATAGAATGTGCGTGTATAAATAATCTTGTTTTCAGTTTCAATTCTTCTTTTTGATGCATCTCCAATGAGAACTGAACCTTCATCTCATCTTGACCAGAGATTCCTTTCTTCCTGCCACAACGACAGGAAGTGTTGCCAGAACTCAAGGTTCAAGTAAAAATCTCAGTTCACCAGAACGCCAATCTACTAACAGTCCGAGGCTGAATATCTTTACGTAAGGTAACATTTAAGTATGTAGGCCTCATACCATTATCCTGTGGGTCGATTGTACTATCAAACGCAAACCTACTACTAGAATTAGTCAGAACTGACAAGATTTTCACATCGCTGCCAAGCACGAAATTAAGCAACCGAAACTAGTTTCACATTGCGTTCTCGTCTGCTTATGTTCCGTATTTACAAACTCCAAAACATGCCTATTTGTTTGTGGGAATGCCACATGCCTGCCAGTAACCAAAGTTTGAGGAAATTGACAGGGAACGTATACACGAGACAGATTGAATTATTGACATCAGGTTAACGGTGTAAAGAGCGCAATGAAATCAATATACAAGATAGCTTGAAAACATCTTAAAATCTAAAATTGCCTAAGGCTATATTAAAATTGATGTTTTTTCGTGTTGCAGTGATACAGGAAAAATAACGCATTTTTTGTTCCCGCATAGTCGATAATTCTGAGAAATCGAGTCAATGTGCCCTTCTGTCGGATGAGGTTTTAAAAATAAAAAGTACAATTCATTCCTACAGGCTAATTTTAACTAGGTCTATTGTGTGACTCGCATGTGCTGCGTTTAAACGATTGTGCAAATTAGATGCGTAGTACCAACCAGGAAGAACAGGCAAGTGGCCCGTTAGCTTCAGCTAAGGGAGCCAAATGCTAATTTGACGTTACATAATAGTGACATCCTGTCAAATATTTGTCACATCTGAAAAAAACACGTCAAAATAACGATGCGCCAGGTGGAAATGTACCAAGTGTAATAGCAGAACCTCTCACACGGCAACAACAAAAATGGTCTTTGCACCAAATTCAGGGTGGGGCCATGAATGCAGCACACGCACATGTGCGCTAGCTTGCTATATAAGGCAAAACCGTGTTCAAATTATTGTCTGTCAATTCACACATTCGTGTCCCGCTGTGCTTCGACCATAAACCCACATTTGTCCATTTAGTATTTATCATTAGATTACAGTCCTGTTTTTATCTAATGCGTATGTAGGCAGCGAGCGAACCAAATAATGTAAGAGAGGAAGCCGTGCGCAGACAAAGAACAAGGAAATCACAGCCATCTCGTAACGTCAGCCATGGTGGGCGTCATTTTCTGTCTTCGCTAATAGCTAGCTAACAATACCGTTAGCTGGCTCCAGACTGCTGGGAGCCGTAGGGCGCTGCACCTGCCGAGCGCACTGAAATAATTAGATGCCGAGCATCGACAGTGCTGGTCAAATTAAGAAAAAATAATAAAGGAGTGGTGTGAGCTACCGTTACATCAGCGATGCGAATGGTAGTGAAGGCCCTTATAAATGCTTTTGTCGGCGAGAAAGGAAATGGCGCCAGTTGTTTTGGGCCGTTAGTTATTTCTCCCATCTACCACAAGCCTGTCAGGACTACCATACAACAATTCGCAAAACGTGATGGCAGTAAAACCATTACCTCGTTTTGTTAAAATAAAATTAGCTGCCCAGCACCACCAGCCAGACACAAAAGTTGCTAAGTACCTAGCTTAGGCGCTAGCAGCTCCTGCGGCATAGAGCCTGGCATCATGAACACCGGCTTGCCATGTTTAATACTAAAACGAAATCCCTAATCTTGAAAATGAAAGTCCAAATTGTTAACTAACCTCGCCGCATCTCGAGATTTCGTATGTATTGGGTAGTAAAAACCAACGGTCACAAGTAAATTTTGTTAAACCTACCATTGCTGTCGCTCTGAATTGGTCGGCGTCTGGCTAGAGATTGAATGGGCTATGATGAATAGTCGTTCTCGCTCACACTGGATACACAACATGTACGCGCCTAGCTGCGCGTTCTTGCTTGGACAAGGTGCACGCGCAACACCATGAACGGACATCTATTAACACATGACTGCCCGATTAATTATTTGCTGCTTGTCATTCACTTGTAATAATGTATTTTTCCACTTGTGATCACATGGAGGGAGGAATCTAATCACTTGCTTCAGTTTGATGGCTTATTGATGGCTAATTAATTTAATGTAGCCTAAACAATACCGTTAACTGATGAGCCCCAGCAGGTCCTTGATATTAACTACTGACCACCATTGCTAAACGTGATGCAAATAATATCGGCGTACGACAGCAATTATTTACCTCCCATCTTTCTAGTATTTTCATATTTGTTAGTTTTCTCTAGTAAGTATTTTTGTCTCTTTCCCTTGTGATCGCGGCCAGCATCAGTGTACAAAACAAACATACCAAATGGTAGCGAGATACAGCGGAGAGCATTATGGGAATATGTGTTCTTAATGTCGTTGAACCGCCTATACTTACACACCTCTGATTTATATAAAATTTACTAAATAATGGAAGGATTTTAGACCTACTTGTACATGAGGCATGATATATTATTTAGCGTGACTGATTAATCGTGGACAGTTTACAGAGTACACACTTCAAGCTTATAATACTCTACGAATATGGTTTTATCAGTGAAATTCAACGAAACTGTATAAACTCAAGGCTATAACTTGTGTTCATTTACATCTTATTTGGCTGTGGAATATCTCAGCATCTGATCATGGGGGAAATTGGGCGTTGGTTATAAAGACGCGTTTAACAGATATTATGAGGCCTAGGTCCATGGTGTGATTAAAAACATAGTGTGGCTACTTCTGTTTTGGCCGACATTCTGCAGACAAGCGCAAAGCGGTTTCATGATGGGGGAAATTCTCCACCTCTGTCGTTCATTCTCTCTCCCTCTCACCCCTCCCTCCGCAGGGTTTGTTGAACTCACTTCCAAATATGGAAGCGAATGGTAGCGGCGGCGGTGCACGCGCCTCGGTACGAGGCGGGCCGCGACGCTGATCACCATATAAGGAAACGGGACACGAATTTCGCTAAAGCAGATTTCAGTACGAGAGAGGAAGAGAGGGGAGTGAGAGAGTGAGAGAGTGAGAGAGCGCGAGAGCGCCTGAGAACTGGAGAGACGAAGTAACGGTATATTTACAGGCAACGAGAACAAGGAGAGGAAGGAGGAGGGACAAGAACGTCAAATCAAATAGGAATGGGCAAATAGATAATGAATGGACGCTGCCGCTTCACGGTTCATCATTTTATATATCATAGTCCAGGTCACCCGGCTCCATACTGTAGCAGCACATGATCCACCTGTGTAAGTCTAATAACCAGTGCTGTCGTGATACATAAAAACATGGGTAAACTATGACCTCTAGTCGGTGATCATAAGGAAATACAACCACCAATATAAATAAAATCAACATGTCATAAAAGTATTGTTTTTTTTCCTTAAGAGCCAAACCTCATAAAAGTCATCACCACCAATAACGTTTTAAACAATTAAGGAATAGATTAGAAAGACCACATATAAAACCCCCACTTCTCTTAAGCTCTGTTTATTCTTTATAAAACAGCATTTCTCATATGAAGGCCTCCATGCTCCTGAAAAAGATGATTACAATAGCAGTAACTGCAATGTTTCATGCATCTATTCACCTTTGGAATAAGTTGTATGCAAAAAGCACAAAAGGGGAGGGGAAGTGTAATATTAAATATTGAAGTTTCCTCCTCTTATGGAAAGGAAAATAAATGGAATGTGCAAAATGCAGAGAAAATAATTTAGAATTTCTGAGGACATCTGTTGTCCTCCATATTTATAAGGATAGTGACACTATGTTTTGTCCCTATTTTCTTTCGATTTATCTGTGATGCAATCACGATTAGGTTAAAGTACATACAATTGGCTTTCGTTTGAGGGCACTGACATATATATATATATATAGGATGAACACTTAAAAAATGAAAGCATTTTTTATGCACCCTATTTGAGTTATTCAAAATACTTTACATCCAGTGACTTCTAGAAGTCTGCAAATAATGGACATCCTTTTAACCAGTGCTAGTCAATTTGAGACAGCCCTGATGAACGCTGCTTGGCCCCGCATAGCCCTACAAGGGAAAATAAACACCTAATAAATCCCTTGTGTAGTCCACAGCTTAATTCTCTGTATGACTGATATATGGAAAACATGGCTGGTTAAATGACTGCATGTAAACGAGGAGCATAAGTATCAAATCACCCCCAAAATCATAATTTTCCTGTGCTGTAATATAGGTAAAAGGTTACAAAACAATTACATTAACATTTAAGTCATCCAGGAATCATGTAAAGCTCTGCAGCAGACACATGATGGTTTGAAGCTGGATTGACATCTCATCGCCATGTTTAACGGACACTTCACCAGAAAGAAGTTTTCCATTACTCATGTTGAAGTAGTTTTAAGTTAGCAAGGTTTTTACATGGTACAGTTAATATGGGTATTTAGAAATTCAAACAAAACAAAGAAGCTAGTTCATTAAAGACCATAACAACCCCCTTATGAGAATCATAACATAAGAGTTCAGATATAGTACAGGTGAAATTCCTTTTTCCTTGCAGTCAGATAGCCAACCATGCACTCTATGCTGCATCAGAGCGATTTAGATGAGAGGGTAGTCCACTGGTGAATTCTCAAAAGGTTACATTAAAAAGCTAAGAGCTTATAGCACTGCTTTGGAATAGTCTGTTGAAGTAAGATAGTCCGATCATTTTTCTGGGGTGCAAACTTCCTGACATCATTACACAATAAGATTTTAAGAAATAAGAAACATAGCTACTGAAATAGATCAAAATCTGTCTAAATGCTTTTGGCTCCATGAAATTGGGGCACCGTGTGCAAAATGGCAGTAGCATAGGCACTGAATGTCATTTACTGTATGTTTCAACTGTATGTATTCTGGTCTTTCTTTGTGAACAGTGTCCTGATTGTTCTTTATTCCATGTATAACACTTGTGATGTTTCAGTGATCAAGGAATTTCCCACCGTGCACTTAATGTTACTATTATAGTGCCATTTTTAACATATGGGGACGAAAAGCCCCTGTCTACATATGCTGTATTTTACCTTGTACTAATGTGATATTCAAAGTGATGAAGTACAGGGCCAAAATATATACAAAACAAATTTGATATGAAAACTATTTATAGCTAACTCTTTGGCTGACTGGTCACATCATCTCTCAGTATTCCAATCATGTATTATCTTTGGAGTTTGCAGATTTGAAAGACAATAAATTCTAATCATCTCTAATTATCACAATATTCAAACTATAACATATTTCCATCAAGGAATAAACAGCAAAGCATTTGAAACTCACAAAATAGCAATACAACATATCATCTGAAACCCCACGTGTGTGGGAGGAAGATGATATAATGATTATATATGTATGATCATATACATGTGACTTCCAAAATAAGTCAGAAGAGATCTGCTGTGCTATGCAAAAGTGCTTTTCCTCTTCTCCTTTCAGTTAACTTGCTGGAGATGCTAGTTTGTATCAAACATATTGCAAAATTACAAATAGAATGGAATGTATTTAAGGCCACAGAGGGATAAATATATTGGTAAAGATGTATAAATGTATATGCATTAAAGCCAGCATATTATAGTATTTTTTTTAAAGATATACTGCTGAAGCTTTGTGTGTTTGAAAAGCACCCTGACTCCCCCTGACTGAACAATGGTCATTAACAACAGTATGATGCATTGAATTGAACCCCCTGCCCCCCCAAAAAAACATGACTTGTGCCTCAAGTTCCTCTGTAAACAACAATGGGTTGTCTATTAAGACCAATAGTAAACATGTAAAAGGATGGCAGTGTCAAAGTAAGACACTAAGTGTCAATAAGAGGTGTTGGGCAGGATTAATTCCCGGCCTCAGTGACGCCAATCATCTTCATATAAGCTTGGGCTGTAAGAGGCAGAATATTCTACATTTGAAGAACCCTGTACCAATGTGGTGCTGTTCTGCTGCATGTTTGTTCCAAGGAGTGGCATGATAAGGCTTTAGTGCTGAATGTGTGCTTGTGTTGTGCGCTGGTTGCATTGTATCAAGATTATGAAGGGTCAAGGGTCAAAGGTCCTCTAACTAGATTTCTTCTGTACAGCAGGGCTTGTCCCTCTTGACTTGTTCATCACCACAGTGGCCTGGAAACAGAGAAAAGGAGATGACATTTATTTGACTGCAAATTCTGATCATATGCGCTGTGAATGTCACACTTTGAAAGTGCTCCTTGCAACATTTACTGACTTGGGCATCTCTCTGTTGTGTTTCACCCAGTTTTCCTAATCTTAATATTTTTTTCTATGTTGATGTTGCCTGGATCCAGCTCCCTGAATCATTCATTTTCATCATGTCATTAAAATGTTTACAGATGTGAATTTTGCATTTCAGGAGTGTAAGAAGGCCCACAGGCAAGGTTTGAGCCCACAGGCACCCATGACACCAAAGAGACTCCGAATTTTTGGACAAGACTGTGGGCTAGAAAGCTTGCAACACCTTTGGCCTGTGTTTACATGGACCCATGTGACTAAGAGACCATTTTCAGATTACATAAAATTCTTTGCTCCTGTCATTGGTCATGGATGACCTTACCTAGGCCAGCCCCAATGATAGTTGAGCCAATATACATGTATGGCACGACCTAATGACCTAATAAATTTCCCTTGCAAAAAAAACAGCATCATTATGAGCCCTTCTAAAACCTTGGTGGGACTCTCATCAACTAACACTGCAGTCAAAACCTGATCCTGTAGAGTTGTACTATATGGCATCCACTGAACTTGGATTTTCCCCCTAGTTATCTCCTCACTAGATTACTTCAATTCCTTCTAGGCTGGGATCACTGCATACTCTCTCTGAGCCCTGCAACTCACACCACTGCAGGTCCTCCTTGCTCTTCAACCTAAATTGTCAGATGTCAGATGCCTCCTTCGCTCCCTCTAGTGGCTTCTAGGTGTTGCATGCATGACATTAAAGTGCTTTTGCTGTAATATGTGGACTAAGTGCTCTGAATGTCATATGAAAATACACCAACTGACTGCTGCCCCTGTTATTCTCACCTGCTCCAGGAGGACACCCGCAGCCTGGTCGATGGTTCCTCCTACAGCCCGGTACCGACCAGAGTAGCGGACGAAGGCCCAGGTCAGCATGGCGACCATGGCCAGGCCCAACGCAAGGTCAAATGCCACAGCGATGGTAGACAGGCCAATGAAGAGCAACACCCCTGACAGCACGTACAGGAGGCACACGAGGACGAACAGAACTGCAGGTGTCCGGAATGCGCTGAAGAGATTTTTTGACTTTTAAAGAGAAATAAAAGAAAATCAAATTACTAAGAATACTTTTCAAACTGTATCCTTGCCAAAAAAGAGCCATGCATTCATTGTGGGGTAATCATTAATGGATATCATAATCATACAACATGGGAAAATGTTTTTGCCTTCATGTAATAATAAACAGAATAAATGGATGAAATTTAACAGGCATTTAAATGTTGTACTAACTCTGTAGGTCTAAACCATTGAAGAACATAAAACATGCTTTTGTGCATAATATCTAATTATTGCATTTCTTAAATTGATAAATTCTTCTATAGAAATGAAAACAGAGAGCAATGGAGTTGTGTTTTGCGGGATAGCACTCACCTCATTGTGCTTGCTGTAAGACTGCCACATTTCCCCTAGCTCTGTTTCCAGCTGCGCTAGGTAACGGTCACAAAACTCCTGTCCACCCATCTTCTTGGTGGACGAAAAGGCATGAAGAGACTCTCCAATGAAAAAGTGGTGCTTCTCCTCTAGAGATTCAGGAGAGACATAGGGTAGTTCGCCCCCACAAACCTTAAACAGGGAAACAGAGAGAAACGGATGTGAAATGTGTTAGTAGCAGTGAAGTTAAATGAAATGAAGTTTCTTCATTTAGCAAGATCTTTAAACATCCTTCCTCTGTTGATGTTTTAGATGCTGGTCAAGTCTGTCATTTCCTTTAAATGCCTATAAAACACTTAACCTATTATACAACGTATAGTCTCTCAAATTGATTAATTGATAATGAAAAAAAAAAAAAGCACTGCCATTTGTCAGAAACATTGGTTACAGTACAATCAACCTTCTTTTATCATTATCTGGAAAGCTTCTCCAACAGAAAGTGTTTTCTTTTGGCATGCAATCATTTTCATGCAGCACTGCCTTTGTCGTACAACCCTGAGTGAATGGAAACCTGACAATAGCGAGTGCTAAACAGAGTAAAGAGATATTGTTAATTCACCATCTTCCAATATGTAAGTGAGCCCGTTCTGCACGTCCTCATTTTCACAATCACAAACCCACCTTCTCCATGTTCTTGTAATACTGGTCTTTAGCTGCTGCCACTGCTGCCAGATTATTGGCCTCTGCTGTTGCCTTGTGTGAGAGACATAGTATGTCAAACATATTAGAGTGGATAAGAAACAGAACAAAATGTATATCCAATCCCTGACTGGCAAAACAGAGGAAAATAAACATTAATATACTTGAAAAATGTGTCATGTTAAGTAGTGAATTCCACATGTACCAGCAGCATGGACTTTGGGTGTGGCAAGTCTTCCCCTTGGTAGATCTTGATGTATGCCTGTCAACACAAAGATTACAGTATTTGATATGACATACTGATTCAATTGTATCATGAACACTGGAATGGAGAGGACATTACCTTGAAGAACTCAAGCAGGCCCCTGCAAGTGACTTTGTTGCCATTAATTTCTTTCTCAGCCAGTCTGTCTGGCTGCAGCAGAGAAGGGATCAGGCTCCGCAGCTCCTTTGTGAACTCTGGGGCCACATCTGACAGATTGAGTGTAATAACACTTAGTACAACACTCAATACACTGGGCATTCTGCTGAATATTGTCATGAGAGGAAGTAAAACAGGATGGAAACTGTGACTCTTACCATGAAGTTGACCTTGGAAAGCAGGGCTGGTGGCAACTTTCAACCCAGGATGAGGTAACAGGAAACAAGAAATGTTGGTGAAGCAAGAGTGGATGTGCTCCCTCACTGTTTGCAGCTCCTCATGCTGGGCCTCCTTAACCTTCAAAACAGCACAATGAGGTGAATTCCCAACCTCAGAACTTAAAGAGACGCCAACCGAATAAAATACATTTTTGTTAAGTTGCTTAAGTTCTTAGTAGCTTAGGAACTTAAGTTTACTTCTTTAGTTCTATCAAGCTGAGATCCATTTGTATTTACCATATTCTGCCAAAACTACCTGACCACCAACAGAATTGTTACCTGTAATCGTTTATCCAGGAATTCATTGCCCCCTTTGAAGCCGTAGGTGTATTCATAGGGAAAGCTCCAATCCCTGATTATGAACATCAAAGACTAGGAAGAGAGGAGAGAACAGTAAATCAAGTACCACAAATGAACAACAACTCACATTTCATACATGTCCAACATAAGGAACAGTCAATGAATCAATCAAAATGTATTTATATAGCACATTTCTTACATTAAGATGCAATGCAATGTGCTTCACATCAAATAAAAAGTGCCAGATACAAAGTGGAGGAAGGTAAAAGATTAAAACTAATAATAAAAGATTAAAAGAAGAGATACATAGTGATTCAAATCTAAAATTAATCAAATCACATTAATTGTATACCCCTTAACCACGGTTACAGTCTCAAAGGGCTTCACAATGCCTACAGTGAGAGAACGATTAATGGTGGCACACGACACCCCCCAGCCTCGACCCTCGCAGAGGACACGGAAAAACTCTCACAAAACAGTGGACAAAATCTTGTGGTATTCTTACTTGAAAGGGCTTCAGAAAGATTTCATCCATGGCAAGGCGGCCGTACTCAGTAAACAGCTGTAAGGAGGACGGTAGAATGTCAGTCATTATGCAAAATGAATAGTGAGATGCAAAAGTCAGGAAAGAACATGACTGGAGGCCTTGACTTTAAATTACTGAAAGACACGTGTAGGTCCTCTTATTTTAAGGCCATAAAAGCATCAAAACTCCCCGATATTGCATATTGCTTGCCTTAAGGCATCCTTACTCAGGTCCTACTGAACAAACCTGTAACTGCTGCAGATCATCCTCTTGTATGTTCTGTGAGAGATTATAGATCTACAAAAAAGACAAAGTATAAGCAGGCATTACAGACCTTGCTGGTCCAACGAGAAGTGTTGCAGAATCGTAATACGTTCTAAATAACTGCAAGCATCTATTATTAAAATCAGTAACAATGATGATCAGTCACCTGGATAGAGCTGGTCATGGTGCTGAGGGCAAAGATGGTGGCACAGTCCTTCACAGTGGACTGGTCATCAAAGGCACCCTGAGTGTCCATCAATAATACTGCCACCTACAGGACCACAGAGACAAATTACACAAAATGATGCCATTTTATATGATTAGGGTTGCTAAAGGAGTGAATAGTCTAAATGGTGTTTCAAAGTTACCCCAATTATATGGCTTTTTGTAACTTTCAAAGAGTATTGAGAATTTTGATGATTCTGTTCATATGACAAATATGGGGAATCTCAAAGCACATGACTGCTTCAATGTTTCTGAGTGAACCGTGTGCTTATGAACCACTGTCTCCATTTTCATCAACTCAATTCCACCCTCATCTGTAGTATAAAAGCAAAACCTGTCTCATTGCAGTAACACTTTCTAATGTGCCACACATCAGCAAATAAGAAAGTATAATAATAAAAAGAAGTCCAATCAAAAGCTGAAAAGGTCAATAAAAGGTGAAGTGGTAGAGGAGGATTTTGAAGAAATACAGTTAAAAATAATTAAATAACTATTGTACAGTCATTGCTCAAAGGCCATTATGGTGTTGTTGTATTTTTTCTGTAATATTATGGTTTAACACCCTAAAAGAATTGTATGTTTAAGTACCTCTGTTCCATCACTCTTCTGGAGGAGGAAAACCTCACTCCACAGCTGGATGCCTGTTGTCTCCGGTTCTGAGCCCCCTCTCCAGGAAAATCCAGTCAAGGGCTCATCATCCTCACCCAGCCAGTTTTCCTCATCCTGCAGGAATACAAAATATAGTTTCAAGACTAGTCAGGAGCAAATTGAGACTCGAAACCTTGTTTATCAAAACCTGCTGGCTATAGGGGTCACTGAGAAGACAAAGCTTATTCAAAATATGAAACATGATTTGCTGTGTACTTTGAAACACCCTGAATAATATAATTTGCAGTAGAAATGTTCCCCAATTGTACACATACACAGAAATTCCAACTATTATAGTTATAATTAACAATGTAACTCAAATCGCTGATCATTACTCCTGTTCAGTGGGGGGGGGGACTCTACAGCACTCATCAATTAACATGAAAACATTGCAACATCATATCGACCACTTCAGAGTTTGAGACTTAGGCCTCTGACTATTCTGAACTGCTATGGGGCTGAAGATATGTTGTGTGGAGGGTGTGGGGGCACTGCGATCATATTACAGTGCAGCTCACCTTCCTATACATGTATCGGAGCATGAAGTCAAGCAGGAAGCTTTTCCCCTTTCGGAAGGCTCCAGCTACTGAGAGCACCACCACATGCTTGTCTCGGACCTCAGGAGCCAACAGAATTTGTGCCAAAGCCTCCGTGTCCAAAGCAAAGGAATGATCCTCCTTGCACACTGTAACGATTTGAACTGGGCCTGGATCACTCCCCATAGTTACAGGTACTGGTCCCTGTGGATACCACAAACGAAAAATCATAATGTCAAGCCTTGCAACTGATCCCCTCCCACGAGACACATAAGAGTTGAGTGTTAACTATGGCTCGAAGCACAGCTGACAGACCTGTCAGTGAATACCATTTTGGGTGCGCCTACTGAAAAATTAGACATGCACTAAGCCTTTCATCAGAGACAATGTTTAGCTCTGTGTAAAGCTGACTGGGGGTGCTCTTATGGGTGTCCCCCCCCCCGGGTATAGCATGCCCTCAACCACACGGATTCGTTTTTAGCTCTTTCAATGCACTTCATTGTTGCCGTACCGAGATACCGAGAGGTGGTGCCTTCCCATGATGAGTAAGACAGGGAGGTGGTTGTATGACAGAAATCACCCATGGTTAAATAACAATAACCAAAGCGCTCGCTCCCCTTCGCCTAAAACCACCGCCTACACCAACTATGTCAGGTTATCACTGGAGTTAAGGTGTGGTTCACAAGTTTCATAGGTGGCATGCCATGCATTTCTCTGCAATGAATGTGTTAGAGAGAGGTGTTGCAATTAAGTGAAAATGCTGTTTTGCAATATGCCTTTCTTATGAGAAAGCACTAACGTTACATGAGACACACTTTCTCTATACAACCGATAATATGAAGTGTAGCTAGCATAAATAGCCTGGTCTTACAACTGCCAACTAAACAGCAATACGTTACGTTAGCTATACATGGACCAATGCATTGAGGTATTTATTACAAATGCAGCCAGCTCTCTGACGTTTAGCGAACTAACTACTTCATATTTAACGTTTAAATAAAGAAAACACGCGTGATGATACCGATATCCAGCAAGCTAAATAAAGTGTATAACATTTGCCTGACTAACACGCTATATTAGCTTGCACGTTTCATAAGCTCTCAAACAAAACACTGGCATGAGCTAACATTAACGTGTTAGCTGACGTTAGCTGGTTAAGGAAAATGAGTGTTTCTGTTAAAACCAACAGAGCAAGCTTGCAGCATTCACCACCCATATCAAAGATAACGTTTGACTTACTACCATTTACCTTTGGTATCCTAAAACAAACGACTTCAACACAAAGACATGCGAGTCGGAGAAACGATTGAAACGTAACTTAGACTGCTACTGGTATGAAAACATTCATAAGAACTTTTTTCCACGACGAAACTGGAACGCCTCCGTTTTAAATTTGTGCAGATGTCGTATAGGTATTGTAGTTTTCGTGTCGCTTCCTATGTGTTATTTTGGACCGTTTCTGAACTACATTTCCCTAAACGCCAAAGATGCCCCATAGTCATGGGAAATGTAGGTTTTCACCGAGAGTTACGAATACGGAACTGCCAAAGGGTAGTGTAAAAAGGCGGTAGGTGGTTACATGTACATTAAATATTTGAAATATTTGAGCTGATGGAAGAGATCTGATACATCAGAAAAAGGTTTTTACTCTCAAAAATAAGGCTACACACAGTGCTAAAATACATGTGCTAGAATACTTGGTCCTGGTCAAACTAGTTGTACTGCGCTTTGGTACGCCCTCTACTGTTAATACAAACATTGCATACATACATGCAAAAAACAAACCTGATCTGATAATAAATGATTTATTGTTAGGAAATTTCAACTAAACATTAGAATAGATCTGATATGTTCTCTGAACATTAAAAAGACAGACATATCAGACATGTTCACAAGAACATTCCATGAATGATGGGTGCTTATTTGTTAACAGATTACAAAACGCTAAAGCTTTTTAAAATACAAGTTTAAAAATTCACAGACAGAAATGAAATTCTATATACCCTGAATTGGAGAATGGTTTAAATGGCAGTGAATTTCTATTTCATTCTCTCTCAAATTCCAAATCATAATTAACTTATCTTACATAATCATATTCTTAGTCCTGGTGAGTGTTTTGTTTCAGGTTTTAAGTTTCACAGAAAGGTAAAAGGTACTCAGGGACTCAGTAGTATGACACCATATATTTACAAAGACTCACAAAGATGAGATGATCAGAAGAATGACCTTTGTCTGTTAAAAACATCACAATGGAAAACATAACCACTTACTGTATCAAAGATCATCTTGTTACTATCTCAAAAATCTCAAAGTAGAAATCCACATTTTTTGGTTTAATGTCACATTCTTGAGTCTCCCTCTAAGTTGTATTGTACACTTGGAGAGATAAATCGAGATTCTCCATTGAAAGTGCCTCTGGCTCCAAGAGCAGACTAAATGTGAATGAATGCGATCTACAGTCTTGTTTGTTAGTGCATCAGATAAGGTTGTATATATCTACATAACCTCACACCAACATACAAGTCTCAGGGCAGTGTCAACATGTCAGCACACAGCAGCAGGTTTGCCAAATATTATCAATCCACCCACTATCAATTACGCTTCAAAACATAAGTCATCGCCTATGTCAGTCTGTTGAGGTATTTGCTTACACTTCACTGCAAGATTAGATTAGCTGTGATTGTTAAGCCAGATGTAACATTAGTGCCCACCACCTGCTAGGTCCAGCAGCGACCCAGCAGCCTCTTGGGCCTCAGCATCAAGCTGAAGGATCTCCACAGTCTCCAGGTCTAATTCAGTGTCACTCGGCAGGACCAGGTACTGGTATTGATGACTCTGGTAATAGTGTAACTCTATGTACCCACTGTCTGACAGGGGGTCTTTCTCCATCTCATCAGCAGTCTCTTCCTGGTATTCCACTGACTCCATGGTGACAAGCTCCTCATGATCAGGGGTCAAAGGACAAGTTGGAATTTCAGAGAGAGTTGGATTATCGGAGATCAGGGCTTGGGGCGACGGTGTGGACAGGAGGAGGGTGTGGGAAAGAGAATCTATACAATAAAGATGAAAAGATGAAAGTTAAAATTCACATAATTTTCAACGTGTGATGCGGAATATGAGTCATGTAACAGAGTATATATATATATATTATATATATGATACAGAAACAGTTCAAATTGCAGTCTCCATCAAAGAAAAAGTGTTTTCAGATTTTTAACAGAAAATGACCTCCAATTAGGTCACATGCTTTGTATGAGATATTATAAATATAAAGAAATCACTGTTTAAATGCAACTTTATATTGGAAGGTGGCCGTCTTCTCCTCAAAGCCGAAATTTATGTTGATCAAAACAATACCAAAAAATGTTTTGCCAAATTTTCAACTCAGATTTTTCAACATAACATCTTGATATCTTTTCAATGAAAGTTGAGAATTCCTGTTCTATTTTGGAGATTTTTTTTTTTATTGGAAAACTTAATGTCATGCCCCTACCGTAACGCTCACTGTTTGAGTCTCCAAAAGCCTGATTTTAACCACAGCTCTACAATTGCACCCAGGAAATCAGACTGCATCATTGTCCATCATAGCCACATCAGGAGTTCCAACATTTTTAAGTAATTGCACTACTAAGTCAGACATTAACAGGTCATTACCGAACATTTATTTTTTCATATAAACATTGGATTTTAGGCCAACATAGTTTGTTTTATAGAAGGGGCATTTGTCTAACTATATAATATAATAGTCATTAAATCTATTGGTTTTTTAATCAATTTATCAATTTATCAATTTAACTTTAAGTAACCAAATGTTGGGTTATGCCACAAAGAGAATTCAACAAAGAGGCACGTCCACATTAGGCCAAGAGTGTTTGATGCATAAGTATGAAAAACTAGGTCTTTGAATGACCAGATAAGATTCATGTCATAGTGTGAATTGATAGCGATTACTATCGATGGAAGATGAACCACTTTCACTTTGAGCAGCTATTGATATTGTTTACTTTTGTTCTCTGTTTTACAAGAGCCTTTAAACAAGACTTTTATATAAGCAGCCCAAATACACTGCTCTACTGTACCTTGTAGTCACAGGAGATGACTCACTAAATTTAGTTCACATATAAGGCAACACGGTTTCCATTTTCTTTGCATACTGCCTTTTTTTAAGCAATGTTGTCCACTACAAATCTACTATTATGTGTAAGTAGGTATACATATGCTTCAATCAGTAATCAGTATCTCGATCATTACAATTTGAAATTTGATTAAATATTCATTCTAAATGACTTTAACTTGCAAATAATCTAGAATTAAAAAAAAGTTCATTACAATGGGAAAATTCATTGCAATAATCAAGAGGATTTTTACACATTTAATCTCAGCTTTTCTTTCTGTTACAGTAGTGATACATTTTTGGAAAGGAGAGAAATTCAGAAAATATCAAAAATTTTGTGACTGTACCTTTAGTGGATTTATATCTTTGATTTGTATCTTAGACTTGCACAAACACATATATGCTTTAGAATTGGGGGAAATAGAATGCAAATTTGAGAGTTTTACACCCCCCATTTTGAACCGTTTCTGTAAAAGAAGTATTTTAGGTGACAAAGTTGCTCTGTTTGTTTTCATACAGCTGCCTGAACAACCACTTGTCACCACTTCAGAAAGCACATTAGCCTATATAATACATAGGCTCAAAAATAACACGAAGGGACATAAAAGAGACAGGCTATTGCTGGGACCATGGGTTGCCAAGGTAATAGAAGGTTGTTGCCACGACAACAGAACACAAACAGACGAACAATGTTGCATGCTGAGAAAGCCGGGGAGAAAGAAAAAAAAGCTGCAGGTAATAAAGGTATCAAAGATAGCTGTTAGTGTATTGACTGAATCTTTAAGGCCAAGAGAAATTCATAAAGTGTCAAATACACAATATTTGGGGGAAAAACATTGGAACATGTTCTTCTGCTAATGACATAAACGTAAGACGTTGGTGTGGTTCTGAAATGCTCAGTCTCACTAACCTGATATTTCCACAGAGTCACAGACCATAGACGCTCCATAGTCAGCTCCCTCCAACCTGCTCCACAAACACAACAGCAGCAAATGACGAACCACATGGGCAAAAATGTTGGAATGCTCAAAAAAGTTAATATTTGGCAAATACTGTAATTGTGTGTTCATACTCACAATGCAGGCCTCTTCACCAGATTGCTGTTGGTGCTGTGGTAGTCATGGGTCTTCCTAAGCGCCTCAAGGAGTCCTGGACGATACTCTGGACACACACACCACAGTGACCCCTTCCCCACCGACTGAAACATACATAAAACATTACTTGAATTGTTAAAACAGCTCTTAGTTTTCGAGAACAAAAAACAAAACAAAACACCGCCGTCTCTCTACTTGCTACACCACTCTGCTCCCCCTAACTAGGCAACCATGAGTAAAACAGTATGTACCCACCTGGTTCTTGTCCCTGTGAATGCGACGGAAGCTCTTGCTCAGAGACAGATTGTGTCGAACAGAGTTCCTCCAACCTCCAGAAGCTGTCCTGTAGTAGGGGAAATTGTTCACAATCCATTCGTAGATGCCTTTTACTGGAAGCCTCTTGTCCAGCGAATCCTCTATTGCCATAAAGATAAGACTACTGAAGGAATACGGGGGCTTGGACGAGGCGGATGGAAGAGGTTGGGTAGGTACGGAGGACTGAGCCTCTAACTGAGGCAGTGGTGTAATTTTGGACAGGGGCTGCAGTGGTAGCAAGTTGCCCCTCTGATGCAGCCAACTGAGGCAGGTCAGATCATCTTGGTCAGATGTGTTTGCTGAGCTGAGGCAGTGTGTGTTTTGTCCTTCAAAGCACTGAGATGATGTGCAGTGAGAAAGAGGGGAAGAGTAAATGGATTCTGAGGTTGTGGGAGAGAGTGACGTAGGGGATGGAGGGAAAGAAATGGGTGAGAGTGGGAGTGAAATGTGGACATTTGAGGTTTGAAGAGGAGAGCAGGAGAAAGGCAGAGATCCATCTAGGGTGGGAGGAAAGGGAGGAAAGGGAGAAGAGGGTGGGAGGGGTGGCAGTGTATGAGCGTTACTCTCCATCTCTCTCCCAGTGGTCAACTCCCAGTGTCATTCAGTTGCACCCCTGTTGAAAGAGAAGCCATGAATAAAGCAAAATTAGTTTGGAGAGGAACGATAAGGGTAAATCAGGATTAAAAGTGCACAACCTTGTATGCAGGACCAAGTAATGTTCTTTATTGACAAAATAGTAGTAAACCAACCTTTTAACATTCGCCTACACTACAGAAGGGTCCAACTATTCCAGATCCACTCCAGGTTTTACAGTGAAAACAGGTCATAGGTGTTGAGAAAAATACTCATTACCGTAAGCTTGATTCAGAGTTAAATGTTAGCTACCTGTTACACTCGATGAGCATTAACTAGACACGTTCAAAGTCCACTTTATGCGTACACCGTTAGCTACCAAACTCCAGTTTTAATAGACCTAAAAAGTAAAAAGCTGGCAGTGGACAGGTGTAGTTTACGGACATTTGTCACTTGTATGTATAGGCGCATTGGCATTGATTAGATGCCTATAAATAACGAACGTAAGTCTATATTAATCGCAAGTAACTACGTCTCAAATCAGATTCACAAGGCACGTAAAAGGTCTCGATGTCAAGCCACATGGCTCTATAGTGTAGCTCAGTAGGAAAATGGCGGTACAATATAAAGTTACATTTAGTCAAGAAAGCCGCCTTTTGCTTTAGTCAGGTAACCTCTCACTGATATTACTGCTTCAGGTAGAAAATAACGCACCAGTCACTTACCAAATTACCAAAAGGATGATGTTGGCAGGATTCAAAGTTCCTTAAACATACAAAATACGTCATTCAAAAGTTAAAGGTACAATTCTGATATCCAAACATAAGTATCGGAGTCGAATTCCGCTCTCTCCGCGTTCTCTCCCCGTCCGAAGTTTCCATGGAAACGAAAAAGGACGCTTTGCCGTCTGCGCGCCGCCCAGCGCGTTCCCGCACCGATGACAGTCTAGACTGGAATATTACCGTACACTCTGACCGAGTCTGGTCTCACGTAAAACCAATGTATTATTTTGCAATTTATATCTCATCGCTGTCTGTAACTACTAAAGATGACAATAACAACGATACAACAAACATAAGACATAAGTTCTGTACAACACTGAGCAACTCGTACCATTAAAACGTATAGGCTTGTCTTTCTGAAAGCCGAGAAATAGTTAAAATTCAATACACAAAGCTATATATATTTATTTTTTTCTACAAAAAAATCCAAACATTGTCATGCTCTGTGAAATTTTGATAAATAAAAAACAATGATTCACAAGAGAGATGGAGATAATGGAGCAATATTAGCATACCAGAAACAGGTACTCAGATTTTGTGTGTAATGTGCATTTGTATGTTTGTGTGTATGTGTTAAATACTTAAGAGTATTTCCAGGGATATTATAAAAGAGGAAAAATGAATCCGAGTACCATTTAGAATTATAATCAAACAAATCTTACAACAAAAGCCCTTGTCCTCAAAGTTACGTGGCCAAAAATAAGCATTTGTCAGTATTACACTCATAGTGGAAAACAAAAGCCTTCCATTTTCTGTTTTGCACAAATATCCACTCACTGTGCTGGTGAATCAATGAAACCTTTTTGTTATGAACACTTCCATCCAACAAGCTTAACACACGCTACAGCTCAATATTTACTACATATGTTCTGAGCTGTCTGACAGAGAGCGTAGGCAGGTGTACAAACAGTGACACTCAACAACCACATGAGTAGGTGGGCATCAACATGGGTTTTTTGGGTCCAACACATGGACTTCAGGGTAATAGGCCACCTCATGGTCACCTGACCAAGTGAGAGGTTAGCCAATATATAATGATTGGCTGAAAGGCAGCAGTGGCCACAGTGATGTAGAGGCGTAGGCGAGGTTTGGCACTTGCTCCAGCCCCCATGGAGTCAGAGGAGAGAGAGGAAAGAATCTTCATTTTCAGAGAACGAACCTGTGGAGATTGTAAGATCTTTTTACTTACATTTTAGGCCTACTTATTCTAAATATACAGTATATGGACAGTGCAATATTCACCAAATAATAAATATCCTTTAATTCACAAAAAGGTACACAACACACAAGGACGATTGCAAGCCAACTTCATTTAAAAATCCATGTTTTTAATTTCAATGTGCAAAAAATAGAACAGCAACAGTGTGATCAGGTTCGCTCTGTACAATACAACCACCACCAGATGTGTTAAATAAATCATGTGCTTATGTCCTTTTAGTAATTAAGTAATACTCTGTAGCATATATAGTAAGTAAGTAGAAATACCATTTGACATTTAGTATAACAAATGTCAATCAAAAGTAACAATCACATGATTATTTAACATACTTGTTGGTGGTTGCACTGTAGAGAGTAAACCTGATGAAGCTGTATTCAACACACATGCACTGCTGTCTTATTTCTGCACTTGTTAAAAAAAAATATTAAACAAGTTAGGAGTCCAGCCACCTTGTGTGCAGTGCACCTTTTTCAAACTAAAGCAATGTTTCATAAATGTCCCATTCACAATAGTGCAATAGTGATATTTTCTGATTCAAAATGACCAGATACTCTTAAATTGATTTGGGTTTGAGGTTAAGAAACATACTACTGTAACTGTAAGTGTTTCAGATTCATAAATGTAGTGCATAATGATAATACACATTCAAATAATACTTACAATAAAGAACATGAGGGCACAAGAGGACCAGGCAAGAGCCACAAAATAACCATCACTGCCAAACAATAAGCCACACAGCATTGTGAAGATCATCCTACAGGAAAGATGTAAACAATTGTGTCTCAAATAGTTGCAACATCAGCTTAGAGTACAGTTCACATAGGCTAGGTTAAGTTTCAAAATGTAAATTTTTAGATGTTAATCAGAATCAGTATGTCCATGTCTTTCTTTTAATTGTCCATTGAAAAGTGTGGTAGGCCGTGGTCCACAGCTAAATAACATACTGCTTTGTCAATATGACAAAGATATCAGAATGATCTGCATCCAGAGTATGACACAACCCTTACCCAACATATTTGTATCCACTGTAGGCGATGAGATCAAAGGTTGAGAGGTCAGTGTGTACTGTAAGCAGGTATAAACTCAGCAACATCACCAAGACCTCAATGATGATCCACACAAGAGCAGTGCTGGCACACAATCCAAGCACCTCTGGACTGAACCTGGAAGTTAGGACAAGACATTGCTTATTTAAATTCTTTTTAAAAAAACAGACTTATTGGTAGTTGGAAATAAATTACATAAGGAAAAAGTATTCACCTTTTTTGAATGCCAAGGGCCATTCCAGCAAGCAAAATGTAGGTAATGAAAGCCATTGCTGAAAGATAAAAGTACAGTCAATACAGAAAACAGACATCCTGAAATGCTCTGCTTGGCATAGGTTCCATAGAACTTAACTTACTGGGTATGTAAAGATCAGGGGCATTCACATCGTGTCTTGGTGTCAGTGGAGTGTCCCGATGGTAACGAACTTCCCAGTCCTAGCAGGAACATCAAAATATATATTCACATTACACAATGTAACAAAGTGCTGAGCAAACCTGGATCAGCAAGTATCTGCAAATAATTCTTAGTGTTCGTATTAACGTGCTTGGACTACCAGACCAGGTCTGCCACATTAAACACTATAATAGTGCCAGTCTGCCAGAGTTTAGACAACCACAGACAAGTATTTGAAAGTTAATTAGACTTCATATTAGACTAAGTGTTAATGATGAGGAAATTAGGTCACTGCAGTAGCAGAGGATAGGATATAAATAAGAATAGAGCAAATACAGAGTAAGATAGTACAACAATTGCATCGAAAGAACATCGAAAGACAGTACAACAAATAAAGATAAAGCATCCACTTTAGTATTCTTTTCTGTGTCTGGCAGCTTTCCTAACACGTTTAGAATTGTCCTCATGCAGTAAACCCCACCCATCTGGTACTCCAAGCAGGTTAAAACAAACACTATGAATTATTTGTGAATACTATTTGACCCTGGTCTGGTATAGACTCAAGAGTTCTCACACTGTGTAGTCCATTCGTTATCAGGGCACAGAATGTTTAGAGTCGTGACTTTATTTACAATCTGAATACGTATAGTGTGTGGGAATTAGTTGAGCTCCATGTGCTTTTACATCTGCACTGCCAATCATGGCATTATGATGTTTATAAATACATACTGACATATGCTGGAGAAGTGATTAAGTGGTTGATTATCTTATGTGAATGGCTTGTGATAAGTGGAAAATATGATACCAGAGAAAATTATCACACATGTACTTAACACATCAGTGTTTTGTATCATCCCGTACATTGATGTGGAACAGTGTCTAATGGGATAAATGCCTTGATTACCTGATGTGTATAAGGGAACATGAGGAGCATAAGTTTCTTCATGACATATCTGGTGTCGACAGCAAAGAAATATTTCAGCTTGTTCACAGACATGAATCTGCTGATCTGAAAAGCAGAGCAAGGGCATAAATCAACATCACACGAGGAGTGTGAGTCACAGATGAGCCACAATAATTCTTAAGAGTCAGCTACTGTTGGCTTCATTATTCTGAACAAGTATTAAAGTTGCCATACCAGTCAAACAAAATCAATTTCATATGTGACTTCCACATCCAATCTGCTTTTTCAAAGTTTCATGGTTATTTTTTAAGATTTTTCTAATACACGTTACATTGCCTTTTTTGTGAGTTACTCCCCCCAAATCATATCTGAAGGCACAGTGTGAAGAACCTGCTTTTTCTCACCTCTTTGTTTACCATATCCTTTCCCTGGTTGGCCAGGGAAGAGCCATACATCATTGCAGCACTGGCCATTGGGTCAGCAAACAGGTTGTCCATCCCAGGACCCCCTTCAGGGCCAGTAGAAGGTCCCCCCATATTGTACCCAGGAGTGTAGTATCCCTGACTGTTCATTGCTGGTGCAGAGGAGCTGGTGTCTTCAAACAAGAGGGGATCTCCTGTAGGGGGAGCTGCACGAGCTCTTGGCTTTGCTGGGAAGAAGATGGACACAACAGACTAAATGGTATGTACTGAACACTATATAAAAGAGAACTCTAAACAATGTGACTTCAGTGTTGCATGTTTTAGTTGCAAGGTTAATATGGATAATAAAAAAATCTATATATACTGACATATTTACTGATATTTTGTTTGTTAAAGTTAAAATCCATCCTAAAACAGGGTTCATTTGTTAATCAAATTATAATTTTTAAAATTTACAGGAAAGACTGGGACGGGGGGTGTGGGGCAATGGTCCCAGACCAGATTCAAACCCAGGATATCACAGTTAGATCGTACATTAGCCAACTGAGCCACCAAGACGCTCTCTTAATCCCATTATTTCAGACAGTTCAATCAAAATATTTTCTCTCCCAAAGCTAGAGATCATAGAAACACAGTTTAAATCTGTGAAAGAGTCAAGATGTCAAGGGGCAAAACCAGGAACTGCTAAACTGACAACAGATGGACATTTACTTTATGCAGCTTCTTTGAGCTTTTTACTTGAAATTTACTTTCCTTACAGTTACTCGAAAAAATGCACATGTCCCTGTAAAATCACCCTGGGTACTGTCACTGATAACACAAAGGTGGTCTTTCTATTCCGTTAGATAAACAGCTCCAGTTTCTATCTGTTGATGACACCATTACTTAGGTGAGTAATGGCTCCCTTGCGTCTTGCTTTAGGAGAGAACTTGTGTATGCTTACAAATTCATTCTGATGTTCCACAAAATAGGATGCCAAGTGGATTTAAAAGGTGGGCTTTTCCACTTTTTATTCAATGATAATGATGTAAGAGCCATCTGGCTGCCGACCTCCGCTGTTAGTTGTATGGGTTTAATTCTTATTTTTTCACTTACTTGCTCTGTACCCATGATGTGGCAGGTCCATTGTAATGTATACTGACGTTGACGTTAGCTAAAACAAAAACAAAGTAACGTTAAACGTCATGTTACCTTAAATAATAATACTAATTATGCTAGTTAGCTAGGTTAGATGTGCCAACGCTCATGTGTTGACCCAGCTACCGTTAGTTAGCTGCCGTTAGATGACTTAATATAAAGATTATCGCCAAACGTTTGGCTTGGGTCACTTTTTATGCTAGCATTAGCTAGCTAGCGAGTAATACTGTACAGCACTAGGTTTGCTGTAGGCTAACGTTAACCACTTTGCTAACGGTTAGCAGTTAGCTATGATGATCATGATATTCAACAGAGACGGGACAAAACTGGACAGCTGACAGAAATGCATTCAACAATACTGATGAAAAGGTCAATACAAGTTTCCCGAGGAATAACATTATAATAGAAGTAAATAACAACAGGATTAGGATTTACCTGCCCAGCTAACGTTGGTAGCCAGCTACGTGGATATCCGACAGTTTGGGCTAATCCCACCCATCGCCTGTGGTTGGTTGACTTGACTATGCCTGCGTGGCAGAAAACGATGCGGGGTGAAGTTTCCTTTGAGTGCAGACGCAGGATCTGCTTTCCCCCCACTACCCAACCTTAACTATTAATTAAAAAAAAAAAAATGCAAAACTGATTCCAGATCCGCAACGAAGGGGCGTTTTACACTAATACATCGTTTAGGGACCACTTTTTTAGGATGGTATCACTCACAACGTAGTTAACACAATTAATAATATAGTTAATAGAAATTACTAAAGTAGGTTACAAGTAATGCATCTATCAACATCATGTCAACAACACAGGCAACTGGCTCCTTACAGGCCTATTCATCAGTTCAGAAACTGCGCTGCACAATCACATTAAATCAGTCTGCCTTTACAACGAACAATATGATCAATTAAATGCATTTTAGAAAGGGTTTTTACACACCATGATTTGCAACAGTGCCTAAACACAAGTGTTTCTGGTAGGAGGAGCTGCTATGAATCTGGCACTCTCTGTGAAGTGTGGGTGTGTGTGTGGGTGTGGGAGGAGGTGGTTAGGTGAGTAAATGGTGAAGGAATCTGGTTAACCTCTTAAATCCACCGCTCCCAATAACTGTAATTTTTGAGGGAAAATGTGAAAGAAAACACCAACTTAACCTCCCCTTCAGAACTGCATGCTTTAATACTATCATAAAGCACTTACCCCCAACTGGTCTAGATGAGATGCTTAACCAACAGCAAAGAATTGGCAACTCCCAAATGTAGTATGTAACTGTATGAACCTTAAACTAACCACTACTGACAAAGAGCATGCATGCTCAGCAGACCTTTCCTGGGCAAATAAAAGTGGGGAGAAAAGCCAGCTGATGCATGCAAATGGGAAAGAAACAGACAGCCAACATGTTGTGACATGTCATTTAGAGACACAGCCAGTGTGCCATCATTGCATTCCATAGGGCTTAGTCATAGATTACTCACCTTTACCCCATATTTCTCCTCACACTAATAAGATACCATCAAGCCCAGAGAGAAAAAAGATCCTGCACATGTTCCTCGTCATAACGGGGGAATATTGTTGGAATCTGATCCAGGAGAATCATTAGTCAAATATGTCAACTAAAAAAAAAATTGAGCTGCTGGCAGTATCAGTTTTCATTCACTGTTGTCAATAGTTTCATTCCTCTGGTGGTGCTGATAATTATGAAGAGACCAAAAGGCACAAGAGTGAAATGTATCAATCGCTAAATGGATGAGCATGATTAATCTCCACTGTCCCATGTTTTCTTAAAAAAAACAAAAAACAGTTTATTTATTGAGTGGACAGTAACTGTCTTTGTAATTAACTTAGTCACTCTTGTAAAAATGAATTCCCAGGAGAAGCATTAGTAGTAATATGAGAAATTGGTGCAGAGAAAACAGTCAGCAGCACAGAGGAGTCAGACCGTGCCGGGAACTCTGTCTTTAGGGAGTGCAAGGTCAGCAGCTGTTGTGACAGACTGAGCTCAAAGAATCTGCCATGCATTTTTTTAACCTCTTCTACATTTCAGACTATATTGTGCTGTCGCATAAAAGAGTTGTTGAAATGGATGGTGAAATAATTCAACAACGTTGTGTCAATCCACTGACTCACCTCCACAGGCATGCGCTCATTGATGTGGTTTATAAAGTAAGAGTGACTGCCAAAACCTCAACACAATTAGGCACAACCACCAAAAGTTTGCCTATGCTTCATTATCCATTTCATAACCTTTCCTGCTGTCTAACTGCCACCTTCGGGTTGTTTAACTGTCAGGCTTTTAAAATAGCACAATGCTATTTACAATACAATTCATGCTGTTATGTCTCATTATAAAATAAAAAATACCATTACGCCGATCAACATGTTCCGTCATTTGACTGCCTTATTATTGCCTTATTATTAAAATACTATGAAAACCATATGGTGAGAATAGGTACATCCCAATGCTGAAAAGGTAGTCGCAGCCTGCACGCTATGAGGTGAGCAGTCTGTTCTGTCAAAGGAATCCCGGGATACTCTCAGGAGGAAACTATCTCCATATATGGTCATATACGTCATGACACGTGGTACGTTCTGTCATAAATAGCAGACAACACTATTTCCCGTAACTGAGGGGGGCGTGGCAAATCTATAACATCGCTTTAAGAGTTTATAATCTCTCAATCATTCCCAACCTTTCACTTTAAGCTGCATGACTAAGGACGAGTGGATTTACTGAAAGACAATTTCGGAGGATTTAGGACGATTTCCAAAGGAGTCTGGCAATCTTTTCTCCCTTGTTCCCCTTGAAGACGTACTCCTTTGGACTCTACCAACAAGGTGGGCTTACCCCACGTTTGAATTAACAAACGAGACTCAAATCGAAAGCCAGTTTGTGAAACTTGTAGGCCATTGGCCCAGTTGGATTGAATTTCTCTCATCTGGATAACAAATTCAGCAGTGAAGATGTATCGAAACTTTGGAAATCAAGGGCGAGGCAACCTGACATACACCAACAGCGACCCTGGGTCTCCCGTTACTGGGTCAAGCCCTGTGTCTCAGGGTAGCACTAGCACCTCAACTACACAACAGGAGCAGGTAGGAATGTCTCTTACAAATGTAGACTACTATCCCAATCAGGAGTTAATTAAATTTAACACAATATAAAACAGCTGAATGTAAAAACTGAAACGTTGTGAATTTCAGACTACAATGATGTACTAGGCCTGTAAAAGTACAAATGTTACATGATATATGTATTGTATGTATATAGGTTATTGTATTGTTAGTATGTAAATGCTATTGAAAAGTAAAAGTCAGGTTACAGAGTTCGCAGCATTCTCCACATAAGCCCATCTCCATCATCTATTGATTTATCTTGTGTTTTACTTTACATTTAGACTGTAGAACCTATGGAGCCTTGTTGTTGACCAGAAGTTGAATTTACTGCTACTTGTTGGTTTGTCCACCAAGTTAATCACACTTTTTATCTGTTTTTACAGAAATTTACTATGGCTGGTAGCAGTCAATTTGTACCAAGTCTCAATGCCATCACAACCAATCAAGACCTCCAGTGGTTGGTCCAGCCCTCCCTTGTGCCTCCAACAGGCCCCTCACAATCTCCAGGACCTCCTTACCCAAATCTTTCAGGGGTCCGGCCCCTGACTCACTCACCCTTCCAACCACATCTTTTCCGACCAGGGGTCATAAGAGCAGCTGCAAATTCTACAGGGTCCACAAGACACAGGAACGATGAGCATGTAAATGTATGTATCTTTAGATAACAGAGTCTGAAAGTGTTTTAAGGTATATACAGCCCTGAAAACGTGTTTTGAGGTGAGATTGGCGATTGTGGGCATGAAAAGCCAAACTCATCTGTGTGAAAGAAAATTAAAATTTTCCTCCTCAGATTGAATTTTCCTACAGAGAAAGCCGAGAGTGAGTCTACTATAGAGGTGTGGAGAGTGGCTCCATCATCTATGTGTCATTAATGTGTAATATCCTGTAATACTCTGACATGGCTGCGCAATTTCCTTTAGACTTGCACAGCAGAACATTGAAATTACAAATAGGATTTTAAATAATTGAAAAGAAACAGAGGCAGAGGCACACTGTTTTTTGGTGGTGTTTACCTTGGGGGCATGTTGACACAGTGAACTTGACAAAGTCACCTTTGACATTGTTTGTGAAGTTCAGTTTTTTGTTAGCAGAGCAACATTACCTGTGCTGAGCCTATTCAAAGTAACTTAAGCTGTTAAGATAAGAAAGAAATACTAGTACTGTCACCATGTGAACTTGGCTCAAAAGGTGCTTTCTTTCTCCACCTTAGTGTAAGTTTTTTTTTTATTTCATTGTTGTTTTCAGTTTCATAGCATGTGTACCAATTACAGTTTTGTTCCTGGAGTTGTAATTTCATAGTACAGGAAGCAGACTTTCATGTGAGTCACAGGGGCACGTCTTTTTCTATGACTCACACCTGAGTCATGGCTGAGGTCTGAGTGTGACTCATCATCCTGAAAGGGCGGGAAATACTGGATGATGATTGGTGATTGTTGAGTAAAGCCTTGGATGGAATCATAGTTAGGGTGTTACAACAAGACAAAGGCTCAGACATTTCAGAATCATCGAGCAGCCATGAATGAACTGTGATGACTAAGTGCATGCACATGGTGGTAGTATTTCACCCATGCTGCATAGTGGACTCACACCAAGTCTCCTTGTACAATTGTTGCTTTGAAATGAATAGGTTGCCCAAAGCAAGGAGTTATAGAATCAAACTCCAGACATGAAATCGGATGTGTCATCTAACAGTTCTTCCATTTGCGTTTAACTCAACAAGAGTTAGATGACACACCCGATTTCATGTCTGGAGTTTGACAACATGTAAGGTTAATTTAACAAAATGTACATTTTGTGATATGAACCTGTTTTATTTCATCTAATCTTTTTTTCTTTTTTGATCAAAGTTGTCCCGAGACGAGTTGGAGAGACGCAGAGTAAGGAGAGAGCGGAATAAACTGGCAGCTGCAAAGTGTCGAAATCGCCGTCGGGAGCTGACAGACACACTGCAAACCGTGAGTGAACATTGTACAAATGTCATAACGTTGATCCTTGAATTATTAGGTATTTGTCACAATCAGGTATGAGAGAATTTACAGAATGTCTGTCTTTCTTTCCTTCCTCCGGGTCTAGGAGACTGACGACTTGGAAGGTGAAAAGTCCCGTCTACAGAAGGAAATATCTCTGTTGCAAAGGGAGAAAGAAAAACTTGAGTTGGTCCTAGAAGCCCACCGTCCCATTTGTAAAATTGAAGACTCTGATTCAGATTCTGATCCAACCTCAGTACTCTCCTCTTTGAGAGGCATCAAAATGGAACCAGGGGATTCCAACAAACCTGGGCCCTCAACAAAACCCCAAACAAAGCTGGAGAAGCCCAAACCAAAGATTACTCTCCCTGCCAAGCCCGTGACGTCATCTGCCTCTGCTGGTCCATCTGAATCTGAATCCCTCCACACCCCAGTTCTCATGTCTACTCCATCTCTCACCCCATTCACTGCTAGTTTGGTTTTCACCTATCCCTCTGCCTCTTTAGACACCAGTGCTTCTGTCGCATCCCAAGCTATCGCATCGTCTTCTTCACATCAGAGTAATGCCCAACACTCTCGAAACCCCCAACCCTGTGGCATAGCTCATCGCCGCAGCAGCAGCAGTGGTGACCAATCGGATCACTCCCTGCACTCTCCTACCATCCTCACACTGTGATTGACAGCCCTGTCATCTTGGCAAAACACTAATGTTCAGTAGTGACGTAGTCATACCCTATGACAAAAAGAAGCTCTGGCAAACATGTCGGCAATGAAAATGATGATTGTTACAAAATGAAAGTACTAGCTAAGTGCATCTGCTACATTTCATCTTTTTAGTATGCTGATACAGTATATGCACAGTAGTGGCATTATCAGGATATGATTGTTACACTCTTTTTTACATAAGATTTTATATATATATATAGTCTCTATATTTGTCATTATAAAACCTCTAAGGTTTCATAAAGAGTATGTTTGAAGAAATATATGATAATTGATTTATAAAAGTGCTGCATGCTGATTATATTCTATAAATAATTTCACAAGCTTTTTGGAAATAATTGTGATAATTCTGTCTAGTATACATAAACCCATGTTGCATAGTTAAATCATGTAACACTTTGTAAATGTCCTCATTATGTATGGATATTATGGAAGCAAATTATAGACCACTAAGGCTGGGCCATAGGAGTTCATATAGATTATATAATAATGTATTTATTTTGAGAGTGTAATATATTTTTGATAATGTTTCTTCTCTGACTAATGAATTGTTTTGGTGGGCAGTGCCTTACTTTGTCAAAGCTGTTCTATTTCAAGACAATAAAGAACAAAAGTTGAGAACTGTGTGCAGTTTGTGATGGTGCAACGCTATCGAAGGAAATCTCTTACTAGTACATACATGACTCAGAGTGCTGGATTGCTTTTCTAAAATGAGGTTAGAGAGAGAGAGAATCTGTGTGCTGCTGTCAAAGGACTTCTGTGTATCACTAAGTGGGTAAAAGCATGACTGCCCTCTCCAGATCCCTGTACTGTGCAAATAGGGTTCCAAAAATGAAACTGATGAACAACCATAAAGTCAGGCTGTATGACATGGAAAGAAGCATCAATCAAGTGTCTGTTAGGACATAGAGGTCAAAACAAACAAGCACAGAACTCAATCATTCATTTTGTGTCATGTAAATGCCTCGGTTTCAGCAAAGTCAAACACACAAAGAAAGGTCAGAACACAACAAAGTGTCATAGCCACTGTATTTAAAGCTCTTCAATGCACTACGAGCATAGCCCACCAATAACAGCCAACAACAAAGCAAATCTCTTCCAATCCATGTGCATTATCTATGATTCCAACTGAAATTTGTATTTGTTAATAATGCAAGTTAATACTGATAAATCAAGGTAAAGAAGAGTAAAAGAGAAGATTATCCCTAATGTTATAGAGTAAACACAAAGCATGAGTTACATTAGAGTGCTGACCATTGCCAAGTTAAACAAATTGTGTATTAGCTGTGATATGCTAATCGAAACATGAACAACAACAATATAATAACAAAATGAAATACAGGTGACTTAAAACAGCTTGCCTCTCTGGCCCATTTATATAAATCATTACATAAAACTTGTAGACCTTCCAGTTTGATACAAAGAGTTTCCAGTTTGATACAAAAGTGTCTGATCGAACTTAGGTATGTGCAGTTCAGTTCTGAGTGAGGTCCAATGACATCAGACGTCAATGATATCATATCTGGTCCGAGACCTAAACTAGTGTGATGGCTCTTCCCAGGCATTAGCACATGTACATTATGCACACCACCCCCACCCAGAGTAAACCTGAAGGGCCTCAAAGTCAGATTGATACAAATTGTGATAATCACCATGCACATATGGCACTCCAATCCTGTCCTGAGGAAGAGAATGCATAAACTATTACACATAGTTATTGGGTCTGCAAACAAAAGCAAACATCTTTTTTATTTATTTATTACAACTCATCTATTTCAGTGCTATTGTAATTCAGTGGACTAATATGGCTCAAAACTGGATTGAAATGAATCTTTAGGTCCATGATTTAAAGATCCATGATAGCGCCGTCCAGTACAATACAAAAAGGCTTCTACCAGTGTAGGCTAGTCCAGTGCATGAGATAAAATTATATGCGACCCACTTTTTTGATCCCATTTTTCCAACAATAGGCAACTGAAAAAAGGATAATTTCCCAAAACAGAAGACTCTTTAGAAAAACATTGTAAAATTTAGATGCATTATCATCTGGAAAATGTCTATTGGATGTCTCTGTGGCCTATAGGTCCTGAAAAAGTCAATAGTGGTAGAATCTTTGTCAAGTCAAGGGTCTATTCGTCAGACCATACACCTAGTGGCACAAATTCTGTGCAGCATTGAGAAATGCATTTGTACCAACTATATTTGTATTTTCTGCTTAAACATATTCTTTTGTGTCTCTTTCTGTCAAATCATCCCTAGCCCATCTTCCTCATTTAAGTCAAAAAATTGCAGCAGCCCATGGCTACTGACCGAAATATGTCCTATCATCAGTCATCAGGTGAGCACACTAGGTGAAGCTGGTCTGGACTTCCGACACTGCCAGTGCTTGAGCTTCCATCTCCCAGGTCTCGGGCCACCATACAAGGCAGGTTGAGCTCAGTTGACCCGCCAGGACTGGAGTCACTTCTACTGACACATTCCTCCTCCAGGACCAAGCACAGTTCCTTCAGGTCCAGGTTCTCTTTGACCAGTCCATCCTGCATCCGCTCCAGGTCAGCGAGTTTTTTCAAGTATCCACCCAGATCTTCCCGCATCACTTTGGCCGCGTGATGCCCGAACAGCTGCCATTCCCTGGCGAGCTTTTTCACTTTAAGTCGATCGTCGTCGAGAAAACAGCACAGATCACGCAGCTCTGTGTTTTCCTCTTGAAGGCGTTGATTAATGACCTTCAGTTCCCTGATTTCAAGGAGGTGCCCCTGTAATTGTTTATTTACCTCTTTTATCAGCCGTCCACGCTGAATGAGAGCTGATATTTTTTCCGACTCTTCTTTACGCAGTCGACTCACCAGCTCTTCCTTGGAGCACGCCAGTAAATCGTCGTCAGACATCTTTGACAATTCAATATTAAAGATCTCGCTGTCGCTACCCATTTCTAACAGAATCGGTCCTATAGGCTACCTGAGAAGTCTCCAAAAATTGCTGAGCTGTAAACAACTTATGAACTGGACACTTCAATATCCAGGATGCTCAACACTGAGTCATCATATCTTCATCCAGTCTGTTCCAAATGATAGGTATGGACCCATAGACCCACTTGAGGCAAAATCAAAAGATAAGCATGTGAGACCTTTAATTAGATTCACTTCTTCTGGGCATGCAGACCTAGTTTGTACTACACACTGCCTTTTCCCCGTGAATACTGCCTTAACTAGGTCGTGTATGAAAACGCAGAGCAAAATCCCATTAATGTCAATCTATCATCCTCTCAACAGTAGGCTGTGGCCTTTACAACTGTCCTTAATTTCCCTCCTCTCCCAGTCTCGTCAGGAGGCAAGAGTCGTCCTGTACTTCGCTGGGTTTTATGTATACAGGCCAAGTCGATACATGGGGGTTTAATCCAACAACATCGCACGCCCTGCAGTTGTTATGATTTTATGTCGCTGGCATCACGTAGTCTCACCGAAACGGACGCGCTGGGAAGCCCTTTTTCTTCGGTCAAATTACCTCCCCAGCGATTGAAGAATGTGTCCGTATGGCGCAAACAGTTTTAGTACAAACGATTCCTTCCTTAGGTGACAATAAAAAAATATCCGATCTTGCTCTATATCTGGTCAAAATATGTGCAGCATGCTCTGCTCATCCTCTGGAGCTGGGCTATTACAACAATGTCCGCCTCCTCCACTTTCACGGCTGACTCCGCGCAGCAGTGAAGTGCGTCAAGCTAGCCAGACCAATACCAGAAGTTAGTTGATTTAGCCTTCAAAATAAAAGCTGTTCTTGTCGAATTTGAATCAAATAAATAATTAAGTTGTATGCAAACTGTCTGAAAAATGTGTTTTTTAATCATCATACTATATCTCCTCCAACGCATTCTTTATTTTCCCTTTGGTAGTTTATTTTATTCAGTTTATTCAAAAACTGTTTCAACACATGCACGTCAATAAGGGTTTTATTTTGACTGATTTCACCGGAAGTTATTTGCATTCTGACTGTTTTGACGCTGGTCACTGAGTGTAATAGAAATATTCGTGGTTTCCAGTGAGGTTTCCAGTGTCTATTTGACACAGGCTACCTACAGCGTGATCGTAATATATAACAAACTCGATGAATGAACAAAAATACAGAAGAACAGATTGATCCTTCGGTACAGTTGAATTGACCAGCTCCAATTGCAATGTGAAAAACATAAAGATGCCTGAAGGATGTCTACTGTTCCAATCTCTCTCTCTCTCTCTCTCTCTCTCTCTCTCGTCTCTCTCCATGTAGGCCTACACTTGTGCGCCCCCATTTGGATTCAAGAGCACTGAATGTAATGTAATGTAATGCAATGTAAAATACAATTTATTTTCTTTCTAATCTCCTTACAAATCAGGGTAAAAACAAGGGATAAGCGCACATTAAGAAGGAACTGGATAGGAAAGGCCGGCTTCCTCCCTTCCACTTGGTCTTCCTTTTCGGTAAACTGAATCCACTGGAATGACCTCATATCCTCTAAAAATTTGAGGCATGTGACCAGAAACTATGTTCTTTGCTCCTGGTTTATAGCCTCAAGGTATTTAGCTTGTCATTGTCAACAGTTTGTCTATATCAAACAGATGCTGTAACCTTTTGAACCACTGAGTTCACTCTAGCTTATTCCCTGTAAAACTTTATATACAGACAAACCACACGCACGCGAGGGGGGGGGGGGGGGGGGGGGGGGGGAATCACACTTTACACTGTAATCATATCACCAGTGACTCCTGGCTGTGGTCATTTCTTTTCAAACACACTGACGGAAAGTGTGACTGCAGGCGTTTTCCATGGTTTAAGCAGAGGCATTCAGCCACATCCTTCCGCCCTCTGTCCCCCCTCTATTGTTTCAGTGAGGCAATAACAATGTAGGGTGTTAACCATGCAGGGGGAGCCGAGGATGGAGTCAGGGTATTATGAGGTTAGAGATGGGGGTGTGGATGTGCAATGGGGGGTCCAACAAAAAGACAGTTGACTGAGTCGTTTTTTCGCTTTTGTGATTTTGAAGGACACATGCAGATACAGAAGAGGGAGGGGTGAGGAGAGGGATTTGGAGGGATTTATTTAGATTAATCGCCGGAGGAAGAGAGAGCAGAGTGTGCACACGCAGTTACTGCACGCACACAGCGTCACAGTTTTGACAACATTTAAGATAACTAAGAACACAAATGAGACGGAAACAGATCAACAACGACACTAACCTATGACCTTACATGTTCCCATGTGAATCGACTATAACAGTCTGCTTGGGCCGGGATAATAACTCCATTGCGCTATCGTAATTTGAGTCTTTTCAAACAACGGCGTAATATTCATGGTTAGCTTGTTGCATAGTAGTAGATCAGTTTATTTACACATCAACTGAACGAGACATTTTAATTGTGAGAATACGGGCTCTGAGAGTGATGGAACTGCCTTGAACCAAAGACATTTCGATTAGGTCTAGGTCCGGTTATGAGCCGATTATATTTTATTATTAGACAGTCATACCCCATTTGCATCCCTGGCAGACGGAGTGCCATGGGATGTAATTTCAGATCGTACATTGAAAGGTTTCTTCTACTAGTCCTACACTCATTTAGCACAGTGTTTGGGACATCTAGATGAGATACTAGCGGTTGTCCTCCTAAACGATGCCATCTCGAGGTTTTATAGAAGATCTCCCATCCAGGCTCCAGTAGCCTTTCCTGTTACGTCACAAAACCGGAAGTTTGAATTGCATGACTGCTGTTGTTGACAAGGCACAGCCATAAGACAGTGCTGCTTAGTAGATGTTACTGTTGTATAAGCGAGTCTGAAACTGTTGCTAATTAGCTGACCGTACTGTTACGTTAGTTAGCTCTTAAGTAACTGTTTGGGTGTCTAGTAGTTTATTCATTCACCGCTGACGTTGGTAAATCAGCGAGCTAGCTAACATAGGAAGCTAGCCTTTAATGGAGTAACTAAGGTGGCCGTGCGAATTAAATCTGGCCACCTCAGTTGATAGAAGTTAGCGTTAGACTTACAAGGTCAACTTGTATAATAGTTTGCTGCTCAAAGCTACTTTGAACAGCACTGACAACAAGGTAAGATGTCACCCTGCTTCTCTGTGTAGCAATGATTTTATGGCGTTGAGCTAATCAGGCAATGAATTGCTAGTGGTTACCAGTGCTAATATTAGTTATTCAGATTCAGATTCAGATTACTTTATTAATCCCAGAAGGGCAATTCGTTTCACAGTTATGTGTGTAGCAACATTATATTAATCACGTATCTTATTCCCATTTGCTTCTTTGCCCTCTTCAAGATGGCAGTAGAACTTGATGTGTTTGTGGGTAACACGACCATCATGGATGAGGAAGTTTATCAGCTCTGGTTGGATGGCTACACAGGTATGAGTTACACTTACTCCTGGATATTGTGAACATATTGATTAGCATGGGTTGGACATGCTCATATAGAGCTAGTGGTGCGACATTGATAGCCATGTTAGTTTTTGCTATGCCCCCATAAGTCAATAAACGCTAAACTCACCAAAGTGATGTTATTAATAGTAGTAATAATTTGATTCTTTATTTGATCCCTGTTGGCAAACTTCACTTTCCTCCCTCCTAAGGGAGGTCAGAGGTCAGGGTCCGCTACAGAACAGCACCCATAGAGATTGTAGGAATTTGGTGTCTTGCTCAAGGACACTGCAGTAAGGCAGATGCTTGCAGACACAGGGGAAAGATGCTATAAATTCCTACCAGCTCCCTACTCTCTACGCCACCCTCCTGATGGGGACAATTTAAATAACTCACAGTTTATAACATTAAGACATTTTATGAAAACAGGAGCTCCAAATCAACTACATCCTCTATGGGTTATTGTGGTCTTGGTGGCACCACAGAAGCAGATTATGGGACCGAGATCTTCCTTAACTTGAGGAAAAGACACTGTTGTCATGAAGGATCAACGTGCAACGCCTCCGTTCGGGCTCTGTTGACGACTCTATCGTCTCTATAAACAGAAGATTTGCAGAGTTGTATAACAGAAAACCTTTCAGACATGGTCAGAGATCACAACTGTATTAGTAGTGATGGCTTCCCTGTGAACCATGCTTTGCTGTTCTATCCGCTTGCACAGTCAATGATGCAGTGAAGGTACGGATGGAAGGCGGAGTGCTGGAGGAGTGTGAGGCGAGTGCAGATGTTCTGCTTAGTGACACCATGGACCAATACAGAACCTTCCAGATGTGTGAGCGTCTCCTGTACAGCCCATCCAAACTAGCCAACCAGCTACTGTTCCAGATCCCACCTCATCGACAAACCATGCTCATAGAGAGGTGCGGTTCTCACTTATCCTTATTCCAGTATCAAATATGTTCTACCTAACCTCCTGTCATTTGAAGATGTGCCACATTATTGGTCATTGTTATGCGTGTACCTTGATTCATTAAATTTGTTCTTTCAAACACATTCCCACTATCATTTACGCCTTCTTTTTCTCCACATTTCTTTGAGTATTTTACCCCTACCATGAACACTGGCATTCTTTTCTCAGGCTATCATTTACTTTGGAGATTTGTTACATTATATGTATTGCATTTACTGTAAAGGTTGTTGACGTTTCTGTCATCTATCTCAATAATTACATACCATACTCCCTCGTTTTTTTGCTCCATGACAACACTAGATGAGAATATATCCCTGAAAGTTTCCTCTTTTTGCCTCTCTGTCTTTGTGTAGATACTATGCGTTTGATGATGTGTTTGTCCGGGAGGTGCTGGGAAAGAAACTCTCAAAAGGAACCAAGAAAGACTTGGACGATGTCAGTGCAAAGACAAGCGTAACACTGAAAAGCTGCAGACGACAGGTAAGTGCATTCTGATCACAATATTTGTATTATTAATGATCTGTATTAACAGTTTTAAAATTTGACAGTGCTCCGTATTTTCCGGTTAGCAATCGTTTCAATGACATGCTGAATTTCTAGCAGTGGGGGCAATTTTTTAGCATGACTGTTGTACTGTTGCAGGTTGTACACCAGCCACATCAGGGTATCTATAAATTCTTAAATTATCAAAATGCATAGCCTTAAAGTATTAAAATGTCTTAAATTTAGTAATTCCAGGTATTACGTTTTATTTTGATGCAACTGTACATTACAGTAGCAGACGCTTTTATCCAAAGCGACGTACAAAGGTACTGGACACTATGTGGTGATTGAACCCACAACCCCAAGACTGAGAGTCTCATGCTCTACCAACTGAGCTGTCCGGGCCAGTAGAACTGTAGAACTAGATAGACGTATTGAGTACTGACTTATTGAGATACAGGCAGAGATACAATAAAGTAAAGCTAAAGATAAAGTAATGCAAATGATTGAATTGTGTCGTTTCACCAAAAGATGTGAATGTGACCAGCAGTAACTTCCAGTTGGTCACAGTTTGACCAAGTTTGACCCCCATGCATGTCCACTCTTAGATTAATACAGGACAGGGTTAATACATTGCCAATGCCAATTATGCCAATTATGCCAAACATGATGGGCCTCATGTCCCTAAACATTTAATTTCCTAGTGTTGTTTTTTCCTCATACTTGACAGCTCTCTTTCCTTTATTTTGGTTGAAATTTGGTCCAGGTAGCATTAAAAAGTGGCTTGCTGAAATCTGCAGATACGCTGCACATTGTAATTTCTAGTAATTCTCTTATGTCATGTCCTTAATTTCAGTTTGACAACTTCAAGAGAGTTTTCAAAGCTGTGGAGGAACTGAAGGGACCCCTGGTGGAGAACATTCGTCAACATTTTCTTCTCTCTGACAAACTAGCTAGGTAATTGATTAGGAGAACAGAGTACAAGCCTTCCTCCCCCAGGTTTATGTTTTTTGGCTCATGATGAATTATTCTTGGCCGTGGTTTTGTATCATTTGCTAATTTTAGCATCATAGCACTTGAAAAGGCCAATATTACAGGTTCCAAACCAATGAACACAACACACCTCCTTTTGATTGTCTTGATTTATTTTGTTTGCCACTTTAATGCCTTCTCTGCTCATTTCAGGGATTATGCTGCTGTTGTTTTCTTTGCCAACAATCGCTTTGAAACAGGGAAAAGAAAGCTGCAGTATCTCACATTCCAAGACTTTTGCCTTCTGTGCTGGACAACTCATCAACAACTGGACAGTTGGGGCTGTTGGTTAGCGCTTTCTCTTGTTTGCTTTGAGATAAGAAAGGGGCATAAACAGCATTTCTAATAAATTATTTAACATTAAATAATTACATTACTTAATTATTTAAGTGTTAATTGAGGACATATAGTTTCCATTCTCTTGACTTTTTATCACCTCACCTCCTGCCAGGATTATTATTTTAAAAATGGTAACAGTTTCTCAGTTTGTGGTCCATGGCCAAATGGTCATCTGTTGAGGGTCCCTGGCGTTAAAAGGGTTGAGAACACCCTGCTTTAAAGGCTCCATAAACTTACTTCACCCCTGGTAAGATTAGTCCTTACTCAACATATATGGTTAAATAAGAGTAATAAGAAAAATAATAACAGTAAAAAGAGTACATAAAAAGGCGTGTAAAGTGATGTGTGATGATGTTTGACTTTCATCTTAGATAACATGGTGGAAGACATGGATGTAGATCTTGATAAAGAATTTTTACAAGAGCTGAAAGAACTGAAGATTTTAATCTCTGACAAGGATCTACTGGATCAACACAAAAGGTGACAAAAACACAAAAGTGCATATAGTTGTTGCCGATTGTTGAAAAATGTAGTTTTCCAGTATGTAATTATCTCTTATTCTCCACCCTCTCCCTCTGTCCCTCTGTTCAGTCTGGTTTGTACAGCTCTCAGGGGAAAGACTAAAGCTTTTAATGAGATGGAGGCTAACTTCAAGGTGAGAAATGTCACACACCCTTTGTGTCCTAAAAGCAATTGGTCAGTAACCAAAACAAGCTAAAAATTTTATTTTCTTCATAGAATCTTTCCAGAGGCCTTGTCAACATTGCCGCAAAGTTAACCAATACAAAAGATGTCCGAGATTTCTTCATTGATCTTGTGGAGAAGGTAGGTGTGTGTGTGTGTGTGTTGTGTGTGTTTTTAAATAGTAGTTTCTGTTGTGCCAGTGTGCTGTAAGAAAAGAAGGACCATTCAACCCAGCTCCATGAGGGCAGTGAGGTCTGGTGACTTTAAAGCTACCTCCCCTCCCCTCCCCTCCTTTTCTCCCCCAGTTTATTGAGCCATGCCGTTCAGACCGATGGACAGCTGCAGACATGAGACTCTACCTCACTCACTACGCCAACTCGGCAAACATGCTTGACACATTCAAGTAAGTTTGGTCCTGTATAGCTTATCAGGTAGAGCGTGGGTCTAGTGCTGCCAGGGTTATCTGCTCAATTCCCACTGGGGCCGCCCATGCTAAGAATACATGCACTCACGATACTGTAAAGTGCTTTGAAATAAAGCACTCACTGGCATGTGAGTAAGCGCATGTTCTTTGGGGCTTGTTAAAACCCTGCTAGAGCGCGTGAAGAAATGTGATGTTGAAGTTAGTATGCTTTAGAACGATTCTTCTGATATTGACGTCCCTTTTCTACCAGTGGGTGTCACCCTATCTCGCCCCTGACTTCTTAAACTGTAGTTACCTTGTTTCTCGCGCAGCCACTCTGGAATGTAGTTAACGGTTTACACAACCCCGCACCACTACGCGCTCAACAAAGACATATTCATCCCACAACCGTATTAAAGGAAACACAGACCCCCTATGACACTGAATGAACAAAGATTGCTTCATTTATCCACTTCACCAAGATTTCATAATAACAGTTTGTCATGAGATTTTTTTCCCTTTGCTCCATTTACTCACAGTTTACTCTCTCTCTCTCTCTCTCTCTCTCTGTCTCTGTCTCTCTCTCTCTGTCTCTCTCTCTCTCTCTGTCTCTCTCTCTCTGTCTCTCTCTGTCTCTGTCTCTCTCTCTGTCTCTCTCTCCGTCTTTCTCTCTCTCTTTCTGTCTCTCTGTCTCTCTCTGTCTCTCTCTCTCTGTCTCTCTCTGTCTGTCTCTCTCTCTGTCTCTGTCTCTGTCTGTCTCTGTCTCTCTCTCTGTCTCTCTCTCCGTCTTTCTCTCTCTCTTTCTGTCTCTCTGTCTCTGTCTCTCTGTCTCTCTCTCTGTCTCTCTCTCTGTCTGTCTCTCTCTCTCTGTCTCTCTCTCTCTGTCTGTCTCTCTCTTTCTGTCTCTCTGTCTGTCTCTCTCTCTGTCTGTCTGTCTCTCTCTCTCTCTGTCTCTCTGTCTGTCTGTCTCTCTCTCTCTTTCTGTCTCTCTCCCCTCTCCTCTCTCCTTTCTCCTCCTCTCCTCTCTCTGTCTCTCTCTCTGTCTCTCTCTGTCTGTCTCTCTCTCTGTCTCTCTCTGTCTCTGTCTCTCTCTCTGTCTCTCTCTCTGTCTTTCTCTCTCTCTTTCTGTCTCTCTGTCTCTCTCTCTGTCTCTCTCTCTGTCTGTCTCTCTCTCTCTGTCTCTCTCTCTCTCTCTCTCTCTCTCTCTCTCTCTCTCTCTCTCTCTCTCTCTCTCTCTCTCTCTCTCTCTCTCTGTTTCTCTCCCTCAGACATCAGGTTGTGTGGGACAGATACATGGGCGTTGTCAAAAGCTGTATCATCAAAATGTACCACGATTGAAAAATGTCTTCTCTACTCGCTCGCCTCTTTTCCTCGTCCTTCCCTGTGTTTGTTCTCTATCTCTTCCCCATGCTGAAGCCTTTACCTAAGTCCTCAGTTTGTGCTTTCTCTGCCCTTCTTTCCATTGCTGGTGATGAATTCTGCCTCTGAAGCTGTGTTCCCACTGTTACCCCCCCCCCCCCCCCCACCTCCCATTTGTTTCCTTCTACCATTGTTTGTAAATAAAATTAACCTATTTACGTCAAAAGTCTTTTGTGTTTTGTGTTATGGTTCAATCAGCTTTGTTATACGGTACAGATGTTGCCCTGAACCCGTGCCAGATATATTTATTACAGCACTTGAGAGGGTTAGATAGGGATTAGCGGCAGACAGAGAGAGGTTGATGTAGAGATAGAAATCAAAACAACAAAACTGAGGAGGTTTACAGTAGTAATGTCATGTGTTTTGGACATTTTGTAGTATCTGGAGCTTCCCGTGAATTGAGTCATCAGGCAGTGTGTGGGATGTCTGTGTGTGGCCATGAGGACAGGGGGGCACAATTGGTCAAGCCAGGGGGTGGCGAGTGATTGAGTGTGTGGTTTTTAACGACATCCCCTTGTAGTGACAGCTGTCGTCCCCTTCACCACCAGAACCACAGGGCAGTTTGGGGCAAATTGAAGACTTTCATCCCAAAACACGATATATCTACTTTGAAAGATAAAACTCTAAACGTTACTGTTTGTAAATAAAGGTATTAAACCGGCTATTAAGTGAGTTCAGGTGTAAGCTTTCATCATTTTGTAGTAGGTGTCAGGTTTTTCAAAGGGGATTTCATCTTGGAATGACGCTCGGAAATATAGTGATGTGGCAGCTGTTGTTCGTTTCGTTTCAAAGTGCCATTTCTAGTGTGGGGAGTACTAAGTAGCATGACCTAAAATATAATGCTTCAAGTTACGTCAGGAGGAAGCGAAGTCTTACCAGCCTGATACACAGCAGACTACAAATATTGAAAGAGAAAATACCGCCGGAAATGATACAACGCGCACTAATGCATTACTCACGTACGAGAGCAACGAAGAAGGAATGTTGGTCAAGAAATAATGAAAGTATTGTCGGTGTTTTAATCCTGAGACAACCTCCAGTTTAGATAGTCAGTGAAACAAGCTGCAAACTTTCCAAGGGAATATGTGTCGTCTCTCTCTCTCTCTCTTCCACTCTCTAATTTTTGTCCGCATTCCATTAACTTCTCTCCCTAGCTATAAATATCCCCCATGTCAGACTGGACGAGAGCAAGGCAAAGTTAAGGCTTAGTAGCTTTATGGAAAAAGAAAAAAGATGGGGGAGGTATAGATAGATGGGGGGGTAAATGGGAAAAAGTAGGGGATGGGGGGGGCGGTGGGGGGTGCTTGGGGCTTTTGGGGGGTTTGGTTTAAATGAAACCAGGTGTGTTGTGTGACCAGTGAGAGGGGGCATTGGGTAAGAGGATGGGGGGCAGCCAGGGGGGAGTATGTGTGTGAATCTATGCGAGTTGTTGTTCCGCCTACGATTTGGACAGATTTGGAATTTCGGAATTTGGGCCGCAGACCAGGAATTTGCATCCTGGGGGGTCAGGGAGAGAGGGGGGTTTGGAGAGTGGAGGATGGCAGTGCAGGGGGCCAGAGGGGGGGTAGGAATGGGCTGTCCCTCTCTCCTCCCTCTCTCTCTCTCTCCTCTCTGTCTCTCGCTCTCTCTCTTTCTCTCCCTCCCTCTGCATGTGTTCAGCTGCTCCAGCTGTCGGTTTCCCCACTCACTCTCTCAGGGTCATAGAGGCAGGAGGAAAGGGACCACTTCTCCACTCCAACCCGCCAGGCACCGAGGAGAAGAACACACTGGCCAGAGAGAGGAGGAGGGACGGAAGACAAGAACCTGAAGACCCGAAGGCTTTTTTTCCCCTGTGAGTTCTCTGCATTTGTTTAATGTTTGATTCATTGTCCGTGTCTTGTTTAGGAAGGGATACGTGTCAGAATGAGAACTGGGCGATGACTTATCGAGCATGTGAGAGCAATATGTCACCAAAAAGAGAAGTAGCGGAGGTGAAGTGTACCTCTTACCCACTTTCAGTCCTGCGGTAGGGGCCATACACGTCACAGTTACACCATTGCTCTGCTGCCTGCTCTGCTCTCCCAGCTACAGTTGGCTCCTTACGAGAGCTGCGATAGCGTGGCCCGCTGTTGGTGTAGCTTGCTTCGTGGCTGTGCGCTTTAGAGAGAGTTAAGACCGGGAGAGACAGGGAGAGAGGGACATGTCACAACATGTCAATTTCATGTCACAATCTCAGTCTACTCATTCTTCCCAGTAGACTACGGCATGAAAAAATGTGTCAGACAGTTTGTCATTGTGGGTGAGTTTCTAAGATCGGTGCCCCTACGACACCGAGAGCAAGCTGGACACCTCATATCAAACAAGAGAAACAGGTGCCACCCAAAGCCACAAACACACTCCAACACAAACACACACACACACGCTCACAACTTCAATGACATCACAGTTTAAGACACTGCCCTACTATTCATTGACAGACCACTTCTGTGCAGCGCAAGGCACCATTTTATCACTCGTGTATATATTCCTAATTGCTAACATTTAACAGCTCCCCCCCACCCCCACTGTAAGGCTGGAGTGGGTAGAGTGATTCAGGTGGGATCATGGTGGCCTGGAAAAGAGAGAGTTGTGCCTCAGAGAACGAATCTACCCTGCTAAGTCCATCATCCCTCCCCACATTGTATGCATGCACTAATATATGACGGCACTTTAACGAGCTTTACTGCCACTGAAAGAGAGACAGAGCACAGAGCAGCACCATGGGGAGAGCAGAGCAACTCCAGAGGGGTTTGTATGGGTAGAGTGTGGTTTCTGTGTGCACATTTCTCCTGCAGGCTACTATCCATCACTGAATATGGAGTATCCCACAACAGGAGTTAAGCAGTATGAGATGAAAGGCTCTTGGCCTCGGGTTTGCAGGTTCACTGCCACAAGGGTAACAGAGCACAGCTTGAGCACACTGGGCCACCGAGCGCTAGAGCTGCTCCATGCACAACCAAGCAGAACAGAACAAGGCTAGCTGTGTATACACTACAAGACATGGCCATCCTACAGTTTACTGTGTCTGTCTGTCTGTCTGTCTGCACACATGTGCACTTCTGTGTGTGTGGTCTAGCTGAGCTTTTTTCCTGGTCCCCACTTTTATAACCCTGCAGATATTTGACTTGTTAAATGCTGCTGACTGTGTGAATTTAAAGATGGGTATGCCTACTGTTGCAGATGCTGGTGAGGCCATGCTCTCATTGAAACCATGAATCATATCAATGTTCTACTGCCATGTTATTATCATATGAAACAGTAACGATGAGATATGATGTAATATGACTAGATAAAGCACACAACAGGTGTTGCGGCAGATGTTTCATATTTTATATTTCAACTATTTGTGAGGTGCAATTACAGTAACCCTGTAGTTCTCTACGTCAGTGGTAGTCAAGACCCATACGATGAACTTCTGCACCACCACAACACTTTTCGGCATCCACCTACACAATGAAGTGAGATGACAGGTTGGGAGACCAGTGGCTGGAGGTTTGGCACCAGCTGTTCTCTTATGTGAACCATGGGGGGGGTTTCCCAGAACCTGATACTCTGGGAAACACTGCCGTGGCAGGGCATCCCAGCTGAGAACTGGCGCCCACATCCTTGCCACGGGCATTCCAGAGGTCCACCGCCACTTGATCTTCAGCAGCAGCAGGGCAACACCCATGCCTCCCTGCTGCCCACATTCAGTAGCCAGTGAGTGACTGGACCCTGGACTGGCGGTCAGTTTGTTTTTGGGTGGTTTTCAGTCACATTTTTGCGAGTTGTAAGTGAACCACCGTGCCAACTCCGAGAGGTCACGTATTGCGGCTGTCTGATTGCAAGGTGGGATGAGTTACCGTCTGCGCTTGTAGGGTGAGGACATATTTTGCTGCCTTTCCCCACACAAAGGTCACGGATGGCATGTGATGTCATCCAGTGGGTAATTGAGGTTGTCAATGCGCATGAACTCTGCGGCCTTGTGTTTGTCTCAAGAACTACAATAATAAGCAATAAGGCCTCGGGAGTTTGTATCGGTGTGTGTGTGTGTGTGTGTTTCTGTGTGTGTGTGTGTACGCACATAGACACGTCAGAAAGGCAATGATTATAACTTTCCTCTTCATATATTTTGACTGGAGCTTACTGACTTTGCAAACAACGCTTGCTTAGAAATGTTTTTTTTTATGGCTCCAGTTGACCTGTTTTTTTCTACTTTTTTGGCCTGGAGGAGCTGGAATAGATGGTTTTCTATGTTTAGGGCTAGCTTAAACACTTGTAGCTTCTCTCCAGGAACATTAAATGAAGGATGGTTGTGCCTCCAGGGACCAAAGCCCAGTCCGTCAGTAAGCTCAGAGAACATAATACATGTATGTATAAAAGTACACTACAACAAAGACAGATGACCTGTTACAGAAACACAATAGCAGCTTCAGAGAAGGAGATTCCCTGTCATGCAGACAAATGAACGTAATTGAGGTTTGTCTCAGAAACCGAAGCAGCTGAGCTGGTGGCGATGTGGTGTGTTGTAAAACAGGTAATTGCCAAGATTTATGTGCTCCCACAGGCGCTACTCTGATACACAGTAAACTCGGCCTCCAGGGGCAGCTCTCAGCAAGACTCTCATTCCTAAGAGTTGTAGTCTGCCAGGCTGTAGACACAGAGGGCTGTTTGTGAGGAGCTAATATGAAAGTATTTCTGCACTGTTGACTTTGTTATTTTCGGCTGAAGGATGGAGTACGTCATGTTTATGTTTTTGCCTGCCGGAGCGATTCAACCCATTTCTTCTCGCTGGGATCAAGAGAGAGCTGTTTGATTAACAAATAGTGAATGAACTCCAAGAAGCTACTGTTTGTCTTCTGACTGACTCCAGTCCAATCCAATCTGGCTCCAGCGCCTGGCTCTGAGAGTTGATTTATCCATTTCAGCTATGAGAACAGCATACAGTACCAAGCCCAGAAGTACGGTGTGTGTTTGAGAATAAACTGAAGCATTTTGTGATTCCAGAGTTTCTAATATAGTCTCTTTTTGTGTATTTTTCCACTCTCTCTCTCTCTCTCTCTCTCTCTCTCTCTCTCTCTCTCTCTCTCTAGTACAGATACCACTGCGCTGCTCTGTACATCACAAGTCAACTCCCTCTCTCATCTTCAACCGAGGCGCTGCTACCTGTCCGACAGTCGTGTGTGTGTGTGTGCGCGCGCGCGCGTGTGTGTGTGTGTGCGTGCTTGTGTGTGTGTTTATGTGTGTATGCTTGTGTGTCTTACGTGTGTTGCTATCCCGTCTCCCGCTAAAATTAGTGCGTTAGCATGCAGGGTGTTTGTGTGTCCATCTTGTGCGTGTGCATGTGTGTGTCTGTGCTCCTCCGCGGTGCTATTTCACAGCCACCTACAGAAAGTGACACCTACACGGTAAGGATGGCTGAATCTCTCTCTCTCTCTCTCTCTCTCTCCCCCGGTACTGCTCTCGCTCCTTTCTTTTTCTTTGCATCCTCTTCTTCCTTTCATCCATATACCTTGTTAGTCGGTACTGTTGTTGGTTTAACGTGTGGCCTCAAATCCTCTCTCATGCCTCCTACAGTGCAAATCTCTCCCATATTCCCTTATCCTATCTTTCTTTGTTATTCCATAGCAGCGTTCCCTTTACAATATTTTGCGTTCTCCTATCTGTATAATAAGAACCATATTTCTAAACATTGGCCCTAAATTTTGTGTTTTGAGGGGAAATTTGGCTAAAATAAAAATGTCACTTCTGTGTTGGTCCACTACTACCGAATGAATACAAAGGAAACAAGGTGCCATAGTCTTTGTTCCTCTTTCCATGCTGTTCTATTCAACTCTGTCCTCTACTCTTTTTCATCTCATCCTATTGGGAATATAATATACAGCAGTATGCAGCTACTTGGCTCAGAGGAACATCTTTCTCTCTATATCTCTTTCTGCTGTTGTTTGTAGGAATGCACAGATGGGTATCAATGGGACCCTCAGACTCAGCACTGCAAAGGTAAAGTCGTCACCTTCATTTTTTTTTTAAATTTCACCGTAGTTAACAGGCCTAAAAAGAAGAACAAATTCTTATGGAGCTTCATCATCCTCTGTCCCTCCATGTCCTGCCCTTGCTCTAACTATTCCCTCTAACAGATGCAGGTTCTGTATACCTCATGGTCAGTAATGACAACAGCAGCTTGATACCATTTCCTCTCTGCGTCTTGTGTCTCTCCTATCAGACATAAACGAGTGTGAGACCATTCCAGATGCCTGCAAGGGGGAGATGAAGTGCTTCAACCACTACGGAGGGTACCTATGCCTTCCCCGCTCCGCCTCAGTCATCCCAGCCCCAGAGCCCCCCAGCACGCCCATCACCAACGAGCCCTTTAACCCCTGCCGTCTTGGCTACGAGCCCCAGGGAGACAGCTGTGTGGGTAGGTGTCTGGTAGTGGGTAGTAGTGTAGGGGGTTGGAGGTGGACAGGTGGCCACAGGATGACTGATCATTGAGTGTGTGAGCGTGTGAATTTATTGTTTGTGTGCTTAGATTGTAAGGGACAGGTGGCCATAGCAGGTGTTTGGACTGGAGGCAGCATGGTGGTGCAATCTGTGTGGGTGTGAGTGAATATGTGTCCATGGGGGGTGGACAGCGAGTGTTGGAATTTGGAGATTTCACACGAGGACAGCTGCTCTGTCTTAAAAACTGGGCCTGTGGTGAGAAAGCTACTTGTGCTGGAAAACTATTAGGTGTCGATCTGGTCTGCATGAGACAACAATAATGATTCAACATTATGTGACATTCTCAGCTGTTGGGTGGAACTCAAGGGAACAGAGTCGCCATCATAGTGGTCTGATAGACATATCACTAGATGATGCTGCGCTCGCTCACAACAACTATTTTTACATGTTGTGTCCTTGTGTCATGTCACCCACGCACACAGATGTGGATGAGTGCGAGCGCGACGACCACGACTGCCAGCCAAGCCAGCAGTGTGTCAATACACCGGGTGCCTTTACCTGCCAGTGTCCAGAAGGTTACCGCAAGGTTGGCACCGAGTGCATTGGTGAGATGATCTCCTTCATTTACCCTTTAAGTGGCGTAGCTAAGCTAAGCTGAGTCATGGCATAATCTATCGCTACATGACTTAGTTGAGCTTAGCTATGGTCTGGAGAGTGAGCTTCATGAAGTGTGGGAATGTGAACATCCCGCTGCTGAGTCTTTCATTCCCTTTCTCTCTCTCTCAGACATCGACGAGTGCAGGTACAGGTACTGCCAACATCGCTGTGTCAATGTCCCCGGTTCCTTCTCTTGCCAGTGTGAGCCTGGCTTCCAGCTGGCAGGAAACAACAGATCTTGTATTGGTGAGTTGCAAGGTCACACAGACAACACTCAAGTATCACAGTCATTGTCGTCCTTCATGCGACATTCAACATCAACTTTTACAGTGTACTGAAAAACCTCCCCGTTCGTTCCGTCCTTTCAGATGTGAATGAGTGTGAGATGGGTGCCCCCTGTTCTCAGAAGTGTTACAACACGTACGGCACCTTCCTCTGCCGCTGCGACCAGGGATACGAGCTCGGGCCTGATGGTTTTGCCTGCAATGGTAGGAGAGTCTGTCTGTCCGTCTTTCTGCCTGTCATACGGTGTAGAGCATTTTATCACAGCGCTACCCAGCCTCTAAGATGTCCTTGCGCTCTGTTTTCCTTTCCCTTCCTACCTTTAATGGTGGACAGACATAGACGAGTGCAGCTATTCCAGTTACCTCTGCCAGTACCAGTGTGTCAATGAACCGGGGAGGTTCTCCTGTGTGTGCCCAGAAGGATACCAGCTGCTAGGAACCAGACTATGCCAGGGTAAGCACACCCTCCTCCCCTTCCTCCCAAAACTAACACCTTCCTCTCTGCGCTTTCGTAGTCATTGCTGTGGTTTGTGCTCTTTTGTTCTGTTCTACTCTGTTCTGCTCTGTTGTGTTAATAATAATAAACTTTACTTATATAGCACTTCTCATACGTAAGATGTAGCTCAAAGTACTTTACAGAAAATCAATAAAAGCAATGACAAGACAGGACTGCATTTTTTATAAGCTGAAGCCTCTCTAATGTTTTTTTTTTGGAAGAGTGGTGGACAATCCATTACAGTAGTCAATTCGAGAAAAAACAAAAGGATGTGTAACTCTTTTGGTGTCCTGCAGGGTAAGAAAGGGCCTGAGGTGAAAAAGGTGTTGTGCTCTGCTGAGTTGTGTTGTGTTGCGTTGTGTTGTGTTGTGTTGTGTTGTGTTGACTCATCGTGAGCTCTTTCTCTTCCTCAGATATAAATGAGTGTGAGACAGGTGAACATCAGTGTACCGACACCCAGACCTGCGTCAATATCCATGGGCGGTACCAGTGTGTGGACACCAACCGATGCCAAGACCCTTACGTACAAGTGTCTGATAAGTGCGTGGCACCCCACCCCACCCCACACACTCACACACTGACCAGCACACACAAACACACACTTACTCACACTTACTCACACATACACCTTTTCCCCATTACTGAAATATGTGCTGGCCATTGACTCAAAATAAAATCAGCCTCCGTATGGAGTATGGCTCAAATTGCAAGATTACTCCAATTACTTTTTCCATATATATGTCCAACTTTGCAACCTTTTCTCTTGAACATGGTCCAGTACAATTAGAAAACTATTAGAGTAACGAAACAAGTTCAGAATTGGTAACAGGTGTGGATTAATACTTCAAAGATGAGTTTGTGGTAAAAACAGAAACATAGGGGGAAAATGGCTACTCAACTGTAATTTTAGTTATCGGTCCAGATTTTGGGACAGCTCTCTTCTCAGCCATATTGCATTACCCCCTCTGCTGGCTGATTTATGAACTACTATTTTCACTGAACAACATCACTGAATGACATACTAAAGCTCATTGTTAATTGTCCAAAAACTCTGCTTTGTTGTATAAGTATGAGTGATATGTATAATCCACTGTCTACTCTGTCCTGTTGTCCCTCTACCATGTCAGTATGCACTGTGTTAATCTGTTAGTTGTTGATGCGTCTCTGCACCGATATCGCCAAGACGACTTCCTGTAGTGAATAAAGTGATTCTGATTGTGTCTCTCTGTCCAGCCGCTGTGTGTGCCCGGTGTCCAAGCCTGCCTGTCGAGAACTGCCCTTTTCCATTGTCCATCGCTACATGAGCATCACCTCGGAGCGCTCTGTCCCCTGTGACATCTTCCAGATCCAGGCCACCAGCGTCTCCCCAGGGGCGTACAACACCTTCCGCATCCGCTCCGGTGACGACAACGGAGACTTCTACATCAGGGTGAGCACAGAGCATGGTGAAGAGGGTATTTAGAGTGAAGAGTGACTGTGTCTTTTACATTCAGGGTGAACTGACAACAAGCAACAAACATCTGTTTGACAGATATTGGTTTGTTGATATATCAGTTTGCCAATATTTTATTTGGCAAACTTTTAAACTTTTATAAGCATCGGATATTTGCCAATCGGTGTTATCCACTTCTGATATAATGGATGTTCCTCCCTGACCACAGCTACATTAAAACATCTGCCAAACCTTTGAACATTTATTTATTCATTAAAAGGCTTAATGTATCCCAGCGTTTCCCTCCCATTAAATAGGAACAGGGGGTCACCCTGGAGCTGCTTACCCGCAAAAAAGAATTCATTAGTCTTGGTTTCTAGGGAGAGTTTTAATAACATAATGGTCTGAATGTTGTTTTAGAGGCTTTTCCACTCTGCTAAGAATACAATTCTGAGGGAAACGAAATCTTGTTATTTTTGGCATGAAGGAACCCGACAAAAACCCATATTGATCGAACCCTAGTGGTAATTCCCCACAGCTGTAGAAATGTGCTGAATAACCTTCGTTTTGTCTCCCTCAGCAAATCAACAATATTAGTGCCATGCTGGTGCTGGCTCGTGCCGTGACGGGGTCCAGGGAGTTTACACTGGACCTGGAGATGGTGTCAGTCAACCCCCTGCTCAGCTACCAGAGCAACTACCAGACCAGCTCTGCCCTCAGACTCTCCATCTACGTTGGGCCGTACGCCTTCTAGAGAAGAGGGGAGGGACAGAGAAAGAGACGGAGATGGAGAGAAAGCACGGGAGAAACACAAACGCAAAGATGGAGAGAGAAGCTGTAAAACAGTTTGTGAGTCCAAAGTGGTCGAAGCAGTTCAACCAGTCACTGTGACAGGATGTTACATCCTCGCTATCCTTCTTCTCCTTAATCATCCCACACTTTTCTGTCAGCCCACCATTTCAAGTTGAAGAATATACATACAATACAATGCAGTATACAAATGAAAGTGTAGCAGTAACGTCTCACAGTGTTTAACCTGTCTGTCTGCCCTTTTCTTAGGATATCATCTTAAACTGTTTTTTTACTGCACACCTTTCTGATGGTGTCATTCTGTGTGTCAGTGTGTATAAAAGCTGTAAGGGAATTTGTTTTTCTTGACATCTGTCTAGGGTGATAAATCTGTGTGGCGTTGCCATATTTTCTATCTCTCTTTAGGTGAAATGATTCACTGCCATTCGATGTCACCAGACTAATCAGATTTCACAAGTTTCCATCCTTATCTTCAATTTCATTTGTCAGTTCTGTTTCTTGTTGATAGACATGATTCAATAACCACTCAGATCAGACCTCAGCCTCCACACTCCTCCCTTCACGGTCATGCCTATGTTCAAGCTCTCACTCACTGCCATTTGTAGGTTTGTCACATTGCTGATCATGTTGTACTTTTTTGTCTAAGATTTGATCGCCAATAAAACAATATACCTTTTAATCTCTGTGTCAAAATGCAGTTTTACTCTTTCACTTCCTTCCTTTCTGCAACATCAGTGCACTCTCATCCATCTTCAACCTCTAATAGTCGAATCAGTGGGCACTGTCTATTTCTGTCCTTCTGGTTGCTCTATCAGAAATGGAAACAACCCCCACGGTGCAATATGCTCCACTGCAGCCTGAGATGTCACAGCTGAACTGGCATGTGTCAGTAACATACTAAGAAAACCACCATCATTCAGATTGGCAGTGTGTTTTATTTGGGTGGTAGGAAGGGATGGATGCCTGTACCCACATCCTAAGATGATATATTTGTGATATATTTCTGGGGAAGACGGGTAAAGGGAACAAATGGCTATAATGAAAATATTATTGCAGCTAATGAGAAGAGCGAGGATAACGTGCTCTAGGTGTGGATATGGCATGTAGATAAACTCTACAGTGGCTTCCTATTATCACTGCAGTTTGTGTGTCCTCTAGTTGACTTAACCGAGCCACCTTGTCTGCTTAGTGGTTCTCCTGACCCACAAAAAAACGAGGAAATAGAGAGAGAGGGAGAAAAAGAGAGAGGGGAAAGCCCTTATTTTACAGTCCACCGCTGTTTGCTCCGCCCAGTCCTATACACACACACACACACACTCACACACTCCTCCCACCTGTCCTCGCTGAGGGGTGATGACTCACACACAGCTTCGTTTTACGTAATCAGAGAGAGACAGTGTTCAGCCACAAGGGGGCAGTATGATACACAGATCTCATCTCAGAAAAGGCCAGGAATAGTAACAATCTGAGGAGAAAGAATTTGTTGGTTTTGTAATGTAATTGACTACTGAACCTACCTTTTCTCCCGTTTCCCATGAACTCATACACCTGTGGGAGGAACGAGCAACTTGCACAAATCGTTAGACATATTGTGGACAGCACATTCTGTATAAATTGTACATAGTGTATTGAATTTATTTGCAGACGCATAACAGCGTGGCATCTTCTGTGAGCTTAAAGTGTTGTGATCTAAGTTGACAGAGTGAAGATGTTAAAGAGTGCAGTAGGGCAGGAAGCAGGGACATGGACAAGGAGGTGACTATGCTGTGTGTGTGTGTGTGTGTGTGTGTTTGTATGTGTGTGTTCGCAATAGGGATGAACAGTGGTACAAGTCCCCTGGCATTTCCTGTTGGCACTGTACCAGCACAGTGGGCACAGAGGAGGAGGGCAATATGTCGTGTGTGTGCATGTGTCTGTGTCCGTCCGTGTGTGTGTGTGTGTGTGTGTGTGTAGGGTGTGGGTGTTTATATATGAGAGCATGTGTTTGAGAGTGGCTGTGCCCACACAGACGAGTGGGAGGAGTGTTTGGGGTGTCAGAGGGAAGTGGAGCGCTGGGCCTTCACCAAGGTATGATCTCATTTCTGGGCAAGCCGTGCCCTGTAGGCCGCAGTGGGGGTGGGCATGGGACAGGAAGCAGAGCAATGAAGGCCCGGGGCAGAGTGCGCCAACCACGCCGCACCCCAATCCCACTTCTGAATCAATGATTGAATAAACATGGTCGACAGAAGGACACCTCTCCTTGAACATCTGCCCTCTTTGGCAGGTAACCCAACCTGTTCTGTATCTTGGTTGAATCTAAAAATGCTTCCATAATGGAGGGACAATCTCTTCACTGGGCTGCTGCTTTGATCTATTCCCTGCCTATTGCATTACAAAAGCTCTCGCTGCCTCCCCCTCCACTACACTACAATACAGGTATTATATTTATCAATGAAGGAGCAAGATGGAGTGTTTCCTTCCACCCACCACCCCCTTGTACCGAGTTTGGTTCATTAATGAAAAGAGCGGTCAGTGGAATCCGTGTGTCACATCAAAAACATCACAATATGAAGAGATGAAGTGATTAGAGAGTGGAAATTAGTAGGAGCATCATAGGGAGAATGTTTCTCTGTTATGAAGACCCTTGTGGTGCTATTTATAGAGGGTGGTCATAGACAGAAATGGCCAATACATAAACAATAACACCAGTCACGAATAGAAATACTAGGCCGGCCATATGAATGACATAACCAACAATTGTGCGATACATCTCAATTAGTTTTTTAATGGGTACCAGCATTCTCAGACCTCCGACCTTTTTATATTGGTGGTAAATCAACATTTTACTTTTCCACTGTCACTGTATTACTAATAGTATTAACGTAATTGCACTCCAGGTCAAAAAGTCTTTCAGGAAACCAATTTAAGAATCGTATTATTCTATTTTATTCTATCTGACAGTCGAGATTCAGTCGAAGTCCTACAGGGTTTTTAGTACAATTGAAAATAATTATATATAAATATATATAAAATATATATATATATATAAAAAATAGTAGGAATGTACATTTAAATCCTATAGGGCTCTAACAATCATGTTTGACTGTCTAATATACGATGCTAAAGAAATTGTAAAGAAATCACATAATAGGTTTTGATTGGATTTTGTATTACTTTGGAACAAATCCTGCAGGATTTTCTTATTGGATTCCAAAAAGAGCTTTTTGATTAGGGACATCTGTTATACAAGAAATGACCTCTACATATCACATAGGAGCTTACATGAAAATGCTCTCTAAATTGCATCCATGTAATACAACAGGAGTCATTTCTTGTTAGCACTGGAAATAATTAGCTTATCAGTGTAGTCCAATTACAGGTTCAGTTGCCGGGTATGTTCATTACCTCGGGTCAGTGTAATCTTCTAATGACAACCAGGGAATTTATTGCAGGGTATCACAATGAACAGGATATTGGGTCACATATCAGTAACATAATTAACAAAGATAGACACTTCTGATCTGACACTTCAAGTCCAGTTGTTGAGCTGACTCATTCTTTTCACTTGCAGGAGCCTTCGATAGATTTATATAAGGCTCTAAACTAGACCTTACCCATGCCTACTCTACCTTCAATTTCTTTACTCATTGCGTAAATGTGGTTACTAAGAAACGACAACGTGTTGCTATGGGTGTGTGGGTGTACAGCAGCAAAGGGCCTATGCTGAAAAGATGTTCAGCCCTGCAAAAAATAACAGAAATGAAAAACTGAGGTATGTGAACATGAAAGAGCAAAAGCTGAAGTGAAATTTCGTGAATCACAAACTACCATGATTGTTCATGGTGTGTGATGGTCTTTGGTCAGTCAGGCAGGAAAAATGACCAGCACTGCATTGCCTAGTCACAAATCTGAGAACTTCACAAATGGTCAGTCTGAAGAAAGGCCACAATGGGCCCTCACATCTGCACAACAACTTCCAACCTCCCCCAACTAGATACATTACAAAATCCTACTGGCCAGTAAAAACAAATCACGACAAATCACGTATTCCCATAGCAATAACACTTCTGAACAGGCAATAAGAGACAATCTGCGCTTCAGCAATATTTGCAAATCTGCTTTTTATTGATGTTTCTAAGTTTGTATTTGTATTAATGATCCAATACAAAAGATAATTTCCCTGGAAGATGTAATTACATACAAACAATTAAGTTTTCCACCATATTTATTTCCCCCACTAACTGGAACGTACAGGTTTTGTTTATGTAAACCTTTCAGAGCACTATAGATAGAAAACCGGTCTCAACAGGAAAAAATGAACAAGCCCCAGCTGACAAGTAATTGACCGCTCCATTCATGAATCAGCCCCGAATGAATGAATCAGTAAATGGCTCAGGACAGTGGACAGAAGGAGCAACACAATAATGGCAGTTATGTGATGGGAGTCCTGTGTTATAACAGCAACACTTCTGGTCAATAGAGATGTATTTTGAGCCACATTATACAAGGACAGCAAGGGAAAAAGGGAAAATGGATGAAGTCTAAGAAAAGACCAAGGTAGGGATGCAATTTATTGCCTGATATTAAGCCTATTCAGCACATCTGTTCCTCCCTCCCTCATGTCTCTGTCAGAACATCAACCCACTCTTTCTCTGCATCTGTTATGCAACATCTCACTCTATCTGCTCAATTTGAATATGTGTTGGTCAGTATACATTAAAATCAATGCTTGTGCTAATAGCAGATATACAGTCCATTCATATTTTGCCTATTGTCTCAATCTATTGCGTTACTCGATCTGTTTTGAGGGCAATGGGGGGAGTGAGACAGAGAGAGAGGGAGAGAGAGAGAGAGAGAGAGAGAGAGAGAGAGAGAGAGAGCGGGAGCGGGAGAAGGAGAGGCTGAGTCTCAATGAAAGCTCTGCTGCTTGTGATGTCACGCATCTACATCACATCACCATGGCAACCCTGCATCAGCACCAACTTACTGTGGGGAGAAAGAGTCAGTGTCTGTGGTGGTATGTTACAGTATGGTTCTCTGGGAAAAGTGTATATATTATATAATGATTATATATTAGTACATATATTATATATTATATTTACTTTTTGCTAGTACTATTTGCTAGTGACACAATTTATCCCAAATGGCAGGGGTGTGTATGGCATCCACTAGATTTTTTTTAATTTCAAACAATGTTTTCTTAAATGTTATAATCTTGAATGCTATATCTTTAAAAACACACATAATGTAAATGGTAAATGTGTTCTGGCATTGACCTTATCCTTGAGCATAGTCATACATTCAATTTTATATAATATAATAAAGCCTCTCATGGTGGACTCTATTCCTAACAGAATTGTCTAAGCTATTTACCAACATATTGTTCCCATGTTCTCCTGTGAGTCTAAATATAATCCAGAGACCTTCAGGAGACAGAGAGCTTGGCACAACTAAACACTATTGAAACTTCTGCCCCCTGTTCTGTGCCCTAGGTTCTAAAAATAAAGTAGATATTGCAAAAAGAGAGAAAGGTACAAGGTTACTGGCTCACAAAGCATTACCAAGGAAAGAAGGCAAGGAGCGAAGAGGCTTTGAGAGGGAGTGGGCTCTACTGTGGGTGGAGTGGTGTGTGTGGGCGTTTGTATGGTTCGCATTCACAGGTTGTGTCCGTCTATAAATTTGACAGCCTTTAAATCAGACCAAGCAACATGCAATGCAGCTGGAAGGTGTTGGCCGCTACCATGCATGCCCAAGATTATACACGTGTGTTTCAGTTAGTGAACATTTGCTGTAGCTGTTATACTACACATATGCAAAAGTGTTTGTATTATGCTTATTTTGTCCAAAGTTCTCAATCTCTTTGCAGCCATTCTTTTAGCTTGTATTCTCAGAGGAGCTTGTACTGCTGCTGCTACCTTTAGAGCTGCAGTTTGGGGCCTGGACCCCAGCCTGGGACACTTTGGTCTGAATTAATGAACATTACTGTTTCCCATAATTATAATCATAAACAAAAGAGTTCCCAGTCCTAAGCATATCATATCATACTAATGTCAAGCTCCCTAGAAAATAAATTGGCAAAAGATGACTTTCTGGGGATAAAGGGACATTATTCCATTCAGAAATGATAGTCATAGTAAAACATAAAGCTCTTATGGATATGAAAGTTCAGACAAACAGCATCTCATTGAAACTGGTTCCCTTCCATGAGTCTTTCCTTATGTGGAAGTTGTACTGATCCTTTTATTTGCATTTGCTTTTTCTTGGATATTGTCCTGAACCATGTAGTCCTTTGATGCACTGACATAATGATATAAAGAATGTGAACCAATAGATAATTCATAATAAAAGAAAATCAAACAAATACTCAATTAATCCAGAGGTATCCAAGTTACTCTCCCATCCACTGACAGGATGAATTTGTAGATCGAGGTTTGGTTTCTATAGGTTTTAATTTTCACAAATGCTTTTTGAATTTTTATGACACCATATAAATAACGTGTGAATTTTTCTCCATGTGTGAGAAATCTCCTTTGAAGCCTCATTCCAGGTTTTAGGACGTGACTATTCATTTTTCACACGCCACTGTCCATCCATCTCCCAGTTTCCCAATCAAATTCCTCCTGTACCTGTTCCCAACTGCCGTCCCCGTGCACCTCTCTCTGTGCTCCTAAATTTCTTTTTTCAACACTCCTTTTGCTTCACATCCTCTTTTACTCCTGCTTCGATGCAGGAGTGGGAGGTGTTGCTAGGCGACAGATTAGCTCCTTCCTTTCAAGAAGCAGAGCACAGACCTTGACTCTGGGTGTAAAAATAAACAGCAAAAAGAAAGAGAGTCTTGGAGAAAAGGACGAGTATCTTTCACCCCCTCATATTTTGTTTACCCTGAAAGTATTGTCTGCCCCCCCACTGATCCATAAATAATGCACTTACCTTCAATATGGCCTCTCTATCTAATCATCAGTAAAATCATTGACATGCCTTTTATCTGAAGCAAATGTTGCTATTTCGTTCAGCACTCATGCAGTGGTGAAACTAGTTTGGGAGTGACTGATGATCTACTTGCTGTTCCCTGTGATGAGATGACTAAGGTTCTGGAGGAACATGCTGCTTGTGCCTCATCCACAGTTTCTGTCTCCGCCAATGGCTGAAGCTGTGAAAATCACACCTGTTGGAAAGCCTGTTGCCTGTTATAGCAATTGATAGTTGGTAATGCATGAAAAAAAAAAGCCCAAAGTTAATATTTCTGCCCTTTGTCCATCTGTTTGATGTGTGTGTGTGAGTGTGTGTATGTGAGAGAGAGAGACAGACAGGAAGACACATAGAAAGCAAATAGAAAGACAGTGACAGAGAGAGTAAGTGTTGGTGAATGAGTGTGTGTGAGTGATCGAGTGTGTGTAACTGTCTAAGTTAGTGAGCGAATGAGTGGGTGAGTGAGGGTGTGACTGTGTAAGTTAGTGAATGAGCAAGCAAGCAAGTGAGTGAGCAAGTGAGTGAGTGAGTGAGTGAGTGAATGAGTGAGTGAGTGAGCCAGTGAGAGAGCAAGTGAGCGAGTGAGTGAGTGAGGTGAATGAGGTGAGTGGGCGCCATATAAGATCTCCATAGATGAATCTCCATATGAATATTGAGGCATTGTTTCTGGCAGAGTAAGAGCACCCACTAATTGGATTCATTGGAGTCCATTGCCACTCATCCCTGCGACCCTCCGCTCTTCACACATCCGCCTCTCCATAGCCATGTTCCTGTCTCCCACCCACCTATGATACCAACACAACCCTGTCTCATAATAGCTGGGATTATCATGACAACCACAACAATGAAAGTGCTAGCACTTTACCCGGGCCACTGGTGAGACAACACGGTGTATGGGACACCGGGACACTTTAAGTACCTATGAGACTGCTGGGTGGAAAAAAAACCAACCTTGAGTGTTTTTATTCTGGGAGCTCCTGAATAAAGATGCGTGTTATGTTTGCCGGGAGAAAATCTGACAGTACCCATTTTCAAAAGGTCTCCATTACCACCCCATTAAAAATTCTAAACTGCTTTCTAATCAGACATCTCAAAAAGCGATGTCTGATTATTTATACCAGTCACAAATGATAATATAGCAGCTGTTTGCACTCAAAAACACTTTTAACAGCTTTTATTAAAAATGGTGCACGGGAGGAAAAAGGACACATACACACACTGATAAGGCCTAGGACCAAAACATTTGGTCTTTTAAAGAAAACACGCTAGAAGTAATTTAGTCTGCGGACTAAGTGCGAACCACTGCTACAAGACAACAACTGAAGGATAAACGGTGCTGGAATTTCTCTAAATAAATCATTGTCACAGAGTTTTGATTGTGGGAAAGTGACAGTCTACATGATCAAATATCTGAAACAGATATCCAACACCCACACACACACACACACACACACACACACACACACACACACACACCTGATAAGAAATAACATCGTCGTTTCCTGTCATTTGCTTCACCCTGTAGAAGGGTTGGTATTGAGAACCTACTACACAAATCAAAGGAGACACGTTCAATGAAATAGCTATTAAATCACTTTTCAATGAAAAATATTTATTATCAATCTGAATTACCCAAAATAAAAAGGGGTTCGACAAATTATGTGATCGACATTTGTCCGCATGGAGCATCAGCCTGTTTTCCGGCAGAGCCAGATGTGCCCGGTTGCAGCCTGCTGGTCTGGTGCCACAAGTCAAGTACATTCAAATCTATTTTGGGCTAAAAGTTGAAATCATCTCTCCATAAATAGGACGATTGGAGCTGGATGCGGGGGCGCGCTTCTCAGTCCTTGTGTCACTCGCCGGTGAGAGCTATTTTTAGAAACAACACGGTTTATCTCAACTGCGATTGGCTACAGGTTAGTTGCGCAATGGCTGCTGTACGCGCAGGCGCGCCAACTTATTCATGAATGTCATTCGGTTAAATGGCTTTATTCTTCATTAACCTATTAAAGACGGTCACTGGCTTGTCAACATGGCTGTGTTAGATGGAGAGAACAAATGCCTCTCACACTGCATGGAACTGCATTTGAAACAGTTTCACGCGCAAACCATAAACGCCATTTGTTTATGGGTACCCTAACAAAAAATACTATGATTATTCCTACAATTTTCCTCTAGGGACTTACAGTGTATCTCTGGGACTTAATAGTGAGTTTATATACCTATAGCTTTGTGGTAGATGTTATTTCCTATGGTATCACTCTCATATTTCTATATGGTCTTTCTATAATGTTTGTATAGTGTTACTTATTCTATGATTACTATAGTTATTGTATCCTACAGTGCTATTTGGGCAAGATCAAACACAAGGCTTCTATAGCAAGGTTGGTCCACTCTATCGAACAATTACAGAGATCGCTCTATTTTCAGTTGCATAATTGCTATTTCCGTTTACTTCGTACAATGAATTAAGAACGTTTGCAAAATGCCCGAGGTTTGGGGAAGAAATTGAAGTCTACCTTGAAGGCACGGGACGCGACATTAATTTCTAATTGACTGCAAAACAATAGGCTGTGGGCAAAGTCTATGTAGGTGTACGCAGTCATTTTGTTTTTAGCCCTGCGACACAAACAGCATTAGTCAGGAAAGATTTTCATTCATAAAAAGCGACAAGGAACGGTGCTACACGAAACAAGCCCATCATCCATGTCCCCCTCTTGTAAAAGCAGTTCACTGATTGAAAATGTATTACTCACGTTGTGGGTATTGGGTGGCATTGCAGCATGCATAATCAATCTCAAATCAATTCTGACACTAAATAGTGGCCAGGAAGAATGACCAAACCACTCGCTAACAAGCACCTGGTATTATTGGCAAAGAGGGAATGACGGGTAGTCTATCTCGGGTGCCAGACATATAAACACGGAGACCTGTTTCGTATGCATCTCAGTCCTCCCATCCACCCCTCTCTCCCCACCCCAATACACCGGAGTCCGGTGACTCCGTTTACGTTTTACGCTTGACTCCGCCCCTTACTCGGTTTTGTCCAAATCGGGCTTTTTGCGTCGCCGGAGCTCCCGATTTCAATCCTACGTCATCACCGAGTAGAGGGAAGAGCTGACGTCGGGGAAGAGTCACCGAAAGGAGAGGGCATAGGAGAGAGGGGTGGGGAGGGAGAATTCACCATTGCTTACACTGATGTGAGACATATCAATCCCCCTCAGCCCCCTCTCCTCTCAGCCCCCTCCCTCCCTCCCTGCCTTTTACGTCGGTGTTGGTGCGTTGGGAGCCCCCCTACTCCGGCGGAGTCCCAGGCTATATAAACCACCCGCGAGCAGAGTCCCTCAACCAGATTTACGGGTTCTGCACTTCTAGGCGAGAGACGGCTACCACAGCCGCCGAACCACCTGCACTCTGAAAGGGGGGACAGACATCCAGCAGTCGGCCAGCATCTGAGCTGGACGCTGTGGCGGAGCTAAAGAAAACGGAGAGGACAAGAGAAGGTTTTTAAACCTTTCTCTGGACAGAGATGAGATGAAACTCCAATAACACACTTCGAAGGTTATCACTTTTAAAGCCTGTCTCTGACACATATTGGAGGCAGGGACCCAGACTCCAGCCGAAGCACACCGCCAAATAACACTCTGCTAACTTACATCTGGAGGAATTTGATAGTCCACTGTAACTGGCTACAATGTATCGCTCAACCAAGGGAGCATCAAAGGCTCGAAGGGACCAGATCAACGCGGAGATCCGGAACCTAAAGGACTTGCTGCCCATTTCCGATGCAGATAAAGCGCGGCTCTCATACTTACATATCATGTCACTTGCCTGCATGTACACGAGGAAATCCGTCTTCTTCTCTCAAGGTAAGACTCATTTTGAGAATGTATTCAGAAAACTACCTGTTGATGATGTCATAACATTGATATTACTGCTTACGAATGAAACATTCCTACATTGCACATTTTCACGCTCGGTTTGGCTCATGCGTGGAATCAACAAGTGTTTTAGTGTCACCGCAGGCAACTGCTTCGGTCCAAATATGATTTATGGAAAATCTATTCAATCGGGGGAGATCAATTGCCCGAAAATGATTGTAATAGAAGCTCATAATAGCGTTCACAGCAATATATCGCTGTCCGGTGCTGAAACGCCAAGCTTCTTGCCCGTGCCGCTGTCCTTGGTGCTGAAATCCATTGCAGCCGCTATTAGCTGTTGCGGGAAGCAGGGATGTTGCGTTTATGGTGCTCTAGTACGACTTTTACCACGTTAACTAAACTGCCATCCTTCTGCTTTGTCCACTTTTTATTTTTAGAATCGGGAAGTGCTCTCAGTCTTGAGGAAAGTGCAAGGTTTCTGTCTTTCCACGAACTATCGGAGTTGGTGCAGGCGCTGCCGGGGTTTCTGATGCTGTTGACCGGGGAAGGGAAGCTTCTGTACCTGTCTGACTGCGTCTCCGAGCACCTTGGACACTCCATGGTGAGTTTATACTCAAGCAGGGCAATACACATAGACTATTACAAGCAGTATCTCAGTGGCCATAGTTTAGTAACTTATAGACATATTCAGGCTTTAGTCTGGGCTTCATAAATAACGTGTTTTTTATTTTTATTTTCAGGTGGATCTTGTGGCCCAGGGTGACAGTGTCTATGATATCATTGATGCCTCAGATCACTTTATCATGAGGACCAACCTCTCAACCCCTACATCACCTGACACAGGTAAGACAAAATATAGATAAGATTTGAAATGTAAAAGTTCTACCATTTTATTTTAATGCCACATTCCAATGAAACTTATTGCAGATTGAGTATTGACTATAAACCTCCTCCCATCCTGTTCTCTGCAGACCGTCTCTTCCGATGTCGTTTCAACACCTCCAAGTCCGTGCGCAGGCAGAGTGCTGGGAACAAGCTGGTTCTGATCCGAGCTCGCTGCCTCTCTCCCCCCTCCTCTTCTCCTGCTGCTGGGTCCTATTGGACCTCCAACCCCGTCTGGGTGTGTTTCTGTTCTCCTCTGGAGCCACACCCCGCCCACTCCGTCCCTGCGGGAGAAAGGGAATCAACCTCCACCCCTCCCCCTGCTGAGAGCAACTTCTTCTTAGCCTGTTTCCATTCCCAGCATGGCAGGGACATGAGGCTGCAGAATGCACAGGACAGGTGAGATCATTCCTCCACCTGTTGCTTTAATATGAATCGGTATATGCCATGAATTTGTTTACATTATGCTGTGAAAACTAAAGGGGTGAAAAATTATCCTAACATGTCTTCGCCCACTCTCCCCTGCAGTGTGAGTGCCTATCTTGGCTTTGATGTGGCAGCTCTACGCTCTCGCTCATGGTACAGCCTCCTCCACCCACAGGATCTGTCACATGCCTCCACTCAGCATCGCAGCCTATGTAAGTAGAGTATCTTCACACATCCCTACCAGCATGCACATTACAACCATGCATGCCTACACAATTACACACACTGTGCCCACTGACACAACCACGTATTGAAAAATGCTATAATGATTAATAGGATTATAGACTGATGCCAACTTGTGTTGTGGTTGTTCCTTCACAGTGAGAGAAGGAGGAGAAGGCAGAGCTGAAATGGTGGTGCGTGTGCAGGCAGAAGACCAGTCCTGGGTTTGGCTGTACATGGTGCTCCAGCTGGAGGCAGGAGACATCCCCATTAGCAGCAACAACTACATCATCAGGTACTTAGTGCCTCTTTGCCACACACTTGGACACCAAAGAATGATAAATGGTAAATACTGCTAAATATAAAAGTCTAATCACCTGTTTTCCTTTGTCTCTCAGTGAGCCTGAGGCCTGGTCGGTGCGTCAACAGCTCAGCTCAGAGCAGACCCAACTGACCCTGGTTCTGAGTGCTGGTACCTCTCAGCAGGAAAGCCTGAGCCTCCAGTCCCCAGAAACCCTGTCAAGCCCAGACCAGGTCTTCACCCCGGGCAGCAGTGGCCTGTCTGGCCAGTCCTTTGACTTCAGTACTGCTGGCTGCAGTGTGGGGTCTTCTGATGAACCAGGGGGCACCACTGCTGAGGCCATGCAACTGGAGGGTGACCCTCGTTCCAGTATCTCCTCTCTGGAGGAGGAAAGCTTCTTTCAGCAGCAGCCTACTGGCCCTGACCAAAGACCCTCAACTGCCTCCTCTCCCACCCCGGTCACCGTTGCAACAGTGGCAGACTTAGACTTCCTCACCCAGAACATTCTCTTGCCCCCTTCCTTCCAGCTTGACCCTCCGCTGCCTTCTCTCCCCCTGCCTCTCCCACCAGTGCCCACCTCTCAAGATCAGCAGACCAAAGAGTTTGTGTGCACGCCACCCTACACACCCCAGCTTGGTGGGGCTAGCTTCCTGTTTAGTGAACCCCTCTTCAGCTTTGACCCCACAGGCACTACCACACCTCCGCCCTCTGCTACAACGGCCACGGCCACCACTTCCATGGCCCCCTCAGTTTCCCCGTCAGCCCCACCAACTACCGCCTCCACCCCTTCTCCCCCCACCAACCTGTCTACCAAGCTACCCCTGGTGCTACCCGCCCTATCCACTGACCTTCTCTTCCCCGTGGATCCCTGCAGTGGCTCTCTTTATGAGAAACTACCACCCACACCTGACAGCCCTGGGGACGGTGACTGCACAGTGATGACCCTGCCTGAGGTACGGGGGCCACTGTATGTAGATGTCCCACTGGGGCCCCTCCAGTATCCCCCTGAGGGCCTCCTTACCCCAGAGGCCTCTCCTGGTAAACAGCCCTGCCTCTCCTTTTTCTCCCTGGAGAGAGAGAGGGAGAAGGAGAGGGCAGAAATCTCCCTCTTAGCTCAGCATATTAGCTCGCTGGCAGAGGGATTTTACCTGGACCCTCTCTTATCCAAACTCTCTCCTCCCTCCATGTCACCCTCATCCTCCCCTCCCTCCCCCTTCCTGTCCCCCGCCCTAGAAACTGCTGATGTTGATTCAGTCCACATGCTTGGGGAGTTTTATCCCATCAAGGCATGGAGAGGCGTGGACATCCCCTTATTCCTTGATGATGATGAATCTCTGTTTGAAGAGAGCATCTTAGAAACCCTCCTCCAAGACTTTTCTGCTCCTTCCCAGTCCCACAGCCTCTCTTCCCGCTCACCCTCACCCTCCCCTTCCCCCACTGCCTCTAGCCCAACCTCTCCTCAAACCCCTGTGAGCTGGCGCCAACCCTCCCACTTTGAGGGAGTGGGCCACTTCTGTAGCGTCCAATCGGCGCAATGTAACTCCATGGCTGGGTGCGAGGCGACTGTGGCTGCTGAGGCCGGGGCGAAGGCAGAAGGGGAGGGGCTAGGGGAGGAAGCAATGGAGATTGAGGTGGTGTCATCTCCTTTGTCCTCTTGCTCCTCCATCCCAGCTTCCCCTCCCCTCATCATCACTGCCTCCCCCTCCCCCACCACCTCCATGCCCATCGCCTCGCCCACGCCCGCCGTGTCTTGCACCCAGTCCCTCTTGGAGGAACTGGCTGTCCTGGAACCCATGTTTGGGGCAGGTGCCTCGATCGCCCCTGACTTAGGGCAACAACCTGAGTTGTATCAACTCCAGTGTCATCCATCACCACAGTGCTTCCACGAAGGTAAGGGCCTTTCATTTTCCTCTGCACGGCAACTTTTTTATATTTTAAAGAGGCAACAGAAGCCTTTTGTGAACATGCAATACTAAATTCTTCTTCTTCTCTTTTCCATTCTTTGTCTTTCAGATGGGAGTGGAAGCGTTCCTCCGTTCTAAAATAAGTCTGTGACTTACTTCATTAAGTATGGCATATTGTCATATTTTGTGGAGACCCTTTTACTGCAAAGTAAAAAATAATTAAGTGTATAAATATACATAATGTATATACAACTTAAGGACTTAAACTCCTACATGTCTCCTGAGAACAAAGATTGGCTTTATATTTTTGTTCAGTCATTAATCTGTATACTACTACTACAAAATTGTGCAACATTTACATGATAGTGTAACCGTATGGACCCATAACTGACTGGGTTTTGGGTCCATGTGGTGTCTCACAGCTTCTCTGTAACATGAGCTTCAGATATGATCAGACAGAGAAACATCTCTGAACTTGTAAGCGCTGTTTAACTTCCAGACGCGCATTTGTATTCACTCGTAGTGAAAAATCTGTTGTGAACAAAAAAAATAAGAATGCATTTCTTGTTATTTCAATAGGGAAATGACTTATAGCACTTCTGCCTGATATGCAGCAACGCAAACCCAAATCTCAAATGTATTGGAAGTCTGTGTTTACAAAACCTCCCTATATCCTTGGGATGATCACAATCAGTACAAAACCAGATTTCCTGCTCAGACCTATCCAGTCCTCAGAGCCAGTTCAGATCAACTCTGACTTTATAGCTCTCTCTCTCTCCTCACAGCCTTAATGGCTACATCAAAACTAACAAATGACAGTTAACTTACAACCAGAGACACTTTGAGCTTTGAGTTTGCGGCTGCAGACCTTTAACATTTCATATTTATCTCTCCATCTAAAACTTGTGTATCAATGTGACGTTGAAACAAAAAAGACACAAAAGAAAACATGTGAGGAGATCCTGGCATGTGAAGATCTCAAGAAGGTTGAAGGTTTCCATGGCTTTACTAGATGTAACGCCAAGTAGAGATCGTCTGGAAGTTTGCCGGAACTCTGATCATGCCACGAATCCACCACCATGTTGTACTGTACATTAGACTCTGAATGTGGGCTCTTTCGGGCCACCACTGGCTTGCAGGCAGTTGGCTGGATATTCTTGCAGCATCAATATTTGCAATGCTGGCAGCTTATAGCGGCTCCTGTGTGCCTGATACGGCCCTGACCTGCTGAACTCTGAACTCTTAATCCATGTCCATTCCAAATGGACAGTTGCATCGTTGCTCCACTGGAGTGCGGTGTAGTGAGGCACAATTGACTCTGTGAATGAGTGATTCTTCTTTTTTGAGAGGGGTTAGAATACGAAAGTTTTGTTTTAAAAAATGAAAATAGGGATGGGGTGCTATTTCTATTCAGTTACCAAGCGACACGGGTTGAGAATGGTACTATTCCCATGGTGTCGACATGCTCACGTAGAGTTGTCTACGGTCAAGTAAAGGATTGATTCCTACGTTCTAGCTATTAAAGGCTAAGTTAATACATGTGTAAAATTATTATATTGTATGATTGTGATATTTGAAAAATATGTCAATGCATATGCATTATGTCTGTGAATATAGGCATATGTTCTTTTCAGAAAGGTTGTACACATTTGTACATTTGTATGAAAAATAGTTATTGGATTGTATATACGAGAGATTTTTATTGCATAAGATGGAATATATACATGATATCTTATTGAAGAATGGACATTGTGGATCAGTGTTCTCTTGTGTTGCTTATAAGTGTATTTGGTTGTCATACAAATGCATTTATATTAAAGTGCACTTAATGCGGCTGATGCATTTGTGTCGTCATTGTCAAGCCCTCGGTCCCTCCCTCAGCCTCATCATCATCCCACCATCCCTGCCTCCTTTCCTCCCTCCCATACACTCTCCTCCATTTCTTCCCCTGGAGCGAGTTTCGCTCAGCAACAGCACTGACGCACACACATGACGAGACAGAATGAGACACTATCTGACTCAGACTGACGCACACATTTGGCATCGAGGTTTGTGCGTGCACACAAACACAGTTGGTCTCCCACCAAAGATGATGCGCTTGCACACGCACATATACACAATAGCAGGCATGCAACCCCCCCCCCCTTCACTCCCCTTTACAAATCACAGCAGCCCACACTCACTCGATGTACCTGCTACTCTATCAGTGCCTGGTGATGGTGTAAGACTCCATATATAGGCATTCCTGCTCAAGAGCTCTGATTGAAGCAGCCTCCCTTCTATTCTCGGCATCCATTCAGAAGGATCTGAGCGGGGAGGGTGGAAGAGGGAGAGCAGACAAAGAAAGAGTGAGAGGAAGCTAAAATTAGAGGTACAGTAAAGAGGGATTTGAGACAAATTGATGCATTGTCACCACAGGATGGGAATACAATCCTAATCGAAATACAGAGAAAAACACACTCACACTCCCTTCTTCTGCAAATCATAGAGCTCATTTAGTTGAATGTCAGATCTGCTGCACAGCTTTCACCTCGGACATTGGACATATGATTTCACATATCTGAAGAGGCAAAGCCCTGCCTCACCGTGCTGGTTCTCTGCAAGTGAACATTTTGTTCCATCACTAGGTACTGCAGTGTCTGATGGAGTGAAGGCAAGCAGTGAAGGAGCGATACATGGCCCACTGGTGCCATCTTCTGGGGACGAGAAGTACTGCACCAGGAAGGAGCATGGGTTGTTTAAGTATCCATTTAGGAAGAAGGGTATCAATAGAGGGCAGCAATGAGGACATTGTGATATATTTCAAATACATTTTACCAAATCAAATCTTAACTGTAATAAAGATGTGATTAAGGAAATATCCAAAGCTTCCAAAAAGCTACACTCATGGATTTGTGCTATACTCCTCCTACTCAGATAGCAGGCAGATATGACATGTGCATGGGAAATACCTACAGACCTTGGGCAAACAGGATAATAATAATAATTCATCAACATCAAAGAGACTCAAGGTTTCATGGCGAGAGCAAATACAGATTCATTAACTCGCCTAAGTGGAAATGCAACGCTCAGTGTCATAAATTGTGTTCATTAAAGTTGAACAGGCTGTCTTAGCTTACTGCCAACATTTAGATTGTGGGGTCCCTTAAATCACGCTTGAAGTATGAAACCAAATCATTTGTAATGACGCCCTCGTCAACTCTGATTGCCAGACATGAATCAAGAGGATATTGGTCGATTATACAACGGACTCTCAAAACGTTACGTGAACAATCGGGCATTTATTAAAACATGACATACACATAACATAACAGTAATGGTGTTTTACACATGAGAGTCAGTATAAATACATAGGAGCCGGATGGGCGCAGGGGGGGTATAAGTACTACAGGTCCTCATTTCTTCTTGGCCACTGCAGCCTCGGCTACTGCTGCTGCTGCTTCAGCTTTCAAGTTCTCCTCTCTTTGCTCCAAGAAGGACTTTGTACTCATCGGCTGATAGGCTGAAGAGGGAGGAGGAAAAAAAAAGAGAGTAAATTTGAAGAGGGTGGCAAGATAGCAACCCCAAATGTCTGAATTGCGTTTTAAATATTTCACGCCAACATCAACACCACTGCTTCTTCTAGTATATGTGAGTATGCAGGGCAGGTCTAAGTAAATGCACTGAGGATGGAACAGGACTTACTCATTGACAATCTTGATGCCCAGTGATTGAGCCGAGCCAATGATGCATTTGACGACCGTCTCGAGGGAGGCATTCCTCACTTTGAAGCACTCGTCCTGGGCTTTGACCTGGGCGATTTCATACACTGCTCTGACTGACACCATCCCCGCTGTCTCGTGACCTTCGCACACAAAAGAAGACACCAGTGTGTGTTAACAAAGGAAGAGTAAAGAATCCAAGGGAGGGTGTGTGTTGGGGAGGGTGCTAGGGGGGTAGCAAGAGTCAGCAGCTGAAACAAGGGAGGAGATGGCTTGGAGTAGAAAGGGGGAAATCCATAATTCTCTTTTGTTAACACATCAACTTTGCCGCTACTTTCCTCTGCCTGTAATTGCCTACCTCTCAAGTTCCCCTGCTCATCGTGAATATAACGTCACTCATAGCAAAGCCCAAAACTGAACCCCAGGAGAGACGTGTGTCCGTTACAGGATGGGCTCTGTGGGTGAGAATTGGGGTGGGTGGAGGCACATCGGCGCAGCAACACATCTTACCTGTCTTGCCAGCCCCTTTGGCAATTCCCGCCGCTTGCTTGAGGAAGTAAGACACCGTGGGCAGGCCAATCTTCAGGTCATAGGTTCTGTCAGGCTGAGTAGAGACAGATGGATGAAAGTTTGCTTTAGATCATCGGTTATCTGTCACAAAAACAATCCTTACAAACACGGGGGGCAATAAACTGTAGGCTGAGCTGAAAAGATACCGCATGGCAGGTGATTTGTCATCGGAGTTGTATTATCTAACAGACGTGACCTTTCAACAGAGTGAAAATAATTTTTCCGCCATCTATGAAAAAACTATCAGTCGTTATGGTCCAGTGAGTCGGTGTCGTCTCCTCTCATTTTGTAAGAGTGCACCGCAAAACATTGCTAGTACTGCATCATGCTGACAGAGACGGAGAGAGAGAGAGAGAGAGACAGAGAAAGAGAAAGAGAGAGAGAGCAATGAACAGAGTAGAAATAAAACACACAGTGGGGTCAAGGCAAAAGGTGTCATCAGCAACGCCCCACTACAGAGAGCTAAAAACCAAGGCTGTGACAAGGCGAAGCTAAACGTCAACAGAGTAATCTCACCAACATTGTACTTGTACTAACCGCCAGCAGATGGCACTGACGCTCAGCAGAGAGGCAGCAGACGTGATGGCTGAGCTATAACTGGATATTGCATGTCAAAATAAATTCATGCCTATTAAAAGGATTAGGCTGCGCTGCTTACATGCCGAAACCTCAGACGTTTACAGGAGATATTTATTTAGATCAAAAGGATGTAACTCCTGATTCGAAACGTAATGCACAAAAGAAGCGAGGGGGGGGAGGATGAGAGGCTCGAAGCAGTATGTGGGGTATGAAAAACACAAGCGCAGAACACCACTTTGGAGTAATTCAGGTCTCTTGCATGCGCTTAATGCTCCTTGACTCCCAAGTTCCTCTGGGTACTGCTTCATTAATGAATGCAAATGGAAAGGCTTACTTCGGTGGTGGAGTATGAATAATGGAAGTGCTCTGGTAATGTTATGCAGCCACTGAAATTAACCACAATCTTGGGAGGGGGTGAAGTATAAGGGTCAGGGATGGGTTAGAGAGCCATAACAAGACACACACCTTCACGTGGATCTTGATTGGAAGTGGGATGCCCTCCTTCATCTCCTTGGTTTTCTCGTTGAAGTCCTTGCAGAACTGTCCGATGGGGATTCCTCTCTGGACGGGAAAGAGTGATGGAGATGAGAGGGAAATAGGAAGCAAACATGACTGAAAATGACAGGAGTTGCTTTAAAATGTATGAGTCTGGACTTGCAAACACTCAGCTGAACGTCACTCATGGCGCACGGCGCTGGCAGCATACCAATGACCGGGCTTCTGTCAGTCACTCAATCACCGAGTTTCACAGGGGTCTGACTATATGTGCACACATGGGTGCTTCAAAGAATGGGTGTCTGAAGGTGTGTGTGTGTGTGTGTGTGTGCGACCATGCATGCATGTGTGTGTGTGTGTGTGTGTATGTGGGGGTGGGTAATGTGCCATAACGTTTATAGTGCAGATATTTCTATAGGCATTACCACTTATTCTTGTTGTGTGTATACGTAAATGTCTGTGTGTGTGTGTGTGTGTGTAGCCCAGAGAGTGTGTTTGTGTGCGTGTCTGTCAGTCGAGGTATGACTGAATGCATGTTCGCGCCCAGAGCCAGAGAGACCCGGTGATGAATGAGCCTCGCATTTCCAGTCCCTGCTAGGCCAACCAGAGCGAAAGCAAAATGGATGGGTGACATTAAGTCAACACCCGGCCGACGCCGTTCCCTCGCACCGTTCCTCTTTGCAGCTGAATTCAGTGGCAATGACTAATAAAGAATCTAATTACTGCTGCTGAAATTTAAACTGACCTTCACTCGCCATCTTTCCCAAAGGCAACGCGCTGATTGAAATGTTCATTTCAGAATGAGGATGAAAAAAGTGTTTTATACACAATTTAATGGACTTGTGAGCCTCTATTGCTGGGCTACAGAGTGCACTGAGCAGAGCACGGCCCCCGAAACTCTAATAATGGATCTGATGATAAGTCAGTCATCCCGAGACATTCTCCAATGACAGGACAGGAAGACATTTATTTGAACTTAATGGAGCGGAAATTTCTCTGAACATCATCTTCAGTAAAGCCTCCAAAAACACCTGATGAATGCTAATCAGTCCCTTCATCCATGCAACCCTATCTGTTCATCAGTATCTAAATGCTGCTCCCGGTACCTATGTATTCATTAACTCCATACCCGCAAAATGATTGAAATTTCAACACATCAAGTCATGGCAGATATTGTTTCAGAGCTGATGGGTGCCATTTGAATTACAATATCCTACTAATGAAATGAAAAAGGAAAGCTAAGTCCCCTGGAGAGCCTCCCGGAGCTCTACCTACCCTCCTCCCACGCTTATTAATAGTAATCCCATGTCAGCCTCACTACAGTCTTGCCCGTCCCTCTCCTCCCATAAAACAACACAGCTTGGGTAAACAAGTGGGGTGGAAACATGGAGGGAAAGTCTAATTAAATATGGATTAATATAAAGGCTGTGATGTTGGGTGTGAGTCAAAGCAAACCCCTCTGGCACTGCCTCACAAAATGCAGCTCTCATTCCTTTCCTTTAGCCCAGCCAGTGTTGGATAATCATCTCTCCCACCCGCTCGGAGGGCCGCCACACAATGGCATGACAGGGCCTTCCTGACCGGCGAGAGATAATGCCTGACGCTTCTAAAAAGTGCTTAAGCGCAGACATTATGCAGACAGAGGAGCAACGGTGCTAAAGATAGACAGAGGCGAAGACTTCAGAGGGCCTCCCCTGACCAGACTGTCGACTGCTTGCTGAAAAGGGGTTTGAACAAAGAGAGGAAGAGGAAGACTGACCGGAGGATGAAAGGGACGACCCACAGGCGAACGATGCCCCCGAGACAGGTAATCCTATTTTAATTAAGACGCTACGCGGGGTCCGAGCATCTCAGCGCCTGAAGATGACAGCGTGAGCAAGTTTCATTTTCACCCCGGGGCGATTTAATAGTTTAACTGCAGTAATTACTTGGATTGAACCGTGTTGGTAATTGCAGTGAGAGTCTTTAAAAGTGGCAGGGGGCTGGCATGCCATGAAAGCAAGGTTCACTTGGCTTCCCCCAACTTCCCATGACATTTATCACAGAGAGAAGTGGAACACGAACATTCACGCCCTGGCCAAATCGCTAACCCCGCTCGCTGCATCGGAACATCTAATCATCTCCGAGTCCGAGCTGCCGGCTAAATCCTCTCTCTTCCACCATGACTGATTAGAGCCGGGTGCTCTCCAGTATAAAATGGCCGCAGCCCATCACCCAAGGCGGGGCCTCCCATACTGGCCGTGGACGAGGACATTCAGCCGCACGTCTTCAAAGACTTCTGAGATCCTGGGCACCAGGATTAACACTAATCTATGAAGATATTGTAGCCGTCAAATTCAACAGCGACAGTGGTGAGTAATTGCTATGTGATCCATTCCAGACCAGCATAGCAGAGTGTTACCACTCATAATTAAGGGTGCAATTAGGCATTTGCAATTAAAATCTGAGGAGTGTCCATTTGATTTGACCCTTCCGCCATATTCTCTGCAGTCTTTTTTGCCACTCACTCTGTGTTAATGTGATTGGCCTTTCAGCTTCACTAACTCTTTTTAACAAGATATAGCACTGGCATGGCAGGAGGGTGTGTAGAGGAGTGTGTGGATGGGGAGGATGGGAGGAGAGGAGAGACGAGAATGGGAAAGGGAGAGGAGACAGCAGAGAGTATTTTAGTGCTCAGAATGTGGAAAGTGATGGTGATCAATATTTGAACAGTGAAAGGGTTTGTTTGACCAACATGAACCGCGGGACAGGGAAGAAGTGACTCAAGGCCATTGGAGGTCCTGGTGAATACGGGGTGTTTATGTATGAACACCTCAGCCTCATTTCAATCCGACAAGAGTATCAGATGAAGAGTGAATGTGTGCGCACATTAAGCTCACTAGGGTTTGTTGGCGGTGAGGATGTGTTTGCTCTGCGTGTGGTCGCAGGTGTCTCTGCATCAGTGAGCGCAGGAGAGAGAGATGAGGGAGGGGGGGGGGGGGGATGGGGCGAGATACAGAGGATGAGAGAGGGAGGGAGGGAGAGAGCAGGCCAAGAACAGAACTGTGCTTATGGAAGCGTGGCAAACATGGAGATAAAGGACACAGACGTAGGATAAGGCCTTGGGGCAGGAGGCAGGATTAATTGCCCCTGGCACACAAGGCCAATGGATAAATTGCCCTGGCAGCCTATATGGGGGGCAGCATGGGGGTGGGGGTGGAGGTAAGTAAGGGACGAGGTTAATTAAACTCTTCAGTGTGAAACACTCTCATTCATTACCTTCATTACCTTGTTCATTTAATCTGCTCGGGGGTTTGGCATTTTATCACATTCAGCCCCATCATGGCGTCATACAGCCGATTAGGTTTTCATGTTGAACCCCTCAGCTGCACGCTGCTCACCCAGCAGGGGGGTAGCTTAGGGTGGGCATAGCCAGACCACTGCTATCAGCTGAGTAGCAGGTCGGTTCAGGTCAAAGCTATAAGACAGACACATTCCCCACACAAAGCCAACGGCACATAAATTGAGCTCATGCTGGACATGCATGGAATCACTGGATTAGACCTTAAAGTGGAAAGCGAAAACGATTTTCAATCCAATCCAGTGAACTGTAGTAAGGCAAAACAGCCTTTTTTAGAAGAAGTAATAATATATATTATATAGAAAGAATGAAAGGACTGAGGAACATTTTTCAAATGGGCATTGGTGCAAAATTAACAGAGTGAACCAGATTCAGGACTCATCTGGATAACAACCAAAAGCAGGCCAAAACTCCTCAACACCGTTTTGCTTTCTGGATCTTTGTTTAAACGAGATGCAGCTTACACGTTTGTGCCTGGCTCACAGAGATTTCCCTGCGTGAGGAGCTGGTGAACAAGCAGCAGCAGAATGAAATGGATTGGATCACAGCAAAACATCACATTTTCGACTCCATTAGGTTCCCCTCACAGTCTTGACAGTGTTGTGCTTTTTGCCACTTCACATGATTAATCACGTGTGGAGGCTGCAGCAGAACAGAGGAGCCTGAACCGCAGGCAGCTGAGGCTCCACACTGGAGATGACTGAGGAATCATAAGATACGCTGACAAGTAGAGGGGAGAGACAAACAGAAGGAGAGTCAGATGCTGGAACAGTACAGTAAAGATAAAGTAATACTGCAATAATAACTGGAAGCAATGTAGAAGTCAAGCTTGTGTTGTGCTTGTAAAGGATTCTGAGGGATAATGGTGACTTTCCCGCCGCTTTATGTGCCATTTAATTCATGACTCAGACTCTGAGATGACATTGAGACTGGGAACTGAGTCGAGCTCGGTGGAGGGGCTGAATTCTCCATGTTTGTGGAGGTCAGCCTCGGGTCTGAGGTGGAGCACGGCTCGGTGTTGATGCCCTTAGCATCCTTGGGCAGCCTGTAACCGCATGCGCCCTTCCCAACTTCCCCAGTCATGTCTAGGAAAAGTGATAACTGCACAGTACTGTGGACAGTCTGTCTGCCCCTCTCCCTCCCCTGCTATTCATCCTCTATTTCTCCTCACTAGTTTCCCCTTCTCCACTCTGAAAGTGAGCCGGGGCTGATTGACCTTCAACCACAACCACGGGGAACAAAAAGACAAAGGGAAATGTAGCAGGGCAGAGAATAGGATGAGCGTGAGGAGAGGGTGACGGAGCAAGAGTGGAGAGAAGAGGGGTGAAGAACAAAAAAAAAAAAAAAAAAAAAGACTGGAAAATGGAAAATCTCTCTTCTCTAGGAAACCAACGGAGCGCGTAGCCGAATCTGACAAGAAAGATGACTCTCCATCCCCTCCCTCACCACTCTGATTAAAGCCCTCACTGTAAAATGAACCCAGCACACAGAGGGAGAGAACAAGCCGAGGACTTGAGCCTTTGCCGATGGGTGGGCTGGACTGCTTAGATGCACTTCAAGGGGCAGAGGCTTGTAGACGAGGTGATGCGCGTGAACTTACTTGAAATCGCTGTATTAAGAACAAGCGTGCCGAGGCGTTCACTAACAAATAATCCTTTAGTGTGGAAAACAGCCAGCTCCCTTTCAAACTGTGTTTCCTAACACTTCATTTTAAACTAGACCTCGGAAGGAAATTCCTAATCCTTTTATTCGTGAGCCGTCTGTAATGAATTCATGTACAACAGAGGTATATGGTTTCCTTGTGTAACTAAGACAGAAGGAGCACTAATTAAAGTTGTACCATGTGCCGGCTGAGCTGCAAATGTGACTACAGGCTACAAAAATCTTTCGCTCCACTTCCCTTGCTCTTATTTCAAAGGGAGGAAGGGCAAATAAGGTATCAGCCTACTTCCAAAAAATGCAGAGCAATTATACAAGTCATTTTCTGCATGTGGCATCATCATGATTATAACCAACGAGGATACTGTAACAGGGGGCTCGTAAATATTCAGAGGTTCTTCCACCTAAAGTTACACAGCGGATGGTGGAGAAAAGGAGGTGGCGGCAGGGAGCCAAAGGGGGAGTGAGAGAGGGGAGAAGGAGGAGGAGGAGGAGGAGAAGGGCTGTGGGGGGGGGGAGGTCGGAGCACGTAACCTGCTTACAAATTAACACCACAATCAAAGTCGGACGGCTGAGTTTCTCCACGTTTCCCCTCGTCCTCCTCCGATGTTGCACGCCGCACGCTCGCTCGCCCGCGTCCCCGCCGACCCATCTTCTCGTCTGGATGTTGCGGTCGCCACTCTTCTTCTTCTTCTTCTTCTTAGCGATTCAATTTCCGCGTCAGGCACCGCCAGTCCACTTCTGACCGACTTCTTCCCAGCGCTTTCACTGCCGGAGACAGACCGATCGACCGGCAGCGCAAGGTGTCAAAACAAACCCGACACTGCGGGAGGTGAGCGATCCAGCCCCGCAAGAGCCAAGGACAGGATGTGGCACGCCAGATCTGGAAAGAGGGGGGAATCTTGATGGATGTGAGCCCGTTTTGTTCCGACAAACTCGGGTATGCTCGGTGTGGCAGCGCGACGACTTTCCCCGCTACGATGAGACTATGATAGCCTCAAGATAAGCCTTCCCCGGGAGCCAGGGTTGGAAAAGACCGAGAAGCACACTTTAATACATGGTGGATCTTGCACATCATCGACAGTAAAATTAAAAAAAAAAAAAAAAAAAAAAAAAAAAAAAAAAGACTTTATACTGATCATCGTCAAGCTCCACTTCGAAAAAAACCAACAGATTACTTGCTCTCAATCAAGCCAAGAGGATCGAGCCCAAGTGCAATACGAATGGTTTGGGTAACTACACCTTCACTTTATTACCAGCCACTGATTGATCGCGTACCTATTGATAATAGGGCAGTTATGAAACAGCTGTTGCCAGAGAGGTTTAATAGAGGTTGTTCAATTGTAAAAGGGCGCAAGACAATGCACGTGAGGCAGCTAATGATAACCATATTTCAATTTTTTTAAAAACTATAAATGCAGAGCAATCCTAAAACTTGGGCTCTAAACAATCATTGCAACCCGATACATCAACAGATGTTTCAGTCATGTGGATTAGGTCCGGGGAGAGGATTTGATCGAACAATGCATGGCCAGTAATTACTCAGACGCTATCTCGCTATTAGTTCATTAGTTACTACGCAATTAGATAGACTTGTTATTTTTGTCCCGATGCCCTTGGTCTGAGTGACACCTGTAGTAAGTTGTGGGGGGGGGCTCGTTTGGGGCGAGGTCTTCCTAGACACAATTTGAGACGAGGACAATGTCGATGGAGATAAACTGCGGGTGTAGCAAAATTCATCTCTCCTCCACCTGCATGTCTGTGTACACCTGGAAAACACCCTGTATTAAAAAGGAAAACACACCCCTCTCTCTCTCTCTGGCTCTCTTTCCCTGGGTGTGTTGGTTTAAAATGAAAGGATTTTTTTAGAGCCATTACTCAAAGACCCCCCCCCCCCTACAGAAAAAAAATAACACATCATAATATTTCACCTGTGCACTATTACACGCCATTACCGTGAAATAGGCTGCCTCACCTTGTCAACAGCAGTGTCATCTCCCAGACAGGGGAATGATGAATTTGGTCATTATTGATGAGCTGAGTGGACACAGGAGCTGTCATCCTGGTCCCTCACTCACAACAGCATAAATTACATGATTTGACAAGGAGTCAAAACACAAACAGGCTGACAGGGAGGCTTCCAGGATCAAATTTAAGGCGCAGGTTGAATTACTAAAAAGGCACCAGAAAACCAAGCATACTGGCTGCGGCTTTTCTATCCACTGCGAATTGGGTTTGTTCACATAAAAAAAACATTTTAAATTCCAATATTCTCTCAGTCCGCAGGTTGGCGAAATCCATTCAATTCCGAGATTCATAATGAAATTGCAAGCTGTGGTGAAAAAAAAAAGGCTTCGTAGATAATCAGATGTTATGAATGCTGGCATGATCCACATCTGTCTTCCCAGCATGCCTCGGGGCGGATTAATCAAGTCTTCCCTCACCCATTGCTTTGATTCATGTGTTTCAGGATCTTAATGTCGATGATAGCGCCATATCCCAGTGGTGATGAATACATTTGGATTCATCCAGGCCAAGCTGGCACATAAGACGCCACTGGTGGAAGTCACTTTCTATCTGCATTTCACTCTTTCACTCTTCATCACTTTCACCCTCTCTCCTATAGCCTCTCCCCTTGAGCTTATTTATGAACTATTACCATCATGCAGTAACACTTTATTAGGCATGTAGTCAGCCAAAAGGCCTATTAATCTTTCACTCGCACCCTTGTGCTCTCTCTCCCCTCTCTCTCTCTCTCTCTCTCTCTCTTTCTCTATCTCACACACACACTCATAATCTCAAACCCTTTGTTACCCAATGGAGCTCCACAGCTCTCTTCAATGATTCACACAGCACAGAGCAGATGGCAGAGCTCCTGTTAGTCTTACAGTGAGAAAAGTGACGCGTCTTCCAACAGCAACACATCAATGCACATTTTTCACAGGTAGCTGTTTCTAAGAGGCCGCAGTGCTGACAATCTTTCGCTCGATCGCGCTCAACTGTTGCCATTATGACACATCTGAGCTGGTAATGACTTTATATTATAATGTCATTGATCTCATCGAGCGGTTGACACCCCGACTGGTGCTGAGCAGATAACAGACAATCCAGTGGTCCGCGCTGTCTGAGAGCTAAGTACGATAAAGGGACGTTGGTTCAATTTCACTGTAAAGTCAATGATCATTTCTCACTCTAAGATCAATACTGAGGTTTTATACTGTCCGTGGCTGAGATGTGAACCATAACAAAAAAATGAACACTACTATTCAGCCAAATTAGCATTGCCTGCATGCACTCCCCCAGACATACAAGTCAAAAGCATCTCTAAACAAATAACAAGTTATCAATATTCATCTCAAATGAGAAGGGAGTTTTTGCCGACTAAAGACTGCGACACACAATGAGAGTAAACATGGCAGACTATAGAGGCAAAGAAAAGAGCTTTGACAGGGCACCTAGCTGCGCCTGAACACAATTAATTAATAATAAATAAGGTGAGAACAAAAAAGAACGACTAAGCAACAACAACAAGAAACCTCACAGCAGAAAAAAAAGAAAATCTTAGAATTGTAAAGAAGCAGTGTTAGGACGTTTATGGAAAATGGGGGCTATTTAAATCAAAGAGCCGCAGAGGAGTGAAAAAAACAATTTAACAGGCTTCTCAGCTTGAATAGCCAGGTTAGATATAGCTCTGACCAAAGAGGAAGGCAGTTCACTGCTTACTGGGCAGCAAATGTCTTTAACCATAGCAACAAACATCAAACTGTTTTGATTTTACTTTTGATTTAATGTTGGAAAAAGCATCTTCTGCTTCTCTTCCAGGCATGGTGCCCACGCCCCAGGTGTGCGTATCAACCCTGGTCACGGTGAGCACTATGGCAGTGGTGGACCTCTATCTATTGGAGCAGAGCATGATGGGGGCTCGTGGCGTTCCAGGACCTAGTCTCTGGCAGTGTGCGGTGGTGTTGCTAGGTGATGTGGGTTTCCTGCTCGCGCTGCGCTTCGTGTCGGCGGGCGTGGTGTCTGAGGCACGCTCCCCGCGCCGTGGTTTTGCCAATGCCCTCTGGTTCCTGTTCCTCTCCCTGCTCCAGCTCAAGCTCTTCTTCGTCTGCCATAACTACCGGCAGGAGCGCCGGCCACCCGACCCCCTGGCGAGGAAGACCTTGACTCTGCTGCTGTCCATTTGCCTGCCCTCCCTCTTTCTTATCCTGACAGGAGCCGACCACATGACCCCGCTGCGCAGGAAACAGGAGGTGCGAGGCAGGCTACTCTGGGTCGTGGTCGACCTGCTGGATGTGCTGGACCTGCAGGCAGGGCTGTGGGAAGCCCATGGAGGGGCTGCAACTGGGGGGGGCCGCTGAGCAGGGGCTGCCCATCTGGGCTGAGGGCCTCGTCTTCTTTTATTGCTATGCCCTGCTGCTGCTGCTGCCATGCGTGGCCCTCACCGAGCTGGGGGCCACCGGTCTGCCAGGACAAAGGGGACCCCGTAAGGAAGCTTTGTACCCGTGGCTCAGCTTGGTTACCATCAATATTTTCACCCTAGCCCTGAGGGGCACAGGCATGCTGTGGTATAGGGACCCTCGCGTCTCTACGGTGTTCCTAGGGAAGAACCTGCTGGCGCTGGCTGTGAAGCTGAGCTCAGCCTGGGAGAAACACATGCAGGACCGTGGGGGCAGGGAGGCTAGCACTGTGGCTGGGACAGAACCAGGAGACTCAACCCTGCCAAGCCAGAGCTCAGAGCAGGGAGAGGACCAAGCCCAAGGAAAAGCCTTCTCTGCACCCCCTTCTCATTATAACACACTGTCTCGCTCCCAGAGCCACAGCCTCTCCCATGTCAGCTTGGAACCCACAGAGACCTCCTTAGGACCCTCTTTCATCTCCCACGAACTCTAGAGAGATTCTTTCACCGCTCATTGACCATGGATGCATGCAACAACGCATGTACAAAACCTCCAACAGACAAGCCAGTATGACATCCAAGTAGATAACCTGTACTGAACATGTTGTTTCATGGGTATAATATAGTGCTTTGCAAAAGGCATTTGGCACCATTGATGTTTTACACATTTTGTTGTGCTAAAAAATCAAAATGCATTTAATTGATCTTTTTTGGTTTGAATAGAGCACTTTGGCTATAAAGAATATTCTGGACATTTGTGTTAAAGTCTAGATTTAAAATAAATGTATGATAAATGTAAATAAATGTATCCCCTTGTTTAATTTGAGCAGAATTGTCCCAATGGCCAAACAAATGTTGAATATTTAATCATTTGTTACTCAGTATTTCATCATTCTGATTCATTGCTAACAAATCTGATGCCAGCTACCTTAAATACATCTCAGTGGGATCTTAGCGTGTAGGGGGGACCTTGTTAGAAGTGTACAATGCCTGGTTCACTTATGTGAGGTGTTTGAGTTCAGTTCCTGGGGTTTCAAAGAAATAATAAATCAACACTCTTCTGCCATTACCTGCAAACACACAGAGGGCAATCTGTCAGTGTACATTTTCTCTGTATTTCTACAGGGGAAATCAATAGAGAAACACTGAAAGGTTCTATATAGTGGCAGAAGGAACCACAGGAACAGGACTCAAATGTCATCCACTAGTTAACCCCATATTCTACATCGTTCATCCTACACCAGAGATGGGCAACATGTGCCACGGAGAGCCAAGAGTGGTACATGGCTGCCCATCCCTGCCCAACAACCTAAAATTCCTTTGAGATGTTGACGAGACCTGTGGTCAGATTGAAAGGCAGAATTAGAACAATGGCTTTTGGGGCAATTTAGCCACAATTTAAAAAAATGTACACCCTCACATACTTTTCGAGAACATACTTTGCTGTTGCATAGGTCAAACAAAAAAAATCAAATGAATGCATTTTTATTTTCAGCACACCAAAATATGCAAAGATGCCAAATATTTCTGAAAGACACTGTATGTATAAAGGTAGGGCTTACAGATGGACAGCATTTTGCGTCATCCTAATTCCATTGCAACGTAAATACAGGTCTATTTTACCACATTATTACAAAGAATACCAATGTACTGTATGTAAACCCTCTACAGCTTCATAATGCATTCAAAATTCATGTTGCTGTCACCTGCTGTTTGTACTTGTATCAAAGTCTCTGTCAGTCATTTTCAAAATGAAAAGAACTCTCCATCCCCATCTCTAACCCTCCACTCCCTTTTTGGCTTTTGATGAGAGTTACCTTTTTAAATTACATGTAAATGAAGGATTGAACCTTTAAATCACTAATTTCTCCAGCTCTGGGTGCTGTCACATTGTGATATGTGGGCATCATGGGAAGATGGGTTAGAGCAGCAGGTGTAGAAGATGTACAGTACAGTCAAGTGCCTTGTTTCCCCGTGGAGCTACCAGCCTCTGGGTTGTCAGTAGGAACACACATTATGTGAACCATGAGGGACTTGGACATATGCCATGTGTATACTGTGAAGTTATTCCACAGCTGTTGTCAGCTACACCTCCAGGACAGAGTGCAAACTAATAAAGTGTTTCATACTCCTCTAGTGTTGACAGTTCATTGGCTATTATGTAGGAGCAATATTGGCAGACTGTCACCCACACAAAGGGAAAAGAAGGATCGCAGACAGATCATTCACAGCCAAGAGGCCTTAGGGACAACTAACTGTCTGATACTTGCAAAACATCCACTATAACTAAGCTGATCAGCAGCCCTTACAGTCACAGAGGATTTCGTGTTTTTATGTTTGTAAATGCAGAACATCCGGGCCAATATCGGAGTTGGTGAACTGAATGGAAGCCCTCCACATATTCAAGCCAGCATAGTACGCTATTCTCTGCATGGAGTGGCACACGGAGGAAAGGCCGTCATTTATCACAATTACACCAGCGGCACCATCGGCACTGATAGTCAAGCAGTAATCCTTGAGCATGCTGTCGTCTTGTCTCCCTTTAATGTTGAAAGACAAGTCTGTAGATGTGATGGGGTGCGCGTGTCAGAGCGAATGGCAGTGAGTGTGTGTAGCATTTCTCAGAGCGAAAACGCCCTGTCCTAACAGCAGTTGAATGCACTCCATGCCCATCTGCCTCCCCTCTAACCGTTAATGCTCCTTTTAATTGAAATTGAGGCCATTTGTCAAAGAAATTATGCAAGAACTTATTCACCCTGCTTTATGCTTGATTTGCAGGGCATATTTACAGGATATGTTGAGGCTAATGTACACTCAGCCACAAAAAGAAATTCATTTAAAGTTTCTGTGGGGAATTTCTCTGCGGTTCAGAGGGGTCTTTGAGGGAGTCTGCACAGGGATGAACAGTGTAGTAGACAGCATCCAACTCTCACCAACCCTGTCTCTTTCATCTCTTCCTCCCCTGCTCACTCTACATTTCAAACACACGCATTCTGGATGCACTCCCCGTTGGGCAACTTCTCATATTTCTATTATAAAAGCAGTAACTGCATAGGCAGCAACCTCAGCAAATGACTACCTCCTTGAATTTGTTACACCTGTTAAGCGCGAGACACAATGCTCAGCATTTTCCCTCAGCACCCCCTGACTCTTATAACCTGGTCCTAAAGAAAGTGCATGGGGTTCTTTCGTCTTTTCTTTCTTCTTTTTACTCCTCTCTTTGGTGCCTTCTATACTTCCCCTCCATTCGCCTGTGCTAATTTCACTCGAGCCAGTAATTATTCTCCCGCACCAAAGCTGTCAGTTCCCCTTTTTTGTCTCCCGCTCCCGCTTTTATTTCTCTCGTTTGTTTAAATTTGCCCCGCGGCCGACAGGCAGCCTACCTCCTTGCGCTTCCCCTGTCAAGGGTGGTTAGTCAGAGAAAGGAGAAAAAACCAAGGAGGAGCGGCTGGGTAAGATTAAAGGGCCGGGGCCAGTGCCTACAGCTGAGCGGCTGCCGACTGCCATTTATTTACAGTTTGCTACACACACTGTGAGCTTGATGGAGCAGGGAGCCAAGAGGGACAAACACGCAGGCACACCAACAGCACATGACATCCCAAAACTGTCCTTTAGACAAACAAATGCTTGGTTACAACTAATCTTACCTTTGCTACTGACGCTTCCACATCCACCCCTCAGAGCTCACACCCACCCGGCGAGGGAGGGAGTCACATTTAACAGGCGGATGTCTAAATCATTGATCAAAGCTAAGCTCCCACATGCCGTCACCACTACAGCTTTTGGTAGCAACTCAAGTATATTTCATGAGTAAGAAATTATGTAAAAGAATCTGACTTTCCTATGAAATTCAGTACACTACTAGGGATGCACCGCACAAACTGTGGTGTCAGATATCAGGCTGTTACAGGCTAAAACCAGCTACTATTTATTATTATCGCTATCTATGTAGCACCTATCTATAAGCAGAGTTTATAAAGGTGCTTTACAGGAAGGAATAAAAACAAGAATATTAAAATATAAAAGGACAAGATAAAAATAGAAAACAGGTTAAAAGAAATAAATGATTAAAAATGATGATGAAAGATGATCCTGAATTAGCAAGCTGGGTAAAATCACAAGGAAACGGCTTCACAATGGGGTCTTGCTTCCGTTATTTAATTTTCCGTAATTTTTTTGGTTAAAACAGGATGTTGGGGCAGGACATGACACGAGGACGGACTGTCCAAAAGTAGTCGGGAAAGTAAACACGGTAAGAGAAAGGCTGTGAAGTCCGTCGCATACTGGGTGTAGTTGGTGAAGCAATCCACTGGGAAATGGTTTGGGCATACTCTCGAGCGGTCACGGTTTCCAGATTCTTCAAAAAGAATAAATCCCAGCCACAAGGACACAACCACGATGTCTTAGGAAAAGAAAACAGGGTTTCTGGGGATGAACACACAGAAATGTATCACTGCACCATGTTGCCTGTCACTTTAAAAGTTATGACGTTTCAGGTTTTACATGACGGATATGTTAACAAAAATCTGTGATGATATTATTGGTTAGAATTTGTATGTACTACTGGTAGTAATGGGATTTTGATACAAGAATCTGAGAAAAGCTAACAAGGTGAAATTCCACAGCTTAGGAGCCCTGATGGCACAAGCTCAATCACCTTTGGTCTCAAGTCTAGACCGAGGGACAGTCAGACCAGCACTCAGATCTCAGGCTCATAGGGAAGTCAGCGTTGTAGCAATGGTCCAGACCTAGCCATGCTATAAACATGACCACTGAAACCTTAAAACCAGTTATATGCACCACATGGCCAAAAGTATGTGGACACCTGCTCATCGAACATCTCATTCCTAATCATGGCCATTAATACAGAGTTGGTCCCCCCTTTGCTGCTACAACAGCCTCCACCCTTCTGGGAAGGCTTTCCACTAGATGATGGAACATTGCTGCAGGGATTTGTTTGTGCTTTGTGCGCTGTCATGCTGAAACAGGAAATGGCCTTTCCCAAACTGTTGCCACAAAGTTGGAGGCACAGAATCGTCTAGAAAGTTATTGTATGCTGTAGCGTTAAGATTTTCCTTCACTGAAAGTACGAGGCCTAACCGAACCATGAAAAACAGATCCAGAACATTATCCCTTCTGCAACAAACTTTACACTTGGCACTATGCATTCGGGCAGGTAGCGTTCTCCTGGCATCCACCAAACCCAGATTCGTCCTTCGGACTGCCAGATGGTGAGGTGTGATTCATCACTCCAGAGAGCGCATTTCCACTGCGCTTTAGGGCCCAGACACACCAAGCAGACGTCAAGAACTAGCGGCGACCAAGGCCGACTGTCAGATGGCTTTGCGTTGCCTGTAAAAATTGCACTTGAACACACTGGCACTGGCGTTGTCAGTTGCCTTCTGTGTTTGCCCTTTTGAGAGTGTTGTTTGCTTGCTTTGCTCACTTCCGTTTCTCTTCTTGTGCACTGATTCAGTCAATCAGAGAGCTCACTCTCACGGTCGGCCCCTGCCGCCGTTCAACATGCTCAATCGGCCAGTGTTAGTCTATGGAGATTGCATGGCTGTGTGCTTGATTTTATACACCTGTCAGCAAAGGGGTGTGGCTGAAATAGCTGAATCCACTCATTAGAAGGAGGGTCATGGTCATGGTCATGGTCATGTAGTGTATCTAATTGGTAACCAGTGGAGAGATCCTAAAATTGGGATTGCATGGTCTATTCCTTTGACACGTGTTAAAATCCTACCTGCTGAATTTCTGACGTGAGGGTGACTTTTGACACATGCCGGAGTAGAGGGAGTTGCAGAAGTCTAAACAAGCTGAGCTGAAAGGACAGGTGACCTTATCAAGTGAAGGATAAAAATGGCTCGTTTTTTTTTATATGTTTCTCAATGTAGGAAGCAAGACTGCACTACTCTATTTGTTCTTCAAATGTTAAGTCACTGTCAAATATCAAGCTACGTCACTGGCTTTGTGTTGCAGGACAGACTACAAAGATCCTTTAGAACAAGACTGAAGCCAGGAGGGACAGATAAGACTTTCATTGAGTTGTGAACAGTTCTGAGATATACAACACTATGCAACGTTTGGCAGTTCTTAAGCGTGTTAATGGAGATTGGGTCACTAGGTTTTAGCAGGGGGTGTAATTGGGTATCACCTGCATAGCAAAGAGAACGAAAGAACCATTATATTTATGAATCATGTTACGGCAAGGAGAAAGAAAAGAAAATACTCGCACACTGGAATGATGCTCCCTTAGTGCTTAGTGGTAGCAACCTTTCAACCTCTGTGGGTCTTCGTCAGACATACCGACCAACTAGAACAATACCCTCAAATTATGGCAATTTTTAGCAATCAGGTTAGAGAGGCATGCCATTTCCACATCCTTAACCCCTATTCTGTCCCTATTGCTCTTTCATAATATAAAAGATTTGTAGCTCATTTTTATTCCAACTGTGTTTTTCTGCACTCTCTCTTCTTGTTGCATCATTAAGCCACGGAGATGGATTAACTATGTGAACTGATCTGGTTTTCAAGGGTGCAGGAATATCCAAGGCTGATGAGCTTGGGCCATTAAAGCAGCTAACCAGATCATTTGTGTGTGCAGAATGAGCCATAGCTTCGCTTTCACTCAATTCGGCAAAAGACGATGAAAACGTAATAGCTGAACGGCCATTTAGAAAATGGGTGGTCCCGTTATCCTGTAAAACAACAATTTCAAAACAAACAATACACTTGTGATCAGAAACATAGATATCCTTTGTCATACACAGAAGAACGATTCTGTTAACAGAAAAAAATGGATTCTGCTCAGATTTGTTTGTACACTGACACCAAAGTAATGGTCTTTGCCTATGTTGTTCAGTAAAAATGATGGTTTGGGTTGCTACCCGGTACAGGCCAATATATAAATTTGAACTGATGTAATTGGTAGCAGTACTGAAAAAGTTGTATTAGTGCATCCCTATGCAATAAAATACAATACAACCTCAGCTGTTTCCCTGGTGCAATTGAAGCACGACAAAGAATACAAGAATTTGAAACTGAACTTTCACTGGCTCAAGCTCGTTCTTCATCAACTCACTTGGAAAGAGTGAGACTAATGCGTATGGGTTGTGGGTGGAAGTGGTAATATCTTTGGCCTGAATACAGCGAGAAAAAAGGTTGCAGATCAAGGCTGAGCATGACACCCCCCCTGCACAACAGGGCTGTGATGTGAATGGGAATATGAGGAGCTACGGGAAGAGCCCGGGGTGGTGGTGGGATGGAGAGGAGGTGAATGAGGGAAGAGAGGTAGCAGCGAGGGTGGGTTGGGGGGTGGGGGGTGTTAGAAAACTGAAACTAGGGAAGAATCAGATTGTCTTCTCTGGCTAATGAGAGAAGAGACATGAAGATTGGTGTTGAAGTGGCGTGCAGGTTAATGTGAGCTGTGATCAGCAGGTCAGCTCTGAGCCCTGATGCTGCAACTCATTAATTGGAGGGAAGAGATGGGACAAGAAAGGGAACGATGTCTAATTATACCTGTCCCAGGACGGGGCCAAGTGGGGGTCCAGGGGCTGCTTGTCCTGACCTCACGATGGCCCGGATCACGTTGCTCACATCCAACTTCTTCACCGCCTTGGCTGCCTTCGAGATCTTTGACATCCTGGTCTCTCTGAGTGTGTCTGGAAAGCTCTGAATGCAGCCACAGAGAAGAGAAACAAACAGATTAGCCTTTCTAGCACAAGCAACTGCAACAAATCATTTCCATGCTGGGCTCATTAAAACATCATACACTCAAGTCAATACTGATACCCACAGGCAAAATCAAGCCTTTCCATTCTGCAGCAGTCGAGTAATTAAAAAAAATCTTTGCCTTCGATCGGCTCTGTGAAAGCCACTTTCCCGGAGGTGTCTGTGGTGTGGATCAGTAGTGGAGTGGAGTGACACGCTAGCCCCATTAAGGACCCCGAGAACTAGCAGGATTTGAACTTCTTTGCTAAAATCATGGGGTGCCATCGCCATACATCATCGCAAATGCCTCCATCGCCTGGCCTCTGTCTCATATTGTATCACCACTACCTTCCTGGGCTACAGCCTGATGCGTCCTCTGGCTGTGCACTGGCCCCCATCAGTGGAGGTCAAGTGTCCTGGTGGAAGGCAGCCCTGGGGGGGCAGGGGGTATAAGTGACAATATTAATATTGGGGGTTGGCAATGTCATCATCCTACATGAAGGCAGAGAGGGGTGTGCTTTTTCATTCCACCTTCAAATGCATTTGCCAAATTAGCAGTCAATTAGCGGAGTGGAGAGAACAGCCTGAACTCCTGGCCTTTCTCTGGAGAGGCAGAACACATAAAAGCAGTCCTGTAATCCTCTGTTGGAAAAAAGTGATACAGACATAGCTGTAAAAAAAAAAAGATCAATGGCTAGAGCCAAGGGACACATAGACGTTTTAAGGTTTAGGCTGGTGATTCTGGGGGACCCTGCATTCAATAAAAGTAAGCACTTCAGGGGAGAGTAGAGGTCCACCAATGATTCATTGTAGGCAACAGAGGGTATCCAATTAGATCAACAAAAAAAAGACAGTACCAAGAAGATGTATGGGACCCCATGCTGCTTTAGAGCTACAAACTGGAGAACCTATCTAAGCTACTGATGATCCTGGGCCTGTTAAAGCACACCCACCATAGAGCCTAGGTAATGTTTGGAAGGCTGTTAAGGTGATAAGCATACTGCAGAAAAGGTCTTAAAAAGAGTTTGAATTCCCTCAACAGACTTTTTACAATATAACTCGTATGCGCCTCTACATTTCAGAGGCCAATTTCATGCTACTCACCGAACGTGTTCAGCTACTTCATTGTTTACAAACCATATTGCAGTTCAAATCAATTTTGGAGCCAGTCAGAAAAATGCAGTGTGTATTAAATCTGATGTGAGAAAACTCACTTCAGTTATCAAAGAGTGACAGACTCATGAATTCCTAACTGACAAACTGCAGAACATAGCATAAAAGAGCACTCTGTGGGGGGGGGGGAAAGCCTTGAAATGACTACAAAACATAAACCTGAAGAAACTGACATGGCCCTGAGATTCTAGGCTTCAGTGGAGTTCTGAAACTGGCAGAGAAAACAATTAGGAGGAGCAGCAAATCTTGGGTCCAATTCCAATTTGGGACAAAGGGAATGACATTTTGAGAGTGGTGGGGAAATGACCAACATCATGCTTTAACACACCACAACTCCAATCTCTGTTGGAGCATGAATAATAAAACCACACTTCCCTTGCAAAAATGAAATCACTCATCAAAAGGCCAAGCAGTGAAAGCTCGAGAAGAATTGACCTACATACGGCATAACAACCTGCACTGACAGTACGCTTCACACAACTGAATTCACATTAGACTCAATGGTTAAAGCAGCGTTACGTCTGCAGCACTGAAAACTCTGTTTAGGCTGTGTGATATACTGTAAGCCTTATTAAGAACTTGTTTACAAGTTTTGCTGTGATTGATCAAATCAAAAGCCAGGGTATTTGACAAGGTACAGACACACAGAATTTTGAGCAGCTCTTTTAAGCTGAATGTTACATCCAAGTAGGGATGCAGCGATTAACCGATTTTACTATTAACCGCGATTTAAAACGTCACGGTTATATAACCGTAGAGGCTCAGCAACACCGAGTGTATAAAAAAAAAAAAAAACACTGAGTGTTTCTGTTCTCAGAAAAAAAAGGGGCATTAATGGTAAATTACTGCCGGAACGAAAGGCTCTCAGCGAAACTCCCCCGAATAAATAACGGTTCAAAAAAAGGGACCGGAACGAAGTTAACGTTACACCAGTGGTGCGTGCACCAGCTTAAAATGCTGTGTGGAAGCCAAGCGACGCTGTTGACAGTCAGAGAGAGCGAGAGAGAAACGCGAGACAGAGAGAGATAGCTTTAGTCTGTGTAACGTTATCAGCTCAGTTAAGTGAAACAAATAAAACAGACAGGAATTTAGACCGTACCTGTATATCTGTGTGGGTGTCACGAGAGCGACATTGTGTTCGAGGGGGGGCTACGTCCGTCCATGCTACACTACATTGCCAAACAATGGCAGAGGGACCAAGCGATTTGTATCCACCAAAAAAACGGCCCTGATGCAGACAGACAGAGGTCCTGCAGCCTTTGACTCATTTTTTTTTTGTTTAGAAGGGAAATGCATAGATAATATGTAGCTTATAATTCCAAAGAGATATAGACTTTGTTTCTTTGTATTTATTTTCACTGTTATTTATTTTCACTGTTACTGTATTATTTATGTTTCAAAATGCAGCAACTGTTAATGTAAAAAAAACAAAAACTTCTCTACTCAGGTCCAAAAGAAATGTAGAACTGAAAATACTACTTTGTAATCTAGTTGATCAGAAGAGCCAGAGGTCCTGCAGCCTTTGACTCGGTTTTGTTCAAAAGGGAAATACTGACATGGATGTTTAAAGATGTAGCTTATATTTAATTCCAAAGAGACATACTTTTTTATTTTTTTTATTTATTATTTTCTATGTATTATTTGGCTACTGTATTATTTGTGTTTTGAAAGGCAGCAACTGTTAAAAAAAAAAAAAGCCAACAAAGACATTTTGTGGGGAAAATACAATAAAACCTCTAATTTATGAATGCTCATGTGATTTTATACATCCATAGTGTTGTGGAATAAATTTACATGTAATAATCGTGAAACCGTGGTTTTTCCTCAGACTATAATCGTTGCATCCCTACATCCAAGTAGACTTGGGTCAATTACTGTGCACAGCATGGTTAACAAGGCCTCTTTGGGTCCTGCCGGCGTGTTGAGTAAGTGTTTTGTTAGAACGTGTCTTATTAATTTAACTACCTAAAAATATGTGAATATGATTAAGCACACAAGAGTATTGAAGGCCCTTAATGATAATTTGCAAGTCTAGTTAAATGTGCCGTGCAAGACAATCAGAAAACAGATTCCTAGAATAATCTCATTAGGCGACCACCCCGTTATACTGGATGGAGACTGGCCTTGACCCTCTACTGGATCGTAGTACCGTAGTACCCCTCCCACCTACCAGAGCCCAAGGGCACTAACAACTCTCAGAGATGTAATGAGATCTCGGCCTGGTCGACATATGGCGTCTACAAGATCCAAACGAGAGGGATTTATACCTTCTTCTCCTCTCGCCATCGCCTCAAGTAATTGCCAAAATACTGCAGAGCTTTCAATGTTGTCCAATACCCGCAATATTTCCACCTAAAACGGTCAAATTGGCACAACGCTTGCAAATGTAACACTCCTACATGTTCGGGAGGTTGTGCTTTTTCCCCCATTTAAATATACAATTTGCGCCATTTGCTGTCTTGCTATCCTGAGCCTTTTCCCACTTTGACATGATTACACAAGAGGACAAAGCTGGAGTGGCCAATCCAAAGAACCGGGACGAATCCTGGTGGTTGGACGGGCTGCGCCGCGGTGGGCTAATTTTATCAATTGTTCAAGTTGATTTGCTTTGCGAACAGGCCGGCCGCTAGTGACTAATCAGATGTGTGTTCTCCGGTCCGGGCCTATTTTCTCTGTGTCAAACTGGCAGCGCACTCACACACAGGACTGACATGCTGACGCCTGATACGGAAGATTGCAGTTTACAATGCCTTTGGGGGGGGGGGGGGGGCTTACAATTTTCATCCATTCCTGCACTTTTACCACAATATAACACGAAAAACATCACTCAGGACTCCTCTGTTGGGACCATCACCATATTACCCTTAAAGTAGCAGCCAGGACCCCATGGTGGAGACTTAAATCCAGCCTTCTGCAAGATCCTGTGTTTCATTTCGGCCTCAAACACCAAATTCTTTTCTTTTTCAGAATTTTATCAGAATACTCTGAGACACAGATGACAAAGCCTGAAATAAAAAAATGTTTTGCCCTGCTTAAACTTACCCAAGATGGACGCACACGACAGACCCCCCCTATTACATTGTAAGAAATAGTTAATGTTATTAACTTAACTCTGATAAAGCTTCAGGACTGGACACACAGAGGAACTCTATAAGACATTCTGCCCTGAGCTTGCCCCTCTACTCCTCTCCTCCTGCATTGAATCTTTCCAGGATAATAAGCTACCAACAAGTATGTGGCAGGCCCTGATAACTGTGTTATTAAAGAAGGATAAAGACCCCCATTAGTGCTCATCCTATAGACCTATAAGCCTGCTGATAAATGAAGAAAAGATCCTGGCCAAAATCACAGTGAAGCTCATCCACCCAGACTAAGCAGGATTTCTGAAGGGTTGGGGATATGAATGGGGATAGCTTTTTTTTTTACCCTTCAAAACTTTGGTTTTGGTGCCAACTTCATCAAATCGGTGAAGATGAACCAGCACCCAAGCGCAGTGGTACTGACCAACGGGCAGATATCCAAGCAGTTTGACCTCCAACGTGGATGCTGGCATGGATGTCACCTCTCACCACTTCTCTTCGCTTTCGCAATAGAGCCAATAGAGTCAGATGGAATCGAACTTTCCAGGTGTTAAGAGAGGTGACTCAACACATAAGCTAATGTTATACACAGATGAATCAATTTATTTAACCCCAAGAAATAATATGTATCTTGCTAAGAGCCTACCAGCTTTATCGCCCTCAAAGTATTTCTGTTTTACCCTGAGCAAATTCTGCCTTTTTTGTCAGGATACAGCTGTACTTATATTTAATACTAGTCAGCTTTGCAAAGTTCTCTGAGGCCGATATGCAATTTGAACATCACGTTCAAGTTCTTTTCGTTTGACGGCTGGCCCTTTTTAATCAATCATTCTCATCACTCTCTGGATACAAAATAAAATTGGACAAAATCTGAAGCGCTCCCATTGACAACCTTATTCCCCGTATCTCTCTGGTGTCACTTTCAAATGACCTAATCATGTGATGAAACACCTAGGATTCAATATATCCCCATCAGCAACCAACTGTCAGAGGCTGCATCAATACTATGACACATCACACAATGGAATACGGATCCAGCCTACATGCCGCCTCGGTTCAGCGCTGAGCAATCAGCTTGGGGGTTACCTCCCCTTAAACTAGCTCTAACAACCAAGCTCCCACCACAGGAAGGAGACCACCCAATCATTCCTTATGCCCAGTCAATATGGGACAGAGTAGGCAGGACCTTTAGATTCACGCCTCAGCTCGTGGAATCTGCATCTATCTGGTTAAACCCCAAATCATGTATCGCAAAATTCCTGTGAAAGGAGTGGTTTTCCAAGGGCATCCATACTCTTAAAGATGTATATCGCATGGACAATCTAAAATCATTTGAGGAACTGAAAGACCACTTTTGGCAGTATCTGCAATTACGACACATGCTGCGCACCCAATCTACGATATTTGAAGTTTTCGGTAGGGGGCATGAGATGAATTTATAATATGCTTGTGCTCATTCTTAAGCCTCCCACCAGTAGCATGGGAAAAAGACCGGGAGGTATCATTTTCAGACAGTCCAAGGTCCACTACTCTCGGGGGAGAGTCTGAGTGGACCCCGTCACGTCTTCACCTGCTGGGACTTGTGGACTCACTTGACTACTGGACATGCCTCCAAGACAGAGGAACCCTGGTCCACCTGCTCTGGACTTGCCCTCGTATCCAGCTATTTTGGGCTACAGGGTTTTGGAGGACCAAGATTGTTTATCCTCTCGGACTCCTCTGCTCTGGAACATGCACCAGGTTACAAAGGGGACTGGGTACAAACCTCCTTACTCTGTGTGCAGAAACTCGTTATCACCAGGTGAAAAAATGACACTGTCCCAACCATACAGGAACGGCACCTTATCCTAAAAGCTGATCAAGCACCCAGAGTAATTTCAATTAAAATGAGCAATGTACCGTTACTCTTTATCAGTCTCTCAACCCCCTCAGATAGCACCCCCCCCCCCCCCCCCCCACACACACCCTTACAGCCCCCCTTCCCACCCCAACCACCCACCATCAGGCTCTTCTTATTGTTTGTTTCCTCTTTTTTGTCCCTCATTTTAGTCATTGTTTATTTTGGTAAATGTGGTAACTGAGTCTAGGAAATACACCATACAAAGCTGTACAATTTGCTTACCCAGCTATATTGTGCATTACTGCTCAAAAAATAACAATAAAACAACTTAATCAAGTTTTATCATCATCTTTTGTCACAACACATTTCTGAGGGGTTAAACAGAGATAGAAACAGCAGCTCCTGTAGTCTACTGCAGCCTAAGTAAAGCTGACTGCACTTCAAAAAGGAAAACTGACTTTCATTAAAAAAATGAATCAATTTGCTTTTAAAAATGTAGGCCTAATTGCACTGGTCTAAGACCACTGTGGCTACGCTGTTCGTTGGCTATTAGGTTCTCTTTAGTCTTCATTAAGTAGACAGTAGCTCACATCAATGAGGCCTGGAGAGTCCATTGTTTTTTATTTACCAAGTCATGGTTATAATGAATAATGCACTAAGAAATGGCACTCTTGAAAATGGAAGTAATTATCCCTGAGAGAGTGCTTCAGTCAGGAAATCCTGGAACTTAATAATAACATAATATAAATTAGATATTTTATCAGCCTAGCAATCTCTTCTCTTTCTACATTTATTTTCCTTTTACTGCAGTAAGGTACAATAAAAACGGAATAACAATAACAAAATAACTTCCTCAGTGGGCTATAAGTGTACCTCTAACATCATAGATTCAAGATTGGTTCAACAACTTCTGTTACATGTTATCTGCCTTCTCTTCTGTTGAATTAAAGTATATTACCTAATAGACCAATTTTTTGTCAGCGTCACTGATTACGTCACCACTCAAAGTGGTTGTAAAAAGACCTACAAGAATAATATTAAGACTGACATACACTCTGATAAACCTTGCTATAGGGAGCCAAAAACAATATAAAAATGTCCCTTAACTATTATACAATACCACCAGAAATAAAAAGTATTTGAATCAAACCGTATTCGCCTCTGGTTGCAAGCTATTAGAACCAACTGGACGGAGGACTTCATAGGAAATTCTTGTGTTTGCAGTGAACATTTTATATCAGGTACTGTAACTAATACAAGGACATTTCTACATGGAGATAGACAATTAGACATATATGGCATTAAATAAAGAGGTAAACTCAAATTCAGGTGTAAGCATCAACACAGGTCCAAGGCTACTACGTTGAGCTGTAAATTAAATTGTAAGCCCTAACTGACGTTTATATCATATCTGTCTCAATAAAACACTCGGCCATTAACCTGAACGCTAGCGGTTATGTATAATAGGTAAGGTGTCATTGGACGCAGAGTCTCCTGACTTGAGTCGGTAGTACACAAAAATCGTTGACCAAATGTAGATACAGTAAGTCTTGTATGTGAACACAAAACACATAGGTGTCTCTATAAGATGTGCATATACACTCAGCGGCCACTTTATTAGGTACTCCTGCTCGTTGACGCAAATAGCCTACTCCTCCAAATAGCAAATCGTGTGGCTGCAACTCGATATATAATGCTTTTTTTTGTACGACCAAATATTAGAATGAACAAGATGTGTGATCTAAGCAACTTTGACCGTGGTGTGATTGTTGGTGCCAGACGTGGTGGTTCCAGCATGTCAGAAACAGCTGAACCCTCCTGGGACTTTCACACTCACTACAGTCTACAGAGTTTACAGAGAATTGTGCCATGAACAAAAAAACATCCTCACTCATTATCAATTTAAAGATAATTGAATGCAAACCTTTAATCTGGCAATAGTCTGAGATTCTTCCTTCCCACAGGCAGAGATTCAGGCTTGCTTCTTGGTTGAACCATCTCCGTACTTTATTTATATAAGGACAGTTAAGGTAATCAGCATCATACTGTTTTAAATTTAGGTTCCTTAAAATGCCAACATTGCCATCGTTATTTACTCATGATGTGATTCTTTTGATGATAAACGATAATATTGAATTATTGCCCAACCCTATTATCTAATAACACAGATCTAAGACGCCATATGATAATCTTGCAATAAATAATCAAACAATATTTTCTAACTGTAGCCCATGTATTGGGATAACATGGTATTTGGAGCTCACTGATAATTGCCACTCCTGATTAGGATCATTTTACTTCCTATATTAAAGTTACAAGCTCCCATTTGGTAGGTTTTCCATCTTTCCTATGATAAGGGTTTGCTGTTGTATTCTGAAACCAGTCTTGTCCTACAACGTTCACAGTACAACCCACTCCTTGTCCATCTCCTTTTAATTGATTGGAAAGTGTTTTGACATTTCCAAACATAATCCTGATTGGCACACTTTTGATTCATCCTGAATTCTGATCATCCAAACTGATTCAAACCAGCTCTGACAACTGACTAAATTCATCTCTTAGTTTGGCAGTCCATCTAGTGGTGGCATTCACCTTTACATTCTGGGCATTTGGCTGATACTCCAAGAGCCAAGAGTGATTTCCAGTGAGACAGTGTGTCCAATGTCTTGCTCGAGTAAACTTCTACAGGACTACATGGCTGGTGCGGGGATCGAACCTGTGACCTTCTGAAATGGTGTCTCGTCGCTAGGCTACCCTGCCTACCTAATATGAATTTAAGATAACAAAACAGGCAAATAGGTCTAGGAGACAAGCTAAAGTCCTTGGATACTAATGGAAAAAGAAGGCAGGCAGAATAAAAAAAAAAGAGGCAATTTCATTAATAATATATAATAACTTGTCTATCTGCCTCGTGTCCTTGAATACAGAAAACGACCAAATCTCTCTTCGTAGTACAATAAACACAAGAAGCTGTGTTCGCTGGCAGTTATGAAATCTGGGATGGAGTGTCTCGGTGGCAAGCGTGTTATGAATTCAGAGCTATAAATTCAACGTGATCGATGGGCCTAATGCTGCTATCACTCATGAGGCTACATGAGAACGTCTTGATAAGTTTAGGAGACTACATCACATAGAAAGCCATGCAGGGTCAGTCGTACACCAATACCGTTCCACAGCATTAGCATTCATTCCATCAAACCCCAGCTCGGGGCTGATTATTGATTGTGGAGTGCCAAGTGCTAAAGTCCAGTCATACAGAACAAAGAGCTCAAGAAGAGTCTGAATGATCCCTTGAGACTGAAAAGGGAACTTACATGACCTGGTTTAACCCCGGTCTAACCTCTCCTAGCTGTTAGCTAACTTGTTCATCTCTGAAATAAAGGACTATATCAAGATTTACATAACTTTCAGGAATAGCTGAGGTTTAAATGTAGGCCTAGTTGTGACGCATTGGCTCCAATCGGCTCTAAAGCATAAGATATCCAGTAAGCAGAGGTCAGTATCACATTTTCAAGCTTCAATTATCTTGGTCAAATATATCCAGGTAAAAGGTTTTACCACTTAACATTTACATCTTGAATTTAGCTGATGTTCTTAAGCAGAGTGACATTATCTTGATAGTCACACTGTGGGCAAACTGTGATTAGTGCTAAAACAGAGAAAAACATTTTCATAAACACACAACATTTAACTGTCTATTTACACACTGAACACAATACTGACTGGTCTCACGCTATAACCTACGATACTGGTTTACTGGCCTTCCTGCTGTTACACTGAGGCCATTTAAGTCATGCTCACCAGACGAGATAGGGACTACGCAAAATACAACAGCTCATTAAGGAAGCAGCACCCCTCGGCGCTGTGTTAATGATGTCATCTGAAAAGGTAATCACTGAAGCGCTATATATACAGCCCCGGCCCTGGGATGTGCAGCACTGGTTCAAACCGGAAACTTCTTCTACTTCGGTAGTGGTGACTAGCAGTCTAAATTCCTTATATGCATTATCCCTGCAACCTGGCCTATGATCAAATCCCACCAACAAACAACAAACAGCAACCATAGAAGAGTAGCAGTATGAGAGAAAACATAAAAAGCATCAACTTTTATGCCAAGGAATTAGGCTACAGTTCCTCCCATCATTACAACTTCTATCTTCCGATCACACCAGAACACATTAAGTGATCGGTCTGGACGCACAAAGATCAGATTTTGTTCACATTGCTATCGGATCTTCAAAACAAGATGGAGAAGTGATCAGGCTCACACCGTCATCAGAAATCTACGTAGTCTGGATGCAACTCAGCAACAATGCACAAACAAGCAATGGGAGAGGGAGAGGGAGAGAGAGAGAGAGAGAGAGAGAGAGAGAGAGAGAGAGAGAGAGAGAGAGAGAGATTTAAATAAATACATCCACAGGAGATGCATTAATGCCAATTTCAGGCCAGATGTGGACACACAGAGAGCTGATGTTATAAAACCCAATTTTCAGAATCACAGCTCAAAAACGTCATCATCAAACGTTCATAAAGACAACTAAGGACCAGGCCATGCAACAATGAGTAAAACATTAAAGTCAATTCTAAAAACAGACACGCAACCAGCGAATAGATGTCGAAATAGGGGAGATAAGATCCCATCTCTTAGATTTAGTTAAAAGCCTTGCTGCAGCATTTTGAACACATTGGAGGCATTCGCTCTCTTTTCGGTTAGGGCAAGTAAACAGGGCATTGCAGTAGTCAAGGTGAGATGAAATAAAAGCATGTATAATTTTCTCCATTGCTGAAGTTCAAGAGAGATCTAATTTTGGAAAAAAACATGACTGAACAAGCTTTTTTTTTTTTTTACGTTGCTCAAAGTTAAGGCTCAGGTCAAAAAGGACTCTTCTCGGTTCTCGGTGGCTTAATTCTATAAAATCTTTTGACATCCAGCCCTTGATATCTGATAAACGACTACGCAGAGAGGCCAACTAACAATGAAGGGAGATGCTATGCTGCCTAATGTAATGACCTAAAGGGAGCATATACAGAGTAAATAACATTGGTCCAATAATTCAGCCTCCTAACCATCAGTGTATGCAAGACATTTAGTCAGGTATGATGACACCCAATCTAGAGCGGTTCCTGAAATACCAACCCACTACCTATCTATCTATTAGGATACCATGATCTATAGCACACCTTCAACCACAGAGGAGGAACTAACCAGTGAAATCACCTGCTGTAGTCTTTGGTTGGAAGGAAAACCTGCATACTCCCTGGTCTATAGTGTTGAAGGTCAAGCAGGTCAAGCAGCACTAATACTTAACACTCTCCTGCATCACCATTCATCAAGATGGTAATTGTTAATGGGACCAAATTGACAGTGCTGTTAACACTCCTCGTTCATCAGAGATCTTTAGGCACGCGGTGTGAATGTAGTCTTTTGCTGTCCAGTGTGACAACTGGCACAACTTGTCTGAGCTTTAACGTACGTAACGTTAACGTACACAAGGGAAGGGGGAAGTATTTTCTTATTAAATTAAGGGGAGGTCCACTGTAAAACAGAATTCATTGTATTATTTTCTTATGCTCTTTCTAATTCTTGTGATTTGATGTCTCAACACCTAACGTTAGTTCTCTATGAGGGTTGAACAGCATAACAGTACATCCACAAGTTTCCTGCTTAAACCGTTTAACGCACCGGCCCGGTTACATGCCTTTACGTAAAAAGCATGTCGCCTATTTAAGAGCCCACAGAAGATAATGTCATATCCACATGAAGTGATATTAACCCGAGGGTAATCATACCTGTCACTCGGTCTGTACCTTCACGCCGTTCACAGCAACACTCAGGGCGCAGCCATCTTGGATTACTGAGACCAGAATACTGCCACCTAGTGGAGTGGAGGGGCGACAGCAGCACTACAACCACTGGCTGTTTTGAGTAATAATAATAATGTGACATCTTGGGCGGATACCAAAACGTTTTCCTCAGTCGCTACCGCTCCTCTTCTACCAGGAAGTAACCTGGGGGGACGAGGGGAGGAATGGAGTGGACGAGAGGAGGGTGTGAGGGAAAGTTTATTTGCTACTCCCATCATCAAAAATTGACAATAGCTCATCAAAGTGTTTATGCACACACCCAGTGAAAAATATGAATGACATGTTCATTATCCTGCCAATGTTCATGTGATAGTTAACATGGGCTCTATAGTAGGTCTATGTAGTCTTAACCAGGGCTGTAAAAAGTACCCAGAGATTATACTTAAGTTAAAGTATGGGTACTGGTTCAAAAGTCGAAGTACTCTAGCTAAAAATACACTTGAGTAAAAGTCAAAAAGTTTCTACTTTTAAATGTACTCAAGTATTAAAAGTATTAAAGTATTAAAATGTTTTAGAATTGTCTATCCATTGCAATAATAAAAAAGCATAGGGGACATTTTTTGCATTAAAATTACTTCACTAAATTCACTAAAGCCAATCGTAACTAATTGTGACATAACAAAGGCCAATTGTGACATCACAAAGGCCAATTGTGACATCATAAAAGCCCATTGTGACATCACAAAGGCCAATTGTGACATCATAAAAGCCAATTGTGATGTCACAAAGGCCCATTGTGACATCATAAAAGCCAATTGTGACATCACAAAGCGACATCACTAAAGCCAATTTTGACATCAAAAAAGTCAATCGTAACATCACTAAAGACAATTGTGATACCACGAAAGCCAATTCAATATCGCACATCCTCATGTTCTTGTCAAAGAGTTGAAAAGGATTTTTAAATTGGCACTATGGTTACTGTCCACTGGAAGCTTGTTAACATTTTGTATCAATGCAAGTGGAAACAAATGGGTTAAGCTAGCCAGTATTTACCAAACCAGATACTGGCTAGCTAACCCCATCGGCCATGTATTTGTATATACAAGTATACAAATTGAATAATACTCGAGTGAAGTACAAATCCCCCGAAATCATACTTAAGTATAGTAACAAAGTACAATTACTCAAGTACTTTACACCCCTGGTCTTAACACACATTAATGGATGAAACTTTTTTCCTTTTTGGAGCTTTGGGATCCAGCCCACATTGATCCTGTAGGGAAATACTCTTTCCGCTTACGCCACCACCCAGGGAGGTCAGAGCACAGGGCCAGCTACAGAACTCCACCCCAGGAGCCCATGTCTTGTTCAATGACACTTCAGCAGGGCAGATACTGGCTGACATGGGGCCTTGAACCTGGGTCCTCAAGCCGTAGAACAGTCCAACCACTAAGCCACCCTGCTTCCCATAATAACGGCGACCTTTAGGCTATTGTAGAAATTCTGTTTCTGATGAAATGTAATGCATGCTAAGGTTTTGCACTTTGTAACAAGACTTATTTTTCATCAATTAGCTTTATTTTATTTCAACAAAAGTAAAGGTTTGATGCTTTTGTAAATGTATTTGATCGTATCTTAATCCAACGGATGAGTGTCAGAGGGTTGCAGATTCTTTTTAGTCCTTGTATGTCTTTATCATACTTGAGTAATGGGATAACCTTGTTTACCTCATATCATACCTTTGAGGCCTTTAAGCCATTGGCACCAATTAACATTTTATAATCAAGTCCAAACTCACAGTTGTACACCACATACCTGAAATGAAGCTAAGAGTAGAACTTAAAAATACAACTACTGCAATGTTTTATTTGTAATATTTCAAATGTTGTACATTTAACAGTTTCAAGTATCAAAGTTTTCACAGATTTATGACTCATAATTGTGAGTTATCTTATTATTATTATACAAAACCTCAAGTCAAACAAACAAGTATACTAACAATCTCCCCATAGAAGTGCTTTAAGTGATAAGCAATATTACCATTTTATTCAAACATAAGGTCCTTGTGTCCATACCACAGGTGAAATTTGAAATCAAACTTTCTCCTCTGTGATTGACATGGAAGGAATGCAAAGTCAGTTTTCATGAAAAATGTTGATTTCCAACACAAATAAATACAAAGTAATCCAATTCTTTTGGAACTGTAGGTAAATACACCAGGTCTGCATGTCACATCATCATTCAATAACATAGGTAACAACTGAAAATGTACAAAAGCATTCAAATGATACAAAATAAAAACGGGACAATTCACAGCATATTGAACGCATTTGAGGTAAAAACTTTTTTTTTTAAAAGCTGTAAGGTGTTAAGATAGAAATGTGACAAATGTTGTAAGGCACTGAAATAAGTTTAATAAATAATTTTATATTTTAAAATGTCAAAACTACAGTTAATCAAAAAGTGGGGTTCACCTGAGAAAACACAATCAGAAATTCACAGATCAGTTGGTGAGGTTGTTCACTTTCTGTAGGGCCGTGACGCTCACATTGAGGGAATCCTCATTGGGCAGAAACGCTCTCAGGAGGAATGACAGAAGCATCTGTCAAAAAAAAACACACCAGCGTGCAACAAAGTGTGTCAAGATTTCTATATTATTAATAAAGGGTGAAAATTTGATAAGATGAACAAGGGATGCTGACAAAAACAACAACTGAATCTCTCAAGCTATAAAGTTAGATACTCACATATGACAACTTTTTGTTTTCTTCACTGTCCTGGATAAGATTAAAAACAGTCTCCACGTCCGTCTTCTTCAAGATTAGATAGCTGGAATCTGGGGGGAGAAGATAATGTGGGTGAAACGTACTTTTGAAACGCTAATAACAATAACTTCACTCATGAAGGTAGGCATCATATACATCTGGCATTGATGAGGTGATGAGCTCGGTTCCTGGTCTCGTTCTTCTCCTCATTGGTGCGAGGAGGTAGAGGCGTTGCCGGTGAGCCCTCTGGCCACTGCTTCTCACGCAGGTTGTCGATGTACGAGGCCATCTGCACTTCTGATGGGTTCATCTTGTTTAGGAAAGAGTTCACTTTCCTAGAGAGGAAATGCAACTGTCAAAACTCACTCACACGCTCTGTAATCAGGGAAGCAGTAAGTAGTAGAAGAAATACCCTTACTTTTTCAGGATGGGCATAACAGGTTTCAAAATGGCATCAAATATGTTCAAGAGGATAGAGTTACCTGTAAGACACAGGGGAAGGTGTTGGCTTTGCAAATGTATCTTAACTCTTAGCTCTGAGCAATAGCATTTGAATTTGAGCACTGAACAAACCAGATATTTCTTTCAACAGATCAAATATGGCTTTGGTGGCTTCTTGTTGCTCCCAGCTGGCTTGGGTTTTCTGACAGTGGAGGTCCTCCCCTTTTGGCAAAGTTCCCTGGTCCTTCCCTTTAGGCTTGTTAAGTCCACCTGACATTTTGAAACTTATTTTTTCCTTTCTACTAGACCATCCACCAGAATGCCGCCATGATGGACCATCTGTGTTATCCTCCAGTGAGTCTCCATTTTGTCTGGATTGTTGTGCGTAGTCTGAATCGGTCGGGGCCTCATCGCTGTTGGCTTTTGTGGAGACCAAAGACTCTTGTGACCTGGACCGGGACAATCCTCTAATTATCATTTTCAAGTGGGAGGTTAAAGGATTATCTGAGTCCTCTGGTTTGTCTTGAGAATAGCTTTCATTACTTGAAGAGTCTGACTTAACAAAAGATTGTGGCTCCTTTTCTGCTTCTTCCTCCTCGTACGGCTCTGAAGGAGGATGGGAGATAATAATATTTGGAATGGTAGCACTGATACCGTTGGTGCACTTCTCACTGGAGGTGTCTGGGTTTTCTAAAGCTGCAATTATGGTCTCTGGATGTGGACAGATTGTGTCTCCTCTCGCGGCGTCTATGTGATGACTGTAGTGCTGTTAAGAAACCAAAGCAATCGGGTTGTGACAGCTCACCCTGACAGCACTAGCCGTTTCATTATGTTACAGCATGGCTGAAACCAAACAGCTACATAAATCAATATAACAATTCAATAACACACATTTATGACGCACATGAGAAACATTTCGGTGAGGAGATTTATCTACAGTTCAGGCTACACCCTATATCAAGTGGCGTCAAAATATCCATTATGCTTTTACTCAAAATGTCAACTTGAAGAAAAGCAACTATGCAACATTGTTTACCTCCTCTTCTTCTTGTCCTGGAGTCAGGAAGTAGGCCAAGCCACTGAGTAGGCCCCACACACCGCCATAATGTTCCTCTTCATTCAGCAGTTTGTCAAGTGGGCAGAGGAACTGAAATATTGGCTGGGTGTGGCCGATTAGATCGTCAGAAACCAGCTCCTGGACAGGAAAATGACCAGAGTAGGAAAAACGCTGAGCCCTGAAACTTGCCGAGTGTGTATCCATCAACAGGCCTACATTTTTCTGGTGTTGTTTACCTGCAGGAAACACTCCACAGATACCCTGGCTTCTTCTTTGACCTCATCCCTCACATCACGCATGTCCCTCATGTCCCTCTCGCAGATCTCCTCCAGCACTGATATCAAGGGCAGGTTGGTAGAGTCCTGAAAAAGCAGAAACAATTTTAAATGGGTTTCTATGACAAGGGCTAAATACCAGAACCGTTTTTTTTTCAACATCTGTAAAAAGGTTTAAAATTTTATCTCATATGAATGCAATTAAATAGGGTGGTATACATGTGTTACATTCCAAAAGACTTGTGGTTTGTTTTCACAACAGCGCTGTCCCCGGGCTCATCCTGGACAGACAGTAAGAAGTAAAAACAAGCATATCCACTGGAGACGTTTTTGAATTAAAGTATTCCTTCACCCTGTAAGCTCGATATATAAAATATGATGTAGCAAATGAAACAGAGGGCTAATACATTTTCATTCTAATACCGAGGTCTGATGTTTCACGCAATTGCCAATTTGCGTGCATCTGGATTACAAGAGACTTATAACCAGCGGCGGGGTCGAGCAGCATCTCTCTTTAGATTAGATAGATGAAACTTTAATGATCCCCGTGGGCAAATTAGTTTCTTGCAGCACCAGAAGCAATAGGATTCAGCAGGGGAAAAAAAGAATATAAGCACTCAAATAGAATATAAAATAAGCAATAAAAGGAAGAGTCAGTGTATTGAAGCACAGTTTGGTGTTAAGAAAAATAGAGAAAATAGAGTGCAGGAGCTGCTGTGTCTGTTGTTACAATGATATGGAGCTACTAGATGAGTTTGGCCTGTTTTGCTTGTTGTTTTGACGCTGTAGATCCCTGGATGACCACGGTCACCTGGCAAATTATTTTACTGTCCGGATGAGTGTCTGAAATTATCGATGTGCACGGGCAAAATCAAATTACCGACCTCGCCTGGTCATACTAATGGCATCCGGAGAGAGGGCTTTACTTAACTTTTCAGCAGAGGTAATGCAATTTAGTGATTTGTTAAAAAATAGGAAATAAAAAAAATGTAAAAACAATACATCTGTCCCTTACCTGCCATCTGTTGCGGAAATATACAACATCCATGTGGGTCTTTTTGATGTCCCACTGTAGGTTCTCAGGGTTGTCCTCTTCCTCCAGGTGAATGGTGAAGATCAGCTCCTCACCTTCCCAGTCCACCTACGGCAACGGGCAAGAGTATCTCTGGCTCAAACATTAACACAACAACCAAGGACATGCTTTTACAGAGCTCCAGCGTACAGTTCACTAGCCTCCGGGACATTCCACACTGTCAGCGTGTCATTTATAACTCACACGAGGGATGCTGACGGCCCAGCGGCCAACCCGCCACATCTCATACGACAGCTTGAATTCCATCATGTCCTCCTGGACGCTGGTCAAGTAGTTCTCAAGATCACTGTCCTCCTAGTTTGTCCAAAAACCAACAAACAGTCCGTCATGTTTCATAAATCACCATCTTTGCTTTGATAAATTGTGTTATCTAGCTTGGTGCAGTGGTCTTACCTCGTCAGAGTCCTGCTGGCTGTGAATGGAGCCCTCCCTGCTACTAGCATCGTCCCCATTGGACAAGTCGCCTTGGCGGGTCATGGCCCGGACCAAAAACTCCAGCTCCAACTTTTTCATCTTCTTCCTCTTGGCTTTCTTAGACTTAATCTTGTCCACAAATTTTGACCATCCTTCCTTCAACTTGTTGCCTGAAAGTAAAAATCAGTCACATATATCAGGTTAGGGACACCCCACAGCTTTTAACATTAACATCAATTTGATTTTATAGAGACACTCTGCGTGGCCATGTAGTATGGAGGAGGTGTAACAACTTTTGAGCACCACTAAGATAGAAACATCAGAGAGTAAGATAAAAACTGCTTGTTAAATGTACAACATAACCCAGTTTTTAGAGCATTGGAAGCATAAGGGCTCAAATTAAAAGCCTTACAGATTCTGACCAAGGAGGTCATAATTATGGTCATGATGTTGGGAGATCTCATACTAGACCAAGTCGTTTCTGTTCAGTTCTCACTGCTGTACAATAATAATAAGAGACAGGCTTTATGGCAGCACTGACTTCAATATTTAGCTTGTTGTTTGTGTAATTAGCTGTCTGCAGCAACAAAGAAACAGAAGACTCATCACGTACGAAGAGGCAGACAATGTCAGGGTGGCTGACAACACACGTCACTATTCAAACTGTCGTGCAACATTTCTTGCAAATGCAGTTCTCCATTCCCAGAATACCCACAAACCACCACCGTAAAATCTATTCTCACTCATAACTGATCAGGACTAAACCAAGTTAAGATTGAATGTCGTGATCCCAGAGGTTTGCAAGCAGACACGAGAGCAAAAACATACCTTTCTTTTTGGACTTCATCCTCCTGCTGAAGGAATTCTCTGTTCCCTCGAAGCTACTAGAAACCCTAAAAACAATCACCAACAAACAGGATCAGGCCCAATTTAAAACACAGGACATGGCAGTTACAGCCAGTGATTGCAGCAAACCATGACAAGCAGATCGCAAAAAGATACAAAAAAAAAAGAGATGACAGTCACTCACCCTTCACTGCACTCGTCTTCGCCCTCATGTGACGCCAGAGAGGCTCCTTCTGAGTCTGATCCACACAGCTCCTCCACAGAGCTTTTGGGGGTCACACTGTCAAGCTGGCTCACCAGCAGCTGGTTCAGGTTGTCTGGGTCAGACAGCCATGCCACCAGCAGCTCCAACCCTGAGGAAACCAGCACACCCACTAATCCTACTACAAATTCACTTTTCACCATGTACAAGGAGGAAAACATTAGCAGGATTGAAAAGGAGTAGTACTTTTGAATCTTCATAATAGGGCTGCAGAGGTTATTGTGTATAATCAGACATCATGATTGTAGCTTCCACTATTAATGGCATATAAGCCACTTTAAAACATTGTTTGAAGAATGTAACTTCATAGTCATCATAATAAAAAGGTAAGGCCTGGAGGTTTTGACCACTACCATAAAATCACTTATTTTGAGAAACATTGTGTATTTCTAAAACCTGCTGCATGACAAAATCCCATGTGGTAAAACGTTTTATCCATCAACAAAAAAATACAACCCACTGTAGAGAATCAAGCCTTCCTTTTATGTAACCCAAAATTCATGCACTGAGCTCTAAAATGCCATTGACAATAAGGGATTACAAACAATTCACAAAAAATGGGAGGCTTAGCTATTATGTAAGCCTGTATTCCTGCAGAGAGAGTATCTACTGCCTGCTTACCCTTTAAGGCAACGATCTCATTTAAGGCACAGCGGTTGACATCTCGGCCCCACAGAGACTCGGGAAAAAGGTTACGCACCAGAGCCTCAGAAAACTCTCTGAGCACTGCAATCTCCTCTGTCCTGCAGCTGAACAGAGGCTCTCTGAGACGGAGAGCAAAACAAAGACAGAAATCCAACAATTATTACTAAATCAGATCAAAGACGCTGACCACAGCACATCTCAAACATTGTAGACTTGATCTAAGTGTTCTACATGAATTTGATATTGTACTCTTGAATGGAGTAGAAGGAAACCCATTACATTGTCACTGCATACCCTGGGGTCACAAGATATGATCCAATAAAAGTAAATTACTTCAGTAAATTATTCATAGGTGATAAAAATGTGACGGATTTATGGAGTACAGCATACTACTAAGAGCACGGGGTAACCTGAGCCGCACCAGCTTGACTTCTGTTGTATTTTGAAGTCTCACCTATCAGAGTGCTTCGCGTTATGCAAGTGCTGAGTCAAGATACGAATTGAGCCCACAACCACCTCGCAGATATCAAAGTCTTTGGCTCTCCTGATGACCAGCTCTATGACCGAGTCAAACTCCCTGTTCAGCACCTGATGCAGGGGCTGGTTCTCACAGGGCTCGGGGACGCAGTACCAAGGGAGAACCAGCTGGGCGTAGACGCACTCAAACACTGGGGAGAACAGCCACAACACAAACAGCTAGCATTTGAATGTTTTGGAAATTACACACAGGGTTTAAAAATGATAATACTCGCTAATAAGGTCGCTTCAACAGAGCTGTGATATCTCTATGACAGACACCAGGTCAACACTGCACATAAATAGGAGAAGCAACAACCACAATTGATAGTGTAGATATGAAAATCAAGATGAATATTTCCTGTTTTACACATGACACATCACCACATGATAGTGAACACCAAAGCGCACTTCCCTTCCTATGAAAGGGTGGTTTTTTTCATCTTTTCTTTCCCTAAAGCTCCTCCTTACACCATGTAACATGAGCTCTAGCTGCAGTAGCCTCAATGCAAAACTGTCCTCCAGCTGTGTCATCTAAAAACTGAACAATATTTTGCTGACAAAACATCCCAAGGTACACAGTTGAACCTTGACTTTTAGCATTCAGCCTAACCTTTAAAGAGACATACCTGCTTAAAGCAAGAAACTACTTAGAGGGTTCATAACCGGAAAAATCATTTGTCTAGTTTGGAAAACAATGTTCCGGTTGGGGTTTCAGTTGCAGGGCTGTGTCCCACCTTGCTGAAGAGACCTCTTTACATGTGGATACTGAGACTCCACTGGTATTTCAGCCAGAGTACTTCTACTCTCTCCATCAGACACATCGTAACCACACAGCTGTTCCTCTACACATTTTTCCTGTAAGAGAGAAACAAAGTGGGTAAAGAATAAATCTAGTCTGTATTTGTCTGGGCTAGTCTATGCGTTGAGACAAAACACTTTTCCTTCAGGACTCAATGCAAAAAATGCACCTCTGGCTATTAATAACAATGCACCAATAATTGAACAGTTTCCAAACTATTCGGGTTTTGATGTTGACTAATTTATCCCAGAGAGAAATGATTTGCATTGAAATCTATCAGATAATCAAATGTATTATTATTATTATTATATTTTTTGTTAAGTAAATAAACTAAAACATGACTAAAGTTGAAGTTATAACTAAAGTTATGACCGTGCAAACTATCAAAGCAACACTTATCATGTATTTCATTACCTGGAGTGCCGTTTCCTTGTACGCCTCGTCTGTCTGAGTGCTGTTTTCCCGGCCGATGTTTCTGAACAATAGTGGAGTTGAAAGACAGCAGAGAAAACATACAAAATACTGGGTCACCATTGGGCCACAGTCTGAAAAATACCACACAACTCCGAGGATTACGGCGATGGAGAAGCGCCATCGGTCCATCTTCTTTTTTCTTATAAGACGCCTGTTTTACTGGTAGCTCTCAGTTTGACCCGACGTGTTTTGCTCATATTCACAGCTCATTTGTATATCCACAGCTCCTGAGTACATCCACATCTTTGGCACCGAGAGGAAGCACTGTTTTTTGTTTTTTTTAAGCGTGTACTCAAAACAGCGGAAAAAGCGGAGGGGAAAAAAATATCAACTGGTTGAAGCAGCGCTGTGATTGGTCGAGGACAGTTCCGGAGGATGTGCTAGTGATTATGAGAGGATGCCATCAGGTTTCAGCTTTACCTGACACTAGACCGCTGGGCTCTGACGTTTTGAGGTGCATTAGTGATGTAGTAGTGTGGGTTAGCCTATGACTTCCGGTCTGTGGTCATCACAAATAAAAATCAGTGAGATTTTCAGAAAAGCACTGATTTAGTTTTTTCTCCCCATATAAGACCCTATCCTCATATAACTTACATTGACCCTGCTTACTATGATGTATACTGTGAAGTAAAGTCATCATAGTCATTTATGTCAGCGTTAAAATGTTTTGTGTGTGTACTTGTACTTTGAATGTGTACTTCTATTTCAGTTTTATTTATTTCAGTTATTTACTCCAAGGTTTACTTCAATACGTTTTAATTTAGTAGTAGTGAGAACAAGATATATCAAGTACAGTACAACACCGTCATAGACTCCATTATTAAAGCAAGCTCTAGCGATGTGGTTAAAAGGGACGATCCTGAAATCTCAGCTTGATGGGGCAAAATTGAAAAGAACATATTTGCAATTTGGTGAAGCGATATTGGAAGCAATGAATCTTATTTTGGTTTGAAAGAAATTCTTATTGAACCTGTTGAGAGGTAGTAAAGTAGTTTAATACCACATAATAACTGCTCTTCAGTTAATACAACCAGAGAGAGAAATTACCTTGCCTCTCCTTTACTTACTTTACTTAAATAGCCTTGTGAATTGAAGACTAGACCAATCAATGAACTGCTTCCGTTTCTTCACTTACAACTACATAATGAGATAATGTCTCTGACTGCTCACTGCCTAATGTGAAGTTGTTTCTGTGAGTGGCTGCACAACATGATGTCAGTTATGGTCCACTGTTTTGTAGTAGCCTATATGCTTAAGTGCCAGATATTCAGTTCTATTATCGTCTCCAAACTCCACATCACATCCAGAGATGAACAAAGATGAACTGATTTCCTGTCATGTTTTGTCATTATCAACAAAAGATTACCCAGCCTAGTAATTTCACTGTGTTTTAAATGAAGTCGTCCAGCTGGGTCATGACCCGGCTGTGCCATGATGTCATTCAACCTAACAGATGAAATTACGCAACGGACTGGCTGGCAGGAGGCTTTCACCAACACAGTGGTGAAGAGTAACACTCAGTGAGCCATAGGTTTCCATACGGATATACACAACCGTTTCATCTTCAAGAACACAAGAAGTGGGAACAGTGCAGATCAGTGCTTAATTTGTGCAGCCAAGAATCCGATTTTGCGCCCCGGCAAATGTCTTACTCAGAATCAGAGCCCCGGGCTCTAAAGTGCGACAACAACGCGTATTTTAAACTGGTATTAAACAACGTTACGTCCAGTGAACATTACAAGAGTAGGTGCGCGAGGCCGCGAGCCAATCAGAGCCTAATATGTAAATAGATACACGCACGCACACGCACGCACACACACACACAGACAGACAGACTGGAAGCTTAAAAAAATATTACAACGTCAACGTTTAGTTAGCTACTGATAGCAAGCCGACAAAACAGATTCACGGTTAACGTTAATGCAGCACAAAGCTGGCTTCTGGGCTGGCGACACGGAGGTAGGACAAGTTTACCCTTTTTCCTCCGCGGGGGGGGGGGGGGGGGGGGAAGGCGAGTTGAGCCCCGGGATCTCTTATTTTACAAATTAAGCACTGGTGCAGATCAATGGCAAAAGTAAAAATGGGACTAAAATAAACGGTCTTGTGGCTGTGAAATTATGTAGCCTACATGAATTGCCAGCTAGGCTGTGTGACCTCAAGCTGGTGTTCTTTGTCTAATGCCACATGCAGACAGTGCGTAAATGGCAGTGATCCCTGTTGCTTCTGATTCACTAATCCCTCTTAAAGAGTTGTAATGGGACAGCTGTGGAAAGGCCTTGCTGCATCAAGGATTATCTTCCCTACCTGCTGAAACCAGCCTGTGTAGATGCACCCAGCTAGTTTTAAAACCGGTTTCCCTGTGTCAAGAGTTATGTCCAGTTATGAACCCTGAGAGGAAGCTTAGACTCCAGCGGAGTAAATCATGTAATGTGATAGTGTTGCTAAAACAAGGTTACACACTCCTCCATTCAAGATCAGACTGGGGATAAGTGTCCAAGACAGTGATTGTGTCTGAAAGCTATGCTGCATGTTACTTACTAAATATATGCAATTGAAATAAACACATTAATGTACTGAACATTTCTGGCAGCTTAATGGTATTAAACTACGTGTTTTGAGCAAAATGCCTACACTATTTGGACAGTGTCAGTGACACTTTTTGCCCCTTACTCATTCTGAATGTGAATATTTTGAGGGCATTGGGGTATATCACATGCATAGGTGAAGAAGTCTCTGGACAGAAAATAGGGAGAAACAACCGCTCCAGTAAGAGAATTCAAATTGTGATGTCTGTTGGAGGAGTATGATGGTTCAGAGAACTTTCAGAAGTCATTGCAGAGTAAGATTTTTTTGAACACATGAAAAGACAACTGAAACATAAGCTACTACAGCAGCACTGTGGACATGACAGGACAAAGAGCACCCATGTCCTGTCCGCATGAGCAGACCTGTGGCTGGAGTCATGTGCTTCTTTACAGCTGGTGTGATCATGTATCTCCCGTCACAAACACGTCAACACCCACTAAAACATTATCTATCGTGGAATACTAGCCTCTCTTTTTGCAAATGTGCATTGAAATAGGCAATCATGAGTTTACACCTTGCTTGATAGAGATGCATAAATCACTTGACTGTTATAGTAAATTATTTAGCTCAGAGGTGTCAGTCTGGCTGGTGTTCTACCAGCTCAAGGTTAAAGTCCTCAGTCACACTAGTTAGAGTCAGAAGAGGCTTGACGGGAGATAAAAGTATATTTAGAAGGCTGGAATAATCCACCTCACCATGGAGTAATCCTGGTCCCTTCTTTGCAGTATGTCACTTGGACAAATATTCTGCACAACTATTAATGCATGTACAATAAATTGGTAAATGTTCTGACTTCTTAACAAATAGACATGCACATCTATTTTCAGCAAGCATTCCTTAGTTGAAACGTTACCAGCAGCTCAAACCCTCAGCTGACTTTGGCTCAAGGCAAACCACAACCCAGGACACCCCTCCAGCTCCAAGCTTGCATTTCAAAAGAGAATGCCAAAGGGTTTCCCATAGAAACAAGACAGGGGCAGACAGGACTGACAAGATGTCACTTACTACTACTACTACCACCACCACCACCACCACAGCATTACATTCAAAACCAGGCGGAAAATTCACTCAGTAGGTTGCCTTTATTTGCTTTTTCCGTCAAGATTCCTGTTCAGGGAATGACATTTCGGTAAAACAAAACAGGGGCAAAACAAAAACAGCATGGGCCAAGAACAGAGTGCTTAATAGATTTCCCCCAGTACAACTAGTAGCAATTACTAGTTGGTCCCCATAAATATTGGAGCGTTTTAGTCCTTCCAAATGTACAAGATATGATACAGTTAAACTTAACAACATGAACAGTGGACATACAAAAACAATTTAGAGGACTTTCTTAAGCTCGTCGTACAAGACCAGCACGAAAGCACCACCCATGCCTCTGAGAACGTTAGACCAAGCTCCCTTGAAGAAAGCCTTGCTACCCTCATCGCGTGCAATCTTCTTCCAGCAGTCCATGGTGCCACTGTACATGATGTCCGCTGGGGAAAAAAGAAAAAAACAAACAGACATTACACCTCCAATACAGTAAATACTTATGGGAAGCTCAAAATTATGCTTCATATTAAATCATTACCTCCTTTGCGTCCAGACTGCATCATCATACGACGACGGACAGTATCGAAGGGGTAGGACACAAAACCAGCGACTGCAGTCACAGACTGAGCAATCATCCAGCTTACAACAATGGGTGTGTTCTTGGGATCTGGAAGCATGCCTACAGAAGAAATATCAAAGATTAAACTCTCAGGCAAATGACTCCACTGAGAAAACAACTTCCAAGACAATGAGCTTCATAATGCATGACAATGACAACTCACCCTTAGCTGTGTCATAGACACCAAAGTAAGCGGCTCTGTAGATGATGATGCCCTGTACGGAAACACTGAAGCCCTGGTACAGACCCTTGATGCCATCAGACTTTGAGATCTTCACCAAGCAGTCTCCCAGGCCTTTGAACTCACGCTCCGCTCCACCTTTGCCGACATCAGCGGCCAGACGTGTTCTGGCGAAGTCGAGGGGGTAGACGAAACAGAGCGATGTGGCACCAGCAGCGCCACCAGAGGCCAGGTTCCCGGCGAAGTACCTCCAGAACTGTTTACGCTGGTCCACGCCATCGAGGAAGATCTTCTTGTACTTATCCTTGAAAGCAAAGTTGAGAGCCTGAGTGGGGAAGTATCTGATGACATTGGCCAGATTTCCTCTCCAGAATGAAAGGAAGCCCTGCTCCTTGGGGATACGGGTGATGCAGTCGATGATGCCCTTGTACTGCATGTCAACGGTGATCTGTCTGCTGGCATGTTGTACCTGCAATGAAAAAGATATTATAATGCATCAGTCAATCTTGACAGATAGTAGTCAATGTTAGCATTTGTAAAGTGGGAGAGTCTTGGGATCGTTAAAAAGCAGGTCTAGTTATCACTGTAGTTTGCAAAGTTTGATGCTTCCCTTTGCAAAACAAAACATTTCCCACCAAGTAAGAATGAACATTTAACACTCAACATCTAAAAAGGTGAACAACCCATTAACTTGTCAAAACTTGGATGACGGGCGAGGTGAGGTCGATTGACAGACTCATTTACTTCCACGCCGGAGTACAACTCTCACGATATCCATTCAATAATTCAGAGCCCCGCCTCCTTTTTGTGTTCCGAGGCCCAGCAGTATGAAGTCTTGCCACCCTTGTTGTGACCTTGGCTATTTGTTATCAGGCCTCCGCCATACTACCAACTACCACTGACGTGTATGATAGACACCTTTGAATTAAAACAGTAGATTAGATGATCACTTGAGTCGTTGCCCTTGTCTTTTCTAAGACTTTTAGCTCGCTACACGTTCGATTACGTAAGAGGTGGGCATGGCCTCGGTTTCGCTCATAGCCCATCTCTGCCTGGACTCACTGACTTTGATTTACCTTGTTCTACATTGAACTAACAAACACTGCAGCACGTTAACATTAGCCGTACATTAACCACAATACTCTCTTATCTCTTGACATATCCAGCCTCATCTGCCACAAAAAAATGAATCACCAACAAGTTAACGTTATTGCTAACGAATTTACGCTTAGCATTGCAGTGGCGAGGAAGCAGCAACAGTTAACGGCTATAACTGCCAGTTAGCCGTTAGCTCGCCGGCAAGACTAGAAAAAGTTTAACCGTCCTACTCACCTGGAGAAGAAGCTTGACTCTCTCGATGGGGGCAACAGCTGTTTTGGAGATGGCAGCGGCAATACCACCAGCCAAGAAGTCCTTGGCAAACGAAACGGCTTGTTCATTCATCTTCAGGTGTTATCAGATACCGTCCCGTTCAGACGTTTGACCGGTGGGGTATGCCGGTGGAGCTGAAATGGCTGAAGTCAAATGGGTGAGGGGATTTAAAAAGACTGTACGCGAGAAAAAACGTGAACCTCGTTTCTCAAGTTTCATTGGTGGATTGGAGAAGTAGGCGGGAACGACATATGCCCTTCGATTCAGATTTGGTGTTTTAGATCATTAGTCAAGTAAATCATAGCAAGGTCTGGTCGTTATCTTCACCACAAAACTAGCAAAGACTATTTATTAAATATTGTATTTGTATTACATCGCCACTCAACAGAATAGGGAGATACCATTATGCGGTAAGATCTTGTTTTTCGTCCGAGTTGGCTCAAGGTCGTGTCAAATAAATGTCAGCTTGAAGCAGCTGAGGCCCAAGGGCCTGAGCTATGGTGGGGAAAGGTCATCCCATCTGTTCATGTACCTTTAAGCGTCACTCAGTTTTTCAGTGTGGAGGAACACGTGATTTAATTAGAAAATGTATTCTTATCAAACACAGTATCAGAAGGCAAATCCAATCACATGAACTAAATACCAAGTCTGCCAATTCAAAATGTTTGCAGATGGCATGAGATGTTGCCCATGTTGTTAAATATCATCACTGGACAAAAAATATGGAGATGTCGCTAAAATGTCTATTTGAAACAAATAATATACATGTCTAGGTGGGACCGAGTGCACAATAATGGAGTACTAATAGAGTTGCATTTTATACTAGAGGGCAGACCAATGACTCCAAGGTAAATACCATGGTGGTGTGTGTACTGTTCATTCCTCCAAAATGTCCAGTCAAGACAAGTTATTTATATAGTCCCTACGTAATCACTACTGACTGAGGGGGCAGTCCTATAGGCCTTGAAAAAGAAGGAGTTAAAGAGACCATGAATTATACTTCAATGAGATCATAATTTATGTTGTGATTTGAAATACATTTCCATCTAAATCAGGATTTTCAAAACATACAAAAGAAAACATTTACAATGGAAAAATATGGCGCTGAGAGGAAATGTTGGAAGTGCATTGCTCCTGTCACAACACTTCAACGATTGTCTATAGCCTACTCAAATTGATCTGAACCATCACTATTTTACATTCTTCATTATACAACAGCTACAGCACCATCATACATTGGGCCTATTATTCAGCACCATCTTAACATCTCAAATCGCAGTCTACTTTCTGGATCCAGAGTGAGCACTTGCAACTATAGGCTATGTACTATACTATGGCACTATATCAATGCCACAATAATTTAAATAAGCCCCACAATAAATACTAAACTCTCAAGGCACATAATTAAAAAACATGTATATCATGAACAATAGTCATAGAAATACATTGAGGGCAATGTGAGGTTATCTGTGTGCTCTGTCTCATGCCGGGCTACGGCAACAGTATCAAGATTAATAATCAACAGAGATAATACTGTTAGAAAAAACAACTATGTTCTGAATGAGGTAGATCTTTGCTGATACAGTACAAATATGTGACTGAAGTATAACAACACACTTTCTATGGAGACATCAAATGCAATACAGAAATACAGTATATAAAATACACTTCAGTATTAGAATCCACCAAATACTCCTGACTCATCTTGCCAGTCCAGCTCTTGTTTTATATAACAGTGTGGTGAGCAGTCAATATCCTTCAAGACATCTGGCATGCATGGTTTCACCAGCGATTTCCAAAAGACGCCTGCTGTGACTGAAAGTTCCTGTTTTTCAAGTAGCGCTTCACCTCTTCCAACTCGCGAGGCCCCAGACTTTGGTCGACCCCTGGTGCGAGTTTGTAGCTCAGAGGTGAGACAATGTATCCATTGCGGTAAAGGCAAATCTGCTTACACATCTCGAAGCAGGTGAAAAGAAGGCCGAAGTAGGGAACAATCTGTAAAGGAATGACAAGAAGTTGGAAAATAGAGAAGAGTGCATTTGGGAATAATACCCAGATTTGTCATCAATTAAATTATTATTGCACTTAAGCACCTTGTCCATGTGTAGACCTACACAGACATGGTTATGATCTGGCTTGGGCAAGACTAAAAGCCAAACAGCATGATGTTCATACAAATTACTACCAACTTTGTATTCACTCAGATAGACTGCTCGTGAGAGACTGTAAAAAAATGTACAGCGATCATTAAATGACATTGAAGCTGAAATATGAGAGTGGAGCATGCTGTTCCAGAGACAGACTTTGCTCACCTAGCTCACGATGTTCATGCTATGAATTACAGACAGAACATTTCTTTCCAAGCCCCTCCCCCCTTAAGTTTGGGACATGGGTTACAATTCTTTCACTGTAATGAAGACTGTTTTGAAGCATGTGTACTCTCTGTAATTTATTTCGGTTTCTATTGCTTGCCTGTAACACAAGCCAAAGTAGGACTGAATAATAGAGAATCAAGAAAACACTAGCCACATCAATGATACAAGGTATAATTGGGTTTAAGATGGCTACTGAATAAACGTAACATGTATGATGAATCATAGCTAATATAAAAGTCAGCCTACCTTCACTGTATTGGCGGTAAAGCCATTCCATAGTGAGAGGATGCCCTTGTTTTTGACCACCTGTATGAAACAGTCCATCATTCCATTAAAATGGACATCAGCTCCACCAAAGTGGGGAAGACGGGGACTCTGGGCCTGAGAAAAGAATAAATGTGGAAATAAATAGTGATGAATCAGAAATATGTCATAAACTGATGCATTTCGTGTGATTTGTGGCAGATGTAATATACATACAATGTCAGCATTCAGCACTGGATTGATAAAAATGCTGTAAAGCAAAACTGACACTGCTGTCTCTATTCAGGAATGGAGACCAACAGGTACTTGCATTGTTTCTCCATTTTACATGTGGGTACATCTACTAATTTAATGAACGTGAGCGCTTCAACCTTTAGTAGTGATGCACCAGCACAAATGAGCTACTAAATATCTGGATTAAATGGATTAAGATGACAATCAATGGTCCGGGATATTAAGTCCTATCAAGACATGAGTCACATGGGACCAACACGTCATAAATGCTGATCTTTTGCTTTAAAAGATAACAAAGCGAAAAACAATGAGTGATGAGGTCAGTTAGATACAATAGACAACAGTGATACACAGGATGAGAATTGAATCAATTAAAACTGTGTAAGGGAACTAATACGTGTGACACATGACTGTGTTGCTTGCAGTAGTAAAACATTACTCGACTTTTACTGTGTGATACAATCACATTGTGTGCCCTTCTCTTAACAGCAACCACTGTACAGGCTATTGACTTAAATGACTGCGATGTGAAAGAAATGTCTCTCTAGCCTGAAACCACACCCTCAGCCACACCGTGCTAACTAGTGAGTTAAACAACACTTAGCCTAAACCATTACCCTAAGCCTCTGCAAACATCCTTATTGATCTTTTCTATCATCTATTCCTGCCTGACATTTATTGTTTCGCTCTGAACCTTCATCTGAATAAGCTGAACCTATAGCCGAAAACCTAAATTAAATAGTTATGTGGGGAACTTCTCTTTATTGTAAGGTGATGCAGCTTTGTTGGTGTGATGAACTGAATATACATGACGCTCAGCTTGCCTGCTGTGTGATAGTAACTGGCTATCTTTGGAGAACTTATCTATAGCTTCTGCAGACCCAGGACGACATTCACATTCTCAGCTGCTGTTAAACCTTGTGGTAGCTAATAATAGGCTGATGAAACCGGATGTAGTATTGTGCCCTTTGCAGTCCTATTGGTCCCCATGTGTCCTCGCAAAAATACAGAATATGTCTCATACATGTGAGGGAAACACTGTGCAGAACAAGCACCACCAAGCACGTTTCCCATCTACAACTATATCATGTGCATATTGCAAATTTACACAGGCTAAATCTGTTTGCAGGCAAGCCACTACTACTGTTTTGAATGGAGAACTTGTTCCCATGTTCCTAAACATTAAGTGACCAAATAAGGGAATGCATCATGTAGCATGTTGAGAGTGCCCCCTTACGGACAAAAAGTGGTATTACAACCAGCACAGAGGTGTACTGTGCACTGTATTTACAGTCATTTCAAAATACTTTCATGCAAGAATGATGAGTAACAATAGTCGATATGCAGTAAACAGGATGGCCTAATAGTGACTTACCTGCATCTTCCGTTTTACAGTTTCAAAGGGGTAGGAGAGGGTTTGAGCCACTCCTGCTGCGAGACAGCCATTAATGAAGTTCTGGAGGGAAGTGAACCTAAAAGGAGGCTCCTGCCACAGCTTGTCCAAGTTCATGTAGACGGCATAGCAACCAAGAGAGAAGGGAAACGCACCTGTAGAACATGAAGTGTAAGTTAAAAAAATGTAACATTGCTGTTATAGTGTAATACATGTTACTGTAATATGTACTATCAAAGACTGGGAGGCTATAGGTGAAATGACTGTAGAGAAGGATAGAGATGCTTCTCATAAGTGATAAGACACCAGGATTACTTGGCCGCCAGCTCTATATAAGGACCAGCCCAGCGACAGCGAATGAAATATCCATAATTTCTTCTAATCAGTCAACCTATGTAAAAATCCCCTTTCAAAGTATAGTTCTTCACAACAGCGTTGATGCTTAATATCTTAAACTTGCATGTGTACCTAGGACTGTGAGTGAGAAGCCCCTATACAGAGCAAGAAGTCCTTCTCTCCTGTAGATCTTTGAAAGAGTGTGAACTACTCCAATGTATGTGGGCTCTTTGCAGTTCTGAACAATGAGCCTCGTCTCTGCCACCTCCAGAGGGTATGTGGCCAGGGCAGCAGCTACACCAGCCAGTCCTCCAGCGAATATGGCCCTCCACTGAGAGATGTAGCCCAACTCATCCATGTGAAGGTGGACTATCCTGGACACAGAAGAGGGCAAAATGAGTAACACTTAGTAGCAGGGAAAGTGATGATCAGACAGTATCTCTATCTTTCTTGCTTGTTTGACATATTTAGGTTGTTAATTTAAAAATATAATCAATCAAGCCTCAGTCAGCTGAAATATATCATCACAAATGTCTTTTATGGTTACTAATTGCTTCACCGACAGAGCGATTGAACTCAGGGTTCCCACGTTCGCTTGGGACATCAAATTCAAGGACTTTTCAATGACTTTCAAGGTCTTGGTTGGTGTTCAGTCAAGTTGAACAACCTAAATTGGCATTGGTATGTTTCGGGGTAAGACATGACTTGATGATCATGATTAAGAAATCATGGTAAAAAACAATCATTTTAAAACTATCCATCACAGGGTTTTCCTCAGGATGTGAAGGGTTTATCATAGGCTGGAGAGAGGTCCTGAGGCATATTGATGAATTTGTGTGCTATAGTTTAATTTAAAAAGTGCTGTCAATCCCCATCCACTTATTTTCAAAAACTTGTATTATTCTCAAATACTCAAGGCCCATGAGAACACTGTGAATCATGCCATGTGTGTGAGAGAGACATGAAGTGAGACGCCTTCCTCTCTGGAACATTGTGTACAGATCAGCCGCTTTCCTGGTATGGGTGTCCTGAAGCATGAGATAAGCTATCTAGTGACAACTGACGCTACACTATAGTCTACGGGCGGTAGACAGTCAGTTTATGAATGTTGAATTGCACTTGTCAGATCCACTACTACTGTTTGTTTTTATAAATCATGCTGTCGGAAGAGCAGCTTGTTGCCCTGCAGTGACACCCAAATCGCCTGAGCAAAGAGGAGCCTTCTCATTGGCTAAAAATGGAAGGCGCGTCTCATACGAGAAACAGGAAGTGTATCTTTAGCTTCAGGCTAGGCTAGGTAGGCTAAGATTGCGGTACTGTAAACAGACTATTAAAACTATTTCTGATATTTTCCAGTCAGTCAAAACTACATATAGCGAATCCGATGGCCTTTGATCCAGGTTGATAAGTGTCCTCGTATGTTGTAGCTACTGTTCAACACACACAAGTATGCTAAGTTAGTCAACATCAGCTGACTTGCTAACCTAACGTAAACACTACTGTTAGCTAACTAAGTTAGCTAATGTTAGCTGCAAAGCAAAACTCAGGAAAACAAACACAACTATCAGTTTCCCTGATTGCTACAATAAGAAACAAAGCAATCGGCGTTATAATATATCCTCATATGAAGTTACCTACTTTTTATATGTTGTCAAATGAACTGCGCTGTAGGGGAACAATCGGAGACAAGAGACGAGATTTCCTTTCCAGAATCCTCGAAGTCCCTCATTCTGGTAGATGAGCAGAAAACTTGAGCAAAAACCTCTATTGCAATGAAAAGTGCCGACTTGACTTTTAATTTTTACTACCTCCAAAGGCGACGTGACCGTTTTACTGAAAAATCCGGCAAAACCAACGCACGAAAAGCTTTGAGAACTTGTCAATCGATTGTCTCTTTTAATTGTTGCCATAACTAGCACAGTCAAACCTGTTTTTTCTTCCTCAGGGGAACTCAATTTTCTTCTAGGGACGGGGCAGTTGTTTATCTAGACATCTAAATGTAGTTCTCCTATCCTGCCAGAGCCAGCGGTGTTGCGTGACATACACGTCACTCCAGTGCTGTGTGGAACCGTGTGCATAAGAAGCTGAAATTCGAGCAACAGCCACTAGATGGCGGTGTTCGGCTCAGTTTTGGAGCTTGGAGCTGGCCTGAGAGGGCAGAGCCATGGTGGTGTGGTTTCAGGCCGAAAACCCCTCCCCCAATGGAACCCCACTTTAGGGAACCACTGGTTTTAGAGACAACTTTGTCACTATAGGTGGCGCAATACTCCAACTTTTTGATTTGGCTTTATGGCAACCATGCTCATATGGGATGGTTTGTTGTGACAATTGAATTAAGAATGTTTAAGGTGTCATTTTCCCCAACTGCATTAAGGATGAGTTTAGAGAGATAAACTCAAAATACAGGAAAAGGAAACACTCATTCAAGACACTGATTGACATCCAGTATTCTCATTTATATCCATTTTAATCTGAATATCTTGTTGAACTTCCCCACAAGTTTCCCATATTTGTAGACTTGTTTATATAAAGTCTGCTCTCCATTGTGTGCCATTCTCATTGCAGTGTATGTGAAGTCCTCATACCATGTGTGTTAATATGTACTGTGAAACTGTAAATTGTCAACATTTTTCTGCACCAGCTAGGCAAATTCTAGTGCATCAGCTGTACGTGGCAATCAAAGTGATTCTGATTTACTGTATAACTCTATTTCTCAGCAGGGTTTTGTTGTCCCTATCCTGTTTCAGCACAGTGTTTGTTTTCTGCCTGTCTTTGCCTGCCAGGAGTGCCTCCCTTCCCCTGCTGGGCTGACAACCTCAGATGCATGCGAGGAGCCCACCTCCTGTCTGCGGCTGGACCACTTGGCTCCCTCACAAAGGCTTCTGGAATAACAGAGTCCTCCAGAGGAAATGACAGCCTGTTCAAAAGAGGTTTGCCTCATTCCCGCTCTAGCTGCCTACTGGGGGTGGAAAAGGGTGTGGTTGTGTGTGAAAGGGATACTAGCTTTCACCTCTGAAAACTCAATATGTAATCTTGATGCAATAGAGGTTATAGTAATGATTTTTCAAAAGGAAGTGCAGAGCTTGTTACGGCTCCCTGAGTTGCGCAGACACCAGAGGAATAAGGTCAGAAGTAAACTCTGAATAGTAATTTTTGTCAGAGATGGATAGGATCTCTTTGAAACTTCCAACTCACATTGCAGTAATAGAAAATCAATTAAATTTAAAGACGAGCCATGGTTTGGCATGACAAGATGGCTTAGAACTGGAGAATGGCACAGTTGGAATAAGGATTGTCTTTGCTCCTAAGAGCAATAAATAGACTTAGTGCTTCCTTTGAAAATGCTTTCTGAACCCCCTTTGATCTCACTATCATATGCACGTGGTTCCTAATACAAGAGATAATGGAACAGCTTTCTTTAAAGATAAGCGGTGTGATGTGTGCTCACATGCTGCATCTTATCAATTAGTGCCTGAGCAATCTAACAGGACACCTAGAGTCTGTTGCCACTCTGTCTCGACGGTCCCTTAGTGTCATGTGCTGTCCTTCCTCTGCCCTTCACATTGTCATTGCCTACCACTATTTGTATGGAATACAGATAGAGTACTGCCTTCTTCCTGTATGTATATTCCCCTCCTGCCTTCTCCCTGAATGAGGATTTCCTCCACAGAGTAGTGCGGGAGCTGCCTGCATGTCTTTGTGTCTCAGGGACTGGCACATAGCAGCAGGTGTAGGCTGGCCAAGCCATTGTCATGCTCGGGATGTCATGCGCAAATCAACCCTTGATCTCCCACTTTGAAGTGAAGTGCTGAAGGACCTGACAAAGTGGTCTGTCAGTCAACAGAGGGCGCCTATGACCAGTGAAGATGCAACCGAGGCCAGGGTCCCCATCCTCCTCACAGACTGGTGCCAGGCTCACAGACTGCTGCAATAAAATTCTCACCTCATTATCTAAGACAGTCACATCACAGGCCTGTGTTGGCAGGGGAGGGGAAGGGGAAGAAAGGGTGGGGGTGGGGTGGGCGAGAGTAGGGGGGGTGACTTGGTGAGAGAAATAAGGCATAAGCACAATTCACTGTGGCACTATGTTGACACCTCTGGGCAGAAAAGCTCCGGCCAAACTGCCACACTCTCTGGCCCACTTTACAGCAGCGGGAGACTTCTTATGCACAGCAGCCCAATTTTGAATGAATGGTTTCTGTAATGGGTCAACTGTGAAAGGTTGCCAGTGATTGTTAGGAATAGTCAACACAATTTTGCACCTCATTATTGGGACGGGTCTTTATTACAAGAACATACACAGTGTTATAATCTCAGCCCTGCAGAACAATAAATGTGTATCTTAAATCCTAAAATGCAATACATAAAATACTATCTACAGAAATGTGTTGCCTTAAGTCGTGCACTTGTGTAACAACACAACAGTAAATTATATCAGCTTGTGATCCATACTAACTCTTTTTCATCTGCAGTAACACTGCAGTGAAACTGTACATTTATTGTTTATTGTACATTGACTTTTAATTACAGCTGTGAGGATTACCAAGAAAATGCCTGTCAGCGCAAATTAGTGTGAATTTTGACGACAACTGAATTTGTCTTAAGAATGATTTTTCATTGTGGATGAAATTTGTGTTCATTTGCTTGTGAAGAACATGACATATTTCTTCCAATGTCCAAGACTACTACGTTTCAGTGACCAGCAGTCCCATTGTCTGTGAGGAGAACTAAAAGCTCTGGGCTCCTGGCAGCTGGTGTCCCCTTATCTTCCCATGTACAGCCAATAAATCAATATCAAATCTAAGGCACAGGAAGCCAGATGGCCTTCCCACAGACCCTCAACCCACCAAGTCAGAGCCCTCTCAGGGCCGCCATGGCTACTGTACCGCTGGTGCATGCAACAAGCCTTTGAAGACATACACATTCAACAAGGAGGCCATGAATGACTAAAGGGAACAAATAAGCTGTTACGACTCTGGTCAAATCAGTGTTTGTGTTTCCATCCACATCAAAGGCTCCAGTCTGTTTGATATGCAGCCCCCACACCTTGATGCAAGCCACGTACAGGTAGCGGGGAGGAGCAGTCCGTTGAGAAGAGAGAGGCTCATGTGGTTCCTTCTCAGCCCCGGCTCGAGGGCAGTTGACCCAGACGAAGGGTCTGGTGGTGTCTCCTCTTCCCCAGGGAGCAATTGCCCTCTTACACTCATCACTAGACACAGTATTTATTGGGTGGCCTATTGATTACATTTTACACTCTTAAGGAATATTCACAGGGATTTCTAACAGCACTTCCAAAAGAATACTACATGATATATTTTTTAAGTTTGAAATTAAAATAATACTATACTCTTCCATTACCTTAAGTCACCATGACAACTGTGGAAAAGACAGCAGAGAGACAAGGGAGTGTCTAGTGGATGGCTCGGAGTAGGGTCAATGAGGTCACTTACCTAAATACATCCCGCCAGACTCGTCTTGATTTCTGTGTAGGCCAGGGGTCAGGTTAAACAGTAGTTTGATTGAATGGCTGTTCACAGGCCAGTGTGAAATGCCAGCTCTATTGCAATGTGGGAGCTGGAAGGAGGGGGCTACCCTAGCCTTTGTGTGGCCCACAGTCTGAGAGCACGGACCCATTGTTAGAGGCTGAGCGGCCAGCCCCTCAGACTCTCCTCATCCTGCTTTGTCTCAAGCGACGTGACCATTTCCTTCATCCAGGTCAGGGCAGGGTCGTGACTTTGGACACCAGTCCGTGTCTGTCTGCCCGGTCAGCACACTCATAAATGCACACGACACTGAGACAGATGTACCGTTGACACATTTCAGTGGGCAACCTGTAGCCGTCAGAGCAGTTTTGAGCCTTTTTAAAGTCAGAAGATAACAGCTAGACGATCAGTGGCAAGCCCGACTCAAACTCACAGACGGATGAAACCTAATGGAAACCAGTGACATCAACAAAAAATGAAAAGAAAGCCAGACATGTGACCTTTTTATGTGTGGACAAACCAATTAAGATTCAAATCGACCCATGTAAATGTATGATTCAATACAATGATGATTAATATAACTCGCATGGTCAAAGTGAGAGATATCCCACTTGTCCTAATAGTGAGGGTGTAAAACACAGTACTGTATACATGGAGCTGAGATAACCACTTAGTTGCCCCGAAGTGGTGAGTTATGCAACTGAGCAGGGTCAGAAGAGTGAGCAGCACCCTCCCTCTATCCTCAGGCTGGACCTGTCTTATCATGGCGTGCCCCTTATGGTGATAAGAAGAGGAAAGGCCAAAGGGCCATAAGGAGCAGTGTGCATGGTTCAGGTCAACACAGTGTGAGCAGGCTGGGCTCAAAGGGGGGAGGGAAGGTGGACAAGAATATTATCTGATAAGAATCACCCAGGTCTTTTGATCTCTGAGGGCCTGATACTGGGCTACAGGGTGTCATGCTGGGTGGACGAGCAGAGCGACATGGCAGGTACAAACAAGCGAGCCCTTGAAGATCATCTGGGGCTAAGTATAGTCAAACAGTTACACAGAGAAGACTGGAAGGTCTTTTGTAGCACACACACACGTACAAACACACACTCTTCTTTCTCGTTGTCTTAAGGAGTTCACACTAAAGGAGCATTCTTAACATGTTGGTCATCATTTTATATGGGAAAGCATGGACTATGCCTTAGTTGTTGATAGAGCTGGCTGGTAAATTCCTCGCTAATGATATCATTTTAAAAAAATAACACAGAACATAACTGTTGTACGATGCAGTAGATCTTTGGCAATTTACGCCACAAGGATAATCAGGCAATAATATCAGCGAAAATCAACAAAACAGCCCCAAATTATGAGTCTACTGGAGAGAAACTTGAATGTCACCGTGTGGCCCAATGGGCTTTGCCTCTTACTGATTTAGAACTGTCATGTGGCGGCCAGACAGGGCCAGGGGCTGGTGCAAGCTGTGACCTGAACCAAATGCCTTGTTGTCTCGTCCAGGGAAAGATGGAGGGATTTTTGCCTGCAGTGGCCAGAGTGGGGGTAGTGAGCTGCCTGTAGAGTTAATGTGTCCTTGGTTTCCCCTTAGCAACAGTTAAGCGATAGAGCAGATATTCACTGCACCTGTGTCTAAAGCCTCTCTCTCTCTCTCTCTCTCTCTCTCTCTTCTCTCTCGCCATATGTGTGTTTGTGCAGTAGAAACAAGCCCCAGTACATAATAATACATAATACTAAATAATAAATGCAGTTATTTTACAGAAAATCAGATGTTGTTATAATGACAACGTTTCCACGATTTGGTGTTTTGATGTTGGATTGTTTTTTTTCAGTGTGAGCAAACTGTCAAGCTGTGTAAATTGAAATATCATCCACCCCATATCATTCTCCACCTGACGGCAAATTCAAACATTAGGGTTATGGATTAGATCTGTGTCAGTCCTTTTTTATTTGTCCTTACTCCACATCAAGCTAGGACAATGAGAGCAAGGTATCATTGGCCTGTTACATCCACGCTCCAATTAAAAGAATTAAGATGTAAGAGGCCTTCATTATCAGCTCTCTCTTAAGGACATCAAAGGCCCTGGTGGAGTGAGAGTGCAGCTGCCCTGATGGTGTGAGTTTCTCCTCTCTCACTCCAGAGGATCGTGTTTGTGTTTAGGATGTTTACTGATCCCAGGAAAGACAAACAGCCTCTTTCTTGTTTGTAGGTGCCCTAGCTCAAACAGAGGGCCGTGGGTCTGTTCTGTGTGTGTGTGTGTGTGTGTGTGTGTGTGTGTGTGTGCTTGTGTGTGAGAGAGAGAGAGAGCGTCAGGATGTACTGCATTGTTAGCTCGGTGTTTATCTTGTCTCTTTCTTTTCACCTCCCTTCCACCATTTCCCGTCAGAAGTCAGACCAAATCCAATGCTGTGAAATTCAACTTGCATTACCGTGCTGTTAAAATAAAAATACCTTCAAACCTAGTCATTATAATTAATTGAGTGGTTAGAATAAATGATGCCTTTGAACAATTGTGCACAATCCTGTCTTCAGGTGACACACACACACACACACACACACACACACACACACACACACACACACACACACAAGAAAACAACAATTAATGATTTGTGTTATGTTTTATTTATAAGGTGTCAAGTCATTTATTAGAATTAAGTAATTGAGTTCTGATACTTCATCCAACCACATGGTGTCACTCTTACTCATCGAGACTGACAACCATAGCAGAGTCCTCAAAACGTCCCAGAAGGTCCATTACCATCCCACATTGTGGTAAACATTGTTGTAAACAAATGTAAAATGGCTGAAAGTGACTATGAAATGCAAGCACTGCAGTTGATATGTGATATGTGTGCACGATAAAAAAAAAACAGTTTACTTTTTAGGTTGATATAATATTACCGTACATCGTAGGTTAAGCAGTATCAGAATGAATTGAGTTCCATTCAAATTCAATAAAATAAACATTCAAGCAGATTATATTCTAAATATGTCTATCTTTATTTTGGTGATTGTTGTCTTGGTTGTTTACTTCATGGTGATCTCTGAAATACGTTCATTACCTTTTTTATTTAGGCAGTATATGAAGAATATAATTTGAGGGGTGAGAAAGGTTAACACAAATGATGGCGTGTATCTTCCTAACTAACCTTACAATTCAGGTAAAACTGAGTGAAAAATAGCATCCCTTCCTTCCCCCGTTATAAAATATAGCTTAATCAAGATCTGTACATACTGCCTCAATGGAGTGTCTCATCCTGTGAGCATGTGTCAGCAAATGTCACTTTGTATTTAGGTTTCCCTCCAGATCTATAAATCATGGGGGAAACAGGCTTTCACACAGTGATTTTATGGCACAGGGACTTCCCTTCCACCCAGAGCTGCAGGGGGTATGGGGCCTTACACTGTTCATGTACCAAAATCCTTTTAACTGGCACAGTGCCAAAGGCAGTATTATTAGCTTATGATTTTTTATTTGGCATCTTTCAGGTGTCTACTTAACGTCATGCATTAGGGTAGAAAGACCCTGACATACTGTGACTGGACAAATCTGGAGTTTGTAGGCAATTTTCCATGTGCTGTTAGGCAAAAGGTCATAAAATTGATTAATTCAAATGTCATCAATGAAATCAATGCTTGTAAACGACATTAAAGAGTAGATTCCAATTACACACATTGGTAAGCACAAATACCAGTGGCAATTATAATAATAAATATAAACACAGCCAGGCTATTAAAGGTCACATATTATTAACTCACATTTTATTAACTCATGTTTTTATTATTTCGGTTATGAACAAGAAAAACGCGCAGTGAATTTAAGCCTAAAAGCTTTTATTTTCCTTTTCATAAACGAATCAAAATTACTTTTAGGGTAGGTGCTACACAGTAGACCCTCTTATAAACTATACCAGACTAGTGAGACAAATTACTAGACCATTAAGGCTAATGGTAGGTTACATTGTAATAGTTACATAAAGGTGGATTGGTGTAGTATTTAAATAATGGATGCAAGATTAGGCTAATGGTGGTTATTTATGTGGACGGGTAGACTGGCAATAAGCAATTTCTCTTCTCAATGAACGAAACCGCAGTTGTGCTCTAATAGAGAGCGCGCTGTGAAACACCTGCGGACTTCCTGTGGTGAACGTCAGACTTTGGCTTGTTTGTTGTTCGAAACTGGGACCGTCGCCCAGCCCTCGCCTGTAGGACGAACTACACCTGAGCCGGCGTGTTATGATAATTCAACGACAGCAGTGCGGTAAAATGAGAAACTTGGGCATTGGAGACGTTCGCCTTTCCTAGGAGTGTCTTAAATGTGTTATTCATTGAGTTTCCAGTGATCTCTTTGTTTTAGGTTTTGCTACTTCCGGGAGAAAAAAAGACCTTCACAGGTAAGGCGAGTTTCGGTCTCGGCGCGAGCAAATTCTGCTACTTTATCTAAGCAAATAGCAAACAAAGGTTGGTTTCGTACTTTGAGCGTGTACCAAGCCCGCATAGCATGGCGGGACTGTATGTGTTGTGTTGAAATTCACGGTAATAGAGGTAAGGTGTGCGGCTCTCACAGTAGGTAATGTGCTGAAGGTGAGCCGTACCCCGGGTGAGAGTTGTGAGTGTGAGCCAAGAGGTTTTGGTCATCTGATTGTTACCCACATAATGTAACTTTTATGGCCTCTTCTATCAGTGGGATCTGTCAGGTAGGTGTAGCGATAAGGACCAACCCAATTGTCATTGGCTGACAGTGGGGACATTGAATTATTTATGGTTCTAGTGACAGCACAATTTGTCATCCAAGTAGCGTCCTTGCTGTGGTCTAGCTACAGTGTGGATGTTTTTTTTTTTTTTAAGATAGTGGACATTTGAGTTTTTGTCAAAAGGGGTGTATATGTATATATTTGTCACAATGAGGCAGTATGGATCAATACTTTTGTTAGGTTTGGAAAATCCAGGCTCCAACCTCCCTTAATTGATCACATTGATCCCTTAATTAATAACAAGCTTCTTTGTTAACATCACCATTCTGTCCTTGAGAAGTTAGTGTCATGATCCATGGTCTTGGACTAGATTGAGATTTTGTTTGTTATATGTGTATTATGTGATTGTTGAGAGTTTCAGTGACGTGCACTGTGAGAAACTGGAGAGCAGGCCTTTTGTTTGTGATGAATTACTCTACCTCTTGCTCTTTATGCTGAATAGAATGGGATCTTAAAGGAATCCTTGGCTGAAAAGTGAATGCGATGGGTGGCGTTTGAGCCCAGTTTGGTATGCACAGGCAGTGGTCCGCCACTGTCCAGTGGGAGGCTTAGATGCCCTGTGAATACGTGGTTAGTCTCCATGTGTTTCTGTGGGCCAGACACTGGTGCCATGCACAAGGCTACACAGTGAGGCTGAGAATCATGCTAGTTTGGTGAAATGTGTGAATGTGCATGTTGGGCAAGAGCTGGAGTGGTTAGCAGTGTTGGGAATGATAGTTTTAATGGTAAATTCATGTAAACTGGTACATTAAAACAAGTTTTTCCTTTTTTTCTTATTGCCTTTTGTGTTTATAGCAGCATTGGCGCATTGGTGCATTGTTCAGTATCTTGTTCAAATAATGCTTGAAACCGATGGCCTAAAAATTTAATGAATAAGGGGAAACTATTAAAACTACTAAAACTATTTTAGACATAACAGGGTACTCATCAGAAAACATATCCATCAGGTAATCCCCTTACACAAGCTAACACATCATGTTGCCATAAAAATGTAATATGAGTTATGTTCCAGCTCCTCACTTGGTAATGCAGCACCCAAAACGCTGATTATTAGGAGTCACTCATTTCTGGGTAGCAAGTTCCATCTATTTGTGTATTATTTGTGTTGTTAATAGTGACAGACGCTGGCTGGAGGTAGAGGTAGACATGACACAGCTTCTGTCTGACACAGTATCACAGGCAAGGGGATTTTCTGTCTTGGCCTCACCTGTGTTCACCGAGGGTGTGGCTGCCCATGTGACTCACCCATATCAACCATCTGAACAAGTGATTCGGCTCAGCTATTAGAGAATGCCACGTCTGGTAATCCTCTCTGAGACTAGAGGACACTTAGGGCCTTAGAGACATTTCCCTAGAAAGCTTAGAAAGTCACATGATGGCAAGGCATTTGATTTGGATAAGGCATTCCTCCATGAAGGTCAGCGGTTGTGAGCAGATATCGTTTGTTAGGCTCCTAAACCTTTAAAATGTATTGCAGCCTATCCAATGCACGATTATCTTATTGTGGTAGTTTCATAGACCTGAACACATAAAATGTTTCATTACGTTTTGGATTCCACTGAAAGTATTTTCTTAATCTGGAGTGCAGTAAGATTAGGCTTGATCCATATCTGTGAAACTGACCTTCTGCTCCTTGTTTCGTTGGCATTACCTCACGCCATTTACCTCGAAGAAACTGATTTCATGCTTTGTGTAATATCAACACTGAAGGATTAGATTATTAAGGATTAGAGTAGATTACACTAAAATCCATAATGAAAGCTTTCAATTCTTTGTATCATCATAATAATGGACAAGTCTCCATTTCATACGGAAGATCACAAGAAAGACGAGTATCTGTATTGATTTGAGACCAGCCTGCTGAACTGTGTGTGCCTCTTGGAGAAACACAGCCACAACATCATAAACCACTGTAGTAGTTTAGTGGTAGTGGACATTGGCACGTAGACATGGGAAGCAGGAGGCCATCCATCATGTCCAGGGTCACTGCATGTCTCCCTGTGTAGCTGTCCATTCCTCTAATGAAGACATGTGCTCCATCCTAAATAAAACCCCAAGGGTCCTCTCTCTGGCCAGCTGGGCTTGTTTGATGTTGCCCAACCATTGGACGCCACCTCCCAATGCAAATAATATACTTTGCATTGGGAGGTGGCGTCCAATTAAGCCATAAGAAATTTGATTACTTGTCTGCAGTTTCATCATTGAAATTCTAAATACGCTTTATTGATAAGAGGAGGAGCCGTGCCCTTTTACTTGGGCAACATAGCGTATTTAATCTAGTATTTTGTTGGATTAATGTGTCGGCTCACATTCCTCCCCCAACAACAAGGTCGTGTGAATTCCAAAATAAATGGAGCACAGCCTAGTTTCTTGTGTGCTTCCCTCACTATGTTACAGGATCCATGACCCCTATCCATTACAAGAATAGGTATCGCTGGTGCAAAGTAAAAGAAGCTGTGAGAGAGAAGGCCTGCTTGACCTCAGCCAATGCGTGTGTATGTGCGAGTGCATGCATGTGTGTAATCGGTGTGTGTGTGTTTTACCTGTGGTAGTGCTACATCAGCAGCCCGAGCCCCCTCCCACACACACACACACACACACAGACCTCATGAATTGACGGAGGCAGAATGAACGCTTCTCCTCTCAGCTGAGCTCCTCTCTGCCTCGTCACACCAATTCCCCTCTGCATTCCTCACACTGGTGCAGTGGGGGCACATACACATGCACACAAATATGCTCTCTGTCACTGTCTCTCTCTCCTTCTCTCTCTCTCTCTCTCTCTCTCTCTCTCTCTCTCTCTCTCTCTCTCTCCCCCCCCCCCCCCCCCCCCCCCCCCCCCCCCCCCCCCCCGACACACACACACACACACACCACTGATGGTGTGCTGGAGAGCAAGGCTCTGGTTTCATTCAGGCTTCAGGCAGCCCGCACAGCTGCTAGGTTAGAGTCTCGTGTTTGCATGCAGTGGCTGCCGGGCGCTTGACAACACAGATACCATCTCGGGTGAGTAGCTCAAAGCTAATGACGAGAAAGATAAAGCAATCATTTTATACCTGAAGTCTGGGCTCAGGTCACAAAGACCAGGGAATGCAAGGCAGTGCTTGAATTAAGGTACTGTTCCCTTTCGTCCAAAGGGACATTCATATTGTGATTACGTGTAAAGGTGTCAGGTGTTACTCCTCTGTCTGTTAATGATGAAATGATGCTTCCTTATGTAGTATTTGTTTCATGTTTTTATCTAGATTGCTGAGGTTTGTGAGATCTGATTGAGTTTAAGTGTAGGTTTAGACTGAATTTATGAGATGTCAGTTCGAACTGATTCATTTATTTGTTCATATGTGGAGTAAGTGGCCAAAAGTTCCTCCAAAGAATGCATTCTCCTAATGCGCTCTCCTTATGAGAGGGAATTAGAGGAGATTAGGCGCTGCACAGAGGGATGCAGACCGCTGCTGATTGGGCGCAAGGGGGTCATTAGTGATGGGGATTGCATTCTGGCCAGTTCATTCAAAGTTCTTATTCTCATGTAGTGCCTTGCTTTGTTCTTTCCCATTAGTAGGGGTTTGACTTTAGTCCCTTTTCTCTTTTCATGGAGTTTAGCTCTTTTAATAAAGTGCACAGTGACATTTAGCTGAGATGAGAATTCCCTTTGTCCCTCAGGAAACTAGCTGAGAGGAAACAGCTGCAGCTTTCTGCCATATTGCTGCTCTGTGGATCTGTGTCATTTCCTGTGGAGCTGGCCGGTATGAGTAGGAAAAGTCCAACTTTAGCAGTAGACTTTATGGTGTTTCTCTCTCAACAGAAAACCAAAATGAAGACACGAAGATAACGGGATGGACAGTGGATAATTTTCTCACCTTCATCACTGGAACGGATTAAATTTGGGATGTACTCACATGGACCTATTGAAATAAAGTAGACACAGTTTTCAAGGAGAAAAGTGTGGGGGTATAGAAACGGACGTAGATCTCTTCCTGTGCAACAGAAGAAGTTTGGGCTGAGGTCCCTCAGCCAACGGCCATGACAGAGCCTAAGGTTCCCAGCAATAATTGTACCGGAGGCCTGACGTGGGCGCGGGTTTGTAAGGAGTGTGGTCAGCAACACGAGGGCCAGGACAGCCACTTGTATGAGTACCAGGATGAAGTGGACGATGAGCTGGTGTGCCACATCTGTCTGCAGCCCTTGCTCAGGCCTATGGACACTCCTTGTGGCCACACCTATTGCTTTCATTGTCTGAGCAGTTTCTTGAAAGAGCAGGACTTCTGCCCTGTGGACCGCCAGCGGCTGCAGTTGCACCAATGCCGTCCCTCCAGCCTGCTGGTCAGGAACCTGCTGGACAAGCTGAGCGTTCTCTGCCCGCACAGTGCTGAGTGCCAGCAGCAGATGCAGCGCTGCGAACTCCAGCCTCACCTGCAAAACAGGTAGGACGTTACTAGATGGGGAACAGGGATATTCATGCTGATAGGCTGATGATAACTGTCAGTAGTGGATATTGGGCCACTACCAGCTAAAATAGAGTATTGGTATTGGCTCCAATACTAAAATCTGATATGAAGAGCCATGTGCATCATTTTATATTTGAAAGCATAACTAACTTTATTGCTTTTTCCCATATAAAGATAATAGAGCTCTATAATGTCCAGTGACTTCAAACTAATGGTCTAAGTCTATTGTTTATAAAAGAAATGGATTGGTTTTGTACTCAAAATTAGCACCAGCAGTGACAGAATGAAAAGTGGTATTGGTGTACCTGAATGTGAGCAACATCTGAAGGTTGCTAAGTCCTGACCCAAGAACGCTGACGTCTGCTTGGGAATGTAAAATGACGACCATCAGAGTTGTTTGCTCCTCTGGTAGCAGGCTAATGCACAGGTCCTCTTTAGTGATGCCTTCTGCCACAGAAACGTGTACTCGTCCTATAATTTTCATTCAGGAGTACGTGCAGGTTAGCCTTCCTGTTTTTCACATGGCCAGCGTGGTGCTTATCATCTTAGTGGCCAGTGATGACGCAGTCCGCTGTGGGTGAAGGGTTTGTGATAGATGGTCCTGCTGCAGCCTCCCAGTGCAAACAATGAGGAGGCAAAGTTCAGGCGTGAGGAACAAACAGCAGTAGTAGCACTGACTGACTCGACCCGTCTCGCCTCAGACACCCTGCAATGCAGTAAAATTGTCTGTTCATCTGCATAGCGCTTCTCCTCTAAATTCTGTGCGTGAGTCCAGTCTCTCACTCTTTCTCTCATTCTGTCTCCCTCTCACTCCCTTTCTCACAGGGACTCTTTACCTCCGCTCTCTCCTGCTCTCTTCATTTCTGTTTATCGATCCCCTGCACCCCTGGGTAGCCTCAAAAAAGTTTGATAACCTCGCTTCTCATTTTACCACAGAAACACTGATTAAAATGAATTCAGCTATGTTGTTGCTCGAGGAACCAAATCACTGGTTGGTATTTTTGGATTTTGGATTTATATCATTCTCTTCACTTGTTTCCCCTGTCTTCCCTTCTTTCCTCAGATGTCCTGTTTTTAAAAGACTGAGGGAGGAAGGAGAGAGGAGGAAGAGGCCCTCCTGGAATGAGTTGAAGGGACGTAAGAATGATGGGGAGTCATTTGGTGATGCTAAGCATACGCCAGCGCTGCCCCGGATTCCTATCCGAGAGCAGGGCGAGCCTGGGCTGATTAATCCCGCCTATGAGGAGAGCGAAGACGGTAAGGAGTCATTTCATCATCCAAACGCCCCCTCAACAAATTCAGTGAGTAGGCTCACTGTTGTGTAAACATGGCACACGAAGTGCAGTGATTTTTTTTCATCACTTCTTATCCTGTAACTGCATTATAACTAGGAGAATTGTCATACAAATATCTTGGCTGATCTTGGCAAAGAAAGGGAACATAGTTTATAAAAGATCCTAGATAGAAAGGAAATGGATTCTCCGCTGCGGTGAAGAGAGAAAACAGATTCTTCATGAGGTGCCCATCCCTTCCAGTGGGCAGAGTTGTTAAAACACAGACATGAATTGTTGATATCATTTTAGCCTCAGGTCTCTGATTTTGAGACCATCACAGATGAATCATCAGCCTAGCCTTAAGAACATGTATTAACTCACAGATGTTTTTACTGGAAGACTGTCTCATTCAAGACCCTACAGGCAGCTTACCATGGACCAAAGTCCACCAAAACATGGTTACCATGCAACTGGTGATCACCGTCCTGAGAAGGTTGTCCTTATTGTTTTCACTATCTGAAACAATACATTGCCGTCACAGACAGATGGGGCAACAGGAAAAAACATGCTACCAGAGTACACACTCACCCCCCCACTTGTGGATTTCCATCTAAACCATGTATTTGTAGATTGCTAATGGACCAAATCCAATCTATTTTCAGCCAATAACTGATGACAGCATGTCAACTTATTCATATTTTTCTGTCTCTGCTGTCAAAAGAATGAATGCCTTTGTAATGCTAGTGGGATTATAAGGTCACTGGTAGCATGGCTAACAAGTAAGCTGTATCCTATAAATACCCGGATGGCCTCTGGGTACGCACTAATCAAATCCAATGCTGCAGAGGCTCTGTGGCTCAGCGTGCGAAAGGTCATGCCATGTTCTTGTGATGGTTGCCAGATCACGACCAATATCACCCTCCCCTGCCTCATCTTTCCTGCCACTGTCTACCATATACTGTAAAAAGGCAGAAATTCCCCCAAATTGACTAAAAATGATTATTTGCTGATATGGCATTGTATAATGTATTGGAGGTTTGTAATGTTAACCTGGTTTCACAGTTTGTTGGGCTGTGATGTTTACACCTCTCCTTTTCATTGATAAGTGCATTGATATCTCAGTTATGTGGTCACAGCTGTGCTTATTCAGTATTTTACAATGGGTTAAAATGTAACTCAGCCAATCAGAATTGAGGACAGGAACTATCTGTTTTATCAATTGGAAATACAGCAATACATATTCCACATGGCCCTCTGTCCCCCCTCCCTCCAGACACCACCCCCCTGCGGTCCAGTCTGGTGGCCGAGGCCAACGTGGTGGATCTGTTCAGAGAGGAGCCAGAGGAGGAGCTTGGCCTGCGCATCGTGGGGGGGAAGGACACGCCGCTGGGGAACATAGTCATCCAGGAGATTGTCCGTGACTCACTGGCATCCCGTGATGGCAAGCTGGCCCCAGGGGACCATATCTTAGAGGTGAGAGAGACTCATCGCGCTAGTGAGGAGGGTGTCGGGATAAAGCAGTAGTGTCAAGTATTTATCTCTTCTATCTCGACTGTAAATCATCACGGGAAATCAAAGGTATTTTGTGGCCGTAGTTTGACGCAGTTCAATTCAATATATTTTCCCATAAACACCTTTGCATTCTCAGGATCTACATAGTACTGTAAACATTGCACTTGGTAGTGCTGACTGGGGAAGCAGATATTCAAGATAAACAAGTTTTAGCTCCATGGCAACAGGCGTAGCTGAGCACTGCCCGGCATGAACGCCTCATGTAACATTGTCACTGCAAGCAACTTTTACTGGTGGCTGTCACTGTCACTGATTCACTCAGCCCTTTCTCTTCCAGGGGGTCAAGGTTCTCAAAACTGACTGGAATGTAATCTGGTCTTGTCCAGCCTTTTTTAAAGAAAAAAAAAAATCAAGTTCTGGTCTTTGCAGAACCAGGGATGATTATGAAACCGTGTGATGAGGTTTCTGCTACTGGCTATAACCAGGACAAATGTGACGTAATGGTGTTGATCGTTTTGTCATCAATTTTATAGACATTTCCAAGTGTAGAGGTCAGTTTCATTCCCCTTGTCAAGGGCAATGTTATACTTATTTTACTCAGTAACTGGGTATCTCAGTGTTTTTATTTGTAGTGAACCAGTTTTGTGGAACCAAATGTAAACAAAGGACTCTTGTGGTTCCCATAGAGCAGAATGGAGCTACCGAGTATGACTTCAGAAGGGATTTGAACAAGGTGTGGAGTCCTTTCTTCCTACAATCTCTCTCTCTCCTTGGATTTCTGCCCTCTGGCAGTCCTGGAATGTGGTGCCGCTGTAAACTGAGCTTATGGACTGTTTCACCCTCAGCTCTGGCATCCCTGTCTCAGGATGCCCTCGAAAATGAACCTCTTCCTCTAAGCCAACCAATCCCAAATCTGGAAAGGAAAGCGAAAACCTCTCAGCCAATTGGCTACCTCAGGATCTGAAACTTTAGACTCCATTTTTGGCTTTTTTTGGAAAGCCAGTGGCTGTAAAGAGATATGTTTTGGATGTTTTTAGTGAAGATTGCATTCCTAATTTCTTGCAACTCAATCTCTCTCTTCCCCCTGAATCAATGCATTGATTTTTGTGATGTCCTCTCAGATTTGTAAAGCAAACATCACTTTGACAGGCTTTTTATTTTTAATGGAGGAGGCAAATCTGTAGTGCCTCAAACAAAACAATTGGATCTTGAGCCAAATTTCAGATATTGCACTGAGCAAACAATTCAGGTTGATATGTTCTTGATTGCTGTGATGTAAGATCAAGAAAGTGGCCAATAGTCAGACAAAACAGAAATGGAGGGAGCAGTTCTAATAGGATCAAGTTACACATCCATTTTTTGGCAGACTTTACCATAATGATCTAGGACGGGAAGATAATCACACTTTCCTTCACGTTGCACCAGCTCTCAATAATGGCTGCCTGCATGTATGTACTTGTATATATAGACTGCCGACTGCATTGTTGGTGAGGGCTGCTTTAGCATTGAGTGTCTTGTTCTTTCTCTCTCCATGGTGTCACATTTCTAGGTGAACGACGTCAGTGTGGCATGTATCCCCCACGCCCGGGCCATCGCTGTGCTACGGCGGCCATGTTCCTTGCTCAGGCTCACCGTTATGCAGGAGAAGGGCTTCAAATCCAGGGATCCTCGGCCTGAGCACCACACTCTCTCTTCCACCACCGCCACTGCCTCCCAGCCCTCTCACAGTCTCCACACCTCCAATCACAACCCTGGCACAGTCATCCAGGTGACGCTAGTGAAGAGCCAGCGCACCGAACCGCTAGGCATCAAACTCATCCGCAAATCGGACGAGAGCGGCGTTTTCATCTTGGACCTGCTGTCCGGGGGCCTGGCAGCCAGGGACGGCAAACTGAGGAACAACGACAAGGTGTTGGCCATCAATGGGCATGACCTGAGGCACGGCACCCCTGAGAGCGCCGCCCAGATCATACAGGTACGTCTCACTAGTTATTGTTTAACCACTAAACAGTACTGACCAATAGATGACGAACTATCTAAGAAGGATATGCTCGATATATGTGAAATGAATGGCTGTTTCTGTGATTGTGTGCATCAAGGCCAGTGAGGTGCGGGTGAACTTCGTGGTTATGAGGCCTGCGGAGACTCAGGAGGAAGGAGGAGGCAGTGGAGAGGGACCACAGGGCAGAGTGGCAAGGAGGATCCCTGAGCCGCAGTACTTCAGGCGCCGCTCCACCTACATGAAGGTAAAACCAGCACAACCACCCAAATCAACCAAACTAACGTGACTTTTTCTCTTTGCACTCTGTTACAATTTCTAGTTAGTGGTTGTACCTGTTGTCGTCCTTTGATGTGTCATGTGTGTTTTGAGGTTGATTTTAAAATGGGTACATAGGATCTTACAGCTGTAGTGTATTTGTTTACGCAGCCTAACAGTAGTCATTGTGCCTTTGCTGGTCACACTCAGCTTGACCATACACTATCAGCAGAGAGAGTTGCAACCCCCCCCCCAGTTGGAGGTGAAAAGCCTTGAGAGCAAACGCCTGCTTCGGTGAGCAGAGATAAAAGCCCTTCTCTGGGGCCTCCCTCTGTCCTGATCAAAAGGCCTGGGGTGCTGCTCACTCTGCCGCTACGGGGCCACTGGCTTGTTTTTTTTGGTTGTTTCTTTGGGTGGCAGAGGATCAAAGCTGGTGACAGTTAGCTTTCGCCTGCAGAGTAGACTCTTTTAGTCTTGCTGGGGGGAGGGGGGGGTTCCCTGCTGGGGGGAGGAAGAGCCCCTACCTCCCCCCGAGCCCACCTTCTGAATGTTTACAGACTCCAGAGAGCAACAAGGAAGCTGGTTCAAGCTGTCATTTTCCACACATCTTTTCCACTACGAGAGCCGAGTGTTGATCCTCACACATTACCTCTGCCTTTACTTCTCAGCTGCGTCTCAAATGTTTCACATTTGTTTCTACGAGTGGTTTTGCAAGAGGAATCAATTAAGTCAAAGGATCCTGGAGGGTTTGAAGATAATGGGCAGCACATCCTCAAAACGTATATTGTATTAAACATGAGTAACATAAGGTGAAACTTTTATGATCCCCTTGGAGAAATTCTGTAATGTGTCAACTCTTCAGATTAATACGTTGTTGTGAAGTATTGAATCGGTGTCACTCTTTATTATCTAGGATCCTCCAGGTGGCTTTTCCAGCCAGGAAAAGACCGTGAGCCTGAAGAAGGAACCTCGGCTCTCCCTGGGCATCACCATCGCCGGGGGGAGGGACTGCCGCAGCCGACTGCCTGTGTACATCAGCAGTGTCCAGCCTGTGGGCTGTCTGCACCGAGATGGCACCATCAAAACAGGGTACGAAGTGGCATTAGCTGATCAGTGATTTTATGTTTTAACATTCACGTTTTACAGTTTCTCTGTAATGTTACACGGCTAGCTAAATATAAATTAGGGTTTTTAAGGTTTTTTTATTATAAGTATCTCTAGTGTATAAATACCAGGAATGGGGTCAATTCACTCAATTCAAAGATAAAATTGAAAACTTAATTCACGTTATGATGATAGACTCAACTATATTTAATTTTGTTATAGATTGGATACAGCTACAGTAAGAGCCTGTTTATGGCAAATGAGGCCACTCTCTTCCATTGAGGGATTCAGTGTCCTGCTCAAGGACACTGAATCCCTGAAGGGGGGCCAGAACGGGGGCTTGTAACCGGGTCCTCCGGGTGAAGGAAGGTCACCCACTGGGTCTTCCGGCCTTGTGCATCTACTTGGATTGACAGTGAATTGAGCCCAACCCTGATAGAAACCTAGAAGTCTCATGTTCAACATGGAGATCCTCCAATCTAAAATGATGTGTCTGTGTTGCCCAAGGGGACATTCTGCTGAGCATCAATGGTGTGGACCTGACCCAGCTGACCTACAATGAGGCGGTGTCTGTCCTGAAGGCACAGACGGCTCAGACCCAGGTGGTGCTACGTGTCATCCAGACAATCTCCGAGGACTCTGAGGAGGACGGCGATGCTGCCAACAAGGACGACCTGGACTCTGTAGAGAGCTCACGAGAAGACGACCTCAACTGGGCCCCACAGTGGACCCGCTGGCTGGGCCTACCTAGGTACGACTGCAGCTGAGTCACCTCCAGTTTATCTGTACTCTGTTCGTTTTTCTCTAGAAGACAAGGACTCTGTGTTTCTTTCCTTGTCATTTCAGTCACATGCACTGGTGCCGGGACATTGTCCTGCTAAAGACCAACAATGAGAGCTGGGGCTTCAGTATCGTCGGAGGCTACGAGGAGAGCCACGGCCAGCAGCCCTTCTTCATCAAAACCATTGTGCCTGGTACACCCGCCCACTTTGACGGACGCCTCAAGTAAGTGAACCATGATGTGATGTTAGTAGCTCCTATACGCTCTCATCGCTCTTACTCACAAAACTTCAGAATTACTGATGGCCTGTGGCTCTCTCCAGGTGTGGTGATGAGATAGTGGCGGTGAACGGAGCCACCACGGTGGGCATGAACAACTCATCTCTCATCCCCATGCTCAAACTGCAGAAGAATAAAGTCACTCTGACTGTGGTGTCCTGGCCGGGGAGCCTGGTGTAGCAAAACACACACACACACACACACACACACACACACACACACACACACACACACATACATTCTGTGACTTTCTCTCTCTTTCTCATTAGTTGTGCACCAAAACACACATGCACACACACATTTGCACAGCTGCATTCTCCACTCACTAAGCCACTCACTGTCCCTTCCACACACAACCCATGTGTGTGTGGAAGGTGTCATTCCTGTAAAGTCCTTTGATCATCAGACTTCTGTACTTCTGTACTTGCACACTGTCCTGCCTAGAGTGGGGCTGACTTTCACAAGCATATTCTCAGTAGGTACCTATATGTTGCAATGGCTGGTGTACTCAAAGGGCAGTCCATTGCATGACTTGCAATTTTGGTTAATCAGGGTGCAAGACGGTCAGTGGCGGTCAGTGAACTATATTCTAAGGGGAAACTGGAAACTGGAAGGACCATCATCTTTTTGGAATAGCTTTTTTTTTTTTTTACCCTGCCTTGAAAGTAATTTTTGCTGTTGAATACTATTATCATTTGGTAGTGATGACTTTTGATTCAAGTGATTTGCAGTAACATCATCCAAAGATAAAATATAGTGTATACATTTACTTAATGAAGAAGTATGGATGATTTGGTATGATGAGGAAACAATGACTGTAGACCGTCTAGACAGATGCCAAAGACTGATAAATCATCCTGTCCGATGTTTTACCACTACTTTGATTTTAGAATCTTTTTTAGAATCCATGTATCACTTTTGAAATCTGTGCAAAAACGTGCTTCACAAAATGTAAAGCCACGATAAAAAATCACAAGATGCACAATAAATTAAATCAAGGTTACAAAGGAATAAAGCGACCAACTACAACCGTAAGAACAAACAATATGAACTCCTGTTTTTAAGAATTGTTTTTAAAAAGTGACAGTGATTTTGGCCCAAGCTCCTCAGGCACGGGGTTCAAAAGGATCCCGGTCACCTTTGGTCTGTAGCCTAGATGTTGGAATGGCCAGGAGGGCCCAGCCTGGGGCCATAAGGGGTTATAAGGTCTGAGATAAATCTAGGGTCCAGACCTTAAAGTCTTAAAGGTAATCAATAAAATCTTAAAATCGCTCCTAAAACAGGAAAACCCTATAGAAGCAAAACTGGTGAACTGTACTCCTGTGATGTGTTTAGTCATCACTGGTGTTTATCCATGTACAGGACATTCAGTAGCTTTTGATTTATTAAATGTCCATTTACCACTGTGCTGTATTTATTTTCATCTTCTGTATGATTCCTCATAGTGAATGTTTATGAAAAGTGGGTGCCTTGTACACATTAAAGGACAAATCAAAATGTATACTTGCCTTAATTGCCACTAAACCAAAATGTTGTCCCCCATTTATCACCCTTCCAGCTCTTTTAATGGGAAATAATATTTTAAAAAGAATCGTTTCCCATTCATAGGATGTGTGAGGAGAATATGTCCTTGCTATACCATAAAAGCTTATTGGTTTTACCTCAGTTATTTTTGGGTGTACACTTGTTGTGTCACGTGTCATTTCTTGTACCCTGGGGACAACATGCAACCGAATGTTTCATAATTTTTTTTTTTTTTGATGAGTCAAGAGTGGCTGTGGAATGTAGGTATTATACTGTGTGTATTGGCCCGTCCTCTATCACCATGTTCAATAAACTCTTAAGGAATCATAACTTTGTTCTGTCTGTCTTGTTGAAGTTGCACAGACTTAGATTTGTGCAGAAGCCCCGTCAAGTGATATTCTTCCAATGGACTTTCCATCACATCTACTGTTTTCCGCACAATCAGTCATTTGAAGTGGCATGGAGGGCAAGCGGTCCAGACAAGACCCCACAGAAAACGCTGATCAGGAGGAATGTAAATCAGTGTAGTGGAGAGCAGTGGACATGACTCGAGGACAACTGGTTTAAATCACCAACATTTAAAGCCCCTCAGTGTATATAAACAAGGTGGAGCTCTAATGATATTTTGTCTCACACCTCTGGAAGGTCAAATGGTACAGAATCACTCCAGGTTTATGTGAATGTGTAGGCGACGAGGCTCCATAAGCTGCTATTGGTTCATAATGTATGGCGATTGGGGTTAAGCAGCCCTTACTGGCAACATGATCACAGAGGGATTTTGCAGTTGTGCCAGATTCCATGAGAGAATATCACATTTACCACAAACTACAGGACAGGGTGCAAATGGATGGATCAGCATGTTTACAAGCAGTGAATCACAACAGTCCAGTGTGCACTGTACACCCTGGTTGTTCATGGCTCAGTCTGCCCCCTAGCGGACAGAGGCTGTATCAGTTAAAGGGGTAATTCAGGATGTTTTTTTTGAAGCAGCAGCCTGGTTTTCCATGAACTACTGTCTGAAGTCCTTTCAGTCCATACCACAATACTTGTTGGTTATTGAGATATTGGATGTTGTCAGCATTTGTAACCGATGCCGATGCAAGTCAATTGTATCAAAGAGCATTTCAGTTAATTTTGCATTTTATGATGCGACAATCTAGGTGTGAATTTCCATGTAAATGGTTGTAAGCCCCATTGACTGGCACATGGGCCAGTAACACATGCTTCCAATATCTTAACAGTCAAAACACTGAGGCAAGTGTTTTTTAAAAGAACTGAACTTCCTATTCATACGTCAGTTGAACTACGTCTTTAAGGTGCTATACTCTTATTAATGTAATCCTCATTCAAACAACAAATTGCATGGCTAAAATTCTGAGCAAGTTTTCACTATAAACTATTCTGTACATTATAGACAATATATTATAAACTAAACCAACTACAATTGGTGGTAGCAGCAACCTGAGTATATCATCACTCAAACCTCAAGAATATTTCAAAATAAAGTACCATTGATTGAGGACTTGGTGAAGTAATGTAGCAACTTCTCATGTTGCTGCACTGAAAACGTCTGTCCACATCAACCCGGGGGGACAATGTGAACACTAAAACAAAGAACAAAAGGTCCATAAAACCAAACCACAATGAAGCCCACCACTTCTACATTCAGGGCTTGTTGTGATATACAGTAGAGGCATGGTAGGTATTCACTAAAATCTGGCCACTGCTCTACAACCTTAGCAGTAGCAGCATTCCTGAGTTGTACAAATGTGTCAAGTAATTGCGGGCTATCTTGTTAAGTTAACGATTCAACACCTTGTTAAACATGACAAATAGCCATGTTTCTGCAGTGAGGCAGCAGGCTTTGGGCAAAGTGCATTACTACACGTCAACAATAACCATTTTTACTAAGATGGCATTTCGTTCAGTAAGCATATGACAGTAGATGCGAACAGTCAAGAGTTTCATTTTTAACAGAATGGTTTAGAGTGAAGAAGATGACAGCAATACATTTGTTTTCCAAAATCAGCCATTTATTTCCTCTCCATAGGGATTAGGTCATCGTGACAAACATTTACAAGAATGGTAACAGACAATACTGGGAGGAGGCTTTAAAATCTCCTTCGTACAAGTGTTTCAACCTGTACTTCTCTGTAGTTCACCTACTATTCCAGAGGCACTCTAATGCAATGCATTGCAGCAATCTCTTGACTAGGATTCAGGAAAATAATACTAACACTGGACCGGAGTGAAACAAACGAACCTTGAGCTCAATATGCCATGGTATGTGCTTCATAACACATCAGGAGGACAAAACACGGCACAGGCAAATACAAAACTATAACGCAAATGGGAGCTATAATAAAATGATTGGAAAAAAAGAGGAAGTGGAAGTGCAGAGTTCAAATCATTGTTCTCCAACAACAGATTATAAAGAGATGCAGCCATCTCCAGCTAACATGGATGACACGTAATTGAATGTCATCTCCCTCATTGGCAAAAACCACATAACATGCACTATTATTGTCATTGTGAGAATATTCAGGACCGGATACACCATGGTCTGAAATCCTGACATTTTGCTGGGCTCAAGTGCAATTATCAGTCCTAACTCTGGCATCACATACATTGTAATGTAACTATATGGCTTACTAGGTAAACAGGTCCATATAAACTGGAAAGGTACATAGACATCTTTCATAAAACTATGGTACAGCAATATATTGGCAGAACAAACTGAAGAGCTAAGTAACTTTATGTAAACAATGGTATACCACTGTACAGCTTATCCTAACATGGTATTTACAAGTCAAGTTATTTTTTTTGTAGCTAGTTCCCACGTACAGGCGGTCGATTCTAAAGTAAAGAAAAACACAGGGTGGTGACGTACACTGAGTTAGGCAATTTCAACCATCCCATCTACTGAATATATGAACTTGTTGAACTACCCAAAGCCTTCCTCCTGCTGTTACATGTAGATTTAAAAAATGATATATAAGGCAAAGATACTCAAGGAGGTTGGAGGCGTCAAATTCTTTGCAAGGGATTAATGATACAATAGATGGGATATAGGCTGATGGTTCTTTGGGGTAAATGCACTTTTTAAGAGTTAAGATTTTCACTTATTTGTCACATATAACAAAAACAAATAGAGTGCAACAAAGGGAACATGTCTAGGTCTGTCAGGAAATGTGCAAAATCTGCTCTAAAGCAAAGTGACAGTGTTGCAAATTCTAATGTACAAGGTACTGGGAGATGTACAGGGCCATCACAAGACACCAGTGCAGACCCTTATTCCAACATATATACAAGGCACTAAGGATAAGATTCAAGGGCCACGTGTCCAGTCTCATAACAGCCTCCTCAGTCTGGTCGGAATATAGGATATTTGGGTAAGAATTCTATAAGAATCACCTACAGAGGGAAAAAACATGAGTCTCTTTCAGGACAACAGTAGTATGTGTAAATGTATGAACAAGTGATCCAATAATGTGTATAATTGTTTTGGTGTGCGAGTCCTTACTTACATATTCCATCATGTTACTGCTTTCACATTTTCTTTTACTGAGTTTCCAGTGCAGCCCCAGCTGATGAGGAGAAAAGGTGCAGACACGTTGAATGAACATCTCTCTCTCTCAAACAGGCACACAAAGACACACACACACACAAAGAGACACATACACAAAGAGACACACACACTGGAAAATCTGTCTGAAATCTCCCCTTCAGTGCGAGGGGAATTTGGGAGCAGGGCTGTCTGGTCTGACTGGGGTCAAATTGTGGCCAGACACCCTGAAGAGCTTCCTTTATGCTTTTGCACAGCTACTAGCTGTAATTTGTTGCTGCAAGACAAAACAAAATTAACGTGGCATTTTACTGCTGACCCCATGGTCTGCTCAGACTCTGTGTTCTAGATCAGAAGATCTGACCAGAATAGCTTAGAGGGAAAATGAGTTGTGTTGAGGGTTAAAGTTTCCAAAACGTGTTAATGGTCATGATCCATCAATATGGTACTCCCCTAACACTGACACAGACAGTTAAGCACTTTCAGAGAGGCACTAATATGCAATTTGTCTTCTTTCTTACCTTGTGGTATAATCGGTTATTTTCCCACTCTAGCAGCTTCTGAATAGACCTTCTCGTCTGTTGTGGGAAGGAAAAAAAAGGATGTATACACATTATTGCAAAGCGACAAAATGCTCACTCATTACTCAATTTTACACTTTAACAGGTAACAGTAAATAACACAGGATTAGGATTTATGGACTGAACTCCCAATTTACCAGCTAGTAATTTCCACTTTGTTGTCAGTAACTCTGAGTAGTAACACAACCTTTAAATGACACACCCTTGAGCTGGGCATTACCTGTGCGGTGCAATGTATCATTTCTAAACAGAGCCACTAATTGAACACAAGTTATTACCCTCTACACTTGGACCAATACGGTTGGATTGCTATAACAGCCCCTGAGTAATTAGTGCTGATTTAAGGGAGAGTTGGACCGTGCAGCATGTGTCACTGGAGGCCTGGGACTTACTCTCTTGTTGAGGCAGATAACAGGCCATAGACTGCAGCCTACTGTACAGCAACAACACAGGCAGCCGCAAAGAAGCCACTTCACATTGACAGGCAAGTTCTTCTTCAAACAAGCATTCACTCTGCTGATGCTGGTTTTGAACTCCTCTGGTGCTACCTAGAAAAAGAGGGAATAGGATGTATGAATGTATCCCCAATTTAACAGCTAATGCAGGTTCTAAACAATGAAAAAACATAGCTCACACCATTTCATAAAATTGAAGCATGAACCAAACAGCTAAGAGAAAAAGGGAGTGAGACAATTCAAGTGTTTCTTGGTGGTACTGACATGAAAGGTTCCTAATTGCTCAAAAGAAACCTGTCCTGAAGGATCAAAGAGCTTTAGAAAACCAACAGGTAGATATTTGCAGATGTTGTCCAGAGATGAGATGAGATCTCTAAATGTATGCCTGCGACTTACTAACCAAGCTCTAGACTATTTAAGGCAAGGAGGGACTCAAAGGAGAGATAAGCTCACTGCCTGTGGCAGCGCCGGCCAAACAACATGAATGGATGCTCATTCCTAGCTGAGTCTGTACGCCATAAAACAGGGGTCGTAATCTTTTATGACAGGATGCAAAGGTCTCTTTGCAAACAGCCCCAGACCTTAGAATAAAGCCCAGCAGGGCTTGATCTGCACCCTTCAATCATCATAATTGTGACCTCATCCATCACATGTCACTCTGGGTCACAATACTGAAGGTACTTTTTATTGCCCAACACTTCCCTCGGCCTGCTCTTACCCCTACAGCCTTTTTGTGTTTCAGTGTCTGACCCAGGAAGCTTTCCTTTCTTGTGTATGGCAGAGTCTTTATTTCATTATTTTATCACCTGGAGCTGTACCTTCCCAAACACTAGGGTCCCGGCCAACGGAGCTCCACAGACGGCTTACTCATTTACAGAGCTACACTACAACACATTCAGGCACTTTGGATACACTATGGTGTGTTACTTGCATCAGATCAAAACTGAGGCTTGAAAAGGGGCAGTTTGGGGAAGCCGGGGTTGTCAAAGGCCCAAGAGAATAGAATTACCATGGCTTTAATTGCTTAATTCATCATACTTGGAATTGATCAGAAAGCAGTCCACAAGACATTGCTCGAAGTGCATCAAAAAACAAAACAAAAAAACAACTGTACCTTTCCTGTGAGAACAGAGGGAAATTCGGTATCACATTTGTTGCTCAGTCCAAACCTGTAAAAACATTAAGAATGTTAACACTGATTTCATAATTAACATTTCATCTCAACCTAAATCAGAAATCCTCCATAAAAAAAATAAAGACTAAAACTCCTTTGTACTTCGATGCTTCAACATGAAAACCTCTCCCACAACCAGAACCAGAGACTCAAAATTGTATTGTTTGATGTCCTGATAAGAGAAAACCTGCCGTTGCTATGGCTATGGATGAGACTTTGTAGACTTAGGGTATTTTTGAGCTTTCATTTATTTTAGTGCTTACAGTTACAAACCACAAAATGTGCCCACATCTTACTGTGTCTACGAAGTTGGGCTCCCTTTCACGGTTGATGGAGCCCCTTGATAATTTGTCTCTTGATGATTATTACAGGTGTTGTGGTTCGTTTTAGCCTTGGTAGAAAGCTGTTCATGTTCACATTTCTAGACAGTTCAAGCTCAATAAAAACATGTGAATAATAAGGTATGTGATTCTGTTTTAAAATGGATTTCTCCATTTTTCACTTTTATTGGATTGGCCTGATTGAAAGGGGTACTTTTGATAATTAACTTCTCAGGTGAAAATTATGATTATGATTATGAGCTTTGCAATTTGTCCAGACACTGACACACGTCTAAATGGCATGATCCAGGGTGCTGACATGCTTTATGAACATGGTCCACGCCAGCCGTCACCCTGATTGAGTGCTCAGGCAATGACCGACAAGTTAATGTAAAGAATGCTAAGGATTAAGTTGGTGAAATTCTGTATCCTCATACAGACCATGGTGTTAGTTAGATAGGCATGGTGATGTAGACGCTAGCTACGTTAGCTGACTTCTAGCTAACATTACAACACATGCAATTCCGAGTTAACGTTACCTACCACTTAACATTAGTTCGCTAATTGACTGCGTTTATAGTTATCGTGTGGGCAGACACTTGCCAGTAAAAGTTGCAATAATGCGAGCTATCGTTAGTTGGCCAACTAGCTATTTTCATTACAAAACATATGGCTAGTTGTTGTGGTTAACGTTAGCTAGCAGGCTAGCGAGCAGCTAGATAGTTAGGCTAAAGATGCAGGTACCAGACAACAACATAGAAAATCCGACGGATACGAGCGACAAATATGTTATTGCTTACACTGTGATGTGCCCGGCCCCTCGCATAACCACGGGTTCTGGACAATATCTGGGCAAGTGTTCCTCACTCACTACATGCTCATCGTCTTCGTCTTCTAACTCATAAATGGTATCAAAGTCCGCCATGTTCGGTAGTATGACGTTTTCCTAACAGGCTGCGCATGCACGAGGGAGCGAAGCCCGTTTATAACGAGTGATCGCCCTGTGTATTGAGCCTACAGAGGGACTTAGTAGGATGCAAACGCCTTGCTGTACACTGTAGTTCAGAATTACTTGATACCTAGACCTAATGTGAATAAGTATAGTCTACATATTTGACATGTTTCCTCAAACTTAGAAATTCTAATATTGCAAGTTATACAGTTTGCATCAGGGCTAATCAATTAGGCACGTCAATTGATACTACGCCAAAGTCCTGATCCTCGAGACAGCCTGGCCTATTCAACCATAAGTAGTTATGGTTGCATTAAACCATGTTCAAACATTAGCTTGTGACTTAAGTATATTACATCAACCCTACATTTGGACCCAGTTAAAAGCCTGTAGGCCTACATTCGTAGCTAGATGCTGATCTGATATAGATGTTAGGTATTAGATCTAAATTAATTGAGATGCAATTGTTTCATTGCTGGTGTATAAACATCAAATTCAATTAAGCATGTGTAGAAAGCAAAACAATTGCTTGCTATTTAGCAATTTTGTAGAGACATTCAGATATTTAGAGCTGACTGTAAGTTGTAGGCTACAAAGAACAGGAGGGGAAGCTGCAGAGGTAAAGAAGGAAATAAGGCCTGCCTGTATACAAATTGTATACAGCTGCTTTTGCTGACTTTGCTGTAAGATGGTTCAGTGCATTTCAACTTGATATGGCCTATATTCTGACAGTGTCACATTTGGAAATCCCAGATAAAAAGCTAGGGCCATACCTGCAAAGAAATGCATTGGAAATTCAATTGAACAAAACACGAGGCAGTAAACTTTGCGAAAGTCACAAATTCAGAAATAAGAAAACTGACAGGGATATTGCAAAAAACAATTTATTTACATTTTGAACGTTGCCATCAAACAGCCGTTCTACCCGTATGACTAAAAGCTGGTCCTTTTATCCCTGCTTTATTAAAGAGGTGTAACTGTGCTGAAATTCAAGATAGGCGTACAGGCCTCAAGGATTTGACAAATTATTCTGTCCAATGTGATAGGAGCTACATACAATCCAGTTTTAAACTTCATTAAAATGTCCCTGAATTCTCATTTTATTAACAAACACGTACACTTCATCACATACAAAAATGATATTTATATCTTATTAACTCAGACACAAACAATTTAAAGCATTTAAAATTGAAACACGTCGATTTTTCCTTTTTTTCAATTATTATAACTATTCTATAAAAAAAGCAATATTTCAAGAGCCTCCAGCATTTCGTTGCTATAAATCATCTCTTTATCCACAGGATGTGCTTCAGGATTTCTGAGTCAACCCTCTGGCAGCCTATCCAAGTTTAGGAAGTGTCCTTTCAGCGGAGTGCTCAGTTATGTTAGATAGATGGTCCGAAAGGCAAATTTTACTGAGTCACAGTAACGATGGCAAGGTGTTCATTCCCTGTGGCGGGTAGAGAGAGCCGTGCATATCTGTGGGACTCAGGGACCCCGGTACCGGCAGAGGGCTGACTGAACCGGGGTCGCTGTGCACGGATCCCCCGCTGCCATCAGACTGGCCCAATTTCTTCTTGATTAATTTCCTTTCCTTGGCTCTGCGATTCTGAAACCAGATTTTTACCTGCAAAATGCAAATCGAAATGAATAAAATATAATAATACAATAAAACATGGAATCAATTATATTAAATAAATATTCCATCCCTGTGCTATTCCATACAATAAATAAATAAATAAATAAAACGAAGTTTATTTCTAAATAATATGTGCTGACGAGCTGTTTCAAAATGTACGTAAATATCGGTATGTATAATGCATCCTGGAATGAGCACATACATTTTTAAATATCAATACCTATATCCATGTAAACCGTATTCTGGGGAAAAGTATATTTTAAAATATACTCATATATCCGGGGATAAAATACATTCGAATATATTCCATGTCAAATGTATTTCTGTACTATGATTGTAAGTAAATGTAATGCATATGAAAGTGGCCATTTTTCTAATATTCACATACATTTCCTCCATATGGTAGGCTACATTACAATACTTTACACATGCGGTTTCCTTAAATGTCAGTACATAACATACAAGATATGTACGCAAATATATAATTTTTCGTATGGGATCAAATTGTCAATGCTTCCATCAGACATAACTATTTCAGTCCTGGACCTACCTGTCTTTCCGACAGACCAAGGTTGACAGCCAATTCAGATTTCCTCCTGATAGTGATGTATCTGTTGAAATGAAACTCCTTCTCCAGCTCCAGTCTCTGATGATCGGTGTACACCACTCTGTACTTCTCCTTCGTTCTCGTTTTACCTGTGAATGTGACAATTTTTTTTTTACTAAGGTTGTGGATGTGACAGAAGTTCATTATATAATTCATTTTCCAAATAGTCTTTGATGTATGTCCTTAATAGCTGCTGTAAATAATAGGCTTATTGTTGCATTGTAACATTTACATCGATCAATTTCTTCTATCCGTTTGTTAAATGGAGAGGCTGCATATCTGGAGTCGATCTTTATTAATTCATTACGTCTTAAATCCATATCGCGTTGTTTTGTCTGCAGATTGAGCAAATTGAGCTTGTGATCTTGCTTTGATTACACGTTGAGCAAACTGTAGTGCGGTGAATTTCAAAGAGATTACCCAGACCTCCATTGAAATGTTAAAAGGCAACACGCGACACCATATAGGAGGATACAGGATAAGAAAGAGCATAATGTCTAAGAAATCATGTTACTGCCTGTCCGATAAACACCTCAACACAGATAGCATGCAGGTCGTTGGACAATTTGGACACCATGACATTTTTATAGGCTTATTAAATTAGTTTACACGACTGTGTATTAGCTTATTAGTAAAAAAAATCAGGTAAAAAAAAAAAAAAAGCTTTGAGGACGAGCACCGATATTGTTATTAATAATATATATCGGTACTCGGATAATTTAAAATAGCTAATTGGCCTATATAATTAAAAACACATTTTTCTTTTTGAAGATTTAATTGAGCAAAGGTCGGTGGAAGCCACGGTTGAGACATTTGCTGAGAAAAACGTCACTCTTTCCGGCAATATAACTCTTGAAGAGGAAGAGGGGCTGGTGCATATCAAAGTCAAGAGGTGTTGAAAGAAGGAGCCACCGCCTGGATATGACGGATAACCCTCAAAACCTGAAACAATGTCGCGGGGAAGTCGACCTCACATCTTGTTTACAGGAGGAATGAAATTAACATCACAAGCACGCCTGGCGCCGATTCCTCACACCTTTTATCACTTCAACCGCAGGAGCGCATAGCCCATACAGTAGCCTAAGATATTTGGCCTATAACATCCCTTCTAAACTATCGAGATTATTTATTTAGACAGCATTTCATTTATTCCCTCTTCTGAAAGTCTGATGCAATTAATCTGCTATTCAACTATTTTTTTGATTCATATGTTGAATTCCACAAAGCAAATGTCAGTGGCGCAGTGTTCCCATCTGTTCTTAAATTTCTCTTTGGATTTGGTTTCCATGAGGCCTATAGAAGATGTTGTCAAAACGTTTTTGATAACATGACGTTGTCAGCTTTTACCAAAGTTGTTGTTACTTGTCTCAAACAATAAATCAATGCTGCATATCCCATTTTCTGTAATAAAATAAACTCAATAGGGTAATGTATTTCCAGTGACGTGGGGGTATCAGAAAGTATCACAGTAGGGTACTACTTATTAAAATGTCAGCATTGACCTTTAGAAAAAGAAAAAGAAAAAGAAAACTCAAGAGGCCCTTGTTGCATGGCCAGGTTAACGTGAAAGACGCACAGGTCTACCAAAGAACACAATGAAAGCAATATCATTTTGGCACAATATTTAACATTTGTGACGGACTCACCAGTGGAAGACGACTGCACAGTTTTACTCATCCATTGGTATGAATTGCGCCTTTCTCTATCAGGGGACAGTTGTGCAACAGTAACATTCTCTGGAGGTGGTTGTAATACCGCTGATCCTGGAGGGTGCATATGACTGTACTCAGATGAGCAGTAAGAAACTTGTCCAGGAGAAGAGTTGTTCATGGGTGTAGGAATAGTATTAGGTGGTCCCAGACTGTATGCACCCCAATCCTCCCTTGGAGCGCCATATGTAGGTCCCCAACTTCCCGTAGACTGTGCGTGCGTATCCATGTTTGGCACATGATGGTATCCAGTAAAGTCTGGGTATTGTGGGGCAGAAACAAAATTCTGTGGAGGGAGATTGATGCTTGATCGTCTTACAGGCCCTTGGTGATACATGCTGCTTTCCTTATCCAATAGGTATCCCACATACATGATTTGCAAAAAATTAAATAGAAAAAACAGCAACGGCAATAATATGTTTTAAGGCGACATGGTTGCCCTGCAACTGTGTCTGCAACCGTAAAACAATCCTTATGCTGTGCTTGTGTAGTCCAAAGGTGTTCCCAGGATGAAATGCGACGTAGTTCCAGACTTCATCCAGTCTCACATGATGTGGCTCTGTTGACAAGTATGGTAAAGGTATACTAAGCTCTGCCTGACGTCAGGCAACTCCTCAAGTCTTGAAGATTTGCATCCAAATGAGAGCGAACGGATGCTGCTAGCCCAGCTGTCCTCTTGCGCCTGTCCTGCGATGCGTCATCCCCTGCCAGTGGGCCTATCCTGAACATCTGAATTTAACCCTCCATGAATAAATTAACACTAGAGCCTATCGTGTGCACAAGTTACACGAATCACCGATAGGCAACACAGCACAAACAATTTTCCGCTTAAGGAAGACCTGTGCGTAATTCGTTAAGATTGCTTCCCAAGTTAAGGATTTTTTATTTAATTATGCTGCTGCACAGATATTTCGCCTTATTGGTTATATTGTTTAAACTTTCCAATTACGTTTAATTGCATTTTGTGGTAATACTGATTTGAACCAGTATATACTGCAAATTATTTGTTGTGTGTGAGTTCATACAATATGTTTTTCCTCATTAAATCCACAATCCATGGAATCACATCTCAACAATTTCTGTGGGTTGATGATACCTTCGTTTCTAAACTTATTATGAGAGTTCCCAAATACATTTGACGCCTAAATCCCATCTTATTTGTTAAGATATGCAACTGCAAACGAGGTGCAAAGTATGAGAGACTTTTCTTGAGACAAGACGGACCCTTCCTATTCCATGTTCACACCTCAAGGTCGCACTTCACAGCTAATTCCGGTTAAAAGGAAACCCAATGCATTACCAAAGACAACCCCCTCCATGACAATGTAGTCTCACCACCTACACGTCAACACGTAATCCACTGCTGTCGAGTGAAAACTTCTTAATTCCAATTGTAGTGATTTTATTTTTCTATGACTTTACTTCATTTAATGGTTTACATGGTCCCTTTAAGGCCCAATAACGCAGGAACCTAAATCAAAAGGCATTGAGTAGTTTCAAAACTACTTGGGCATCAATCTGAACACAAGGATTTATTTGTGTTAGTCCCTGAAATGTTTTGGAGAGTTTCATCTGACAGTAGGGATTTAACAGGCCGTGCAAGCTGCTTCACCATTTCCCTAGAAATAAATGACAACAGACCAACAAATGAATTGAGTTGATAAAACAACAAACTACCTGACCTAGAATTTGGTAAAAACCTAATTTGGTAAATGTCAAAGCCAAAACCATGATAGATTTTATAGTTTACCTCGCCAATAATTTTACAATGCACCTTTTCTCTCCAGACACAAAATTTCACACCTATTTGATAAGTCTGACCTGTTTAACCAGCCCATCCCTGTCTTGATATCTCTGGATAACCGAATAAACGACTTTGAAGACATAATCAAAGAGTTATTTGACGGGATTAATTTCTTAGAGGATGATTTATCATCGTGGAAAGGCAACTTGGGTCAGATCTATGTCATTTTATGGTGAAAGTTTAGTTTGTTTTCTATTTTTGAGTTTGGCAGGTGTCCATGGACCTCTTTATTAGAACTCTATTAGAATTGGCTTTGATAAGCCGCACACAGAGTTAACTATCCTGATGGATCTCCCTGAATCGTCTGTTATGTTATTATATATCTGAGAAAGTGTTTGAGCCGAAAACAATTATGTAACACCTAGTTTCTACATAGCCCACGGCTAGATAACCAGTTCTCAGCTAATGCTTTGTACACAGTTGACTGGCCTCACTATCTGTTGGTTGTCTCAACTTAAAGTACATTAAGTACGACCCGTTTCATTTCTTTGATCTGATTTTTTGGGTGGCATAAACTAGCACCTCACATATAAGGCATCACAACCACCAAGATAAACACAAATCAATCAGGCCTATATTTTCAGAAAAGCATTAATTCGTGTTTTGTTCCATTAAAGGACTCTATCGCCATATAACGCACACCACTTACCACTTAGTGTGATGGACACTATAAATTGAAGTCATAAAGATTAGGCAAACTCTGTTTCACATACAAAGGTGGGTAGGCTAAAGTGAGTTTAAGTGACTTTGCTTTGAGGGAGGGTTGGTCTGTGCTGTGGTTTTGTACAGGATGTACATGGATGATTCACGCTGCTCTCTTGTGGTTAGCTGCAGAAGCCCGGCTGTCAGTCTGGCTGATATAACTCCTGACCTCTGAGCTGCCTGTTGCCTCAAGAGGGCAGCCTCGACCAACTAACCAGCTTTCATCATCAACTGGGGACATATGCTGCAGCTTTTCAGGTTTGGGTAAAACATTTTGACAAGTATTCCAAAATAGCAATGACTCAGTCTATTCTAATATACACCACACTCATTATTATATACTATTACTATTATATATTATATGTAACACCTTAGTGAAAAGTCGTGAATAGTCCTTTGGGTCCTTTGGGGGCTCATAGTGTGTCTGAGCTACTCAGTAGTGAGTGTATAGTGACCTTATTGTAGTTCATGTTTTTTGATTTCCTAGGGTATGACTATAATATTCCTAATATAGCAATTTTCCGTAAGGGCCAATGTATGTCACAGTCTATTCTTCAGTTCCCAATAATTAGAGTGATAGTGTTCAATAGGGGTGCTTTGATTGACGTATACTAGCCACATAAGGCCCATTTCAATATCCCCCATGTTTTATATCCACTAGATGGTGCTCTTGAGTCAGTTATGTGCTGTAGGCCTTTTCAGCCAGGAGAGATTCAGTGAGGCAAACTACACTCTACAGCACTATTGATCATTACGAAGTTGTACTTGCCCTCTGCTGGATGGTGAGAGGTACCTGGCAGGTAAAAGTGTGAAACCCTCTTGGCAGGCACATGATTTTTTAAGGCAAATACAAGTGAATATGGCCTGGGACAGTTTGGTATGGATGGATGGGTAGAGGTTACAGTTATGATGTGATTCTAATACTTACTTTCTCTGATAGATAGATAGATAGATAGATAGATAGATAGATAGATAGATAGATATGAATCACATGTCCACCCTGGTACACCTGCTTTTTCAAATTTTAGACAATTTAATGGTCTGGTCTTGCTTTCATCTGGGGATCTGGCTGATCCCCATGGGCAGAGCAGGTCCTTTGGTCCATTGTTTTGGGAAGGCCCAGGCACTGTTAACTTCTGTCTGAGTGATGTACTCTGTTTATGTGTGACTGAAATTACTCCAGCGATGGCACTCAAGTGTCAGGCACTTGATTTCTATCTTTCAGAGAGAGTTATATACGTTGACAAATACCGAATGGACTTTCTGAGGACATAAGAATAACATGTTTGAATTACTAAAATGTGTGGCATTCTCCTTTAAGCAAACAAATTTAACAGTACTCAATCCTTGCATTAAATCAAACCTGTGACAGTTAGCAACGCAAATGGACAGAAAACAGCCCAAGAGCTGAAACAGCCCAAGAATTTAGTTTGTTGCATAACTCCATAGATGTTATTGAAGTGGACACAGTGCTTCACTGCAGGACAGGAGGTAAAACATGACCTTCTGCTGCTATTTTTAGAAGATTGTCTGCATGGCTGATAAACAGACACTGACCCTTAGTTTATGATCTTTAATGTAAAGCACATGCAGGATGCTGCAAACAGAAGTCAGGTTCAAGAATTTGGATTGTTTTATTCAGGATGTTAACAGAAACAAATGTTTGCAAGATTGCTGAAAAAGCAGTCAGTCTCACATAGCACGCTATTATTGTCTTGACAGTACTTGAGAGTTCAACTTCTTTACTGCTTGGGGAGATGTTTGTAAGTGAGTTGAGGCCTGTTGAAATGGAAATACGTAACATTTTCTAAAGTTTCAAGTCAAAGACATTGATCTGTGAAACAAGATGACACCATCACTTGAAGCCCCAAGATGAAGAAAATACAAGCCTGTTTTGAATTGGTCTTGCTGTTGTATGATCAGTCCAAATCATTTGTGGATGTTATACACTACTATAAGTACACAACCACTACTGTCTTAACTATGGGTGTTCACAATAGTCAAACATTTTACAGAATGATATTTGAAAACATTGAAAATCTGAAAACATAAAATGACTTACACAGTTCTCCTCCTGAGAGATTCAGGTGTTTTCTATGGCTCACTGTTATTGCTTAAAGGGATTTGCACCATATATTTCACCCTACGAGGCTGTTAACTAAGGAAAACATCACTCAAACCTCATGAGTTGGTCGAGTTCTGTAAGGAGGAGTGGGACAAAATCCCTCAAGGAAGATGCCAGAGACTGATCAGTGGCTGTAGCAGACGTTTACTCAATAATATATGAAGTAATGACCACCTCCTGTAGTTCACAAACTTTCAAGCATGACTGTAGCTGAATCAGAACAGACAGAACTGGTTAGAAATGACAGGACACAGCGCGGTGAAGATATATGCTATTGCTGACGTTTCAGTGATGTAAACTCACTTCAGGCCAATTCTTGAAAATAAAAAACTATAAAAAGGTTGCGTTTTATTTTGTCTGAGCCGCTCATGTGTTGTGCATTAGCGAGATCAGAGAGTTCAAATATATTTTTTAGTGGATTTCTGTAAACCACATTCCTCTAAAACAATAGAAAGCCTGTATGTCAGTCTTAATTTGCACTTGACAGGCTGGCATGCCAGTGGGGAAAACACCCCTCAATTCAAAGAGATATTGCGCAATGTTTACTTTATTCATAGCATGTGTTCCCCCCCCCCCCCTGTCGTTCCCTATTTGTTTACCGATGGGCAAACTGAAAACAGGCTTATATCAGACCGACCCAATTGTTCTGGTCATTTTCTCCTCCCATATTTCATATTTCCCTGATATCACAAACGACACAGAACTTCGAACAGTTGACTTCTCCAGTTTTTTAGTTTCCAGAGAACTGTGACAAAGGCATCTCGACCATATACCCTCTAGAGCCTTCATATTTGTCAATGCCCATTCAGAGGAAAAAGTGAAACCAGCTCACCCGTGTTCCTCCATTGTTTATCTCTGCAGCAGGGGGTAAGGGGTGTATAGAGCGCTAGCCATGCTCATACTCCAGGAGGGCATGGGAAAAAATGCAGGGACCACATTGCCGTAATTAATGTGAAGATGGTGTTGTTATTTGTTTTTTTTATAGCATGAATGCATGGTTGGGGTGGGCTTCGGTGCTAATCCTTCTGGCTAGATCTGGTGCTGCTTGGCTTCTGTTCCAACACGTTGCAGCTACACAGCTGGTTTTCTGTGGCCGCCCCATGCCTGTGGTTCTGGTGGACCCCCTTTGGCGGACTCGAATCCTGTTGATGAGTCCAAATGTGGGACATTAGAACTTCCTGTTGTTTGCTTCCACAGGCAGTTTGCAAATCTGTGGCGGTCGACTGGCTCCCTGGCCTTGTCTGATCTAGTCTCGTCTCACTCCTCAATATTTGCAGTGGGCTTGTGTGGCTTAGATTACCATACATAATTCATGAATGGATGTTTTTCCCCTTCCCCCCTTTTTCCCCCCTCAGGATTAATTTGCAGAGTTTTCTACCACGTCAAACAACATGGGAGGTTTCGGTTTTCAAATGATGACTTGGCATTTGACGTTATGATTCAGACACCATTAAAAAGTTGTGTTGAAATGTAACGTGTAAGTTTATTGACTTTCATTCACAAAACGCTGCCCAAGACAATATGGGATCGTGATGGTGCAGACTGATGCTTGGTTGTTTTCTCTCTCTCATCACCCTTTGCACCATGGAGGGATCTCTGAGGCTCCTTATGGGGCCGTCTTTATTTAGCTGTACGTGTTGTTGGCTCGGTCTATTATACTTCCTTGCTTGTTAAAGGTGGAGTGAAGTATACTCTACTAAGGGGACAATATCCGGCTCATTGTTCTGCATTTAGGTGAGAGGCGCAGATGTGATCTACCCACCATTCACCTTCTTGGGCAGGGGTCTGGGAATAACATTGTTATATGGGGAACCTTTTTTTGGGAATCATTGTACTGTACGTTCGATGGCCCCAAATCAGCACCTGATAGGATTTCAAGCTGCGTACCGTTCCGTTAGACTAAGGATGTGTTTTGGCACAGTCTCGTAGGGTCCTGGATGTCTTAACGCCTCTGTTTTAATGATTAATGGAGTGTTTCGTGGCAGAGGGCTGTGTTTGCTTTGGGAAGGGGCTGTGGAAGTGGTCAAGGTGGGGAGGGGGTTGTTTTCATAAATACAATTGTTCAATGAAAGAAACAAAAACAGAGCTCACAGTGGGTGATATGCCAAATGCAAACTGGAGGTTTCTGACTATTACAGCCATTCCTACCCACAAATATCTTGTACTTACACAGAAGAACCTGTGGCGACAGTTCTCGTTAGCACAAAAGCACTTCACATTGTTTTACACATTCCACCTTGATTCATATCCTGCTCTCGGCCCTCCTGGTGACAGATCTATGCTCGCACATGGTTCATTAGTAATATTTCTGATCACAGAACAATAATGAGGACTAATATGAGTCACGACATTGGAATTTCTATACAATGCTCATCCGTGTGTATTTCCTACTTGGTGATTGCCACCAGAATAAATGTTTTTAAAGGATTTTATCAGGTAAAAGTACAGTAATTAAGAATACAATATTTTCTCCATCTCCAGCAAAATGCCAAAGGGTAAATCTACAAAATGTATATTACTGCTGTTGGGCACTGAGAATACTCACTACTATTCCCCCTCAGTATTAGCCTTGTATCATCACACTGAACATCACTCCTTGGGTTATAGTGCCATCTTTAATTTAAACATGTCAAGGGAATTTGATTGTTTTGGATGAACTGAAAAGTGAATCCTTTGACTTCATATATACCGTGGTGAAATCAATCATTACCTTATAACCTTATATCTTGCACATTACTGAATCATTAGTTTAAAGGGGGTGTCAGCAGGCCCTTGTTTCAGTGGTATGGCTGCTCGAAGGCTCAGGGTAGTTGTCTGTCCAGTCCCTCAGTAAAGGAGCAGGGTGGTCTTCATGCTCCTGTCTGTCTGGAAAAGTACTGTGTACATGTGGATACACAAACCTGTTGTGTTTGTTACCAAAAGAAAAAAAGTACAAGTACAAGTACCCTCCCCCTTTCAACATCCTTCCCTTGTTTGTTTGCATTTCGTATTCTGGAAATAGTTTATATTGGAGGTGACCTTTGCCGAGATATCGTTCGGTGTCATATTGGGGACAGTGTGTTGCAAAACAAGGTGCTTGCCTGACTGTAAACATAATAAATCCCTTGTGTGATGAGCGGAGACAATCGAGGGCCCAACCTGTCCGGTGGCATGCGCTCCCTTTGGACATACCCGTTGCCAGTAACCAGGGGCACTGCGGCCCCATAGGAAACCTTGTGTGTGGCGTCCTCCGGTCGTGACCAGGATGATTAAGAGTTCCTTCCTGTCCTGCTCTGACGGGTATTGTCCGGGATAACAGACAGGCTGCTGGCACCTTGTCCTGACCGGGAAGTGCGTCTCTCACAGTCCAAGAAGCAGGAGAAGAGGTGCACCCCTGTGGCCGCGGTGACACGGGACCACATTCCAATCTAAAGATACCATTAAGATTTTGTGAATGGAAATAATCAGGCGGCATTCACATTGTAACTAGACTAGACTAGCTGATCTGAAGCCTGTGAGGAATGAAGGTAGGAGGGGCCACATTTCTGTAACTTCATACATTACAATTTACTGATTTCAATCATGTTTTTAGTCATGATTTTATTTTTTTATTAGGACGTTGTATACTTTTTAAATCAAATCAAATCACATTTATTTGTATAGCCTTTAATCACCTGTTACAGTCTCACAGGGCTTCACAGTGCCCAACATGTGAAACAATAAATGGTTAGTACACAACATCCCCCAGCCTTAGATCCTCACAGAGGACAAGAAAAAAAACCCAAAAAAACCTTTTAGGAAAAAATTGAAGAAACCTTGAGAGGGGTTACTCAGAGAGGGATCCCCCTACCAGGATGTTTGGGCGTGCCATAAATGCCGAGGTTGGGCAAGTAGCTTATACACAATGCATAAAAGTTTATTTGGGTGAGATCCAGATCTGATGTGGGGCATCACAGCAAACGGCAGCTCAGTCAGCGTCATCGTGGGACTAAGGGACCACTCTGCCGAGCTGCAGCTGCAGATAGGAGACACACCCACACACTGACCAGCATCAGTAGACAGGAGCAGGTAGACCAGGAGAACAGGCAGGCAGGAAAGATTTGGATAGAGCCTGCCTCTCTGATTGCGGCAGGCAGACTGTTCCAGAGATGGGGAGCCCGGTAAGAAAAGGCTCTGTTACCTGCAGTTTTCTTTTTGACTGCTGGGATAGACAGGTAGCCAGCGTCCTGTGATCTGAGGGCGCGTGGCGGTTTATATGCTTTGATCAGATCTGATAAGTGCCATCCCATTAATGATTTATATGTAAGTAGAAGCACCTTGAAGTCACACCTGGCCTGAATTAGCAAAAATAAAGCAGACACAATTCTGGTGAGCCTGTGCGTCACTTTTCTGAAGAACACTGTGTTGGCAGTGATTGTAGGAAATGTTTTGAAATGTAGCTGCACATATTTTATTATTATCTGATGTAGCGGGCACAAATGACCAAAAATAATCCGCCCCAGACAGCTCAGTCAGTACAGCATGAGACTCTCAGTCTCTTTACCTTTGGGTAAAAGGGCCTACTAAATGACTGTAATGTAATATTCCAACACACAAAAAAATGCTCAAAATCCTATTGGTTGACCATAGATAATTTTCAGCAAAATATTCTGGTTCCAGTGATATATCATATGTGGCACTTGTTTTTCACATGAAAAAACGTAGTGAAAACAAGTACTGATGTTTTTGGTAATATTTCCTGGTACTTCAAGGCCCCCAAGCACCTCCAGAAACTGATACAACATGGTCATATTGTGAGCTGCAGCAACCTCTGTATTGATTGGATAGAGATGTAACCGGGCTCAAACAGGGGTCAAGAACATCTTCAGTGGTGCTTCCAGTGATTCAATCACATAGTCAAGGTTAATAAAGGTCCTGTTATGGGGCTTTAAGCTATTTTAGCACTGGTGCTCTGTAGTGTGCCTCAATAAGAATAAACACATTTTCGTGATGCAAGATTATTTGACAATTATGACTCTAGACTTGGAATAATGTATAAATATATAGATCTTTATTCATTTATTTACTTCATATACTCGGTTAACAGTGTTGGGGAACATTACTTCCAGTAAAAGTAACTTGTTACAATACTTCTACATTACCAAAAATAAAAAAACAAATCTAGGAAGATGGCTTGCACTGCTGCAGGTCATGTTAGTCATTGTTCAGTATAAAGAAATGTAATACAACGCAAATATAAAATATATTGCTCTTTGCATCCAAATTGAGGCCTTTACATATGTTGTAATAGCAGTAGCTATTAATAATAAATGATAGAACAAAATGTTCAAATGATGCAGGACATTTTTCCGTTCAAGCAAAGCATGACATTGATGATCGGCTAACTAGAAATAATACAATGTAATAGTGTAAAAGTAACAATCTACTTTTCTTGAAAAAGTACGTAAGGTATTGAATTACATGAATCATAAGACTAGTGTTAAATTACTCACAAAATAAAATACATTGTAATGGGTGACCCCCAACACTGCTGGTTAATAATATACATTTAGAATACAAACATTATATTTGATAGAAAGTATCAGTGCATAATCATTTCTCCTCAACAAATAAACACTTGGTCCACACAACAAAACAACAGGGTTCAGACACAGAGTTCAAAATGCCCGTTGAATAGTGTACGTACTGACAAACATTGTTTCATGTAGTGGTCAAAAAGCTACCCGCACTCCTACAGGGTATGTGTGTGATAACACTAGCTGGACTATCCGCTGGTGATGTGAAGTAAAGTAAGGTTTAGTCCACAGTACATCCAATATATTCTGTATGCTCACCTATTAAACATAATGAAAGATTTTACACACGTTAACACAGATAATATAACTTACAGTGACCAGTATATAGTGACCAGCCTGGTGCTAACCCACATGCAGAGTTCCTGCAGCCTGCCCTGCAAGCTTTAGTAACACTCAGCACAAAACAAAGGACAGAGTATTTCCATATACACACTTCTGCAAAAGCAGATTCCCTCGGCTTTACTATGTAATGATACAGCAGCGTAAACATCATATAGGTCTGGGATGAAATGCTGGAATATTACACGTTGTTATCAGGAGGAGGGAACTGGTAAATCCTTTGGTTAACGTTTCAGTATGAATCTAAATCTGGAGAATGAAGTGACAAAGCTAAATAAATCTAAATAAATACGCAAAGTTTATTTTATTAGTGCTTCTGAAGACACAGTTCCTATGACGTTGTAGTCTAAGCTCAGGTTACTAACTACATTTGCACACAAGAATATAAACAAAACCATGTGGCTCTCTGGCAACATTTTATTTCCCCACTTTTTGCCATAACAAACGGTCGGGTCGGGTTTCTTTCAATAACTGGACCAGATCGGGACCGGAGGAGGAATCTAAATATAACTCTTCCTTTAAAAAGCCTTCATGGTGGAGATGTAGTGTTGAATTCAAAGCAGTCTGGTGTCACTCTCAGCTCTACCCTGTTCCCTCCATTAACCTGCCATTTTCCAGACTGATTCTGGGCTGGGGGGCTTAGCAGAGACCGATCCACCGCTAGATAACAGAGTAGCCCTCCCCTCTGTCTCTAGCTCAACCTGAGTTAGTGTAGCTAATATTTCATGTTAACAGGGAATACAGAAGAATGCATATCCTTTATTAATACCCACATCATATTATTATCTGTCTGGTGCTTTAAGAAAAACTGAGCTTCATGCGGATGGCATTTTATCCACACTCTACAAAGAGCATCTCTTTAACCTTATATTGGTAACTAATAATTAAAAAGGATAAAATAACAAATGAATTTCCAGTTTTCAACTTTTTAAAATAATAATACAGATATAAAATAGTCTCAATTTAAACAAGAAAAGCCTCAGTTATCCTGTCTCCTTTCTTTCCTGGATGGTCGTCGTGGCAACACGTACTTTATGTTTACACTGTTATTTTTCATTTCAAAAAAGGGAAGGGGCTAAAGTTGGAATCATTGTGCTTTGCTTGTTTTCACAGTAGATCAACGAAATACCTGAGGCTGTCTGTAGCTGTTTGAGATATCACAGTGGATGTGGAAAGGACCAGCAGCATTAAAGTGAGGCTCTGAGTCTGAAAACCGGAGAGGAATGGAAAAGTCTGACCAGAGGCTTACGGGAAGTTGGCAGATGCAAAGAGAGGACTCTCAGAGCGCCCTTTATAAACAGAGCTACCATTTAACAGAGCATCTCACACGTTTGTCTCTCAAACCTTGGTGAGGAACAAAAGGAGGAAGGCAGGGTATTTTCTGGTTTACTGTGGAGTCCAAAGATAGAGTCAAAAGAAAGGAGAACAAAGCAGAAACCTTGAGGCTATCAGTCAGATTCTCCCTGGGGCTTGGGTGGTAGGGAGCTACACCGGCGGGGTGGAGTAGCGCACCACATAGTTGTAGTCGGGCGGCGGGCTGTGACACTCCAGACCAGCGTCCAGGGCCGAGTCCTCCAGACTGAAGTCCAGAGAGGGGACTGTTGGTGGATACTTCTCCTTGTCTCCCTCAGTCAGCACAGACTCCTTACTCTTACTCACTGCCTTCATCCTGTGGACACAGAGGGATGCAACATGGCTCATAAATATCACTATCCTCACTGTGACAGGATGTTCAGTTGCCTCCACGACCAAGAAAAACCCCCGGATCAGAGTTAAAGCAATAACACAGGAGCACAAACTCAGACAAAACTCCTTTCCCCATTCATATTTGATGCAATCAATCATCCTGAGCTTTTCTGCTTCACTTGATGCTCAGAGTATGAGTAATTGCCTCCTATTGTCTTTGGCGGTTGCTAGGGGTTTCCAGAGCTCCTCTCCCAAGGCCAAAGGGTCAGCGCCCAGTAGGGGTAAATGACACGGGACTGTATTGGAATGCCTATCTTGATGAATAACTACCTGGTAAACTAGACAGCAAAAATAGGCAGCAGGAGTATAGCGCCGGGGAAAACAGAAGGGCAGCGTTTCTAGCAACAGGAAACAAAATGATGATGTGTTTAAGGTTTTCCCCAACAGCAGACAACACACCAATGCTGAGGCAACACAATATGTTTCTATCAGCACTGTCCAAAAAGACGCCCTGCGTGTTAGTAGCAGAAAGATGCCAGGCTAGAGAAGCGGTGGGAGGCGGGCGAGTACCAGGTGGACTTCTGCAACACACAAAAAGAGGGTAGCGTTACAGCTAACTGGGGAGGCCCTTGTCAACCCTCATAAGTTCAAAGGTGGCAGTGATGGAGTGGGTGCCCAGCAGGGGTGCCCTCCCCTCAATATATAGATCATTCTCTGCATGCCTGGGCGGATTCCTTTTTCCCATGGCGAAGGCCCTGATAACATGGGTAGGGCTGTGCCGACTCTTGGTAAGTTTTGTATTACGCACAGAAAGAGATGTAAAGTGTGAGTGAGATGAAGGGTAGGGGTGTTTGGGGAACTGAGTTGGGTGTGTATGTCTAAATTAACATTAAGCTTCCCCAACAGTTGTGCACATGTTCCCTTTTTCTAGTTTAGGACAGTTTTTGTTGTGGTTTTGCTCTTTTTTCTTCAACTTAACACAAATTTGGATCTCGTATTGACATTTACTCTAATGCCATTATTCCTTTAATTGTTTAAAGTGTAAACCACTTGTACTATAGGACGTATCAGAGTCTCTTCTGAGCAGGGCAGCAGCAGCATAATGCCACGAGGTTTAGAAGTGTAAGCACTGAGTCCAGGGGTATGACCCTGCACATTAACCCTGCCACTGGCTGCAGTAAAGCTAATCTGTAAGTCCTACGTTGCATACAGAGAGCTTCCTGGGGAAAGTTAGACTCAGATTTATCTTCACAGGCTACATCCTCAAATAACCCCTTACACTAATATTTGCTTAAACTGGAGACAACATGGTCCTCAGTTCTTCCCTCCATGCAGTGTTTTAGATATTGATAGTGTTTAATGGATATAGGCCATTGTTTTTATTTATGTCTATTCATTATCTAGCACTGGATTGTGGCAGACAGCAATGTAATGTATTCAGGGTTCCCAATTCCAAGACTTTTCCAAGACTATTCCATGACAAATAGCACAATTTCCATTACCAATATTTGTGTCTGTCTCATTTGTTATGTTTTATATCTGATCTGAATGTCCCAGGTCTTTTTTCTGGCAAACAAATAATCACTTAGGACCAATACCATCAGGAAACTTCTGATTTGGGTTTTTATTCCTCAAAGGGAAGCAAATCAACAAGCAGCCAAGCTTGAAATTGAACATTTTATGATACTTCCAAAACTATATGCACATGTTTTCCATGACCAGTCGACACCCTGTGCATTAAGCACAGCCACGACTCATAAGCTAAACCAGCCCGGGAGGCATCTCAATCAGGACAAACTTCTGGCAAAAACAAAGCCGTTTCAGTGTGTGCTCTTAAAACACCCAAACCTCGAGTCACACTTCCACTACGCTTTTGTGCTCAATCCTTTGGCTTGTCACCTTGGAGCTTGATCCCTCCCACTTCTCCTTTGTGCCACTGCCTCTCTCGCATGGTTTCTTTTGACTAAAGGGAAAACTAGCCACTGATGTTTTTCTAGGTGAAAGGGACTTTGTGCATGTGCTTGAGTGCGCGTGTGCATGTGTGTGAGTGTATGACAGCTATAACGTCTACATTCCAACACAGTGGGGGAGTTTCCAGGCAGTGTGGATGGCAGGCGTTCTGCAGTGTCTTCCAGAGTGTGTGTGTGTGTGTGTGTCACTTGCAGGGCTTATGGAGGGATGTCATGTATTGTACTGTACTTACGCCAGAGCCATGATGCTGAGGGGTCGGCCTGCCAGCGATTCCAAGCGCTTCAGAGTCTTCATATCGTCAGAGGACAGGCCCATCCCACTGTCTGACTGACCGCCCTGTTGGGAGGAGAGAGAAAGGATAGAGACATAGAGAGAGCGAGAGAGAGAGAGAGAGAGAGAGAGAGAGAGAGAAGATGAATTAAAACCTCCAAATGTCATCATTCCCTTAAAGGAAACCCCATACACCATACACCCAAGGAGATACCCATACACCATTATATATATCATCAATCCATTATGTTCAATGCAAGTGTTGTAATTTCATTTTTGGTGTATCGACTTTCCCTCAACCTGCCTCATCAGGTTCAGGTACTGATTTACTACATTTCCCAGAATGACTTTCGACAAGAGAGAGAGAGTGAAAGAGCAATAGTGATAGGCAATAGAATAGACACAGTAAGAGAGCAAGCTTTTTCCAGTTGTGAATGAGCGAGTCACACTCTCAACTCAAAACACACAGATATCTTGTGGCTGCATTGCATTCTGGTAAATTGAGGCTACTGTCAGTGGAGAAATATGATATAATATGAAAAATGGTATCTTCTACGATGGATTTCTCCCTGTATGATTGTTGAACGTGGGTCAAGAAAGACGCCCCTGTTTAGATAGCTGAAAGATTTTCTGCTATCTTGTGATGTGACGTCGTCTATGTTACTTAACCGTGTGAATAAGAAAAATAGACCAAACAACAAAATGGTCCCAGAAATGCAAAGCTGTTTTTGTAACATTGTTAATGTGTTAAAGTGTTTTAGGGTGGATTTTTCCTTTAAGTGAAGATATTTGAGAAGATGTAACAAATATCTTCTCAAATATCTCAAATATCCCAAAACAAAATTCACATTATACCCTCTCATAAGTTCAATTGATATTTGTGAACACAAACAACTACGAATAACATGAATTCTGTTTCAGGGTGGAATTCTCTTACCCTTCAACCCTGAGGTTTTTTGGGGGGAATTCTCGCCTGAAATTACAGACTTAAAATGAATCCAGTATAGCTCCACAACCATAAGGCCCACATGCATGATCTTGGGCTCTATTGATAGATAACAACACGCTATCATTGTGTGTAATGAAAAGTCCTCTTCAATTGGCTGTCCCTTGTTCACGGGCAGTGTATTAGCAGACCGGTGGGGCCTGGAGAGATGAGTGACACCTCATTTGAAAGATCTCGACCAATAGATTCAGAACAACCTGCAACCTGCAACCTACTGAATAGACAGCAGATGGTGCCAAAAACTATTTTACAAACATCATAATACATGAATGTAATGACGACGAAGGAAGTAATCAATATTAGTTGCCTTTGATCAAAATATCATAAGTGTTTTATGAAATACTAAGGAAAGAAAAACTTTTGTCTGGTTCACTGTAACACGTAAAGTATGTCTGCTTATTTGCACCAGGGCTGATGTAGGTTGTGGAGCTCAGGATATGCTGCATCTTAAACGAAAGAGGAGATTCTCTAGTTTCAGACGAGACCAAACATGTTCGTGTGGAGGGAGAGGAATAGAGTAGCAGCGGCATTCAGATGTTGAATTTAGGAAGGTATGAAGGGTTAAATGTCAAATGTCTGTCACCTAACTAATTGGTTGCTTTAGTAAAGTTAAAGCGTAGATTGAGTGTCTGTTTCTGTTTTAGCTCAATGTTCAGAGTGTGACTGAAGGATCAGGATGAATAACTCACCCCATGGTTCTCATTTGTCCCGTTCTCCATGGTAACCTCGTCAAAGGTTTTCACACTGGCGGGACGGGTCTTGATGTTCCTGGCAAGCAAAAATATTTCCAGGGTAATTCTCGAAAAACACCCAAAATGTTCTATCAAGGAAATCTTTTGATGACACTGGCGCCGAAAGGCAAAGTTCAAAAACAAAACAGCAGGAACCTAATCATTTAGATGAACAACGCACAGCATCACTGACGTGGCGCTTTTCAACACACCTTATTTACTTTGCTTTTCAACACTGAAAGACTAAAATGACTGCTTAATTCAGCTTAAGGGGTAACTGCCATTACTGCTTTCAACACCTTCTCAATAAACACACTTGTGTGACCTGTGAAAATCCAACAGCTCAACAAATATTATCTTAAGTGGACATAAATCTTGAAGGAGGCTCAGTGGTTTTGGGGGAAATTCCTCGCCGGGGCCACAACGTTATAAGCTCTCCGCCAATCGAACTGCCATGTGTATATTTCTTATCACAGGCCAATCAGGCCTCTCACTGTTCCTCGAGTCAGACCCACATGTTCTCCTAGTAGAGTTTGGTCTGGGCGCCACATGAACTATATGTTAAGGTAATGTAAATTGTTTTGATTATGGTTCATCGTGAAGTGGGAAAGACCGGTTTACATGTCTTTAAGCTACAAAAATCAACTCAACAGCACGGGAAAGAATAGATACAATAGCATGGCCTGTACACGTGTGTGTGAGATGCAGGTGTTTGTGTAGGTTTCATGTAAACTGAAGTGAGTGCGTTGTTCTCACCAGGTGCTCCCTGGCTCACGGTGAGAGACGGGCCGCGTGGGCGTCTCCTCTGAGGGCACAGGGGTGGACGGGTCTCCCACCTTAGCCAGCAGTTCTGTGTTGATGGGTATGTAATGCTTCCCCTCCTGAATCAACCAGAGAGAGAGAACACGTAAGAGCACAGGCGTATGCTAGCGTGATGCAAACTGATGAGCGGCTCAGGGAGATCCATGGCCGATGCTGTCTGTGTGCTACACAAACATCCAGAGCCCACAGGCCGCGGCAAGCAGCCAAAGAAACGAAGGTCGTGTCTAATAAATCCAATACGGAATGCACAGGCCTCAACCGGGGCGAGGAGGTGACGTTGCTGCTGGGCTGAGACCAACTGGTCTGCACTGTAACAGAGCTGTATTAATGGAGAGTTAAGATCCACTGTTCTTTCTGTCCAGTCTGGATTGTTTCCCATAAGGATAACTTTCACAAAGTCATTTGTAACGCTACAGTTTTATGTGATGTGATGTTTGGTCTTTTATCTGTTATTACTCTGCAGTGCCGTCCAGTCGAATGTAATTCCTTTCTTCGCGTACCTGTCAGTCCGTCTGTCTGCAGTAATGTACTATCTGGACAAAAGCCTATTCTCTTTAGGAGCTGGAAGTGAGAGCATGATTATAGGCATCTTTTACACTGTCATGACTGAAGATGTTCTGTCCCTGTTGAGGATGCGGCCAATCTCCTATCATCAGCGGTAATTAATGGTAAACTCCCTTCTTTGAATTTCCATCCTTCTTTCACAAAAGCACCTTATTATTCATTCACCACAAAATGAGTCCTCTCTTTATGTGAAATATAGGGAACGCTCCCTACAGAGTTTTTTTTATTTTTTATTTCATTGCCTCATTGATTTATACATGGTCATCTTTTATTTTATACTTCAGGGAGGTGAAGATGAGGGCTTCAAAAACATTGTTCATATTTATGTGAATGGAAGATAAACTCAATATTTCATTTCAGTTCACCAGTTCATCAAAATAACCTGGAGATCACAATGAAATATTTGCCTTTTTCCCTCCAGTGCATAGTTGTCAACCTAACCAGAATGAACGGCTGGTGAGCCCCAGGGCTTCCTTACATTGTTACACAGCTTTCATATCAGACAACGTGATGCTGCGTCACACTAATAATCATTTATGGTTTTTCCAGTGTGGTTCCTCTTAGAAGGCTGCTGGTGCCTTTTCAAAGGAAGTGGTTGTGTTGAGTGTCACTTCCCCTCCTAGTTACTCGGGAGGGGTTACTAGTATACTACTACTTGGGCTAGACTCAACTTGGCATCTCAGGCCTCATCCACACTAATACGGTTTCGTTTTAAAAGGCATAACTTTTGCTACGTTCACGCCTAGCGTCCACACTACTCCGGCGTGTTGGAACCCCTAAAACGGAGACTTTTTAAAACGATGCTGACCCCGTTTTAGTTTTAAAACTCCGGGGTTGCGTTTTAGTGTGGACGGGCGGAAACGGAGACTTTTGAAAACGATGACGCAGACACCCACGTTCGCTTCCTGATTGGGTTTTATCAGTCAGACGTATCCTTCCCTGATCCTTCGCCTTATACTCGTTTGTTACTTTCAGTAGCAGTTCCACCTCGCCGTCTGTCCAAACAATGAAATCTCTGCTCTTACTTTTCGCCATTGCTGTTCTTCGTAACGGTATTTTCTGCAACTAAGCAACAGCAGAGCAGACAATCTGCTTCCTGTTGACACCGGCACGCGCATGCCCAGTGTGTTAGTATGGACGGAGATCATTTTGAAGTGGTGCTAAAACGCTTGTGTGGACGGAGATTGTTTTACTTTTACTTTTAAAACTAATAGTGTGGCTGTAGCCTGAGTCAGGCTCAACTCAGAGACGGCGCATCCTGAATTTTTGCAATGTATTAGAATCAACACCCACAACCGGTGACTCATATGGTGGTTTGTAAAGACATAATGTGGTTAGAGTCCCGGGTTATGTGGAGGCTACAGTTTGGGGTTGTTGCAACACAAATCTGATTCAAGAATCTAATTTTAAATCTGGTTGTGTAACAGCGTTGGATCTGTAGGTTTTGTTTATAACAGCTCAAGTGCTATCAACATTAACCCCTCATTCTTGCTCTTGTTGAAATAAACCCATGACCAACACTACATTGATTTGATCGCATTATTTTCCATTTGACGATGACGGATGGATGATACAACACATAGGTATACATACAGTACACATTCCCTTTACTGCCCACACTTTCATACCTGTTGCACGCTGGCCTGAAGCAGGTCTCCCAGCCTCTCTACCAGCTCAGTGAAGGTCGGTCGCTCCAGTGGCTCCCCCTGCCAGCAGTCCAACATGGTCTGGTATCTAAGGACAAAGAATACACCACTGAACTGACATCACTCCCACACAGGGCTGACAGACAGGCCACACACACTTGATGTGTACTCTTAATGCTGTTAGCAAAGTTCTTAATTTGTCACTATTCTACAGTGTGTTGACAGTGGAGGCAGCAAAATGACATGGAAATACAGAGTAGTTCATATTTGGCTTACTGATGATCTAAAACTATATGGTTTGGATGGGAATCTATGAGCAACCCAGCTTGTGTGTTATTTCTTTCCACCTTCCTATGTGTATCTATAGCTCCATACACTGACACATAGAGCCCTAGGCATCCATATATAGCAAAAAAAGAAATCTGAAAACATCTTTATTTGGGTTGGTACATTTTGGAAAAACATTTAGCATCTCGCCACTAAGAGGGACAACTTTCGTCAGAGTACTTATTGCGTCAGTGGGCTCAGACTGGCACACAGGGGACCTATATGTGGTCCTCCTCTGAATCGACTGTCATCTACAATACTCCTGAACATCCTGCTCTCTATTTTCCACAGCGATCCTGAGCCTCTGGGGCTGTGTCTGATTCCCTCTCGGTCTCGACGTGCATGCGGTCTCTCTCAGGTCTGTGACAAGCTGTCAGCGTCTCTGCCCATGTGGGAAGACTCAAAACCTTTATGTGAGTTTCCATCACTCTGTGGAGGAATTCAGGAACGAAGCGCCACCACCGCTGCTGCTGTGTAAATCAAGCTCTCAGCCCGTCAATGATGGATCCTTACCCTGTTTGTGCTGCAGCAACACCCCCCCCCACCCGCCCATACATCCATAAAAATCGAGTTTTATGTAAATAAAACCAGGTGCCCATTAACCCCATTGTGTTTCCCTTATTGGCACCAGATTTAGTCAATCTCAAGTATTGAGAAAACTGCAGTAAAGAGCAGATGGTCCGTTGCTGCTGTATTGACTTCACCCACTCTCCATCTGTGTTTGTGTTCAGGGCACCTCAAGCTCGGCTGAGGAGGCTGCGGTCCTCTCAGTGTTGTCAGGCCTGGTCGGAGGAAGCCGGGCGGCTGCGATTCCCATGTTAATGAGTATATACTTGGCCAGGTGGTAGCGCTCCTAACAGTGACAGGATGTCGAGCGCATGATCACAGCCAACACACATATCACTGAGGGGTGAGGGGGTGGACACATTGTATGGCTGCACAATTTAAACCACACTTCCTTTCTGCTCCATATTGAGAATAAATTGCCCTCCCTCCCCACTTTTTGGGTCTTCGGAGAGTATGGTGTTGCTGCGGGGGCCATTGTGGTTGTAGGATTCCTTAGTGCTGCCCTACATTGTCCGGTTGGGCAAGTGTGGTACGCTGGGAAGTCAACATCCTATTCTTTCTACTCCCGCTCCTTGAAAAGCATCCTCTACATTCCTCTGTGATGCATCAGGCCAGACGGCTGCTAAGCCAGTGGGGATCTTCCAAACAGGCAACAGGACACATTCCTGATGTGCACCAGTGGCACTAATTTATCACTCAACATCGCCTGCAACCTCCTGTCCTTTTCATCATCTGTATATTAAGGGTTTGGGTTCAGGGTCAGGGTCAGGGTCAAGGTGTCAGAACAGGATGAACCCAGGCTTACAAACACATGTGTTCGACATCAGACCTCTGGTGGGGGACCTGGGGAATTATCCCCATTGACGATAGTGCAATACACCACTCTGCATCCCATTTAAAGTGATATCAGCAGGTCTTATCTGGGCTGTAAATCAAAGGCAGGTCTCACAGTCGTAAGTTTGCCAAAAGTATATTATCTGGCATTTATATCTTCACTGTGTCAATGGGCTGCTTTGAACCAAGATGGGAAGTAAGAGAGGAGTAAGAGAGATTCTTGGCACCGGTGGCTCTCAGTCTACCGATCTTCTATTTTGAGTCTGGATTGGATTTTGCTGGTCATCTCCAATCACCGTCTCCTTTGATAAGTTGATAAATCCATTCAGTTGGCTCCAGTTGGCACAAGATGCTTTAAAACCTTTGGGCCTTTTGATACTGCATCATTATCAAGCAAAAGTACAGCATTTATCCTTTCAAAACAAATAAGATACGTTGAAGTTTGACTACATGCACCATTTTAAATGAAAACCAGATGCCAAACACACACACACACACACATATTCTGTAGGACACAGTGTACAATATTAGAGTGTGATTCAGCTGTAGAGCTCAGAGTGCGATCACTGGGTATAGGCTCGATCGATTGGCTGTAGGCTTTCCTTTGAAACACAGGGGCTGGACAGGACAGTCACAGCATTCATGCCGGCCCGGGCGGTTGCCCTCAACCCCAGCTCCTTCTGTCTGGCCGAATCACAGACTGACGACACTGATACCCAATGAGAAGACCCTCTAGTCCCCCACAAATATTCATTTTCAACAACATCCACTAGCCCTGCTCATAGGGGAAGATACTATCTGGCCTTTGGCTTTCCTCGCTGGGGGTACTTCCACGCTTTCCCAGACGTTGCCTTTAATGTGGGGCTCGGTTACGGCTGTGTTAATGTCAGTCAGAAAATGGATCTGAGCTTCAAGCCTGCCACCTCAGAGCCAATCAGAAGCTAATGTTTCCTCTTCAAACATTCGGGGCGCTATTACCCAGGACTCTTATCAGGAGCTGCTGGCTTTTTGGGAGGGGAAGAGGGGGAAAAGGTACAATACCTCCTCTCAGCTGTATATTGATATGGGAGGCTTTTACTTGTTGCCTTTACTTTCTTCGCCTGTGTAAGGTTCCTGTTAATTGCCCTCAGGAGAAGGTACAGTAGGGGCCATGGAGGCAGCAGACTAATCCTTCTCCAGGTGAGAGAAAGTCACGTACAATTTTTTCTTTTCTCAAACTATAAAATAAGCAGAGTGACATGAATCCTCACATTTCAGAGGAAGAGTATTCTGGGGCTCTCATCCTGGTCCCTTCTTTCAGCCGGCAGCAGAATTCCTCATCAATTTGGAGGCCGGGGTATGGTGAGGCGCCTGGGAGAGGAAAGAGAGGCAAACGCTTATCACACAGTTACATTTCATACACAGAAAGCCACTGGAGTATGACAGCATCTTATTCAGGGAGGGGCACCATTACGCTATGACGCCACTACAGGTTGAGGTTAAATTATTATATGAAGTAATGTGACATTTACATTGTAAAATCCACATGTGAAAGTATTTTTTTGAGAAAATTGAGCTCATAAATTGCTACTCTTGTTTTGCCTACAGTACAACATGAAATTTGATAGAAGAGGACAGGTTGACCAGTTAACTCAGAGCTAGTGGGTGACAAAAAAGCCTAAAGTGAATTAAAATCATATTGATAGCAGATTGATCAGCAGATTCTAAGGAATCTGAGGAGCTTCATGTGCTTTCTTCCGTTTCATGGAAGTTGTGTGTCAATGACAGATAACCACATTCTTCCTTGAATTAAAGACCCTTAAACTGAAGCTCCTCCTTGGTGATTCTCTGACCGGAGTCACACCCATAGTGTTCACCAGCTCTATTCCACACATCTGTGAGGCCCCCTAGACCTCTCATTCACTCATGGTACACAAATTGTGGAAAAGTGTTGATTGTTGAGTTATGAATTTGTTCAATGTGTTACCCACAAACCAAAATTAAACCACCTAATTTCGTTTACTCTTGAACTGCAATGTTGTCACTCAGCCAACTTGTATATAATATAATCATACAGGTTTTGGAAAATATTGCCTGTGCTATGTAATCTGTCAAATTTTAAATAATATTTTCATGTGCTTGCCTTTATCCCCCGAGGCAGTATCAAATAGCATCTAAAGCCCCTGTTCATTCTAGATATATTACCTCTATGTTTCATGATGGGCCAGAAGATTGTCTCATCTCTCTTTCTGTATCACGGTAAAGCAATGTTTTAATTACTGCCTGACTCATACTAAATGTGAATAACACCATGTATACCTGGTTCAAAACTGCTATAATACACTATAATAACAAGGTTTGGATATTTCAACCCACAAGAAACCAGGTTCACATAGCAATCTGACTTGGGCTACCTTAGAACTGGGGCTACCTTTTGACCTCCAAACTTTATCAGGTTGCCAAGCTCACTCGTTGCCATTTTTCTTGTTCATTTGTTTCCTTGTTTCCTGATTTATCTTTCTGAGGCCCAGCTAACACTACCCAGATGTGCAAGTGTTTCATTGACCTAAAATGTCTGTGAGTGTTGTTGAGAGTGTGAATGTGTTAGAGCGTGGAAGAGGGAGAGACGTGGAAAGAAAGGACTAAAAGAAAGAGACAGTGTCGGAGTGAGGTCAGCGTGCCTTAAAGAATGTCTTAAAGAATATGCAATTTCACACACGTTTCTTTGAACTGTGGTGGGTGACGACACCGTGGGCAGGGATTCAAAAGCAGCACTATCAAAAGTACAGTATAGCGCTGTATAGTTCTGTCCTGTTTTACATTTACTCCTAAAGTTGCCCTTGCTTCCCATGGTGACACTTGAACATACAATATTTCATGTTGAGTCTTGCTATAGAAATGTGTGGTGAGCTCTGTGCCACGGTACATAGATAGTCATGGACCGACACAATGCTGCCTTAAAGGTTGCAGTGGTTTCACAGCAGGGGCAAACATTTACATTGATCGGCTGCTTGGTTACAACGAGTTTGCAGTTCCAGCTGGGAAGAAACGGATGGCTTAAATGGGAGGTATTCTCTCTTTTAATGCCCCTAGCCTGTGCTAAAATTCACAGTCTAACTTCACTAATGTTCTTGCACGAGCAGCACGAAAATAGTTTTCTCAAGCTGACAATGCAAGCCCTCTTTGTCCCAAAGGGACAATTACGCAGCGGCAGAAGACAGTTATTACCCAGTGCATCTGGTGAGGCTCCATAGCCGGGGGCACCGAGCTAGCCCAGTGGATAGTCTCTTCTCACTGAACATCTTTGATGATAGAATCCTGTGTTTAACTGAAATGGTCGGCCATGCTCACACGTAATGGTGAGAATAATAATAATAATAATAAACTAGATCTGAACTGAAAGTCAGTAATTTCAATTCATCAGAAAGTAATAAGGACATATGTACACACAAATGTATGTTACATATGAATACATGGTTATTCCAGGGGAGAATTCTGATTGGCTGGAGGGTGACCATTAATTGTGTTTAACACACAGTATAACCTGACACATCTGGCGCAGCTGTTTGATCACTGCTATAAATGAACATGCTCACAAGGTCTGAGGATTTCATTTTAAACTAGTGAAATGTTCAGATGATTCAAATATAACAGGTTTATTTATTTATTAAATTTTTTTGTTTTAAAATATGCTTGCACTAATATTCCATGTAATCAAATCATTTCCAATCATTTTACACAGTTACTAATATAGAATTTATTTTTGCCTCTCTACACATTTGGTTCATTAGACCTATGTGGTTGACTTGTCAATTTGAATTTTGGTGCTTATAAGTAACTGGTCAGTTTGGATGTTTGATATGGATATAACACGTTAATTGGTGCATTTTAACTCCAATAGTGTGAAGAGTCTGAAGAATAAAACCAGCGGTGAATGCTGAAGACACTTACCCAGAGAGAAGATCTCCCACATGAGCACTCCAAAGGACCATACATCACTCTGAGTCGTGTAGATCTTGTCAAAAATGGCCTCAGGCGCCATCCACTTGAGGGGCAGTCTAGCCTGTGTTCAGGTATCGAGATAAGAAATCATTTCCATCTGTATCTCATCTCACCTGTGCGGGCATTTCACTCATCAATCACTGTGCTGTCACGTCTGTGGAGAGGCTTTCGGTTTGAGTTGTGTAAGTTCTACTTCTGATCCGACTGAACACCCATCTCCCATGCAGGGCCCTTCATCTAGTGTTCAGACAAACACACTGATTCTACTGTTTTTTATTATTTCCAAGAACAGCTGCATTTATTCAGCACTTCTTTTGTTTTTGCCAAGTCAGCGGTAGCAGACTATTTATTTTTTTGCATCTTGTCTATCAATGTAAGTTCTTTTGAGTAACTGTATTGCAAGAACTGTTTTCTTTTCTATGCAAGGCAGTAAATGACAGTGAGCTGGAAACATACAGTAAAATAACATAACATTTCATGGCTTGCCTATTGAATACACTTACATCTCCTTTGCGCACATAGTCTGGATCTTTGTAGATGTCTCTGGCGAGTCCAAAATCACATATCTTCACAACGTTGTTTTCAGAAAGCAGGATGTTTCGTGCTGCCAAATCACGGTGGATGCACTAATGAAAAGAAAGAGCAAAAAATAATTGTAACTATGATTAGACGTGGCACTGACATTGACAAGTTCAAGTTTTCTGCGCGTAATTTACTTCACAATAGTACTCCATGTGCTATAATGCAAGGCAGCTTGCTGAGTAACACATGGTGCAGTCATCAGGGGTATTAGAATAGAAGCTGATGTGTTCCATATCCAGGCGGAGGAATGGGCCACAACAGGCTATTACAACAATGGCTTCATTCACTAATCAGTCCCATCCGCTCTCCTCAATCTTATGAATGACCTGACAGATGAATGAATTCTGACGTGACAACTGGCTCACGGGGGGCAATATGTTTTAGTAGATGTGGACAAAAAAACAAACAAATGACTAAAAAATGAGTTTTAATCAGAATAACCTCAAGTATGGTATCTTTAAATCAAAACACAGTAAATCCATGGTAAACTTTCTGAAGTTTATGCACTGTTTTTACGCACAAATTGATTTTGATATAGCAATTCGTAAAGGAAAAGCATACCTTGCGTGATGCCAAGAACTCCATGCCTTTTGCAACTTGAAAACTGTAGCAAATCAAATCTTCCATTGTCAGCACTCTCTTATACAAATCCTCGGGCTCTGAGAAACAAAAAGAATGGCATTTATATGATATGGCTCAAAGTAAGGACAGTAATCCTCACACATCCTAACACATTTGTCAATATCAGGGCAGTCAGTGTGATCAAAAGCTCCCAGTATCTCTTGGCCTGTCAGATAAATCAGATTAGATAAAACGTATCTGATCCCTGCCGGGAAACTGGAAAATGTAATACACCATCATAAAAATCCACCCTGTCACGTATGAACCTCCTCCAACACTCTTTGTCTTAAAAATATCCTTTACAAATGTGAAATAAAGCAAATTCCAATTCCTCCTATTGTTGGTTATTGATGTTAGATGAAACGTGTGATTATGGGCCCAGTGTGTCAGTCGGGGGTCTAAGAGGAGGAACTCAAAAGGAGTCCTTCCACCAGCCCACCTGAGTAAACAGCTAATCAAACAAGAAATAACACATCGGGAACAACACGGCCGATGCGCCAGGCCCGGGCCCGAGCCCAAAACCAGACAAACACCCAGGTCAGGACAGGAATTAAACACAGGCCTCCCTAGACTCAGTGGGGTAACAGTGGTTCCTGCTGCAGTGATTGTACTGCTGAACAGGAGGAGGAAACGTCCCATCAGACTTGGTCAAGAAAACAATCTGGGGGGAGGGGCTTCATTCCTGGCTAGGAGGGGGTGCAGCAGAGGTGAGAGTGGGAGGAGGAAGACAGCAGGAGGGAGGACAGAGGGGGGTGGTGACGGGAAGGAAGACTTGCTTGGCATTTACCTTCCTCCTCTTCCTCTGAGTCGCAGTAGCTCTTATCTTCGATGAAGCCAGAGCTGGCTGAGCTTCCGGTACTGGCCACGCTCTCCAGGCGGCGCTTCATGAGCTCGCTCAGCTCACAGCCTGACCCCGATGACACCGCTTTACCGTCCTGGCTCTGACCGGCACACATACATCATGTTAAATGAGACATGGTTCAACGCTGCTGCTGACATGCAAGAGATTTCCTCCTATGGTTGTCAGAATATTTACTCACTGCTAACACTGCTGACAAGATCATTACTAGTATGAGAGTACTAGAAAGTTTAAACCTTGGCGCTCGTGACTCACCTTGTAGACAATGAAATCAGCTCTCTTACTTCTCAAATAGTTGGACAAGTTGCCATACTTGCAGAACTCCACTATCATCATCAATGGACCTGTGAAGATAGTTAGACAGTTCAGAATAGAGGACACCCCAAAGACAGTGAGTGATTTAAAAATTAACCGGTAATTTGAACAATGGATTAAATATGAGATCTTCCTCAATAACCAAGCTCCTCTCTGGCTCACCTCCTGGCTTGGTGCAAGCTCCAAGCAGGTTGACCACGTTCAGGTGATGGCCGATGTGGATCAGGATCTTCAGCTCTGACATCAGAGCTTTCCGCTCATTTGTCGTAGCTCCTCCTGTTACAACATAAATATACCCGATGTGTACAGAGATGATGGAAAAATTCACAGAACTTGTCCAGCATTGGTTAGCGTATCATTAAACACCCTGAAGGAAGGGATATATTGGGCTGGGCTGTGCACACCTTTTATATTACAGGGTGCCTGCAGGTCCTGAAAAAGTCTTAAAATATCGTAAAGTCAAGGCCTTAAATGGTCTTGAACACACTTAAATATATTTTTGATGTCTTTGTGTTTTAGTGGTGCGCTGTTCGTCCAGTCATGCAGATTATATTCTGACAGGTCAACAGTTGTTTTCATTGTCACGTTTTTTTAAATGTGAAATTATTATATTTAATTCAAACTCCAAAGTCTTACATTTAAGTTGATGAAACTTGCAGATACCTTGTATTACCATTGCCCTGAGGTTTAACATTTTGAAGGGTGCCTGGAGGCGTGGCTCAAATATCAGAAAGGCCCAGCCATCACTAGAGACACCTACTCTTGTTTTTTACTTTCAATTTGATTTTCATCTGATTTTCATCCCTATAATTGTGTTTAAAAATCGCTCTGCCAGCTTTATGTTCATGTACGTTTAGAATCCAAACAGCATAGAAGAATAACAAGAAACAGATTTTCACTTCACTTATAAGGTTAAGATGTAAGATAGCAAGAATTCAGTGGAGATTGTATGCAAAGATAATGGCATGAAAATATCAAGTCACCATGCATGGGAAACACAGGTCTTCTCATATTAAAATATATTTTCATACTCAGGAGGGCACAACTTTCATATTATGGAGTCAATATTTCAATAGCGGTGAACATTTTCCTTTCCCAGAATAGAACATGAAGTTTCTTTATAATTGCATCTGGGTTGTGAACACCACAAGATGGTGGAGTACAAGAGAGATGGCTGTTTCTCTAAAATAAGTTCCACTGGCTCGCTGCTGCTTAAGGTAACATTTGTTGTAGTGATACATCTTCGGGTGCTAAGCCGGGGCACATCATGAGTGATGTAACCTGGTTCCCTCGGGTGTTTCCGGTCTTTTAAAATCAGACACCCTCGCCCAGGCGACCCAGCTGAGCTTGATCTAGCCTCAGCTTGTGCCCTAGCAGCAACCTCCCCCAGATCCGCTCCGTTAATCCAAAGCCATCTGGAGGCTCCATCCCTGGGTATCTGTGGTGACGTCCTGCCTCATACGTTTCAAAATGTAGAGAGAGAGGATTTAGTGCTTTATGTTGTTTTGACCATTTAGAAGCTAGAAGCTAGACGTCTCTAACCACGGGCAATTTGAGGAGGCCTGCTGCTTTCCATTATGTCTGACCTGGCCTGTGATTAATGACAAGGCATGATTAATGCTATGACAGGGACCAATGTCTCTAACCAACAGCCTTATATTTCATCCACACTCAGATATAGCATCCCCACACCACCACCCACTGATAGGTCATTATTAACAGTTTACTTCTTCAGCGCAGAAAGCAAAGTTAGTTTGACCACAGTACCTGTAGTCAATCACTAGCTGTGCTTCTGTTTTCTAGTTTCAAGCTTTTCCTGTTTCCATTTTGATATGATGAACAGGATTTTTGTTATGAATATTTGGAAAGATTTTGGAATGTGGCTCTAAGTAATTCCTCATAAAAGTCAAGGAGATAGTTTCCAAATGCTTGCATCTCTAAAATATGGAGAAAGTGAACATATTTGTTATTGTTCATTTAGTACTTGTGGTGTACTTCTTGGACAATGTGAAGAACTAGGCTGTCATATCTGCATACACCCAATCTCCTCATCATGGACAGGGTTAGAGGTCTCAGCCTCTAACCCGATGAGGAGATTGGGTGTATCTTAACCTCTGAATGCACTTTGTGAGGAACAGACATTGCATGCCTTGCTCGGGACCAATGCCCCACACAAACTATAATGGCAGGCACATGTTCTGCTGTAGCTCATGAGCCAGTATTGTGCACAAGAAATAAATCCTCTGCTGAAATGATAAATAGCTGTTCTTCATCTGCTACCCATGTTGTGTTGTTAATGCTGGTCTGTCTATCTGGAGAGGTGGACCTTTCTCACTGCTATCTCCAGGATGAACCAGAAGGGACCATGGAGGAAAACTGTGTGTTATGTGAAAGAACCAGAAGGTTTAAGTCAACATAATCGCCTAGTATTTTCAAACAAGAATTTACAGAGCTCCTGATTATGGTTTTAACAACGTTGACACAGTACCTTTCAGCATTTTGACAGCAACAGTCTTGCAGGTAGAGAGCTTGTCAATCCCAAAGGCAGAAGCCTCCACCACTTTCCCGAAAGCTCCGTGGCCAAGAGTTTTGCCTGGAGGAGGAAGAAGGCATTTGGTGAACGAGCCTACATGAGAGTGTCCCGCCCCTGGGGGCAGTAAATCAAACTGGATTCCCTGTCAGTCAGGCTCTGGGTCTGTAATTAAAACAACCTGCTGGGGCTCTGACCACTCGGCCATTTCTTCAGGGAATTTACGGTTCAGTTGAGACTGGACAACAGCAGCAGGTCGCTGATAAGTAACAGCTTCAGAGAAGGGTGACACCTCTGCCTTACACCATAATGTGGCTGTGTATGTTACTGTCATGGGCCAGGTCCCACACTTCAAGAGGAGAAAGAAAGAATACTAACCTATTTAATGGTCAGTATAGGGCAAGCAACTATCTTATGCTCTTATATCTTATGCTGACCCTTTTAAGACAAAACAGATCGTTCAAGACATTGGTAGGGCTGTGCAGTGCTCACCTAGTCTCAGGCGGTCACGGGGAAACTCCCATTTGCTGCTGTCATACTGAAGAAGCTCATTCTGCTCATCCAGGGGACACTCGTCAGGGTCAATGATGATGGATGGGCTCATCTTATAGTTTGCTGGCTGCTGCAGGGTTTAGAGGATGAATATGAACTTCACGATAATACAACTTTTAGACAACAAAGAACTTGTCCTGACTGATTTATTTGGAGTTATGTTTCATTCTGTCTGTTGTTGCATGTTTGGGTTATTTATGCAGTACACACCAACATGTCCACATTTCTCAGTTGACGGGAAATGTGGAAATCATCAACCAATGGCTAAATTAAGTAAGTGTCATCCAGTTCCTGGAACTGGCTTTGGCCCATCCTGTTACTGAGAAAGAGGAAGTTTACAAGGCCTTACCTTCCTCAGCTTGCGGATGAAGAGGATGAGCATGAGCCAGAGGAAGGTGGCTGCTGCCCCTGTACACACCAGAATGATCACCTCGATGTTTGGTTTCCCTTCGTCTCCTGGAAAAAGACAACACCCGTCAACTACCAGATTGTTTTGGTTCACTATCATTGTGCACTTTTCCTTGGTTTCAGAAATGGCCTTATTATGGTTTCCAGAGATTTGAGGAGAAGTGCGATCAAAAGAAAATCATCTGTCCCTTAGAAATTTGCCAACGTAGTTTGAAAGGAGTATGACACAGCTGATAGTTTATTGAAGATGCCGAGATTCCCCTTTCACATCTTTCTTATGTTTATTTGTTCCTTCCTAAAGTTTCTCTGGCTTGACGTGACTGTATACACACTGCAAGTGGAAACACACTTCAATGTTTATTCCTGCTTTGTTTGGGACATGCATACCACACTTTTTCCTATGGTGTTTTTTTCCCAAACACTCTTTTCCTATCCATCCATGTCGACATTTACTGAAAGCTCATGTCCCTTGAATCTGCAAGAATCCTCTCGCGGCTCTCCTTTCACACGATCCCTGACTCAAGAGCCAAAGCAGAACACACAGACAGTGCCCTCTGCTTCAATATGTTAGTGATGATAGAATGCATAATATTGACATAATATTGAACATTGAGGGACTTCAAGTCAACACCACACACACACACACACACACAGGGAGAGAGCTCTCCTTCTAGACTGTGTCATGTTTCCAGTCCCTTGGCTGTCGAAGCAGTGGGTCTCTCTCCCAACCGTCATTAGTGGACCTCTTAACACTCCGCGGAGAGGTCATGCCCCCCGGGTAAAGACCCTCAGCCAGAGCCTCCGTCATAAAACCCAAGAAAGAATTCACTTGGCATTCCTGGCAGCCTCAGCATCCCTCTCACGGGAGACTTTTCATACTGAAGTCAGGCCAGGGCTATTTGTAGTGATGACAAGAAAACATGGCCCATTCTGGCCAAGAGGGCCTCCAAGGGCTTTGGATTGGTCATGCAGTAAACGCTCTGGCTGTGCTGCGTGGTCTGATGTTTGGTGTATTTGGATGTGGCCAATAAACTGCAGCTACATTGACTGTATTACACATCGTGGTCTATTTTAAGAGTAAGGATATGTTGAGAAATCAGCAGTGTAAGTATGTTGCAATGTTGTGTCTTGTGATGATTGAATCCAGGCGTAACACCGTGAGGTGAAGTTAAGGGTTCTGAGTGACTTACCAACCACAGTGATGACTGCGCTGGTTTTCACGGTCCCCTCGACATTGCTGGCCGTACACTCATACAAACCCTCATCATCTTTCTTCACCCTCTCAATGGTCAGAACCCCATCCTCTCCTAATGTGATACCTGCAACACACAAGCTCTGATATGATATACTGATATGGTATATCCTAAAGTTCAGTATAGATAGAATATGACAGTACCACTGTCAGGGTTAGGGGTTTTATTCAGCTCCTGTACACTCATTGAACTGAAAGGCACTTTGGATAAAAGTTAGTAGTAATGTTATGTTATATATGATCTTCCCCTATCTCCTTTTCCTTCACGTTGTCATATACTGATCATGAATGATGTGAAGTAGTGATGAATCATTCTCAGCGTTACCTCGGCCCTGCTCCACTTGAATGTCGTTTTTGTACCAGGTGATTAAGGGGTTGGGCACTCCCAGGGCGAGGCAAGCCAGTCTCAGGGTGCTGCTGCTGTTCACATCCTGATTCGTCAGATTTTGACTCAACCATGGGCGTTTTCTTGCTGCACCATGCAGAAACAGAAAATACAGCTCATATACACCGGTTTACTGGCTTTGCTAAGCTGTGATGATCTGTGAGAATGTTTCCAAAAACATTTCTGGATGATGACTAATTCTTCCAAGGAACATCCAGTGAGTAATAAATACTATTCTTGGAAACGGTGTTGCAATCAATGACAAAGTCCTAAGCTTGGTTCTCTACAATAGCACTGTAATTAGCTCCTCATATCTTCCTCTTTCTTACCAGCCACAGTAAGTGAAGAGGTCTTGAGTACGTCCTTCTTGTTGTGGTGGTTGTGTGCCCGGCATTGGTAACCCATAGGTCGGTTTCTGGACACGTTGTGCAGAGTGAGGGAGATGGAGATGGAGTGGTTGCTGAGTTGAAGGCTAGAGACATTGGAGGTGATTGTGTGATTCTGGGCATCGAACCACTGCAGGTCTGTGTACAGGTACCGGGTCGCCCGGCATGTCAGAGTGATGTCAGCCCCTTCGATGGCTGTCTGAGGCTTGATGGCAATGTGCTCAGAATGATCTACAGTGACAAGGCAGAGGAAAGAGATAAATCAGGATTCCTGAAAAGAGATGTTACAACGTCTACAGTTCAAGAGATATTTCAGGGGAACTACAGTTATTATTTTGATACACCGTACTATGCAGGAGTCCATGTTCATCTGTCTCACTAAGGGCCCACGCTTTTGTGCAGACAGACACGTATCCTGCTGGCTGAGGCCATCCTATTTTGGACTGTAGTTCTGAACACAAAGCTGCTCGTTGCAAGGCCAGGAATGTCAAATTTGCAGTTATTTCCTGTTTCATCACTGTTAATTGGAAGCACGTTGCTGGTGGACGGCATTGCTGATGGCGCTCCTGCAGTCGTCCAATAGGAGTCAAGCTGGGGCTGGGCCTCGGGGGAGCCAGACTGTGCTTGTTTATTCAGAACGCTGGAAAGCATTCTGTGTTCCGTAAGAGAAGACAGCTGTTGTTACAATTCCATCCTCTTTTTTTAGCCGCATTCCTTCGCTCTCTGTTATCCCCACCTCTGGAATGGAGCAGGATTCTTCTTGGGAATTCTCTCATTCTGTCGCGCAAATTGTTGGCCTTTGGCATCCTAAATCAAAGGGTCAACTACTTCCATCCTTCTCTCGACCCTCCATTTATTATCAATCACATTTTTCCAGAGATGACTTTTTTTGCAAGGTGAACCCTGTTTGTGCACGGTGACAACTCGTCCCTGCTGTTATTACATAACGTCCTCAATATTGGTATTAACTTTAGGAACATTTGGAAATGCTCAGATGCACATAAAAAGCGATTCGCTTAGCAGCAGGCTCACGGAAAAAGAGGAATGACCTGCTGGCACCAGAGTTGCATTTATTCATAGCTGTTTTCAAACGCATGCCATTAGACTCTACCATATGGCTCAGGACATGTTTGCCTCTCTTCCGTCCTGAAGTCGTTCTGCTACGGTGGAAGATGGTTTCAATTAATGCCCCCCTCCGGTCTCTTTATTGCACAATACAATCTGCACATTCTTTCTCCGCTCTTGCGATTCATTACAGCACATATGTGTAGGTCATTTGAAAGAATCTAATGTACAGTAGAGTATCCACGGCCGTTAAAATAAAACCCAGCGGAGCATTTTCTCCTTGTAATTTCGATAGTGCCGGTTAAAATTTAAACGTTGATATTTCAGCTGTCGTTCCACGTTGTATTCTGGTGACCCACTTACCATCTACGTAGAAAGGGATCATCAGTGTGCTGTTGCCAACCTCATTCTGGGCCACACAGGAGTACAACCCGGACACGTTGGCCACTCCTACCACCAGGGTACTCACCGTCTAATTGGGATGAATACAGCAATTATTAGTGCTTATTCTAGGCAGAACTACAGTATGTGAAGATACGCAACAAATGCATGATAACACAATACAGATTTCCACTGTGATGTAGTGTTTCCATGTCATATGTCCTGAGGGGTTCTATTGACAGGTGGGTGAGAGGTCTGGACTAAGCCTGGACTGTTTTATACTCTCCAAGTGCTTCACATTAATGAAAGGATACATCTGGAACTTTAAAACCCACGGTGTCTCCTTCAGACCCGCTCTAGAGACCCTGGGGTCTGGGTTCCCTGTCATTTCCCGGAGAGCACTTACAATGCCACACTCGATTCTCTCATCGTACAAGTAGAACACATTTTAATGGCTGAAGTTCACAATACTCAGTAGAATTTGGATGAAGGCCAGGTTGCATGGGGTTCTGTTTTGTGTTCATGGTGAATTTGGTCAGCTAGATCAAAGGTAATGAATAATGTGGGTGTGTTGTCTGGGTGCACGCTGTTCCAAACCTCCTGAGCTTCTTGGGGCTAACGTGCTGGCTTTCAGAGACATAGCGTTAGCCATGAAACTGTCAGTGTCCCTGCACTCACGATGTGCGCCGTGCAAACATGTTTTTCGTGCAGTAAAAGTGCAGGCGTTAAAGGTTACATCACATTGTCTACTTCGTGTTGTTATGACATTTATCAAAGCACTGATGGAGTAGGCCGTGCGGTGTTGTGTTACGGCTATTACTCACTGTGATGTAACCTGAGCTTGAAAACAGTCCTTTCAACAAGTGTGCACAGTCCCTAAGTGGTGACCTGACCAGACGCACTGTGACCTCTATGCCCACGTCCCCCCCCCTTGTATTTTGCTGCTATTATGACCCAGGCCAGTCCCCCTCTCTACCGGGTCTTCTGGGGAGCCCCTCAGAGGCCCGGCCCTGACCACTTTCTCGTTCATGGGCCACAACGATTTATGCGGGGTGACAGAAAGGAATTCATTCCCAACAAATCCCTCTCTTTTAAACTGGTGCTTGTTATCAGTGACCCTTAGTCCTCGCCCTCATAAAGCACCAGCCTTTTGGCCACAAGTGCTTGTAAATAAGGTGTGCCTCCCTATTTATGTCAATCACATATTAGAGCTGATGCCCTGTGAAAAAACTTACTAGATGTGCGTACAAATGATATGATTCTGAATTCCATCAACAGTAATAAATCATTAGGGAGGAATCTTATAAATCACCCATATGGCAAAGCAGTAGATACAAGATACAACTGTAAGATTTACTACTAGCACATATGACTGTACATGACTGATTAGCAATTTTTACTCATACCTGCCAGACTTCTTTCTTTAACCTATTCCTAGAAATAGACTTTTGGCAAAGCAGTTCAGGCCTGCTCTTGATTAACTTTGGAGTGAGTGTTTTTAGTAACAAAAAAATGTCCCTCGGGGCATTTTCTGTAATCTCTACAGTCTCCTCTTTGTATGGTATGTGTTAGTTTGCATGGCAAAAAGTGTCTGGTGTTTAATAAGACGAAGTGATCGACTGTTAAATTCCTAATTGGTACTTGTCTATTGATATAGCACAAAACAACAGTTTTTGGTTTGAGGTTAATGCTTGTGACGCTGCACAGGCATGACGAAAAGAACATTTATATTTCCTGTATGTAGTGTATTCATTATCAAAACCATGCCTCTATAATCACATGAAGTTATGAAACAGTACTGAAACAGTGCTTACATCAACATTGATCACAAGAGCACAATTCCAATTGTTTTTCCATGTGCATGATAGTTCATCTTCACAGGTCAATGGCATCAGGGGAGAATCTATAAAGGTCCGGTCTCAGCCATAGGGGCACACATTGTAATTGCTATTGTGCTGTTTATGAGGCTTGGCTCAGAGTCCCAACAGTCAAAAAAAAAAAATCACTGATGTCAGAATAAAAGCTGTTTCTTTGGCAAGGCCCAGGCTGCAGCTGCTTCATTTACAGGCCTGCTTCACATTGAAGGAACAGTGAATTGGGGGTGTATTTCACTCCAGCAGGGGGAAATGAACTGTGTCTGTCAGTTACGGGGCTGGAGTTTTAGGATGGTAGGTCTGGATGGAGCAGAAACACTCTTCCTGTCAGAGGGCTTGCTCTCTATAGTGGTGTCTTTATACCAAAAGAAAATTAGATGAAATGTGTGTGTGTTAGTTCCATACTCTATGTTGTTATTATGCCATCCATAGAAACAAAAAAGTGGAATTTATTTTTAAATATATATCCTATCCATACAGTAAATGCCCTTTCAGATGATTTCAAATGATTTTTCCAATATTTAGGCGGTTACTTATAACAAGAATAAATCATAACTTTTTGGGGTGCAGCAGTGAAGAACAAATGTCATTTCTTCAAAAGGGAATACCGAAGGCCCTTTCATGCGTTTTAGTCACAGTTGCATAAGCCTAAATTGATGCAGACAAAATGAATCATTACAAATGGGAGAGTAGTAACGCATCACTGCCAATAGGAGGAAAATGGAGTGGATTTATGGGTTTCAGATGTTGAATCTTACTTTCAGAGAGAAGAGAAGAGAAGATTCCTACTTCAGTTTGAACGATCTGTTGGCTTCTCTCTAGAGCTCTCTAGACATTTTCTTGATCCAGGTCTCATAAATCTTACTGTTGGGTTGGACAATGCTATTTTGGCATCCACATTTCACAATGAACAAGGTATAGGCTAGACGTGCATCCCATTGTTTGAAAACCAACACAAAGACAGACCACATACCTTGTTCTTTTCTTTGACCAGCTCAGCCTTGTTGTTTATCCTCTTAATCCAGTTGTGGGAATAATTTCCCTTATCATCAATCTGAACTGGGATTGGCTCAGTGTAAACATTGCAACTGCAGGAGAGAGAAAATACAGCAAAATTAAGTAATCAGTCACTCAATGTCAGCTGGGAAAATAGTGTATATGTGTTGGACCTTGAACAATACAACACATTTGTGGACATTTTTAATAGGCAGAACTCGTAATAGGCAGAAACGTATTGTGGCCAGATAATATAACTATGACGTCCTTCTTGTTACAGCCCTAATCCTGAGAGTTAGTTGTAAGTGCCCATTACTGGTAGAGTCCAGGTCTAGGCCGGGCTGTCTGGGTTGTAAAACCTAGAGAAAGCCTTGGTTTGAAACCTCCCCCCCCCTCCCCCCAACCCCCTCCCCTTCGCCGCCTGTGGTGGGGAACAATCAGCCTGATGAGAGGAGAGGCAGTGGAGGAAACGGCAGCGTGACAGGAAGGGCTGTGCTGTGCGTCACCTCGTACAGGAAAACTCCCCCTCCTCCTTGCTCTGGCCAGAGGAGATAAGGCTGATCCGCAGACCTTGGCAGGTCAATAAGGGACAGCTGATAACTCCTCAACCTGCTGATAAACAGACCCCCATACTTCTGCCGCCCACGCCTGGTCTCACACCCCCCAAAACAAGTACTCCTCACCTCTAAACCTTCCCAAGAACCTTTGCTTCCCCGCCCCTGCAAAGTCACTAAGATTTAGATGAAATATGATCTTGAAGGGCTGCATGTTAGATTTGCAGTGACAGGTACTTTAAGGGGTCTGAACTGTATAAAACAAACATTTTCTACAATTGGCCTCCCACCAGGCTGTGGCTGTTCCTGTCTCATTAGCCGGTGAAAAAACAGGCTGCCTCAGCCCAGGCATTTATGGGCCACTGTTCCTAGTGCCAGGCCTGATTATCTTTAGGCCTGCAGAAAGAGTCACGTTGACCCGGCTAACCCTCTGCTATTATATATATCATAAATTTGCCAACTCCAAGTGTTTTTTAAACACCAATTTTATGGGTAATTAACAGAGGCACTTGTTGAGTTACACCGTCTAACATGTAACATAATTGATTCCCTTCATTGTGCAAGTGTTGTTTTTGCTAGCAGTGTTGGGCCCTGATAACCCAACGGTAATGGCCCATTGTTATCCTGATCTTACGACTCGCAGGTCTCCTGCTGTCATTGACGGGTCTGAATCTCAGGGAATGTTCATCTTGTTTGTGGGTTCACTAACAGGCCAGTATTCATGGGCATATACTCAGTTCTGTTTGGCACTATAACCGCTTAGGGAATCTGAGATTAATATATCTCCCTGCTGTCTCCCCTTCAGCCTAAAGAGCCACTGACCACAAACAAGAGGGGAGTTCCCCAGGGCTCTGTTTCTTTGATTGATGTGCCAGAGTCTGGGCCAGAGTCAATCTAGCAAATGTAGGTCTGTTTATGCAGCGGGCTCCCCAGGCTGTACTGGTGGCTCTGGACTCTAACTTACGTACAGTACAGTTACAATACTGCGATGCTGTGTGTGTGTGTGTGTGTGTGTGTGTGTGTGTGTGTGTGTGGTCAATATTGGAGCAGTATTTCAGTATTCTCCGTCCAACATAGCCATGCACGTTTGAAAACATTACCTAAAATGTGACAATGTGTGTCTTGATTTAACATTGTGTTGTGCAAGAGATTATAAAACACACAATCTGAGTGAACAACACAATTTCCTCTGCAGTAAAAGAATGCACACAAATTTCAGACATTAAATAATCCCAATCCACTTCTTGAATTCTCTTGATATAAACTGGACTATTGACTTGCAATTTGTAGCTGACCAAGTATTCCATGTTCAATGTTTCACTACATGGAAGCTGATGATTTTGCAACAAATAATATTAAGCATTTCTTATTCAGTATTAGGCATGGATTTCTATTACATTTTAGTTTATCTTGAAAACAGGTAAAGATTTTGAGGGAGTATAAGAATTTTGGAACCGTGAAATTTGTGCCCCATTAATATCAGTAAACCCCCTTAAGAGATCCCGTTAATGTTACAAGATGGAAGGAGGTTCAGACTGTGAATGGAGAAAATCTAGTCTAAACATTACAGGATCTATTTCTCCTTTGTTTTGAACATAGCAAGATGATAACTCACTCAGTAAGCGTGGGGTCTGAGCGGCACGGTTGCCAGAGCCAGATGACTCGAGGCATGGGCACCCCGTAGGCAGTGCAGGTTAGCTGGTGCTGCTCATCAAACATGTAAGGCTGCACGTCCACAGTGGCAAGCTCGCCCTCTGAAATAGTTGGCTTAACTGGGAGGCAGACATGCAGAAATACACAGAGAGAGGGAGAGAGAGAGAGAGAGAGAGAGAGAGAGAGAGAGAGAGAGAGATCAACCATCAACCACTCCAAGCCACCTCACCGTGGAATCTCATAATGTCTTTATAATGAGGGATGACAGCCATGATGGATAACCAAGAAAAAGGTGCCACTGACACCAGTTGTCCTTTAGACACAGAGTTGGAGAGGAATGACAGGGTGATTGGCTAGCCTAAGGCTGTAGGTCAAAGAGTGACCCCGTCTCTGGCCCAGATGTGGCCCATGCCCTGGTCAGTGGATCAGTGGTTCCATCAACTGTGGGAGAGCAGAGCAGCCCTGTAATCAACTACAGACAAAGAGCCCCATGCCATCTCAGGAGGAGGTGTTCAACATTGTTCAACCATTCTCTCCAGTTTGAGTGGCTACACACTGATATGGCTTCTCTCAGCAGCTGTCCTCAGGACAACTGATGAACAATGTTTAAAATGGTTCCCTAATTGATACCATGAATTTCTTCATTTTGTTTGTTTGTGTCTGTGTTTTTAATTTTTTTGTAAATCCAATAAAGAGGTTTTGTGAAGCGGGACAGTTAAGGACCATAAAAAAAACAGAGGGGGTCTGATTTTTACACTTCTGGCATGCTATTGGGATTCCTAGATAATGTGCAAAGAATGCAGTCAAAATAGCTTTTGCTCCCCCATAGCTTAGAGTAACTGATTAATATGTGTTACTCTACTGTGTTCTAATGGCAAGCAGACTACACTCAAGCTTCCATCCAACAGACTAAAACACTATCAAAGCCCATAAAACGTATGACCTGAGAGTTAACAGTTATCAGTATTCGTGACATAGCCATCAACAATACGTTATCTGCACACTTGTTGCTTTCCTCAAACTGTATACACAATGTACAGAACAAGTTGTTTACATGAGCTGTACTGTATATACACATGGTAAGGATGCAAATAAATGGTGGGGTCTAGGGGGGGTCTTGAGCGGCTGGAGTCTGCGTGCAGAATGGAAAGCTTGGGCCGTTTACACACTGCACCAAGCCCCTTCAAAAGAGCCCCAGTAATCAACAACAGCTGCCCCTGCTACGTCAATCCAACCCTGGAATCAACAAGCCCCCAAATTCCTCTCATACTGGAGCTGCTACCTGCCGTCCAGCGCACTGGACCAAAGGGGTTAGGGGCAACAGCGATGGGGCAGCCTCAGTCCAAAGCCAGGGCATTGCTTCATTTCCTTAGGATCAGGAATCATTACCAGGACTATGGCAATCGCTTACCCTGGACTACCAGAGTGTAGCTCAGATTCCTGTACAGGCCCTTCTCTTGGTTGCCAAGGGTTACGGTGAAGACCCCCGTGTGCTTCTGCTGCACATGCGTGATGATCAAGTTGAAGCCAGACATCGTGTAATAGGTAGAGTTCTTCCTAATGTGGACACCATCCTTATACCTGGAAATTGAATAGATAGCAGAGGAATTTACTTCACATAACCAATAATAATCAATGAAAAAAGCAGTTGACTTACATAGTCATAATCGCCATAGTGGACTTCTGATGAGTGTATATTAGGAAAGAACTATTCGTATCACCACAAATACAGAGACTATACAGAATACAGAATACAGAATATGTACTTGTTATTGTAAACTGTCACTTACCATGCTATTACATCTGGTGGTGGCAGAGCATTGACCCTGGGTTCAAACACCAGCCTCCTTTTACCCTCAATGACACTCACCCTACGAGACCCAAACTCATTCTTATAGGAAACGTTGAGGAATGGGTGCTCTGAAACAATAAGCAGGTCAATGAGAAAAATTAGTATGTCAGTGGAAAAAAAGCAATTAAAGTCATCATGACATGGTTAAGGTAAGTTGACCAAAGGCATGAAATAATAAAAGACTACAGATCATAAAATGGTAATATAAGTAAATTGTAAAAGTAGTGAAACAAGCTTTAATGCAAAGTATTCAATTTTTAACTTTCTCATACCCCCTGGCATCATAGGCTGAAATGCTATTTTGATTGAATGAGTTTGGACTTTAGAGGGCTTTCAGGTGAAATAACGCACCCTCTGGCGGCCATAGTGGAAGACCTCAGCTCTTGGGCAGCAGTGGCTGTGAACAGCTGATTGCATTTCTTACATAATTTAACAGAAGTGGTTAATTTATGTGGTGTTTTTGCCAGGAAACTGATAATTTCACCAATGATTCATCGATTTTGTGATAATCATCTTGTTAGCTAGCTAACGATAGTATCTGGTCAGCTAACCATTACCGTCCTGTTACACCTAAACACATCTGATTTGTGCACTAGCTAACATATCTAGTAGAAGCTAGTGCTAGTAGTGGCATTTTATCATTAACATCAGTTGCTTTGCTAAATTAGCCTGCTGGGCTAGTTAGCCAACTAACAATGACAGAAACATCTGTTTAAGTTAGCTCAGCTGACTCCTCTCAAGCTACAGCTCATAGTGCTTGGAGTAGAGGGCTAAACACAAGATAAGTTTCTAGTATCATACTAACCTGAATTTTGAAGCAAAACTATCTCATCTGACTATTTACTTTTACATAGTGAATTGAGCTAAAGCCTGGTTATTATATATATAACCATTAGGTGCAAGGACCGAGCACCTCCATTGTTGTTCATTTGTTTGTGCGTTCGTTTGCGAGTTCATGTGTAACTGCTTAGGGGAATTACGGTATGCACTGTTTAGGCTCCAATAAGACACCCAAGAGCCCCAAGAGCCTCAAGAGCCCTGCATGAGGGAAATACAGTGTGTGCTCATACACCAGGCAGTACAGTAGGAGTCAAACAGCATCAACCAACTTGAGGCTGGTGCGCTGTACATCCACATACCAGGAAGTAGCTTGATGATTCTCTAACTAGTGGCTAAGTCATGAATTAAATATGCTACCACAAAGTGCTACCACAGCACTTTGGTGTGATCAAGTCAACACAGTTTCACTCACTCCAATCACTTCCATACAAGTTTAGAACTCATCAACTTTTAAACATATTGCCTCAGTTTTACTTTGATCAAAACACACTCACCAAAGACAAGGACTCTGGCTGAGACATTCTTCTGTTTGTGGGGTTCAATCTCAGCCATGCAGCGGTAGATGCCCCTGTCCTCTGTGGTGACGTTAGGCACCACTAAAGACTTGCTCATCGCAGTAACAAACGCTGGATGGCCCTTGAACCTTTCCAAAGAATGACGGCGATTCTCCTGGAGACACAGAATAGAAGTTGCATGAACTCCACAGCCATAATCTCTACATGGATCTTTGACAGTCCCTTCATAAGAGCATTTGACATATACAGTATGATGATCTTTAGCTGTCATTACAAACTTACAATCCTCTTTGGAAACTCCCAAGTGAAGTTGATCCTTCCATTATAGGTGGTCTCCCCCGAACACTTGAGGATAAGAGTATCTCCCACCAACAGTCTGACACGCTCTGGAGTGATCTTCACATTCTTAAGAACATTAGCTGTAAATTGGACAAAGGAAAAATATTGGGGGACTGTGGAACTCCCTTAGGATTTATCAGCACTAATCTCAGTTTCTGTTTGATCTCAGTCAGAAATACCACAGACTCACTACGCCGCTTAGGGATGTATGTGGACTCAATCTCACGGCCGTTGACCTTGGTGACACAGATGAGAAAACTGTAGTCGGTGTAGGGACCATAGGGTACACTGAAACCCACGGTGGGATCCCATTTCTTCTTCTCCCTAATCTCCTCTGATAAGGGAGGCATCTGCAACCACAGAAAGGTAGATAGAGGTGTCAGGACACATACATCTTTGGTGATGCTTATGATAATATGTTCACTAAAGACCACTAAGCCAGACAAATTGAAGTATTACACAGTCAACTGCATGAAAGTCATGCTCTACTGGTCTCAGATGGGGACAACTGTCCAACTGTAATAACTAATTGGACAAAGGTCCAATTAGTTATTACAGTTTTGTGGAGTGTAACCTCTGCAGTCGTCCATGCAATGAAGCATGAAACACTGTTGACTCAGAACGGGATGTACGTGCCTGGCCAAGTTGTAAGTTGTTTGTTCTAATGCCAAAAGAAGAGGAGGCAAGAGAAGGGAAGGAAGGAAAGGAAGCAGGAAGGAGGGAAACCATAGATCCCCCAGTGGCACGATCACTATCTGTGCCATCTGAGTCAGAAATGTTTGTCCCTGGTAAGGCATGATGACACATGGTCATGAATCAATCCCATGTATATGAATAGAGAACAGCACAGACCTCTATTTTTGGAAAGGCAATTTTGCCAACATGGCCTTCATGCTGCTGTAAGACCAGTGTCTTGACTGAACCCATTGTAGAATTGGCTCTCAAGTGTTGTGTTACCGAAAGACGAAAACAACACTGTTGAGGGAGTTGTTCTCCACTGATATTTTCTACTATCTTGTATCAAATGTTATTACACGCAGGAGCATCATTGAGCTATTGTGTCCTCTGATTGGACACAATGTTTATTGTTTTTTTAGTGCATTTCCTGAACATGATGTTAGTAAAAGAAGGGTAGCTAAATTTAGACAACAAATCTATTCTGAGAAAAACACTCTTGGAGCACCTTCCTGCTCTTACAGGAAGCAGACAGAATGACTCCCTTTGCTGCCCCTGAGCTTCCCTCACAGTAGCCACTGTCCCCTGTCTGTTTCCGTAATTTAACACAAGAAGGGTGTGAGAACCAATGAGACGCCTTAAGTACAGAGGGTCTGCGTGTATTATGGATTTTTTTTAACAAACATCACAAGTAAGGATGCCTTGACACCACTGTGACGTCAATGGGCGATCTCTCTCACAGACCAAGTACCGTGGAGGCAATACCATTTACTCAAATTTCACGTCCAACGAGGCCTTGAAAGTTAATCACATTGTTAATACATATATATACGTAGTTACTATGGATACAGCACAACAGATTTATAACAACCTTATAGATATGTGATAATGTGTAATGATGAAGTTCATATATATTTACCGCTCTCAGTGTTACAACAGTGTCGTTAGAGGAAGTCCTGCAGGGGATCACAAGGGTGGTCTCATGCCTGTATATAGTCAAGATGTAGGGCTGAGAGTGTTGCTTTACAAATGGTTGCAGGGGATCTGAGGAACAAATAAAAAAATTAGGTCAGTCAGAAACTGTATTTCAAAGCAGATGTGCCCCCATATATTTTTCCCATTGGGATGACCATGTTTTGCAAATTTACAGCAGTTGCCCAAAGGTAAGCAGGGTGAAAATGTTTTCAGTGTATTTGAATCAAGGCAATGTCTGGCTATCCCACACAGAGATCAAATAAAATCTCTGAGCAGCTCATTCTCAGCAGAACAGAGCAATCAGGCCTGTGGTTTGTTCCTACTGGGTAGCCAGGCATCACACGACTGCTGTGGGAACTTCACGGCTAGACAAATAGTATTGGTGTGATAAACGGGCTATTATTTGAAAAGCAAACATACGAAATGATCTAATAAACAGTTGAAGGGCTTTGAAAAGGAGTATGTTAGACTAAACACAGGGCCAGCAGGCTGCTAGACAGCCAGGGGAAGCAGATGACCTGGAAGCCACACTCATATCGCAAAAGGAGAAGTGCATCAAAAGCTTGATCTGCATTGTCCACAACTATTTCAAATCCCTTCAACTGATGTCTCATGAGGTTTGTCTGTGTTTCATTTCTTTATATTGAAACCATAGCATTTCTGTCAAGTCCTTTCATACCATACACATCTAGGTCAAACGGGTTGGGGATGTCTTAACAGTAAACCAGATTTGGTGTCCATAGTGACGCTTCCAGGTTTGCACACTTCAAAATATGTTACACTGTAACTGAGGTAACTGAGGGTGTGTGACACTTCAGCAGAAACTTGGAAAAACAGTAGCCGGAGCAGGAAATCATAGTCAATGACCAGGGCTTCCTGTGCAATCATGCTCTCCCTTCCACCTCCAGAAGAAGCCATGGCACAGCAGGAACCCTTTCCTCTCTCTCAGGAGAGTTGAGCTGCTTCAGTCTTATACAGTCTGAAGGCCTGCACTTTAAAATCAACTTCCTGCATGTAAGTAATATCTGCAGTCACACATTTGCAATTACAAAATCCTTCTTTCTTTCTTTCTTTCTTTCTTTCTTTCTTTCTCACCCTTCTATTTGTTGGCTCAGTTCACACCAGACCCCACTGTAGATGTTGGCCCATTATAATCACCCTGTGGAATTGTTCCTTTTATCAAGAGATTTATGGCACTTTCACGTACACAAACACCACTAAATAGTGGACATAAAACAAACAAGTTTGAAAGAAAGATTCCTTATCGCCGTTACAGTTTATAGAACCAGTTGTTATTCTTATTTCAAAATAGCTTAAAGGAAAATACTCGTATACAGTGTTATGTAGCATCACTCTGTGGCGTTCAATGCATTCTAGGAGTTATTTTGTGGTGAAGTGTGATAATTTACTGTTCTGTTGTAATCGCCTTCCCTCAACCTGCCTCATCTACTTCTGCTTCAGGAAGTGAGAGCAAGACAGTCAGAGTTGTGGCTGTATTGCATTATGGTCTACTGAGGCTACTGTCAGTGGAGAAATTGGTATTACTTCCTCTTCTATAATGGATTGGATGGATGGACACCAAAACCTGACATTTACTGTTTTAGATCATTAAACCCATTGTAACTGCACTGGACATGTGACTTCACATCATCTACATTTGGCCGGTTACCCACACAAAATAAGAGAAACACACCACCAAACAAGAAAAATGGACCCAGGAATGCAACATACATCACCAATAGCTGTTTTCAACACTGTTAAGGTCTGTTAAGTGTTGAGTGTTGAGGTTCGCATGCTGGAAAATTACTTGAAATTCAATGAACAAGAGAAAAATCCCATTCTAATTCTAACGAAAGATGGCATTGGCTCCTACTCTCTCTCTCTCTCTCTCTCTCTCACCTGATTGGTTCATTGACCTGTAACCTTTACCAGCAGTATCCCGTGTGAAGAGTGTTGAGCAGGTCTTACCTTTAACATAGACATAGACAGTCCTGATGTGGCCTGAGGCATCCTGGGAGTATCTGCAGCTGTACATGCCTGTGTCATTGACACCCGGGTGTTTGATTGTCACTCTGCTGCAGTGAGAGTGGTCCCCGGGCTCACACTCCTCCACCTTCACCTCCTCTGATGAGAGCGATCGCCAGGGAAGGCTCCAGTGGAGTTGGGCAGACCCGCTGACAGACACAAAATACAGAGGCAGAGTATGAGACGGTCCACTGTGCCAACATCCCATGTAAAGCTCATAAACCCCTCCATGATTTACCCCCAAAACATACACATGCACACCTACACACACAAACCACTAAAATCAACATCACTGAAATGAATCACTCCAGTCAGGATAAGGCTTGATGAATGTAGCTAGCTTATGCTCAAACATTTGCGGTCAAAAATCACAGACACTGGTCCAAAAACCATAAATTCAATGTGTCATTATGATACATGATACATGATACATGACTTTATACATGATGTCTAATGCAGACTTATTCTAAGAAAACTAAATGACAATAACTTGTTGTGTCTATTTGAGGAATTTATTTTTCGACTGTCACATCATTTGGTCCAGTGGCCAGCTGGGTAGTTCAGGACAGCAGCTGTTGCTCCGCTCAGGAATCTTTGCTTGATGTTTAGTTTAAAGTTTATTTTGTTTGAAAGCCCATCACAATAATCTGAGTCATCGAATAACTTGAACTTTCACATGGGAATGAGATTCTTGGGATGATGTGCTCAGCTAACGCATATTTCCACACAGCATCCATTTTAAAGCTCTCATTAAAGAGATCCCATAGGAACCTCAAACATGTCTCACATACCACTGCCTCTGCCTGCAGCACTTTGGGTCAAGCAACATCAAGCTCTCATCCAGGGACAGAAACCAATGCGGTACGGGCCAAGCATCTTAGCACATGGCCTTGTAGGGAAGCAATACATTAGATATTTATGTGATGCTTAGCATTCCTAGCACGTCTACAAAATGATGTAAGACTCCAAATTCTTAACAAATGTGTATGCAGCACACAGGGGTCCCGCAACCTTAAAGGAAATTGCAGCACACTGTAAATGTGGACCACCACTACACTGGTTCCTGTCTAGAAGTTTCCTGGTCGTTTTGTGACCTGAGAGCATCCTGGGGCCCAGTCACGTCCCTTTTCTCTCCCCTGGCCTGTCTGTCATCTAATGAGACCCGAGATGGAGTTCAGAAACAGAGCATCACCTGGAGCAGGACTACGTCGGTCTCTCCCCCTGACTGACCTCTCCTCTGATAAATGAACCAAGCAGAGGGTGAGGAACATTTAGGTCATAAACCTGCTTGATTGTAATGAAATCTGAGAGTCAGGAATTTTTACATGACACATGACTCACTGTGGCAGACGGGGGGGTGGGGGGGAGGGGTGGTTCAGCCGTTGGCTGGATGCAGGCGGGAATCAGGCTGGTAGGTGGGTTTTCCCTGCATCCGACACCGGCTGCCGCCAATTGGGGCTAATTGGATAAGGGCAACCTGGAACTGTTCTTACGTTGGTGTGTGTTTACCAGTGAGTAGGAACGACCCAGGGGCCTGAACACGCCGAGACGGAGCCACAAACCCGCAGTGAGTGGACCAGTGGGACTTGACTGGTGTTTTTGGTTTGACTGTCGTTAATAAATACCGGCGTGCTGGCCAGCTCAACGCATCTGTCTGTCTGGCATATAGCTGATATTATTCAACATTGCCAACATTTTGCAATTTATATCATTTGTAAATTCTCTTTTGGTTCACTTGTAATTGAAACGTGTGAGAGTGTGTAACCTACCTGCATGTGAGGGTGAGTGAGGTCCCACTGTGATGAATGTGGGGATTACCTGGAAGGCCGAATCGTAGGTGCCGCCAAGTTCTCTCTCCCCAAATGTCCTGTTGAAAACACACAAACAAACACATTCAGTACTCAACACACCCACACACACACCCCGTCACATTAAACCACTATCGTGGTTTAAGACTAGAGTGTGAAAAATGCTTTTGGACTTTCCCATGAATCATTTCAGCATTGCACACGTGTGTTCACTTTGTGCTGCTTCGTATACTTTGTCTGCTCCTGCCTCTTATGCAAGTGACTCTCTGCTGTGAGAGGACTGGGGGTGTTTCCGGCACACACCAGGGAGGGCTGCCTGCTGAATGGATAGTTGCTGGTAGGGATGAGCAGTGTGTGTGTGTGTGTGTGTGTGTGTGTGTGTGTGTGTGTGTGTGTGTGTGTGTGTGAGAGAGAGAGAGACAGAGAAGGTGTAGGAGAAGGAGGAAAGGGAGGACATGGACAGCAGAACCGAGCCGAGGAGAACCAGGGGAGGCCCAGATGTCCTCAAGCTCCAAATCAACAAGTCAACCTGTTTTTTGTGGGTGTGGTCCCTTCCTCTCTTTCTCTGTTATGTAACACCTCACTCCACACACACACACACACACACACACACACATACACGCTCTTCATTTTTGGGCCACTTGATTTTTTCATTTATCCCCTGACATTGTTCATGCTCTAGATACTATTATTACATTTACAGGGGGGGAAAGGGGAGATGAGACGGTGGATTCACAACCAGCTGTATCTGTTGATAGGTTCAGCATAGGAAGCACTGTGATTCTCTCTGCTGTCCAGGAGGTGTCACAGTCTCATATGTGACGATGAAGATTGAGGTTTTGTCTACAATCTAAAATATCAATAGAATAAAAAACAATACCAACTCTGGATCACTAAAAGGTCTGTCTTCATACTTATGGTGCCAATATAATTTTAGTTGCCAATCCTCCGGTCAGGTATCAGGTAGGGTGACCAATGGGCCAAACGCCCCAAAACGCTGGTGCAGTCCTTTAAATCTACCGTCCCAATATGAATGTCTTCAGGGAAACTTTAATGTGCATCATAGAATCCAGAGAAACAATAGAGCTATACAGCTTACTCCCTGGTTGACAAGCTGACACGTGTACTGGCTGACACACACACACACACACACACACACACACACACACTAGCCTAGTATTTGTCTCATATTCTGAACAGCTGTTGCCTAAGAATGAGCTGACCCTGCCAGTGTTGGCAGTGGCACTCAATATTAACTTCCTCACAACATGTTGTAACATCATTGTTTTATTGTCCAAGGTTATACGGAGGGGAAGGGATGTGGCTCATGCTCTTTCATGTTGTTTAACTCCTATTAGGATATCACATTGTGCTCTCGACTGGATATTAGATTAATAAAAAATGATCCAAATAAACGATCATAGAAACCAGGATTTACCCCGGCATGCTGGCTACATCTATTGTTGATTCCTCCTCATTTGTCTCACATACATTTCCAGATACTTTATTTTTCATCAGCTATGCATTTGTCTTCCCTCACATCTGGAAACAAGTTGATATAATTGAATTGCTGGAAATAAGAATGTCATAATAATGGATTAAATAGAATTTGACCTGTGAGATTTCTAATCAAGAGTATTTAACAGAGTACACATGTACCGTGTATCGTGTACTGACTTCAGGACTAATTTCCGCTGGTTCAACATCTCTGTTCTTTGACTTTTGTGTTATGAAAAACAATTGCAAACACATGAATGGATGCACACAACACCGACGACAACGACAACGGCAAAATCAACCTGACCTTGCACTGCACTAGCAGGCAGCACCTCTCTTGAATCAAGGCTATTTTCTCCCTATTCTCCTCAGTAACACACTACAGATGGATGAATCAGCAGGACCCCCCCAGCAGCCCACTTAAAAGAACCCCACTATCCCATCACTGTCTCTCTACACCCTCCAAACCCTGCCCCGGTGCTTGCCCAATGCTGACCTCAGCAAGCGTCCCGATCTCCCCCCCAAAACAGCTGTGTGCTTCATTCCTCCAGCAGATCGGCTGAAAAATGCCAGAAATGGCGTTTATTGTGGTGGTTCAAAGGGCCCCCGAAGCTGGTTCTCATTAGGAGCCATTAAGAAGAGGACAGGCATGGAACAAACAGAGAGCGAAGGGAGAGAGACAGAGAGGAGAAAGAGAGAGAGAGAGAGAGAGAGAGAGACAGTGAAGAGAGAGAGAGAGAGAGAGAGAGAGAGAGAGAGAGACTGGCTTCTGGCTGAGTTTCCATGCCTCAGTAAACTGATGATGAAGTCTTGGTTCATGGAGCATCATGATAGACTCTGATAGATCATTCACATATGGCCAACTTGACTAATATTAGATAGGATCCCATGTATGTGTCCTTGTCCTCGTGTGGCATAGAGGAAGGGAAGCAGCACAGGACATTGTGTTTTGAAAACATTTGTGGTAGGTTTACAACCAGCCAGGAAATGACTGAAAAGACTTTTAGTTTTGCTTTATACCGTGTTGGATTCCAAAATGTGCTCTGTACTATTCTGACATGTTTGTGGACCACAAAATGAAATTCAAATATTTAGTCTACAGGAACAGATGAGGACTCCAAACAATGACAAAATACAACTTGAGCAGATTTTCAATTAATCTAAGGCTGTTTTTCAGTGTGCGAGGGGTCAGCAATGTAACTGGAAGCCTGACCCTTCTTGAGACTATGGGAATATTAGAGAAATATCATGTGAGGTCGTGAAAAGATATTTTGAGCACCATTGAGTCATTTTGTAGATTTCTAATTGTACAAAGGAATGAATCCTCATAGTTCTGGGATGATTTATACCTGGCTCTAATAATTCAACAAATGCACGTAGCTAGTCTATCGCAACAACTTAAAAAAAAACTGAAGCTTGATGATTCAACGTGAGCTCACGGGTGTGCGATACAAATAAAAAAGCGACTTTAAGAGTTGGCATAGGCTGCGGGCAAAGCGTCAGCAGCCTTGTTGTTGCAGCATATTGCCAGTAGCTCCTGGGTGACGAGATGATTTTACTGTCATTGAGCTGAACAGGAAACCCCCGAGTCACAACCCTTGAAGTGCGGGGCATAATGTGCGGAACTCCCTTCTCCTTTGCAGAGGGTACACTGCCCTTCCCTGGCCAGCCATGAAACAAGGAGCCTGTCTCGGGAATAAGGGGCAGAGGATCTTTTTTTGGTGTTTCAAGGCAAAAGCAACAATGAGGCATAATGGCTCCTTTGTTTAACCGCGCCACTTCATTCTTTGTAATTCTGTGACAACAAAAGCAATAGAAAGGACAGAGAGGGGGCTATTACTTTATAAAAGAGAATGGGGTCAGAGGGTGGTGAGTCATCTTGGCTAAAATGTGTCCATGGATACAGGAGCACAACAGTAGCTAGTGGAAGACAGTATTTGACCACTACTGAGTGTAGTTCCTGTTCTTATGCCCAGGGGTTAATGCGCATTCAACTTTGCCCGATAATAATATCTTAATAATGTGAATTACTGTGAAAAAACACTATAAAATAAATTGCTTTTTAAATTGTCTTTCAATTATTAGTTAAAACTACAATACAACAAAATCACAAGTCTACTCTGCTATCTGTTCATGAAATAACAACAAATGTAATAGGAAATAGCAATAAAACACAGCCTGTATCACCTTTGAAACCTCTCAGTTCAGGGGATTAAAATATTGAGGTAGTCTTGATTTGCAAAGCAATGAAATTTGTCACAATCTCGTTGCTTTACGGCGTGACAATGCAGCTATCCTGCTGCAAAGGTGCTTTGTGCTACATTTCACGGTAAGCCGGCTTTAGGTTAAGATTGTCAGGGCAGACAAATTTGCAAGCGGCTCCACAGCCTTGTGGCAGATTTACAACACAGAGTTGAAACCCTTGACAAGAGTTGGGACCACCTGCCAAAATAAGAAGTTGCTACTACTGTTCTAGCTGTGCTATACGGTCTCTATGTCCTGGACTATTCTCTCACACGGGGTCCTTCTGAAACCCCTCCACTTTGCCAACTGCAAGGTTAAGACAACAGTTAGAGAGAGCGCCTTTTTTATTAGCCGTAGATTCGTCTTTGGAGATTTGGAGACAAAGTGCCCCGGACTGCCATTAAAAAAACAAAATAAAGGAACATCTGGCCATAATGGGTGGCCATTTCAGGTTATATAGAGTTGAGTAGAGCCAACAATAGGCATCTCCAGCATACGATTCCCAAGTGGTGGTCCACTGTGTAAACCCAGAGGACTCCTGTTCCATAACATGTATGATTAAGACTAGCAGGCAGACAGAAGCTCCTTGAAATTGAAATCTCATGCAGGGTTAAAAGAATATTGCTGGCTCAGGGTGGATATATGCAGGAAAAGAGGAGATGCTGCTATAATCCTATATTAACAACAGCAATAAGAAACAACTTTTGACAGTAAATATCTCAGCAGACCTGAAGGACTTTTGTTGCTATGTTAATGGTCTCTAAATGCAACTATCCATCATATGCAGCAGGGTGTGTGCGTGTTGTTTGTGTGTGTGTGAGTGTGTGAGTGAGTGTGCTTTTACTTGTGCTGCCTGCATGGACTCAGACATACCGCCAGTGAGGGATGAGCCCCTACTGCACTTGGCTGACCCCTCATCACTCCCATTTTCCACTCCGTCTCAAGTGCCCAAGCAGGAGAAAAAAGATGACTCAAAAACAAATTAGCTGGAACATCAAACCCCCTCACCCGGAAAAATATCATCCAAAGAACTGCTGTTTCAAGAGATGTGAAGCTGGTTGAAGAATAAGAAATGGTTGATTGTGTAGTGCAGACTAATAGAAAATAACTCCGTTTACACACTGGCTATGATAACTAAAAGAGTTTATTTTTTTCAGCTTGTGGTTTTATGAAGTTCTATGACACAGCACTGCTACAGCACTGGTCAGAATCACAAGGTTTTAAGTTTCAAGTTCAATCAGCACTGTTTTATGTGTTATTCCAGAGCTCAGCCTACGCAAAACTGGTGTAAATTGGACTAAAAACTCCACAGGATAAAACAATGTAAATGTACTGACTCTCGGATTCATCTCATAACTCTGGGACAACTTCAAATATACAAGACAAGGATAACAAAGTGTGCTCTAAGCATTTTAGCTCACCGCCTGGGTCCACAACTCTGTGACATTCACAGATCCAGTTAAGTCTATTAATGTTATTGCATGAATCAAATCACAAGCGGTGCAGGGAGTGCTTGAAGATAATCATTATTAAATAGACTTACAGAAAATAAATCAGAAATAAAAGCTTCACAGGATAGAGAGCTGCAGAAAGGTTCTCTCCCTCCCAATCTGAGCCGTCGTGCTACACACTAAATTGGTGTCAATAGGCTGTGGAAGAGAGGCACTTGACCTATGCCTGGCTTTAAATCAAAAGCAGCTACATGTTCTGTTCAAAGTTAAATATTTACAATTTATCAGATAGGCTAGAGCACCTTTTAAGGATAAGGAGCACCTTATCTCTCAATCACTGATGAAATTACAGTAAAAAGCTTAAAAGGCTTGAGGGCAAATAGCCGACTGTGAAAAAGAGGGATTATAGAGTGTCTCTGTAAAATGATTAAAGCATCTAATTGCCTCTAACCTTACTCACAAAATATAATGTGGCAGCATAGCATCACTGACTCCATAAAATACTTAACCTTGTCTGAAGTCTGCTGGCTAAGAATAAAGTCATCCTCTGTGCGTAACTCTGTGCATCATGTACCTGGGGAAACCAGCTAGATGGCTAGACGCGCCATCAATAACTAACGGCTCTGCTATTCATTCGCTGGCATGCAGGAACAATGCTCTCCTTTCCTCCCCGCCATTGTCTTGGGGATGGTGTTTGACATAGCTGGATATGAGCATAAGGAGCTTCGGGAAGAAATCTTTGCTCAGGTAGCGTGTCACATTTCCGTGACCTCTACTAGCCAGAACAATTCCAGGGTGCCTCCTGCCACTACATCCGCTTCCTCCCTGTGTCTTTCCCACGCTCCGTGTGTGGACAGTGAAGGAAATCTACTTAAAAACATTGTAGACAAAGCTACAGAGGCTGAAAGTGTGTGTGTGTGTGTGTGTGCGTGTGCTTAGCTTTTCCTTTGTTTGGATGGGCTGTTTATTTGGATATGGTGAGGAAGGCTCACTTTATATCTCAGTGGTGCACCGGGTCCGGCACAAGGTGGAAGAACATCCACCTTTTACACCTTTTTTTTTACACCTCTTGTTTTTGTGGAGAGACATCAGACAAGACAAGGACGCTGTTAAGTAATAACAACTATTGTACTTTCAGAAGAAACATGTATTCTATTCCCAAGATGTTTAACCACATTTCACTCTGCAATCCACAGATATAACAAATACTGGAATAAACAGTTTTCCAATAATATATGACATACGCTGTCTTCCCAATCCCAAATCAATCTTCCACCAAAAAATAACTTTCAGGTCCTATGATATGAAGCCTGTCTATCTTTTACAATTTATACAATTTACTAAGAACCAGTGGAAATCAACACAACAAAACGTTATTAACTTATTAATAAACACCTACATACTACGGGACGAGACCACCTCTAGCGGCCTTTGCAACAACTGCAGGCGTGTGAAAGCCTTACCTGTTGGGACATAAATGCCCTAAAACATGCAATTGGGATTTTTCAACTGGAATAACAATTACTTCTCTATCACTCCATAAACAATGCAAAGCGTTTCTTTAAAGATTTGGGTCCAATACATTATTATCAGCATTACAAGACTCAAGTCTCGACAGTAAAATGATTATAAAGAAATATTATTTTAAGAAGAAGAAAAAGAAACTCAACCTTATTAGTATACCTTTCAAAAATCAAGACCGCCGATTCATTGAAAAGCACCTAGAAATCACTCTGTACGATGTAAGTGTGCGGGGATTTGCCTGTTCGAAATATCCTAATAAAAGTAAATAAATTATTTGGATAAGGAGGAATGATTTCTTACCATTTGTTGGTGCTGTACAGTAAAAGATGACAACGGCCAATTTTAAGCAGTCGGATGGGACCATCCTGTCACTCCACGGACAACTTCACCAAAATCCAAATCGCTGGTTATAAATACAGTCCCTGATGGTAGTTCCAAGTAATTGACAAAAGTTGATATTAAAGCTACTCGGCAGGGTATTTCAAAATAAAATGCGGTGTTAACCCCCAAAATCCTCAGGTGTAAATGTTAAAAGCGGCAGCGGTTCTCTCGTGTCCCATGACGCGTTTCGCAGGGGAGCTCTCCTGCGCAGTTTAGTCCAAGTCGGATCTGCAACTCAGGACCACTGTATCCTCGGGGCAGGTACTCTCAAAATAAGTTCACTGAATGAAATGTTATGCCACAAAAGAAAAACAACAACCAAAAGTTGAGTGTATGGTTTGTCTGTTTCTAAACAGTATCATGTACAAAGCAAGATCAATCAGCCCCGTGCCTTTCATGCGCGCCTGGGACAGATTTCTCCTCCCTTTCGCCTCTGTGCAGCACTTGCAGTCCATGCGTGAGGCACGTTTTATAGAGACACAGAGGAAGGATGCAACGTCACTTTTTCGGGGAAAACTCTGCAGGCCCTGAGGAGGAGATTGCTGCATGGCGGAATTTATCACAATATTGTCGAAGTTTCTATGAGTTTATTTTTGTACTTGGTATAACCCCCATAACGAAAAACAACGATAGTCATCATGTAATCAATTTTAGAAGGATAGTGTACAGATATCAAAAGTATTATTATAGGGGTATTATTATAGTGATACCATGGGAGATATAGTGGTCTTTATAAACTTGTTATTGAGAACCACAGACACACTTAAAGTCCCTATCGGATTCTTATAATGATTTTTCAGTAGGGCCACTGCACTGAGGAGCCTATTGTGAAGCTCACTGTATAAGACTGAGCACATCATTGTGTCAGTGATTGTTTAATTAATATATCATGACTGACACAAGTATAATTTACATCAATATCACCTTATTAACACGTATATTCACTTGTGGTCAGGAAATACATTTCTGAATGCCATTGTCATATAGGAAGTTACATTACAGACTGGATAACTGGGGTTTTGTGTTTGACACTGTGCTTGATAAAATCAATCTACTAGTTAGAATTGAGGTTAAAGGTGACAGCGGTTATCTTGTCGAAGGTGAAAAAAAGGAGAACAAGTAAACAATCATGGTGATATCAGACAGAATATATCTGTGCAAGTGTTTAGAATAAATATTTGCTGGGTTTATTTTTAACTTTAGAAACAGGATATGCCGCTATTTATATCAATGTAAATAATCCTCCTTGAGTCCCCTCTGTTATTCAGAAGTATCCCCATGGTGTGTGGATGTGCTGCAGACTGTTTTCTTTTATCACTACAACAATTACCTTGCTGCTGTAGCTCCCAGTAGCAGGCACTGTAAATAAGAACATCCTGCCCTCACCTTTCCGCACGCCAGGACTGAACACCCGCCATTTTGGGGACATCATCTGGAGTAGGCAACAGCAGCAGATTCAAACCTTGCAATGGTCCCTAGGTGAGGCCCAGCACTAGTGGTGAAATGTGATGAGCACCACTATTCCTATACATGAGAACATGGGATACATATGCCACAACACCTAACTTAGCCACACCACTACCTACTTGTTTATAGCTATCTGAGTGGTCTCTCTATGGCTATATGTCACAGCAAGAGCAAATAAATAAGGGGAAAGATATCCACCAAAGGTTTAATATTATGGTCTTTAAAGATTGTGATCACTCAAAGTAATTTTTAAGACCAAACCGCTGCTGATATTTTGGGACTAAAAACTTTATTCAACCAGCCAGTATATGTGTAAAATAGTTGCACTAATAACATGCCACAGAAAATGTTATTCACAAATAAAATGAAAAATTGTGCCTTTAGGAAGAGGAATAGGTGTTAAGGATAATCTAATTCCCTAGCAATTGCTATCTCTGCTTAGACAAACACAAATGGCTAAAGCTTAAAATGGGAAACTACTGAACCGTTTTATTTGTTAAAAAGATTACCTTGTTTCAAGATGCGGATCGGACTGTGGACCATGTAAGTCTTGTACACTTACAGTTGGGTACATAGGTCAACAGCACAGAGTTCTCTTGTAACTGTGGATTTGGGAATAGAAAGAATAAGAAGAGGTGGTTTTGTGGTTCACTTCAGTTATACCCTGTTGTCACGTTTGATCAGGGAATTACACAATAAAACTTCCAAAAGCTGAATTTCTCCGAAAACTGTCATTGCTACAAGATGCAAGGCTATCGAGTCTAAATGTTGACATGTCGGTATATCATCAGACTACAGGTGATAGCCTAGGCCTATTCTTTTAAAGAGAAGAACATAAGTCTACTACATACAGTACATGAGGAAGAAGTAAGTTTGGTAAGTAAATGCCATGTTCCACCTATTACAACGCTCTTCTTAGTGTCAAGTCTTTAGAGAGGGAGACATTCCCTTTGGGCCAAGAGGGCAGCAGATAAGCCTCCTGCTGGAACAATTGCTGGAAGCTGCTAGCCGAGGGGTGGATTTTTAAGACGTTTTATTTTAGAATCTGGTGTTCAAAACACAATATGGGTGGCTGACTGGTTCTACACACACAGCATGCGTTCTTTCCTTTGACCCAACAATAAAGTCTTCAGTAAAAAAAACAGCAGCAACACAGAGTTTCTTAAGGGGAGGAGCGCGGAACTGCCTGCCATGTCTGTCTGGGTGACCAAATGACTGTTGAGTGTTGAGTGTAAATGATACCTCACTCCCAAGTCCCTTGTCAGACTGTGGCTTTGGAAGAGGGAACATCATTTCATGAAGCAGCTGTTGGTCGACAAAATATAATTCATAGTCCACAACATTGCCATAATATTGCATGCCAAAACTATTCTTTTATGGTCACTTTACATGCCAGGGTTATGGACAGAAGCCCACTCGCAATACAGGCTTGAACATTTCTAGTAAACAATTCTGCCTCAAAGTTACCATGCAAGTATCCAGCCAACTTGTCAAGCTCAGTGTTTTTTGAAAAGGCTTATGAAACCACTTAAGATATGAGATTTTCATCCAAATATGTTGTTTGATGTCTTCATTGCTGGATGAAGAACAAAAGTCTAACATTGTCATGTCCTCATTAAATGGAAGGATGATTTGGAAAAAGTGATCAATTCAAAATTTGACTTAAGAATTTTGTTTGCAATTAATTGCAAAATTAATGCAATTGCAATTAATTATTAATTAAGTTATCATAAGTAATAGACCTGTACAATATAACAATGAATAGCTGCTGCCTCTTAAAAGCATTGATACATTTTTGTTAAATTGGTCTGTTATAGCTCAGCAAACCGAAAGTATCGGTTTTGAAATGCAGTGGAGTACTGTAAAGCGGAAGTAATAAAGTAAAGTCCAAGTTCTCCTCAACCAGGGATGTCCTAATAGAGCTGACTAAAACTTCTAGTTTTTGAATAGGTGCACCAGGATTTTGAAAAGTTGCATGAAACAGGAATTGTTGTGAGCGTGAATCCCGTTGTATTGTGTTGATTAGAGTAATCAACACAATTTGGTAGGACATTGGAGCCCAGCTCAGTGTTGGTAAATGCCAAAATCGTCATCATAAACTGAATTGTGAAAAGAAAGCCATGGGGCCATAGCTAGTAATAGTTTAGAACCAGTAAATAACGCACACTTTTATTTTCTGTCCCTCTCACCTTCACGAGACCGCTCCTCCTAGCCAGCAGTGTCGCGAGCGTTTGTGACAGCTGTCAATCAAAGTCGTTGGCGGTGAGGAGCCAGTTTTTTTTCGTCGTGTAACATGGAGCCGTTTGTTTCAAATGTGAAATGTGAGTAGCTTTAGTCCGTTAACTTGTCGAAATTATGCTACTGTTTATTTCGAGACTGCTTTAGCTGCGTTATCTGAAGGTTATCGTAGTTTACGTTGACAGGTAACGTTAACATTAATGTAACGGTAACTATTTGAGCCCAAAGTTAACCTAAATAATACTGCTTACCGCAGACAATGTGACATTTAGCTAACGTTATATTCATTTTTCTAATAACTGGTGCACGTTAGCAGTTTTGCTATAACACGCTACGTTAGTTTTTTTGAGGGAAAGTGACCCCTAGTGTTAACCCCCTCCCAAACAAATTCTCCTCTCCTTATTCTTAGTAGTTCATGTGACCAAATCGCTAAAAGGAGATCCATTTTATACGGGAATAGAACTGTTAAATTTATGAGCTGGCAACTCCTTTTATGCACTGATTACCCCCCACAAGATGAAATGGGATATGGAGCAGCTCAGGTGATATCTCACATAGCATTGGTCTGATTTTGAACAAAGTGTTTAAATATACTGCTTGGCCTGATGGGGGCGCTATAATTAAAGGCCAAAATTGTAATTTATACTTGGCAAACCTCGTGATATTGTGATGTCTACGACACCACTGGACACCACCCCAAAACTAACTAGCCCAGAGGGGCGCTGCATCATTGGTGGGGATACTTACTGTTGCCTTGTTCTCCAACATGTTTGCTTCTGTTCCTACCCAGGTCTCACAGAGAACCTGCTGCAGAAACAGCAGACAGATTATACTGAGGTGATAGAGAAGCTTTTTTCTGAAGTCTCTGGCCTAGAGGATTCCACCAAAATACTGGATCCGCAGGTGGGTACAAGTCTGAGTGTGACTGTGACTGCAAGCCCCGGTCCCGGTTTGGGATGTAATAGTAATAAGATGTAGCTAAACTATGAACTCTTGTTAGAACAACCAACCACCATTATAAATGAGCAAACAAATATTGATACTATTTACCATAATGTATGGACCTAATATGAATTAATATCCTAAAAAAATACTTCACTTTAAAAAGTTGAATAATCTTACAAATGAAAAAAGATGGGTAAACTGGGTGAGTGAGTTTACCCACAACTGCATCCTTTCTCCAGGTGTGAATGACCCTGTGTGGATGTATATACATGCAAAGTCTCTGGAACTCTGGAGGGATGAAACACCATTCTTCCAAAAGATATTCCCTCATTTGGTGTTTTGATTATGGTGGTGGAGAGCACTGTCTTAAGATCCGGTGACTGGGAAGGGCGTAGCATTCACATCATTGTCATACTCATCAAACCATTCAGTGACCCCTCGTGCCCTGTGGATGGGTGCATTGTCATCCTGGAAGAGACCACTCCCATCAGGATAGACATTTTCATTAGAGGATAAAATTGATCACTCAGAATAACTTTGTATTGATTTGCAGTGACCCTTCCCTCTAGATTCAAGATTCAAAGGTTTATTTGTCACATACACAGTTATAGCAGTACAAAAGTGCAGTGAAATGTGTGGTGGCATCGACACTATGGCAAGGCAAGAGCAATGGCAGCAGTCATTGTTGGTTTGTTGTGTGTGTGTTTAAAATCCTAATGGCCAGAGGATAGAAGCTCCTCCTGAGCCTCTCTGTCTTGGCTATGTGACTGCAGAGGCGCTTGCCTGACTGCAGCAGTCTGAACAGTCCATTGTTGGGATGGGTAGTGTTCTTAATGATCCTGTTGGCCCTGGTCCTGCACCGTAATGCTACCCAACAGGATGCTCTCAATGACACCAGAGCACACTAAGGGGACAAGTGGACCCAAACCATGCCAGGAAAATGCCCCCGACAGCATAACAGAGCCACCTCACTATAGGGGTCAAGCATTCAGGCGTGTACCGTTCTCTTGGTGTACACCACACATGCACTTGTCGAGAATATGGTGAAGGATGACTCATCTGACCATGTCACTGTTTTCCACATCTCTGTAGACCAGTGCCTATGGCTTTTGCATCACTGAACTCTCAAATGTGCATTGGTCTTTGTAATGAGGGGTTTATGCACTGCAACCCTACTATAATATCCCTCTCTATGTAGTTGTCGATGGACTGTTCTTGCTGACAGTCTGATCACGTCCTGCATTGACATTCTCAGTCACCTGAGGAAGAGTTACTCTTCTGTTTTACCTTTCATATCGCACTAATGCACGAGCATCGCGGTCATCGAATCGATTTGGACCACAATTTCCGACCCTATTTACTGATGACTTTCCAATTGATCTAAATGCAGATGTCACTTTAGTCACTGTTCCTATTGAAACACGAGCCAGTTGAGTCTTTGTGACTGAAGCTCCTGCCATCCGGGCCCCAATAATGAACCCTCTTTCAAAGTAATTTAGATCTTTTCCTCTTCCCATCTTGATCCAAAATCGTGGTCAACTGGGCCTTTTAAGCACGACAGAGCACGATACAATGTCACCCATCTGTATATGCAAATGTAAATGTTAGTGTTAGGACAGGTATGAAATACAAATAAATAAAGCTCTTGACAGAAAAATCCCAAAACCCCAAGCAAATTGATTTTTTTGTTAGACATTTGGCTTCTTAGTTGGCAGAATTTGCAAATTGCATATATATGTATATTTCTTTTCCTTACTTATATTACAGATTGAGGAATGTGCCATCCAGCTGTGGAACTGGGCAGTTACTAAGCGTGTGGGCACAGCCATAAATAAAGATCAGAAAGCGAAAGGTAGGCTTATTTACAGTATTATACATGTAATACGCATATGCATGCTCATGACACATAAGCTAACTTGGCTGTATCATCTGAAATGTTGACACTATGTAGTACGAGCAAGTGTGGTCAGAGTTGTGTCGCATCACATTCGTAGTCTTCTCACCATCTTGTCAGTGCGTCATGTGGCATGCAGTCTGCTGTACTGCTGTGACCCTGAGAATCCAACAGAGGGCGTTGTCCGCAAGCAGATCTTGGTGAGTTCTATAGTTCTATAGTTTCTGTGCTGAACATTTCAGAGGGAGAGGCCTGTGTCTGTGAATGCCACCATGCAATTTCAGATCTTTCTCTAATTTGCACAGATGGCCAGTAAAACAGGCAGAACCTGGCTTGACTGTAAAAAACCCCAGATAGCGGATAACTTCTTGAGACTAGCTGTCAAGGTAAACAAAAATGAAATGCACCAAAATTGAGAGAGCTTAAATATATTTGTTTTGAGCAAATGGAAATATCACGACTTCTTTACAAAATACAAATTAAACATGCAATATCCCCAGAGCCTGGAAACCCTTTATAACCGACTAACATCCAGAGGTGATGGAGGAGTCGACATCAACTCATCCAAAGGTGATGTGGAGAAAGATCTGCTTCGAATTCTCTCTTATCAGGCAGAATCGGTAAGCTCTGGCGGATGTGATGTTCAACACCTTCAACGTGAATATTTGTTCTTGTGATATTTGGCAGCTAAGGAAGTGATATTCTCACAGACTTGCAGTGTGAAGTGTGAGACAGCTAAAAATGTGTTGTGAATTAACTGACAATGAGAGAGGGAAATCTCTACTAATAGAGAAGTTAATGTTGTGCAGCTATTGTGCAGTGAGTTAAAGTTTATGTCTCTTTGTAGGCCATAAGTCAAGGGAATAACCATGAGGCTGTGGCCTGTATGCAGCGCTGTAAAGACATGCTGCTGCGGTTACCCAAAGAGGTAAAAAAAAAACCCTCCATTATCTGTATTACTGCATTCATTTTTTCGTTTCACATTTAAATATTATTATTGACAGGCAGGTCTTGTTAACTGATATTTTATTTTTTTGGACTTTTTCATACAGACTGGCTACCTCTCTCTCATGTGCTATAACTTTGGAGTAGATACTTACAATCTCAGAAAGTTTGAAGACAGTTCATTTTGGTTGAGGTAAAGTTTATGTTTAATTTGAAAAGTTTTGTTTTGCTGAGTAACAATAGAGTGGAAAAATGTATTAGATGAATTGCTTTGTTTAACAGCCAGAGCTATGACATTGGGAAGATGAATTTGAAATACTCCCCTGGAGCTGAGGTCCAAGTAAGACACTGCAGTACATACTTTAGTAAAAGCAAAACCACATCCCCTTGACGTGTACAAAATGAAATAAACACATTCTTTCGTATTAACTCTCTTTAATTTCCCTCACATTAGGCCAAGGTCTTGAGGCTCCTCGCCACTGTTTATTTAGAGTGGGACTGTCGGCGGTTTCAGGAGAAGGCTCTCAATGCTGTGATCTTAGCCAACAAGGTGAGATATAAGCAATCATTTTCACAATATAATTTACGTGTGCATTTTGGAGCATACACTTCCAAATAATAATTAGTTCAGTTACCATACTCTGCACCAAATTACACCCTGCAATTTGACAGGAATGTATGAGTTCCTCTGGGCGGTACCTAAAGATCAGAATACTGGTGAGATGTGCGGCCTCAGATGATCATATCAGAGCAGGTTAGTTATTAGCAAGCCTTGCATTATTAATGTATTTTGATTAACAAAGGTAACAGTGGGGCGGCAGTGGCCTTCAGGTTAGAGCAGTGGACTAGTGATTGGAAGGTTGTTGTCTCAATCTCAGAAGCTGTTGGGAAAATGTGGATGGGGAAAGTAAATGATAACAACTCAACAATTACCCCAACTGTTCCAGTATAGCTACCAACAGTAGATGAATGTGGTTGTACTGAGTCGATGTCAAGCAGGGTGAAAAACAGCTTGCATGCTCAGTCAACATTTTCTGGATAAACAAAGGTTAAAAATACATGTTGAAAAGCAGATCATTAAAAAATGTTTTCAGGAGTTAATGAGATGCTGGAATCTGAGGTTCCTCTTGAAGTGTGTCTGAGCACAGTGAAACTACTCATGTCTGAAGACAGGTAAAACTTAAGCATCTTAACTAGTACTTTCACTTCAAACATATTCATGTATACATGCACAGACAAACATGCACTTTGTAGAAATGCCCAGACACACATTATCTAACTCAGACTATCTGTTTTGATATTTCCAGAGAAACGATTGCATTTGATTATTTGAAACATATTTGTCAGCACTTTGAGTCATCCCCTGAGCTGGGAACTGCTCTCGTCCTGCACATTGAGCTGCTGCTGCAGAGAGGCAAGGAGCTGTTGGGCAAACAGAAAATAGAGGATATCATCACTGGTACTTTACTTTACGCTCAATTCCTGGTGGTGATGATATTTTTTATCTTAATGAAAATAATTGTCATAGTAATGCAGGCATAAAAAATACAGAAGATATCTGTGCTAAGTATTATTACTCTTGGTCCCCCACTCAGGGCACTATACAGGTAAACAGCTGACTCCCCAGGCCGTCACAAGTCTACATCTCATGGTGTGGGACAAAGCCTCCAAACACTTCGAGGTACACCGAACACATAATCCTGTCTACTTGTCTTTTTGAACTCACAGGATCTATTATATCATGCTGTGTTTTATAATATCTATCCCCTTCCCAGGCTAAGAACTACTCAGAGGCTCTGCAGTGGTATAACTACTCTCTGAGTTTCTACAAGGCAGGTCAGATGGAGCCCAACCTGGCCAAACTACAGAGGAACAGAGCTTCCTGTTTCCTGCAGCTACAGCAGCTGGAAAAGGTGAGACAACCTGTGCTGCAAAAGCAGGTCAGGAAACTAACTTTTTAGTGGCTGGTACATCTCAAAACTCACCAGCCATTTTGACTATTTCAGCTAGATTTGAATTGAATAGGATTCAAAATCATGCTGGCTGGATTTAATTTCCCACTCTGTTCACATGCATGTCTGCACAAGAATGCACAGACTTTTAATGTTCATGCATGTGTAGTATGGTTGTATGCATATGAAAACTTGTGATTATCAGGCCAAAGAAGCAATAAAGGAGGCAGAGAGATGCGATCCTGACAGCATTTTTACTCAGTTCAGTGTGTACAAGATTGCTGTCCAGGAGAACAATGTGGAGAAAGGTAACTATAAGAGATCTAGTGTCTGTTGCATAGAAAAGTACACATTAAGTAGTTTTGCTTCATTTCAGTACATCTACATTCTTCAGTATTTTCTCTGTGGTGATGAGACGGTCTAAAGCTATTTGTTTGTACCAGCTGCAGCGGCAGTGAATGCGATGGGGCTTCTGGCCAGGAGTCCTGTGACTAGTGAGGACAGACTGCTGGTATCTGAGAATGCTGCTTCCAATCTCCTCAGTTTGGCAGCTAGGATTGCTTTGGAGGTAGGACTCATCCTAGAGCTCATCAATATGTTACCTACACAATTCTGGAAAGTCTGAGAAGGTATGGAAAAATAATTTCTCATGGTCTAGTGCAAAAAGACTCACATTTCCCAATCTCATGGAATTGTTTAACAAAGGGCATGTTAATGTATATTTACCCAAAATTGTTTTGTGGAACGCCCTTTGACAAACTATCCCTCTGGTTGTCAACAGAATCAAACCATTTTAGATATCCAGTCTACACTCAAATATAGCCACATTTTAATGCAAATAACCGCCCGCTGCAGTTATCATACTTGACTTGTATGACCATAAAGAAAGGGCACTAAACCAGTTATGTCAAATTAGATGAACCATCAAAAACTAAAAAAAATGCCACTCTTCACAGTAGAAATCTGTAGAAAGCATTTCCTGAATATGACCAAATATTTTATGTAGTTGTACTCCCGCTGTCATTTCATGTTTTATGGGCATTATGTATTGGGATGAGGAATAAACTACAGCTGTAGAGTGATACAGTTTAGCTGACCATCACTTAGCCCAGCTCATACTGAGCAGCAGCCAAAATCTTAAATTAATTGCAAAAATATAGTCTGGAAAAAGTAGGACATTTTGAAATGATGAATGTGTAGGAATCCTGTCATGAGTTTATAACTGATGATGATGATGAAGATGGCTGTTCTCTTCTGATAGAATGAACGGCAGGACACGGCCATGAAGGCACTGGAGAGTTTGTGTGCAAACTCCAAAGATGAAGCTCAGATTGTAACTGCTCTCAGGTCTGTGAGAACTGGATTATTCAATTGTAATTAATTCCAAAATGAGATATCTGCCGTTAGAAACAAATGACATGTACGAAATCATTTCTAAGACAAATTATGGTTACAAATTGATGGGTTGTTTTACAAACTTTGTTGTTTTTGAGAATAGAATTATGTGTGTTTTTGAAACGATGAATGTCAGATACCAAATTGTTTAAAAAGTGGATTTATAGCGTATTGGAGTGGAGCCCTTCAAATTAACTGTATCAACAATAAACTACCAATACTTATTTTGGAGCATTCAGTCATCGTGTGTTGAGGCTATGTAACCAAAACATGATGGTAGATTATTTCACATCTAATATGACAACATTTATTAAAGATGGCTTATGTGCTGGGAAGCTGTAATAGGATGGGAGTTTTCCATACACCTCTCTGATCCACTGACCTATATTCCCCTGTTCCTCCAGTGAAAGTGTGTCTCTGTACAATACAGTTAGTAGGTGAAAGAAAGGAGGTCATTGTCTCTCCATTCATTCTTTTTTAGGTGTTTGGTTCGACTTGTGCTCTCTACAATGGAAAAGGCGAGTGATGAAATGAGGTGAGGGGAAATGATAGTACCTGAAAAAGTGCCCTTATATAATATTGCTGGTGCCATATACAGACCTTACCATACTCCATTCTACAGGAATGCAAATCTGGATGTCCTGCTGTCATATCTAAAAATGGGTGAGTGTTATATGCAACATGGTTTACGTAGCATTCGGGCAAATAACGTTTTAGCTCTTTGCTGTGTGTCTTAACCCCAGAGTGTGTTGTTTCTTGTCACTGCAGCTCTGCAGAAAGTTTCACATCGCGGCCCTGGGCCTTGCATGGCTGTTGAGCAGCGAACAGAGGAAGCCCACTGGTTTAGGAAGATTGGTATCAAGACTTACTCTATCCTCATTCTCTCTTAGTCACTTCAATCTTGTGCTGTATGCTATTCATTTCCAAGACCATGCAACACTTTGACTCCTCCTTCATAATGCCCTTTAGTGAAATGTGTGTGTTTTGTCTGGACACGCATATGTCATTGTGTGTGTGTGTGCGTGCTTGTTACAGCTTGGAACTCGGCTCTGCAGTGCGAGAGCAGTCCTGACAGAATGAGGGATTTCTTTGTGCTCTCTTACCAGGCAAGTGCCCTTATTGGATTTGCCAGGCAGATTGATCAATATCTGTGCGGGTGTAGAGCAATAAAGCCTGAAAAGGGATTTAACATTGCCTTAGAAAGCTACACGTATTAGTATAAGATAAAGAAATACAACATCTAACAATACCTCCTTCCTGATAGTTACCTCTATCCTCTGACTTTCTGACATTACCTCTACTAGATTCAAAAGAAAAAGAACAATACTACTACACAACACTTTCTATGTTGTATGTGTGTGCTTGTGTTTGTGTGTGCATCTGTATGAACCCCTAGCTCTCCCAGCTGTGCCCTCCTGACCGTGCAGTGCTCATGGGCCAAAAAACATCTCTGCTTATGGCTGCCGCTGCCTCTCTGGAGCTCTGCAGGAAGTCTCCTCATTCTGCCCAGGTGTGCCACTCACTCCCTCTGCCCATCTCCCACATTTAGCATGCTCTCCATCCAGATGGATGGAAATTTACCAAGACCAGTGGAGAGGAGAGGGGACTAACCACATTATTGCTGCTGGCGTAGGTGTTCATTTTTAATCCCCTCACTTCTGAGGAGGAACTGAACACTAGATGGCAATGATGAATTCAGAATGCTTGTTGTGCATTTTCATCGGTTCACAGACTGAAGAGCTGACACAGGCCCTGGAGTACATTCAGATCTGTTGGGAGGTCTGGAAGACTCTAAAAGCTTCAGGTACCTCACCTAACTTTTCTTATAAACTAGCTACTTTCTCAACCACAATTGAGTGTAAGTTTATTTATTTGCACATAAAAAATGATGAAACAGAAAGAACAAAAATTACATATTGTGCAGATGAGTTAAAGGGACCTTATAATAACTTCTCACCTCTAAAGAAGTCTTTTACAGTACAAAGTTATTTAGGACATATTCATTTAGTTTAAATATAATGGTGGAGGTAAAGACAATTATTACATTCACAGGGAGCTTCCCCATGGACCCAACAGACACGTTGCTGCTCTTATATGAGTTTGAGGCCCGTGCCAAGCTGAATGACCCCAAGGTTGAGACAGTATTGGAGTCTATCCTGGAGCTTGAAAATGTTGAAATCAAAGTGCTCGAGAACATTGCAGGTAAAGAAGCTCATGCTGTATTTTTTTGTATTTAATCATCTTATCTCTACTAACATGCCTCAAGAAACATTGGAAAGTCTCAATATGAGCAATATATTGGCATTTTCTATATTTCTATAGCCTTGGCCATGGAGCCTCCTGCCCACTTCCCCATGCTGTGTAAGAAGGCCTTGAGGATTGCTCTGTCTCTGCACAAGAAACAGCCACAGGCTGACCTGGCCCGCTGCAGGTTTGCCTATCAGTACTTTGCCCTCTATATTCCATTTATGATCAATTCTCAGAAGGAGCTTATTAAGCTGATAGTGTTGCTGATTGTGTGACGGTGGCTTAGCGCTGTATAAGTATCTAACGTATACGTTTTTTTTTGTGTCCCATTACAGCCAGTGTGTCCACAGCCTGATCCAGCTGTCCCTTCCCAGTGGTGTGTCTGAGGTAGAAGCCCGTGTGCTAGAGGAGGTGTGGGGCTACTATGAGGAGGCCTTGTCCATCATTGCAGCTGCAGTGAGTCAGCACCAATCACACGCCACCATCCCTTGGCTCCCCCCTCCCGTTCCCTCCAACAGAATTGCTCCCTGCACTATAATTAACCCCCTCTCTTCCACCCCCCGCCTGCCTGCTGTTCTAGAAGCGTCTCTTTTTTTATCAATGGGCTTTCAGCAGCACTTCAATTAGCAGATGCCTCCATTCACCACCCCCTTCCTGCCAATTTGAATGGTAATGTGCTGTACAAGCCATCACACTGCCGGTGAGCTACAGCTCTGAAAGAGGCATCAAATTATTGAGGCATTACACTGCTTTATAAGCACTGCATATTTCCCTATTCATACTCAGTTATGACTCGAAAGCTGCTGTGGAATTCTTTGGATCAAAGCACAAGATTAAAGTGTTCATGATAAATGAACAAAACTTTTAAATTGATATAGATAAGTTTGTTATGGACTCTTCTTTAAAGGCAACCAAGCATGAGTAAAGATCAACTTACAGTAGTAACAGGATTGGATAAGAGTTTACTCATCATCTCTAATGTAACATACAACCCTTAGTGAGGTCAAAACTCCACACACACGTCTCCTTCCACACACTAGGCTCAGGCGAGTCTCCAGTGGTCCCCAGTTGGTCTCCAGTAAATAGCCTTTTGACCATCTCCCTGCCCTACCCTGTAGCCTGAGGACTTCCCAGAGATGGAGACCCTGTGGTTGCTGACTCGAGCCTGGAACACAGGGATCTTGCTGTACAGTCTGGCCCAGTACCCCAAGGCTGAGAAATGGTGTGGCCTGGGCATGAGCTTCCTCCGCCACCTGGGCTCCCTGCAGGAGAGCTACCAGACACAGGTAGAAAACTGAGCCATTGGGCAGGTGGAGGGGGTGGGGAGGGGATGAATGAAGCAGGCCGGAGAGGTGGGAGCAGTGGAGCGTGATGGTGGCTGAGTCATTCCACTAGCTAGGTAAATGAGAGAGAAGCCTCGGCCCGGGAAATACAAAAGTCTTATCCTGAAATAAAAAATTGTCACCTGTAGACCTGTGAAAAAACAGATTTTGTTTCCTGTTATAAATCTGGGATGAAAAGTGGAATATACAGTTGATGTTGTCTACCCACAGATGTCTGGTCTCTACAGTGAAGTCCTGGACCGGTTGGACAGAGCCAAGAAGAACCTCATCATGGAAGAATAACCAAACGGAGGAAGGTCTGCTGTTGTTTTGAAGGTGACCTTGAATTAACTCAGTTCTATCAGGTTGTTATAGTTGGATGTTAATATTCATGTTGTGGTTTTCGTCATATATGCCACATTCATATAAACTGTTGCATGAATCAAACTCACTGAGCTTGTTAAGGTGGAATAATGAGCACATTAAAATCATAACCGAGTCACATATTTTATTATTTTCAAACAAATAAACTCTTGTCAAGTCCCAAAATAAAACCCAAACAAAAGTTGCAGGACTGTGTTTCCTCATGACTAGGACAGGGAAGGCCATGAGGCCAAGTGTCCTGATAGGCTGTACCACCTGCAGTGACAGGAAGGAAACTACTGTACAATCAAAGGGTTCATGTTTGCAAGCACTTACTGCACAGGTGTGCTGTAACATAAACATCTCGTCACCCAAAAGGACAAACAAGAACCCTGACCCCCCACCCCCAAAAAATAAAAGCATATGTAATAATTTCTCTCACCAGAACAAAGACCCTCATCAATTATACACACACAGAGGCATTCAGGTTCCATCTCGTTATATATCACATCCTCAACGGAAAGAGTAAAATGAAATCAAGTTCTTTGGGCTTTGACATGGCTGACTGAGGTATGAATACCACACACATTGTTAACAGTCAGCTGTATTTCAACTAAACACCAGAGGACCAATTCTAAACTTCTAAATGAGATATTGATCGATGCTCCTGGTTTCTGTGATATTGTCGTGTAGGTTTCTGCCTGCATCTCGTTTTTTTTTGTTTTTTTACAATATATTTTTTGTTAAATCTATACACCCAGACACGTTCCACAAGAAATCACATGTAGACAGGCCCTACTTGAGGGAACTGAATTCCCAATTGACTAGTTAAGTGTTCCAATAGGCATCTCTGATGAGATTTGTCTACAGAGAAATACCAACAATACGGCACATTTGTATGGAAATTATATCTCAGAATAGCTCAAAACTTTACTTACCTGACATTTGTGGTCTATAAAACATGTTTGTCCCAGTTTGATTCACACATGCATGAAGCACAGGTGAGGGGGATCTGCTGGGGGCGTATTTACATTGTACAGCTACCACACCCTTTGAAACAGTCTGCAAGCAGTTTATAAATGGCTCTGTTCCCTTCGGTTATTCCCTGAACTCTGGTTTTGACACAGGTAATGACAGCTGGTTTAGCAGTGGTGCCTGGCAGGTGGGCACACCTGTTCAGAAAATGCCTGTAGGTACAGGTGCTCTGTGGGTGGGAGAAAGCAGGGGACCCAGAGGGCTAGGTTACCCCTTCCTGTTGGGTCTGGCGCTCTGAGGAGAAAAATCCCTTTACCCTCTTCAAAAGCTGAGGAGGAAAATAAAACGTTCACAGGGTCAGGGGCCACAGTATTCCTTCTTCAACAACTCAGGCATGTCCCCTCACATGTACACATTAACACACAGTGCCAAGATCTGCATGGGAGGATGGAGCAGGTCTTTTCAATCCTAGTGATACCATACAGCCAACTCATGCAAGGGTTACCACACCAGTGGCCTTGACAAAGCTTCACCACTTACGAAAAAGAGAAGACACATAATACATCCTCTGATTAAATTGTTCAATTCAGTACCATGAGTACGCTCTCATTCACATTTAACAACTATGAACTCTGTCTAATTGTTCAAACATGGCCCTTCTGTCGCAGGGGAAATGGTATCTGTACGATTCCTGAGCTGGTCTAGCTCGCCCCAGACATACCTTAGGGCTCAACACAGTGGTTCAGCACCTGCCCAGAACAGATTAAGAAGTCATAACTTTATAGATAAACAGAGCATACAGGTTTAATCAAACCCATCTTTAGTGTTCCTTTGGGTAGGGGGAAAAGGGGACAATCCAAAACCGGTTATATTGACTCTTTAATTGTTAGGACATCCAATACAATTATTGTCTTGTTCTACCCGTTTTAAGGCCACCACCATGGCGGCAGATAGGACAGTACCATGTGACCATTCAATCAGAAGAGAATCCTCTTGGAAGGCAGAGAGTGTAATAGGGTGGTCTGCTGCTCAACATGAGTTAGGAGGCTCTGGCCGTCCAAATTAGAATCCAATGGCCAAATTGCTTCTTCAATTGCAGAGGAAAAGGGTTGAAATACAGGGGAGCATAGGCGCCCACAAAGGTGACACTCTACATTTTATCTACTGCACTCAAGTCAGGCCTCCTGGAAGTTAGAGGACAGAAAAAGTAAAGGAAAAATGAGAATGTTCGCTTTTTTCCCCCCCCATGTCAATTGTGTGCAGCCTTCCTCACAGACAACAGGTAGTCACAAAACAGAATTTGTATTTGATGTAAGGCAGTTTGGTGTTTTGCAGAGAGCCCAGTTACACTTCTCTACCCCCGTCCTTTACACAGAGCAGCTAAAAACCACAAGCAAAAAATCCCACAAAAAAAAAAAAAAAGAAAAATCAAAGAAATGAAATCTAACAGCCCTCCAAGTAGACAATTCTAGTGAAATGTAAAATGTGTAGTTTTTAATATGTAGTAAAATCTCAGTAGGATTTTATCATTTATCTTGTGATTTCATAATATAAATGTAGATTCACAACGCATTTCTTCCTTTTGATCTGCCTCCCAAGATGTCTTTATCGGCTGCAGCACAGAAAACTGGCAGACGACCAAACAGCAAGCTGGTTTGTGATAAATAGATCACCAGTTTGTAGGCTTCACCAATTTCCTCAGTCATTATAAACAAGAGAGATGACTCCTTGAACAGTACCATCAGCTGGGCTTGATTTTATCCAGTCCTTTTAGAAAAAAAAAACCTTAATTGGTCTTCACTTCTCATCTTGCATGTCTTTTTTAATGTGATTTGATGAACATTTACAAGGTGTTCCAACTTGGTATGATTTGTCTCTGTTCCCCTGCAACTTCTGTTGAATCCCAATTCCTCTCTCTGGAATTCTGTAAAACATTCTGATCTTCGCAGTCAGTCCCACTTCGCAAAAGGATTTATTCCTTTTCCCTTTTTTTGTTTTTTAAATGACAAATTCATTTGGAATGGCATTTCCAGTCTTGAATGGATTTGTTGAGAAACTCATGCAGGGGTGTGCACAGTCACAGTAATGGTGATAAGACTTCTTTTTCATTAGAGAGTAACATAATGATGACACTAAAACTTGATATGAAACATATCTGCAAAAGGGGGGGAGGTGGGGGGGCTATTTGGGTTTGGGTGGGGTCTCTGGGAGGCAGGAGGGGAGCTCTGCACAGATGCAGAGGGGACAGCTGGGAGCTCAGAGCTTCTCTGAGGAGGGGATCCAGATGTAGGGGCCCGACTGTTCCTCGATGATTAGCTTTATTTTGTTGTAGATCTCCTCTAGTGAGTCACCCTGTACAATGGCTGGAGATACAGACACACATGAAGACATATTACGTGGTTGCATTTGAACTACAACATGCCGTCAGTGACCCAAAAGCCAAAACACAGTGGGACGTACCTGTGAAATACTCTCCAAATTCTTGTTCCATCTTAATTGCCTTGTCAAAGACTTTATTGGCCTGCTCGTACGTCTGCCTCTTATTCATTTCCCTGGAAGAGACGAGATGATATGGTTAGGATTATTGATAAATGCAGGACCATGTCAAATTTGTCTTACTTACATACAAAAACTTACATTAGGGCTTCAATGGATTTTGGTTTGATGAAGATGGCAATCGAATAAAGTTGTGCTTGTTGCAGTCGTTTTATCGCATTCCCAGACACATCCAGAATGCAATGTTTTCCCTGCGGGAGAGTAGAGTGGTTTGTTGAAAAATAAATGAATAAATAACAAATATAAAATTTTAGTTTTTAGTCACGTAATTAGGGCATACATTCATGAAGGACTATGCACCACAGCTCTGTGGGTCTTGTAATGCTGCAATCATCAGTGCTGCAGACTGTTAATCATTTTAAATCCCAGGGAAGTTTTGGTAAAACATTAGTTACAAATGTTTGTTTTCCAATGTAGCAGCCCGAGTTACACGCCTCTGGTTACACGCTAAATACACCAAACCCAATCTGGTAACCCAACCTTGGGGAGAAATACAAGTCTCGGCCCCTACCCTCTCAGCCACTGCTCTGACAGACAAGATGCTTGTCCCATAGAGGTTCTCATTGAACTGCCCAGCCTCAATGAACTTATTGTCCTGAATGTCTTTCTCCATTTGCTCTCGCGAGCCCACGAAGTGGTAGTCCTGGCCATCCATCTCATTCTCTCGCCTCGGACGAGTCGTGTCTGCAGAAAGGAGCGAGACAAATGTATTTTTGTACGCTGTAACATATGCAAGAGTCTCAACATTTGCGGAGTCATGGCTATTAGGTTTAGTGTATTGCCTAGGTGTATTGTGCATTGTCAACTCACGGGGAACACAAGAGCCAAACTTGTGGGGAAACTCAGAGATGAGGTCATCGTTTATTCTGTCCTTCATTGGGCCCAAGATGATCACAGGCCTTGTGTAGTGGACTGCAATTGAAAATGGAGTCAGGCATGTGAGAATACATTTAAGAATGTACAATGCAAAGTCTCTGGTTGTTTTCTCAATAAAAGGAAAAATGGTTCACTTACTTTCCTGTCGAATGACTGGCTCGTAGGAAAGAATTGTGTCCTCCTGGCCCTCTGCAAAAACAAATAAAACAACCATTAGGAATTGGATTTTGGAAGATTGCAGCAAGAGTAATGTTTTAGTAGTATATATTTTCCACAAAGGTACAGGAAAGATTGGTTTTGTCTATTAACACACAAAACCAGACATAAGTACCATGCTCTTCGTTTAAGTAGGCAGTGTACAACAAAACAGAAACCACAGGAGATAAAGGTGACTCACTTGAGCTGCTTTCACTGTCGCTTGTGTTAGATGTCAGGCATTCTGCAAAGGATAACATCAGGAAAACATCAATGTTTGTGGCAGATCACTTTAAAAGTACACAGCAGAGGCACATCCAAATAAATTCTCTTGGTTTTCATATGGGTGAAAAGTATTTTCACCTGCCTTAAAAGCCTTAGCAAGAAAATAATTAGTCCCCCTGCTTTTCAACATCTAGGCCTAAACCCAGCAAAAAAAGGAAAAAGAAAGCAGAAGTCTTGTTTGGTGCAGCAGCCGTGCTCTTGTTATATTAGGGAAGTGGTTTGAGGTGCCAGCAATAGGAAATTAAGTGTTTCCTGAGACAATGTCCCAACTGACCCACCGCTGCCTTGCCAGTGTTTCCTATTGCTAGATCTGTGTCTGTGGCAGCGGATCTCATATGAGGGATAAGCCAAAGAAAACACACCGGCATTACGCCGTCCACTGATGGGAGGCAAGAGCTGGGTGACTCAGGGGAACTGGAGGGAAAGGTGTTTCCAACTACGTCAACCAACACCCCCGTTCTGGTGACTGATATACACCGGCTTACTCTGTGTGATCTTTATCTGACAAAGCCCCACTAGACATTAACTGAAAACTGTTTGAGTTTGCATTCTGTATCTGAGTAGGTGTGTAGCTAGGTGTGTGTGTATGTGTGTAATACAAAATGCGTGTGGTTTAGCCATTCCCAGCTGGGTCTACAGTGACGAAGCATTGTGCTCGGAGCTCGGGGGACAGCTGCTTGACACAGTACAACCACACACTTACTCAAACTCTTTGATCCATAAAAGTCATCGCTTAACCCTGGGAAGTCCTAGGTGTCCCGACAGGTGAGAGCAGAAACCAAGAGAAGAGAGCAGACAGGAAGAAGAAGGTTAGTGAGAGTTGGGGCAGAGAGAGAGAGGAGTGGTGTGTAGTGCTTGCCAGGCCCACTGACACATGGTGCTGTGCTGTAGTCATTAAGCCTGAGCCCCACTTTACTCATAGTATGGCCTTTCAATTACACAAGCCCAATCCCATTAAAATGGGATTTTGACCTGTTACTGTTAAAGCTTCAGTCCACTTAAGGGTCAGTGACTGACTAGAGAATTGACCAGGACTAGATGGGCATATCAGCAGCACAGTCTTAACAAGACCTGTGTGTTAATGCAGCCAAAAACTTGCGCGCACACACGCACACACACACACACACACACACACACACACACACCTGCCAGCAGTACACAACCAGGCACTCCTCTGGAGCCCAAAGACAGATGCACAGACAGACACAAGAGGAAGCCCCACACCTCGAGCCGAGGGCTGGGTCTGTGTGTGGGGCTTCGCTCTGGGACAGTGAGAAAGAGACGACCGTGGCGCCATCACACGGCTACCGTCCATCCTCGGAGGTGAGTGGAAAGATGAAAGCGGAGAGGACAGGATTGAAGCATGAAGGGAAAAGGAACAGCAACCCCCTCGATCACACAGCTGGTACTCACGTTCAGATTCCACCAACTCCTGCACAATATTCTCCTTGCTCTTGTAAAACGGGAACTTGCGTGAGAGGTTGAAGCTTTTTTTGCGCTTTACTTTGACTGGCTGCTTGAAGGTGTGTGGATGAGAGGGGGGGGCAATGAGGGGATGAAAACAAAAACAGAATGGGTTTCAATGAAGGCACTCGACACCCATGCAAAACCAAATGAAATGGAAAGAAACCAATACACATCATATATAATGAAAATGAGAAGCAGATAACAGGTGAAAATGAATGGCACATCAATGCAAATGGAACATGCTACTGTTTACCATCATATACTGTTTTCAATCAATGTCCTTGCATCATAGATAATACAGACAAAACATTACTGCTGATTTTAGGGGTGCATCAATCGATTGGTCACCAATCATCATTGGCTGATCAACGTTCTTAATAGGTCATCGGCCGACCATCATTCCATTTGCACGATCTAAAAAGTTTAATTTGCTGGATCAGAAAAGCGGTTGAATGTATGCTGTAAAAAACATTAGCAGCAGTCAGCAAGCAGCTACTAACATGTAATTACTGTTTGGATCAAACCTGTGATTTATTTATACATCACAGGCCAGCTATGTCAAGCAGCAAGAACAATCTGTTAAACAAGTGCTAGACTGGAATTTGTCATTAGTAGAAAGTCTGGGTAACATGCATAATTTCAATCGGATTGGTGATCGGCCGATCACAGAGTTTCTAAACAAACAAACAAACAAACAAACAAACAGGAATCAGGAACCCCTAGTTGATTTAAATATTTTTAATGCCACTAAGCACATGAGCTGTGGAGTCTACAGAGACCTCTCATCTCCACAGAGCTTCTGTGTAATCCAACAGCAATATGAGCCCTTTTTGTGCTTCCTTCAGTGAGCAGGTGCTGGTCTGTTTCCCACACTCAGGGGGAAGTAGGCCATCTCCCTAGGAGCCCAGCAGCAGCTCTGATGAGAGGCTCTCTGGCACTAGGGAGGGGCCAGTCGGCCATCCACACTTACCCTGTTGGACTCAATCATGCCCGTCCTGGCGTGGAACTTGACTGTTTTTAACCTGGCCCGCTCTTTCTTCTCCACTCTGCATGAAAAAAAGCAATGTTGAGACTGTATTCCTGGGTACGTTAGAGAGTAGGTACAAAGGCTAACAGTCAGAGTAGTCTGGACTGGCATTAGCACAACGTGGACCAAATGGTGGAGATTTTAGCGTGATCGTACCTTTTCTTGCTTGGAATGACCCCAATCTGCTCACTCTCTCCATGGGGTGTAACCAGCCTCGCCTGCCACCACTCATCATCAGAGGCATTTATGACATGGAGGATATCCCCGTAAGAGAAGCTCAGGCCCTGGCTGGGAAGGCAGCTGTCCCTGGTCCGGTCGTAGTCAAACAAAGCTCTATAAACACACACACACACACACACACACAGAGACAGAGTTGTGGCTGGATTGCATTCAGAATTCACCATGTCCATAGCTGGGTTTTGAATATCCGATAGCACTGTGACCAAAATGTCTCACACAATTCTGGACATAATATACATTATGGCATGCTAGTAGAAGTGCATGCACTAGTGCAACCTCTACATGTGTTGCTTCACACACTGGGTCCTTTGTTGCCACATTCTTTCCACTACAAACACAAGCTACGTGTTACGTGAGTGTGTGCACCAGTATCTTGTCAGACAGGTAACCCACAGCCATTTAAACCTGCTGTACAGGTTCACCCACTGCTTGACCCAGACATCTATATCTACAGGCCATTATATACCATGGTCCACCGGAGGGAGATGCAAATAATGCATTTCCTCCCCTGTCGACAGTCCGATTTTGGCTGACCTATTCCTGCCTGCTCCAAAAAACAGCTGGCAATGACCTAGCAATACTGATGAAAGTAGCATTTGATGCCATAACAGTTAAATGAGTGCACTTTCAACATGGGTAGCCAAAGTGCTAATCAAACCCACAGCCTGAACAGTGTTGGCAGAATGACGGACCTACTGAGCGACAGAATACACAATGTTTGACAATCAGATGAGGCAATAAATCAGTGTGTGCGTCTCTGCGCACACCTTACAGGCTTAATGCGTCTACATTCCTGAGGCTGGGCTGGGAGGACATGGGTGCCGTTGCAGCCGGCTAACTAGACAGCTTCTCCTACATAACTGCGGGCTTAGTCACCTGCACAGGAGCAGGCTAGGCTCTACATGCCTCACAGGAGCCCGTCTATAAGAGGGGCGTGAGTCAGGCTGGTTAACACTGCTCTGTCTATAGGGGGTGTCCAATGAGGTAAGAAGTAGACTTGATATATCTAGCCAAGGTTCATTATTGTTGAATTTCAGTTAAATCAATCCAACAGTGCAGCCATTAAGCTTAGGTTAAGTGAAGTGCATCAGCACCTCGCTAGAAATACGGCGAAGCACTTGGGCTATGGAGTTACATCACAGATTAATCCCTGTCACCTTGACCCCTGTGAGCCCTTTGTGCCTTGCTGCATTTAACTGAGCGGAAGGACGCCACCTGTTGTTGTTCTTCCATACAGCTTGGCAACCGGCCCAAAGTGTGATAACACAAGAGCACTTCTACAATTTGCAGCGTCAATCTCTCAAAGGGCAATACATTATACAAAAGGTTGTGTGTGGCATCAAAACAACAATCCTGTGATGGAACAGGAAATGCTTGTTCCTCAACTTCTATGATGGTGATGGAAAAGGTCAAACTGGCACCAGAAATGAACCATTACACTAAAAAAAATGGAACTAAGCTAATGTTTTGTACTATACAGTCACATGTTGTATACACTAATAAGAGTGGCTGCTTTTGAAATCAACACAACTTGATGAGGTGTGTGTGTGTGTGTGTGTGTGTGTGTGTGTGTGTGTGTTCCAGCTGTACCTGACATAGAGGGAGCGTTTCTCGCTGGTGCGCAGGGAGCCTGAACCCGAGCTCATGCTGCTGTTCATCATCTGCTCCCTTAGGTCGTGGATCTTGGACTCAAAGCGGCTGTACTCTGCGTGGACACAAACATCCAAAACAAACCACGTCAACACACCATCTCAAAAGACATCACCCGCGGGATCTCAAGCATGCACGTCCCCGTTTGGGTTTTCAGGTATCACTCGCTCCGCACCAAGCAAGCTAATATTGTTCATGTTAAATAAAGACGCTAACAAGAGTGAGGCTACGTCTGACTGCGTCCCCCTCGTCTCCTGTGGCCGTTGATGGAGGTGCTGCAGTGAGCCAGTGTGAGCGGAGGCAAGGTTCAGCGGCTCCTTAAGGCTGATTAACGACCCCGGGAACAGACGGAGGTTTATCACAGATCTACCTCACACATCCAGTAATATCTCATGTCAGGTAATTAATTAAACAGATTAATTAAGTTCAACATGGACTCTTTAGGGTGGTGGGAAAAAAAGGAAGGCCTCCAACAATTTCAAACGGACGACCATTTGTCATGGGTGTGTAAATCCAGTTGCTGCTCAGGAGCGCAGGGATGATATATGAATCCACCTGGACCTCGCCATTAAGAATGCACTCATTAGCTAGCTGTGCACAGTGCGCCCAGGCTGCTGGAACAAGCTAGGCAACCAAACCGTACAACACACACGGCTAGAAAAACAAACCAGCAGATGCAGCTAGAAAAACAAGTAGGCTAGGGTACTTGTGATCACACACACACACAAAAACAAACAAACATTAGGATCACAAAAAGTGCTTCTTTGTGAGCACAACAGCTTTTGTCATCTAAATGTTTGGACAATTTTTACGCTTTGTACTGCTGATAGGAGGACAGACGAGATAACGCAATCAGAGTTAAAGATACTCAGAGCTTATTGTTCATTGTTCATGCACAGTGGTAGTGTTGAGCTATAAGTGGCAGACGAGAATCAAGTGTATGTTATCATTATCCATTATCATCATTATCCTATGAAAGAGAATATCATCCACATTCCACGTATTTCTTTTACTGCCATGCCTGTAAGGGTTGGCTCCTACCTTACACCGTTTAATCATCCATAGCTGGTAACACTTTCCCGTTCCAACATGAAAAGCAGAGATCAAAGTCCAGGTTCTGTCAGACAAGCCTACAAGTAGCCTTGAGAAATAAAAACAACCATGCCTACGATGATGATTTAGCCAAGGTTACGCCAAGCCCCCGGTGGAGAGCCAGGTCAGGTGTGAAAACAAGCTTCCAAGCCCGCCCGCCCACCCCCCGACTCAACCCCCGAGTCGAAACCTGGAAAGTGGATGCAAAGCAAACAGAAACCCCGCCCCAGGCCCGGTGCCCGGTCCCCGCCCTGCTCTGTGACACTGCAAGGTGAAGTAACCGGACACCACCTGACTGCCGGTAACCAGGAGCAACGTCCTAGCACTATTGAGAGCAGGGACAGGGCATGCGGAAGCAGCCATACAGACTAGTCCACTTGGCTCTCAGACACAGGAGGGCAGAGAAATAACACTAGAGGAAGCAGCTCGGGGGAAAGGAGGGGCCCCGAGGGACGAGACGAAGAGTGGCTAAACGGAGAGAGCCAGCTCAACACCGACACAACTGAAGTGTGAGCTCAGAGCCGTGGGGGGTGAGGTAGTGGTCCGAGTAGCACAGGTGGCAGAGCTCAAAGCGTCGCTCGCATTCCTGAAGGTCTGTAGACCCTGTAGCACCGATCCCCACATCCCGCTGATCCATCAAAGCGGTCTGGAGATGCAAGACGAGCAGGGAGACTACACACACACACTGCAGACAACAACCAGCTGCAAGCCTCTGTAGGGGAGCACATGGAGCAGCAGTCAAGGAAACGGCTGTCAGTAGTGAGCCTGGCTAGCTTAGGGAATCAGAGGGAACCTGATACAGAGGAGCCTGAATCAAAGTCATAACAGAAACAAGCAGTCCTCGGATCACTGACAAGAACACATGCTCACTGGGAGCCTACACTCGTCTCTCACAGCTCTTAAAAACCAAGGAACACTGAAGCAAGGAGGCTAACCTATATTAGAGTGACCCATAGGAAGACGGTGAACAGAAACTGGGTCTTTTCTGTATCTCACACTCCCACTGCTTGTCCTCATTAGTTGTACAGCTTTTTATTTTGGGGGTTGGTCACTTCTCTTTTGATTCAGTTATGCAACACGGCAGGCATGTACTTGTAATGTGAGAGTGTGTTATGTTCACAGGGTTAGTCAGGCCTGTGACCACTGTGCAGCACTCCAAAGCCCCATTATACTGCAGAAGGAACATGTAAACCCCGGCTAAACTGTTTCCAAAAATCTGTGCAGTGCACATTGGTGTGGGTTAGTGGTGATGCTAGGGGACTGACATCTCATCCAAGGCCCCCTCCTTTTCCTAAATGCAAAGGGTCTACTGTAATTACACCCCTCACAGTGGGGCAGGGGAGCTCGTGGATATGCCGTCCTCTTTTCCATTCATTCCAGCTGAATGTGACTTAAAGACTTGGTGATGCTCCAGTGAGCCAATGAGAGACAGGGGGACCTCCTGCTGCAGAATGTGTGCTCTGTTGTGGCTTCATGTAGTCTTCAACGCTGGCCCTCCATCAGAGGGTCTGTGGACGTCCAGGCACCAGCCCCTGAGAGTACTGCAGGCAGCTTGCCCGGCATGAACCAGCATTCACACTCCACTTCCTCCCCTGACTGACTGTCCTCTTACAGCACACTGGGGTCCCTCCTGCTTCAAACTCAAATGAAGGACATGTCACACGACGGTTTAGGATGCCAGCAGAGTTATTGGCGACAGATCTTAGGTCACCAGTGGGGATGCAGGAAGTCAATCATTTGCCAGTGCTCTTGACTCATGTGTTTAGACTGGTTAAGCATTGTCAGCTTGCAACACAAACAGATCTGTAAGTGTCCTTCACTGTGCTACAAAGGAGGCACAGTGCTCTAAAAAGCACGATTTGCTATAGAAACAATGGTTCCCTTCAAGTAACCACATCATCATTCAAGATGCTGCTTGATTGGTATGGTTTGAGAGACGGCATGAACATACGTGGATATGAATGAAGCATTATACTCAGCACTATGTGGTGCCTTTTGCAGGCTGCAAACTTAAAGGGATACTGCAATATTGTCAGTTTTGCTTTCAGCCTGTGTGTTTTCTTAAGCCAAGATTCGTGTCACTTCTGTCAGCCTGTTCTACCTGTATTACAATGGCCTGGGAGTTATTTGACAATTAAGGTTTGCTTTATCGAAAAGCATCAGGAATATGGAGTGAGAGCATGCTACAACTTATACACATTCCTCTCATATTCCAACTTGAGACCACAGCTTAGACCTAAAGCTCACAATATATTTTCCATGCAGCGTGTTGCTCAATTCAACATACCAAGACTTCCAAGGACATTCAAGAGAACGGAACTGCCAAGGTAACTATTAACAGACAGCCCATTTACAATGTTTATGTTACTATGGAAGAGCCAAGTCATTTCCGGGACACAAAGTGTACCAGATAAAGATGATAAAGACAATTACTGACTGTTATATCTGATTTAGTTAGCATGAAAATGTATTATTATACAAACCTGGACAGAGCTTTTTATGTCCTAGGTCTGGGAACCTCTGGTGCCTCAATGCATTAGGGCCAATTAAATGTCAAAAAGGTGAGGGAGTTCAGGGGTGAGGTCATTTTCTAAACCAGCACAAAGCTGACACACACATACACACCTGTTTGACCACACCTCTCTGTCCCCACCTATAGACTTAGGTTACATAAGAGGAGTGGTATACCAGTCGAAAGCATTGAATGAATAAACCACAGCCAGTTTTGACTACACACGAAAAAATACACCTAACATTGAACGAATGATGATCTGAAATAATGGCATAGTTATAGAAGTTGGAGTATATTTTATGGGAAAAAAACAAGGTGTGAAGCCATCACCCATTTCACCCAAGGTAACGTTAATTCTGACGTTATGGATGATATAAATGACTATTTCTGAAAGGTATCATCCGTATTAAACTTGTAAGTCTGTGAAGCCACTTTCAAGTTATGGCTAAGAACAGCAGCAACTAGCTCAGTACAGTACTTGAGCTAATCCAGAAAGCTGTGCTACAATGTACCGACCCACGCCATTGTCTGTGTCCTGTACCTGCTACAATATGTCCCGCGACATTATTTCCACTGTGTCGCGAGGCTGATACGCCCAGGAGTTCATCGTCTCACCTCAATTCAGTGCAATTTCGAGTTATTTCGCTCTCGCAGCCGGCGGTTTCTTCATCCAGCCATTAGGGAATTCATGCGGCTTCTGCTCTGCTGCCGTTGTATTCAAGCCCATCCCCCATCCGCATTGGTAGCGAGAGAAGTTGGAAGTTCTGTGTTTTCCCACCTCCCCTTTTCCCGCATTTAAAACTTTCCTCGCGCAACCACGGCGGTACTATTCACACTCTCCGGTCGACTGGTCCCCTCTGTCATTCTCCGGTTAAATATGTGTCCACGAAATACACCGCTCCTTGGTGTTGGACAACAGCGTTTCGTTTGCCCGCCTTGCAGTTGGCTCTACACTTCAGCCTGCTGATAGAAGTGCCGCCCCTGAACCTGAATAGTTCTAACAGCGAGCCTATAAGGAGCGCTGTCCTAATTTGCAGCCAGAGCCCTCCATCAAGAGCCACACCAGGTAGCTTTCTGTACCACTGAGACCTTAATAAGACTCGAGACTGCTTTTGGAAATGCAACAGTATGAAATTATTTTAAGATTATTGATTGCAACACTGTTCATAGCTCTTTCATTTTCAAATTTGTGGGCTGAAGACCCATTTTGGTGCTATACACTAATTCTGATGAGAAATGCAAAAAATAAAATTCATGGTGTTCATATGTGTGATGTGATAGAGGATCAGGAGGGGCCTTACCTTCAGGCCGGTACTGAGCAATAATAGTGACAGTCTGACCGGCCCTCTTCAGCGCTGCAGCTGCCTGCTCATGGGTGGCGTTCCGTAAGTTCACCCCATTCACCTGCAACAAACCAGGCAGAGAGAGTCTCAGCAATAAACCCCAGATGAGATCCTGATGGTGGGCTGTCTAATTATGGAGATCGGCAGGGGGAACAGAGATTTCAAGTTTAGCTAGAGGTCTTGCTGGAAGGAAGCCTCCCCCCCCAGCTGGATGGGTTCATTTCAGTCTGTGGAGATAAGACCTGCCTTTGCCATGATGAAAAGTCTTGTGACTAAAAAAAAAAAAACCCTGCTAGCTCAAAGTCCCAGGGGGAGCATTGAGCAGATGTATGCTCCTGAAAGGTACTTATCTCTCATCATGTGAAGGCCTGGCGTTAGCTATGATTAGACCATAAGTATAATGTGTCATCATGTGACCTTTACTGCAAGATTTAAGATGAGCGTTTGAATTTACCATTTACTCATTTCAAAACGTAAGCACTGTTTCCAGCTCTCATTCTTGGAACGATGTCACCCCACTGCTTGTTTTGATTCACTGGAGTAAAGACATTTTTTTGAGTGACTGAGTTTTTCCATATAATAAATAACACTGTGGCATAGCTTAACATGAGTTTTCCATGTGTCTGTTTGAGGCTGTAACAGATTTGTTTACACTGGTAATAGTTGCTCAGCACTGAAGTAAAACAGACCTATATTTTGAGTTATAATGGCTTGTGAAAAGTCCAACTCTAAAATAATTTATTTGAATACACCTACAATTTGTATGGCCAAACACCTTCTGGTTTGGGGTTTTAACTTGTAATCAATACGATACTTTATTGATTTCCTTGCTGCCTTACAGGGAGGTCAGAGCGCAGCTACAGAATAACATCCCTGGTGTTGGTAGGGAGTCAGTGTCTTGCTCAAGGACATTTCAGACGCTTGCTGACATTTGGCTTCAACCTGGGGTGTCCAGTTGAAGGGGGGGGCTCTCTAACCACTAGTGTTTCTGCCTCCATCTGACTACGATCATTAAGAGATTATGGGTGAAAAGACACTGACCGAAAGAATCCGGTCGCCCCTCCTCAGCTCGCCACTCAGGTCAGCTGGCCCTCCAGCTAGGATGAAGGAGACGAAGATGCCCTCTCCATCCTCGCCGCCAACTATGTTGAAGCCCAGGCCTGTGGAGCCCTTGTGCAGCAGCACCTTCCTTGGCTCCCTGCCAAACAGAGCGACAGCGTCAGGGTGCGGGGCAGGACTGAGAGCACAGGAGAGGGAGACGGAGACAGGCGGGGAGAGAGAGCGAGAGAGAAATGTATGAATGCAAAGATAGACATAGGACGACATAGAAAACAACGATGTTTTATTAGTTGGTATGGAGTCCTAACATGTAGCGTACATTCAATTCAATCTACACATCGTTGAAATAAAACATGTCTAATCTACAACCATCAACCAGCAGAATAACATGATTCAACATGATCATCATATAATAATCATACAGGTAATCAGGATCAGTACCACAGGACTAACACTACTCACTATAACACAACCAGCAACACGACTGGATCCAAATACCATCTATTCCCTATAGCACTTTCCTCATGGCATGGCAATCTCATGGACACGTGCACACACTCAGACACCTACTCTGGTGTACATACGTTAATGTATACAGGCACAATGCGCGTCCTCGTGCTCGACGGACCGGCTGAAGCTCTGTTTTAGGTTTAGCCACTATGACTCATCCTCCGCCAGCCTATTCAGACTGCCTCGGTTTTAGGATGCTGGAGAGGCCAAACCACTGCTATGGGCCATCAAAAGCCTTCTGAGAACATGCTTCAGACAAACGCAAAAACACACTCTAGGAAGCCCCACGAAGCATTCACACACACACACACACACACACACACACACACACACACAGTCGCCTCGCTTAACAGAAAGCGCCGCATGGTTCCCATTAGTGGTCTCCTCTTGCAGTACTCAGCCTGCGGTCTCCAGGAACAATTCCTACTCAATCCCTAATGGCTACGCTCTGAGTTGCTGTTGAGACCATTTTTCCCATCAATGGCAGCCTAGGCAGCATTTAAAACTTTTGGCATCATTCTCTTGACTACTCTGGAAACAGCCTTGATCACGCCACTAGAATAGATGAAGAACCGTGGAAAGTGCTTTGATACCAGTGGCTGTAGCGGGGCTTCTGACAGGCTGAATGGTGTCTTCATGTTTGTGTCGTGCTGAGCATGGTACAGGACAGTTCTCTCACATGCATTTGAAATAAAATGGATTCAGACACTGAGAGCCTTTTGTAACACCAACGGATAAGACTGAATCCTTACCAGTGAGCATATTAGCAGAACAATAACGGCATGGTGAGTCTGGTCTGCAGCACTCCCTGCAATTACTGTGTTAAGCTTGTTTCTACATGGGAGGTCCAGTCAGATTCAATACACCCACACTGACCAGGTTCAAAACACACACACATGATTCTCTCTCCTATTGTCTTTTATCTTGAAAATAACCTTTGCTAAAAGCTAAATACATTAAATTACAAATGGCAATTGTCTATAATATATATATGTTGAAACAGCTGACTTATCTTCAGACAAGGCAAAGCTCAATATAACCTCGCATGCCATCCTGAGCTTTCCATCCCAGCTCGACGAGGCACACAGATCTCCATGGTTACCTTGGGCTCCCGCGTTTGCCTCTGAACGGGCGTTTCCTAACCGCGCGTTCAGGCAGGGTCCTCAGCAGCGACATGGAAGACGAGACGTTGACCGTGAACATGGCGGCTGTGGCACATCACTCTGCTCAGCGGTAACTCCTCGACTCCAAGCTCCCTATCTCTGGGCCCGACAGCGAGAGGGGCAACGATTTCAGAAGCTGTGGTGTTCGGGGGGCCCTAGCGTTCCCTATCTCATCCTGCTGGGCTGTGATGAGAAACAGCTCGTCACAAATGCTCTCTCCTCATCGTTACTAGCCAGGCAAGACTTAACCCTCACCCGCCCACGCAGACCATCGCCATTCTATTCTGCAGGAAGAATCATCCACCCCTCGCCACTGACTGGTCTTCCCCCTCAACAGGATCGAAAAGCATCGGGACTGGGATGTGTGGAGCTGAAGGTCATCCAAGTCTGAGACCTTCCAACGTGCTGTCCCTCGTCTCTGTGGGTCCAGCCCCTCTGCAGCAGCACACCAGCATTCCTGTCCGTCAGCCTGGCCCTCCGGAGACTAGGCAGACGAGACTCCTAGCGGCTCCTTGCTAATTTGTCAAAGTGTAAACAAATTGAAGAGCCCGTGAACTTCATCTGACTTTCAAGACCTTTTATATCACTTCCTCAGAGGCTGTGACCAGACTGCGCTCTGCTCGGTTTTCCTCTCAGCAATATACTGCAATATTTGGACAACTAAATGCTGCATCTGTGTATTATCTTATTGTTGGTGGTGCAATCAAAGAGAGCTGCATCCCTGTCTGTGTTTGTACATGTGCATGCAAGCAAGTGTGTGCATTAGTGAAGCAGCAGGCGGGTGGCCCGGGCAGTTCCATAACACAGGGAGTGAATTCCAAAGGTTTTGAAAACAGCGATCGCACACTCCCTCCCTATCTCAGGACCTGCCTACCTCCCCTCCCCTTCCCCCCTTGTCTTTTCATCCATGCCAGGAATGTAAACAGTTACAGAGCTGTAAAAGCCTTTCTCTCTGCCCGACCATGTCTCCTGCGACTTTCTCTAATTCAGTACCCTCCCCCCTCCTCCCCCTATATTCTCCCTGTCTGTTTCAGTGTTTTGGCTGAATCCGGAGCTCAATCCTAAAGCTGTGAATGGACATTTGGGCTGTGGGGGTTCAGCGGGTCGTGCTGCCCTGGGCTCAGCTCAGTAATTGGCTCTGCTTGGCTGATTAATGGTGGACACTGCAGATGGACGCCATTTTCCACAAACAGACACCGCGCCTCTCACAGCACTCGCTATCTCTCTCTTTCTCTGGAAGCTCATACAGATGAAAAAAACCAAAACACTGCTCTATCGCTCTCTTCCTTTTCCTCTGGTTTCACTGCTTGAATTTCACCCATAGATTTTCTGTGACTGGCTCTTCTTCACAACCTGCTATTCCCTTCTAATTTGACGTGGGTATAAAAATATATTCACTGCTAAGGTGACAGACGGTTTAAGATATTTCAAGCCTCTCAGTGCAGCTAAGAATAAAACAGGAGCAGTGAATGATTAACAATTTAAACTCGAGCACTCAGCTGAATATGTTAGGATAACCTTTATTCTAAACTCTACTTTGGCTTTTAAAAATCCTAACCAGTCAAAGTGTTTTTCATGACCCTAGTTATTGATCACTAAATTGACCAGTCAAAGGTTTATGGTGTGTATGAGGAACACATGAAGTTACTGATTAGCTCATCTGCCGCTGCTGTATTTACACAAGCTGTCCCTGAATAAAGGCGCCTAACCAGCAGCATTGTTCCATACCTACCTAACTACTGAGGCCCTGATATGGCTGTCTTTGGTGACTGCACACACATGTACACACCACACACACACACACACACACACACAAACTCAAACACAGAAGTTTCTCTCTCTTATTGAGATAAAAATAAGGATGCATTCGGAGGAATCTATTCACATCTCTCCAGAAGGTATCTCCACAAAGGGGGTAGTATCAGATGGAGAAGGAGGGGGGGGTGGGGGTGTTGGGGATGTGTCTATGATGACACCACTGAGGGGGATGCGCAGATGGGCAGAGGGTCGATACAAGCTCTGACTCATTCCTCGCAACCAGCCTGCTCCACTTCTTTCGGAAGCCTGTGCTTACTATAGCATCCCTCTAAAATAGCCCTTCCAGTCTGAAGCAGTGGACATGTTGTTGGGGTTGTAGGGAGGGTGTCTCCTATCTGCCTGTCAGTCTGACGGAGCTGGATGCTCATCTGCTGCGATTGGGATCAAGCCTGTTGTCAGCCATGATGTCCTCAGAGACACATGACATACAAACCCACTAGGGGCAAGCAGGTGCACGCATGGTTACAGTATGTAGGCCATTTTCAATGTGCTGGTGATTTATGTGTTGTCCGGGCTAGGGGATGTGTGCATTGCACGGCACTGTATTGCATTGTGCGTGTGCACGTTTACAGCAATTTGTGCAATGTGTGTACGTTCTATGGGCATATGTGTCAGCACATTATGAGCAAATGTCTCAGTATATCAGTGTGTGTGATTGGTGCTGGCAGCATGGGCTGCCTGTGTGAGGGGGGTAGGACCTGAGTGCATGGCCTGGTTTTCCCAGCGTGCAGATGAATCACGACAGCTGCAGGAATGTCCTCCGCTACTCTGTGGCTGGCCCGTGCCCGATCAGCCTCTCACTTCCCAATACATTTATGGTAAGAGCAAGGCTTGGTGTTCATATTGACATAAGAAGACTAGCAGGAAAAACAGTCCTATGCTGCGTATTGGGTGGCTCCCGTTAGCCCTCCTATATACTGTCCTTCCACTTTAGCACCACAGTCTGTTTACAGTCACACCACAAGACCTGGGTCTCTCTCTCTCACACACACACACACAAACAGACAGGCCATATTGGCATCGGTGCATGAACAAAGACATACATGGCACACAATCTGTGCTTAGGCACACACACATTACATAAATGCATTGGTTAACACACAGCATCATCAGAGCATTCATCCACAAGGTGATGGATGATGGATGCACCGTGGGCATGATGTCAATATGTTAAAAGAGAGACATCAAATCCACAAACAAGACAGACAGCCACCGCTTGCAATTCATACACCTTTGTTAAGGACACAAACATGATCCAGAAACATGGACGTTCCTATGAATAGTCCCAGTTTTCAGCAGGGAGAGCCAGTGACAGGAGCTTGGCCAGGGAGGCAGGCTTGGTTTTAGGGAGGCCTCCTGACAGATGGAATAGAGCAGCTTGTGTGAGTGTGACGCTCTCTCGGCCTCACTCCTGTGGAGATGTGTTTGTGAAGATCAGGTATGACTCCATCTTAAACCGCAACGAACGGCGCACTGTTGTTTTAGGTTCATAGATGTGGCCAGATTGGTAGGAAATTGATGAACAAATAACGGCTAGACCTTTTAAAATACTGAAACTAGAATACAAGAAAACACAAAGAATATGCTCAATGCTTCTGAGCCTTTTTTGTACTACAACTGATTCGCTATTATTATGGTATTTTATTTTTCAAAACAATTCATATGCAGTAGTATAGGAGAATTACAAAATGACTGCATTGAAGGAGGTTGAGGAGAATGCACTGTGGGTTTGTCAAACCTAAAAAGCAGCAACACACTTCAAGTACTAGCATACAGACATGGAAAAGCAGACATGAGGTGGACTGGGACAGGGGAAACATGCAGAGACATACAGACAGAAAGCTCAGGAGAGGCCCCGCTTGAAAACAAGAACTGGCAGCACAAATATCACCCCTCCACCCCCTCCCTCCCCCCTCTTCCATTTCTTCCTGCTCAATCCATCTCCTCTGCTTGTGCCGAAGATAACTCATGCACAGACGTGGCACACAGTACCACTGGCGAGGCAGGTGGCCTTGCCCTGCCGCTGCAGTCTGATGCCAGGTCCAGATGCGGGGCTATGTGAGTGGCTGGAGGTGGGGCAGCATGGGGCTGTAGAGAGGAGGGTTAGCTAAGCAAGGCGTGATGCACTAGGTTAGTACCTGCCAGAGAAGGGGAGTGGGCCTTGACACAAGGGAGCAGGGGAAGGGCAGAAGCCTCTGTAGAGGGCCTGGGGCACTTTGCTGTCCCCAGGTTTGTGGATGACACTGTATATAGGTTCAGCCTTGCTGTGGGGTACAGGAATCACAGTGAACGGGACAAGAAAATAACACAATACCACCAAGCACAAAGATGGGACAGGTGCACATACAAGGCATGTAAACAGCAAGGACATTACAGGGCCACACAACCAACATTCAAGGTAAGCAACACATAGACTCACATGTGCAGAGCCACACATAAACACCTGTATGTAGACAAAGACACACACACACACACACACACACACACACACACACACACACACACACACACACACACACACACACACACACACACAGAAGGGATACAGCCTCCTCCCTGAGGCTGTGGGTTAAGATGACTCAAGGCTCAAATCAAGCCTCTATGAATGCTACTTCTGATCCAGTACTCGGATGGGAGGTCAAAGGTTAAAACTCGGTCAGAACAAGGACAAGAGATGACAGAGGCTGCTCTGAAGCATTGGGTCAGCAAACAGCCACCACACACTCTACCACTCATACGCTCTACCAGGGCCCTGATGTGCTTACAGAAGCAAACCGATGGCCACAGTTTGCTTTGCTGCCTACCGCACCACTGCTGGCTACTTCTCAAGGCACGTTAGACTACACACTGTAAATGTATTTTCTGAGAAAACCACACCATGAGGCAACACCAGGGACAGAGCGAGCAAAACGGGGGTTACGAGGAACAAAGAGCATACTATACAAAACATATAAGGATGAATCGGTTCTGGGATTGTGCAATTTTGTCATGGAAAAAGCACACTGAGCCATGTATGACTCATTTAGGACTACACTCAGAAAAAAAGCATATCTGGCATTTTGCTGACGCTCTTATTACATACACAGAAAATCCACAAGCAATCCATGTGCTGCGACTTCTTCAGACTCACACAAAGCGAACAAAGATTGAATCAGCCCGTGACTGACCTTGTGAAGTCTTCCTCCCCCAGCATGTGGCGGGGAACTGGCGAGTACCTGGACGGGGTGACCTGGGGCGGCTGGTACACTGGCTTGGGCTCCATGGCCCCCATGTAGTTGTGGCTGATGTGGTTGTCCACCATGGTGGGGAAGGCTGGAGCGAGGGCCAGGCCAATTGGGGGAAAGGAAGGATGATTACAACACGAGCACCACCGGGGCACTGCACAACACTGCAGTCGACTGTTACCGTGAACTCAGTAGACGTCGCGTTTACCTTGTTTTATTGATATTATCAAGGTGCGTGCTAGTGTGTGAACCCAAAAGGCAGATCACAAGGATGAAAACCACCTCCTGCCTCTAGATTCACATTCTTGATAGAGGCGGCTGAGTAAGACAAAACAAGCATTTCAAATCCAGACCATCTGACTATGGGTCATACTGTAAGAGCTGGATTAAGTCTGCATTAAGGACCTGCTTGAGCCCGACAACAGCGAATACGTAGACTATACAAAGTCCTCAGTAGCCCCCTCTAACACTAAATCACTGTTTTGTGGAAATGTATGAGGCAGAAGCTCTAGATCGTGGGCTCTCATGAGCAGGTGGGATGTGAGAAACCATCCACACTCAGTGGGAGGTAGAGATCTGGGCTTGTTGTTGCTGTGGGAAGCGGCGTGTGTGTGTGTGTGTGTGTGTGTGTGTGTGTGCGTGCATTCACTATGTGGGTGTCTGGGCATAGCAGTTTTGGGGAGAGAACAGTGATCCAACACTACCACTCATGCAGGCCCTCTGAAACATCTCTCGTGGAGATAAAAAGATGATTCTTCGTGCAGAGTACAGTAACATGCACCTTTATTTATAACTCACCCTTTACCTCACATCAAACGGGTTTTATATCCCAACCTCTTCCCGTTTGGGGGCTGGTTGCAAAGGCTTGCTTGTGAATTAGTGACAGCTATGAAGATATTGTAGAATCTGAGCTCTAGCCTTCTACACTTTAGGGGTCTAGCGGGGTGTGAACGGTGTTTGTACCATGACCAGGATGACGAGAACAACAAGAAGAGGCAGATACGTACTGCTTGAGTAGTCTGGAGGGGCGTACATGTCGTTGAGATGAACGGGTCCTGGCTTGGCCACCTTGAGGTACACCATGTCAGAGGTGTTCTTCAGCGCGGCCACCGCCTCCTCGTGACGCACGTCCTGTAGGATGATGTTGTTCACCTGAACGTGCCGGGAGAAGAAGGAGAGAGAGAGAGAGAGAGAGAGAGAGAGAGAGAGAGAGGAGAAAAATCCTCACATCAAAAGTCTTTACTGTACTGTACTCAGTACTGACACCCTAATGAATCATACCCACTGAGCAATGTTACATCGATTAGTCATTTAAGAGATGAAAAATGAACTAGGATTAGTCTACAGAGGGTTTAAAGGTTCAGTTCAGAAGGTTTACAACTGATTATCCATTGTTTCCATGTGTAATAATGCAATTATTGCTTGGTCTACATGAGAGCTAAGGCATAGATGTGATGTTGAAATCACAGCTAGTGTTCAGTGGGTAGCCTGCAGGTGTTATCAGATTTCAGAAAACTTCAACAGAGGAGTTACAGGTTGGTATATTGTACAGTTTTAAGAGAGGTCAGAAGTAGTGGGTAGGAACCCTTAACATCCACCGAATCTCCACAGTTTCTCTTTTCAGACTTTTCAATTCAAACAGCATTAAATGATCAATACGGCAACGAGTCTATAACTGCACGTTGTAATGAGTTCAGTGATCTATAGCTGTAGCTGTAGCTGTAGTCGTTCACAGAGGGAGCGGTGTGAATGGTTTTCTGATTTCTAGCAGCCTTAAACTCATCTAATGTGTTTTAATGGCGTAGGGTACTTTTGCCCGGCAGGTGGGTCTTTTTCTCTTCTGCGGTGTGGCCTGGGGAGTTGTCCTGGATTTGAGGCTGCACTGTGGCAGCTTATCAGTCACACATGGGAGACATTAATGCTCATGAGTGTTGCCTGGCTCCCTCCGCTTCAAATGACACAACCACATACTGCACTGAAGGGGTTGCACGAACAGCATCCACCCTGCCACGACAACTCCTCAGCACCTATCTGCACATAGGTGTTGTTGACTAGTGTTAACCGCCATCGCTGCGTTTTTTTTGTGCCAACCAATCAACTCAAAAACAATCTGAAATATAGACTGAGGTAGAGGCAGGTGCAGGCTCGTACAGCTAGCAGGCGGTCTCCGGTCTGCAGCCGTCCATCCTTCTGGGCTGCTCCTCCTTCAATGATCTTGGTAATGTAGATGCTGTTGTCTCCGGGGATGTGCTGGTTGCCAATCCCGCCTGCGATGCTGAATCCAAGCCCTGGCAAGGTAACACACACACACACACACACACACACACACACAGTAAGACAGCCAACACTGGTTCTGAAATGCTTATATATCACCTCTGTTTCTGAAAATGCAGTTTCACACTTTCTGATGATCAGTGGACTTATTAGTCATGAGGGTCTTAAGTCGGTTAACGCTTTGCAGGGATTTTTAAATACAGAAAAACTAAGTCAGCACCACAACAATATCCAGTATGGGTCTTGAATCAACAGCTCATTTTCTTCCTTTAGCAGGTGAATGAAGGCATTACGTCTCTGACCTTTGGGCCCTTTGAGCAGGTTGACCTCCAGAATCGTCTCGGGTGGGGCCTGTCGTCGCCGGACCAGCAGCCTCACCACCGGCCCCGCCTCCTTCAGGGCTTCCACCGCCCGGCTGTGGACCACCTCAGACACGTCCACCTCGTTCACGCGCAGCACACAGTCGTTCACCCTGTGGAGGAAGAGCTTTTACAGTTTTTCTCAGTCGCTTTGGTACATTTCTCGAATCATCCTTAAGATTTGCAAAACAGTAAGCGCATTTCTCGAAACAATTGGTACAAACAGCACCACACAATGGATTACCTGCAAAAGCCTGTAACTTGCTCAAAATCCTTAGTTCATCTCTCAAAAGTAAATCTTTACGTCAACGAACATGTCAGTGCCATCAGAATGACAAGTCCTTGTGTCATTGAGTACAAACAAGATAGTCAAAATGCTTAGCCATGTTGTCAATAGAACAGTTACTCTGATGGAAACTAAGGGTTTGATGGCAATGATTGAAAATGCACAAAGCTGCACTTTTTCTGTATGGCATGTATCAATTTCAAAAGACATATACAACCAATAATTGTTCAAATTGTCATAATTGTTAGTCATTTTCCTAAATGTGCTAAAACATTTGCAAATGGTAACAAAGAGAAATGCTCTTTCTGTTGTGCACAAGGAACAAAATGTTGTCTTGACTACTTCAACTGTAATTCGAGAATTGAGCCAAAGCAACTGAGAAAAACTGTAGTGAAAGTCAAGATTCACTTGAGAGCAATTCATCAATTCAGAACACATTTACAAAATAAGTCTAATAGAAATGTATAGAAAATATGCTTGACAGATTATGACAACTGGTTCAACCATTTTGCATGTAATGACTTATGCAATGAACTAATGCCTAGATGTTCTGGGGGGTGAGACTATTCAACAGAGAACCAATATAATACATTTTGATCAACATGACATAAACTATTGATAATGTAGGAAACAGCAGACAGTTGGACATAACCATTTGCATGAATGTGCCAAAGCATTTGCAATTTGTTCAAAAGAATGAGAAATTACTTTTATGATGTGCACAAGTGACTAGATGATGTGGAGGTTGAACAAGTAGTTTTGAGAATTTCAATTCTGATCTGAGAAAGCGACCAAAGCGACTGAGAAAAACTGTAATACCAAGTGCCGCGGCGCGCACATCACACGCCGCCTTGTCAGTCATCAGGATAACAACACAGAGCTAATGCGAATTCACTGCACACAGGCAGGCAGGCAGGCAGGCTCACACCTTATGCAAGCAGACCACATATATACACACACACACACACACACACTGAGAACGCCATAGCCAACATAAACAGAAAGCTGAAAAGCACATAAAAAAGCACTCAAGATCATAATTTTTGCATGTTTCAGGCTTTGGTTTTCCAGTGAATCATAACTTTGAGGAAACACACAGAGCCTGGGGGCACAGGGCTGCAGAAGCTCTGCCTCCCACACAGCACTGCCTGGCGGGACGCGGTGGTAGTGAGCGTGGAAGAACAGTGAAGGGAGTAGAGAGGAGAGAGGTTAGACTAGAGAGAGAAGGGAGAGGTGGGAGTGTGCAGAGGAGCTGAGAAAGCAGAGAAGGGGTGGGGGGGTTGAAGAGGTGAGGAGAGGGGCTTACCCCAGCCGTCCATCCATAGCAGCTGCCCCTCCAGGGATGATCTTGGTGATGAAGATCCCTGGGTCATCGGGGATGTGTGGATTGTCCATTCCTCCAGCAATGCTGAAGCCCAGGCCAGAGTTCCCCTGCACACAGGTTATACGTATTTCCATTAGTGTGCCTATACACTACGCACGCGCACGCGCACACGCACACGCACACGCACACGCACACGCACACGCACACGCACACGCACACGCACACGCACACGCACACACACACACACACACACACACACACACACACACACACACACACACACACACACAAACCCACTGTGAGTGATGGACTCAATGCGGACTCAAGGTCAGTAGGATGTGGCACTTAAGTGTATTGGTATCTCAGTGAGTATCAACACGTGATCAGTGCAGACTGCTCGGGGGGTTTCTCTAGGCATGTTTATTCAGACACGTGTGTGTCCTGACATGTGACAAACGATAATGCCATGCATATGTATTCCATTAGGGACCTTCATTCAAAATGTCATGCGTATTGCATCAAGCCACAGAGCGGCATCGGTAGTGCAGCTGCATTATGCCCACAGGAAAGTGGGTTTATGATCTTAGATGAGTTGAGAAGCATCATTTCTATTGCATGATACAGAGCTTCTCACACTCTGCAATATATAGGTACTTCCACCTCCCATCTTTCCTCTCCCTAGGATGACAGAGGACCCATTTGGATCCAGTGGATCCAGGCACACAGCTGCATCTGACAGCCAAGGCCACAGAGACAGGCAGCAAACAAGACAGCTGAGAAAAGACTTCACTTTATTATTTTCTATAATTAATGAGAAACGGTCGCAACAAATTAGGACAGAGGGAGGCTGAGGCCTCCCAGTCTGCTGCTCTGGAGCCAAAAGGAGTACACAGGGCCCAACCACCGAATGTTACACACCCACAGACCTTTTAAAGTGTGATTTTACATAGTTTATTTAGGCTTTCTGCAGACAGAAATGCCACTTAGAGTGAAAGTGGGAGAAAGATGCTATGCATCTATCATGGGTTCGGAGATGCATCTGTATGTAGGAGGGGTAATGACAGTAGGAACATACGTATAATACTCCACTATCCACTATCAGCCGACCACTGACACATGCAAGGGTGCCTCCTGAACAATTGAACAGAAGAGCACTTTACGTCCTCGGTGCCTGCTGATGACATGTAACAAGCTATGCTTCACTGGCATTATTCTATGATCATCATACTCACATGAGATACCACAGACACACTCTTACTGGAGTAACGCCATAGCCAATGACTCACATAACATATATGATACAGCATTTTGCTTGGTTTTCATGATCTATGTGCCCAGTCAGTCAGAGTAGAAGACAGAGCTGCTTACTGCCACCTAGTGGGAAGAGGTCCATCCATCTCAAAGCAAAGGCTTTCCAATGGAGTGTAATGCAGGAGATGCAGGAAAGAGGAAAATATGAAAAAAGGGTAGCAAGGAAATTGCTAAAACTCACCCTCTCCAAAATGATCTCTTCATATTTATACATCCCATCACTGCCGTTTACCTGTCAAAATGAAAAGCACAACAGTTAGTCACATTACTGAACCTGAAGCATGTCGTCTTCTCAAAATACAGCAGCACTCAAATGGTTCATCTGCACTAGATATGTTAACTGATGACCATACAACAATAATAATAGATAGATAGATAGATAGATAGATAGATAGACAGATAGACAGATAGACAGATAGATAGATAGATAGATAGATAGACAGATAGACAGATAGATAGATAGATAGATAGATGGATTTTACTTGAGTCCAGTGCTGATATCAAAAGGTTAGCTATATAAAGTGTTAGCTATTTCTTTCTGCTCTCTGACGCTAAGTGCATAACTGCGGCAGACTCATTCCCCACAAACAGGCAGGGTCAATAGGATAATGGATGTTGGTCCACATGGCAAACAGCATGTTGCTACCATGAGGAGCCCCTCCCATCCACACACACACACACAGAGAGAGAGAGAGAGAGAGAGAGAGAGAGGAGAGGGAGGTGGAGAGAACAGATACTTACATAAGGGCCTGCATCTAGTGAGTCTGCGTTGACGATGATGGGGGGAGGGTTGGCCTGTGAATATGAAGAGATACACATTACCTCAGTGTCTCAGTGTGAGGCTGGCAGCTCGCAGACGTATGCGGTGCGCACGCTACCGCTCAGGAGGAAGTGAATGAATGCCATGGGAACAGGGAGTGTGTCTCCTCGGGGCCCGAGACCGAGGGAGATGGTGGCTAGGTGTGAGGACTGAGAATGAGGACTGGGGCAGAGAGACCGCTGCCTATTACTGCCGCAGCCAGACATCCTGCAGTCGCCTCGCGAAACAAACGGCTTGTGTTCCTGCTGGCGGGACAATACGTTGCTTCCATATCGTCCCCACCCTTTCACCATCGTTTCACACACTAAATCAGATATCTGTGAGTCACATCATCCACCTCAGATGTGATGGTTCCTCCCTGACCACAGCTAGCTAACATAACAATCGGTAAACCTTCAATGAAATTTTATTTTCTTTGCACATTTTATTTTTTAATTTAAAGTGTTTCCAATACCACCCTGCCTTAAAGAATATCATGTCATGGGTTTCAGTGCAGAATTGAAGTGTCCCATGGTCTAAATGAGTAAGTGAATAAAAGCTGTTTCAGCTGACAAGAATACAATTGAAACTGGTCCATTCAACAGTGCAGCTTCAATCCAAAAATATCAGTATTGGTGTCAGCCTTCAAAAAAAAAGCCCTTATTGTAGTCAAATCCTGGTTTAAATACAATATATGTTGCACAGGAAAACCAATTTTTCAGTTTAGCTCTATTGCGCCACCTGGTGATTCTTTTCCATTTCAGGCCCGAGGAGAGGCAGAGGGATCTGAGCTGAAGCCCGAGAGGAAGACGGCCAGATTGGAAGTAGAAAAGGACCGGAGCGCAGGAGGAGACAGAGGTTCGTCGAGCTGTAGCGCTATGGCCGTCCTCTAGTTCAGCACGCTGGCTGTGTGCTCTGTATTGATCTGATTGAGCTGTGTGGGTGAGGGGATGCTGACAGAGCTGCTAGGGGACCTACACGTCCTCAGGTCCAGCATGGAGGAGTCACTAGCTGCCTTTCTTCCATTCCCCTCCTCACCCAATCTCCCCCTCTCCTGTCTGTATTCACATATTGCTCGCCTCTATGCGCCTCCCACTGTGAGGCCCGTCTTATTGATTCTCATTGATTCCAATCTCCCTGCTGCAGCCTCCATCATCACCCTGCACAGTACACACACATATGTATATTTCCTCATGACGTGATTTCGTGTGATATTGTGCAACTTCCTTAAATCGCTGCACATGGTGGAATGGTTTTGTGGCTCAGACTCTGAATCACTGTGGATTGGAAGCTTTCCCTTTGTAACGCTGCATCCTCCACCCTTCACTGGTCCCGAAACAGTCCTGAAACAGTCCTGAAACAGGCTGTAGCAGTAGAGTGTTGAGATAGACTCACTTTTCAACCCTTCGGTTATGGTGTACCATAACAAAACACTGAAGAGCATACCACTTGAGAAGTGTTTAAAGGCCACTCTTCAAGGGTTTCCAATCCATAGAGCCTGTTTGAGTGATGCTGAATCACAGCTGGATGAGGCTACAATACTCGTGTTGCTCAGCACTCGCAAGACAGTAGGGCCTCCAATAACTTGAAACACACACAAAATCTGATCCTTAGATCAAAATCATTCATCGCCCTACAAGCCGTGCAACTCCCTGGTGTCATTTGTTTTTCCGATGCTTCCCTGGTAAGGAAGGTAGCGGTCCAGATCCACAGTGAACTGGGACGTGGATGTGACCTGCTCCACTCTGTAGTGATGTTCTACATGACTCTGGACAGCTGTGGCCACAACCCAACTCCACCCGCCACCCCTCCACACACTGTGACGCACGCACACACACACACACACACACACACACACACACACACACTAGGAGTCAGCATAGTCAGGTCTTAGTTGTAATCTGCATATGGACTAACAGATGCTCACTGTGCTTGTGTGTGCATGTTTCTCATGCATGCTTTTCACTTTTTCTTCCTTCATCTTAAAACGCCTCAACACACAACACACACACACACACACACACACACACACACACACAACACAACACCTACAAATGTAGAGTCAACAAAGGATGTATGTTAAACCATGTGTAGCATGGTGCTAGAAGTCCACATTGTGCCACTGCAGCCACACTAGTGACAGCCGTCTTTGAAGTGTTAACTGTACTCAAACCCCACAGCCAAGTGCCATACAGCAAGCTGTGTGCAAGGTAGTGGTGAAACCTACCCTGAGGCTAACAGAGGGGACTACACTGGCAACTATTTTTCCTCTGTGACTGACACAGACTAAGCTACTGAATCCATCCCAGTGAGACCGCACACGACAAATACAACAGTTAGTGTATAAAGCCAGCAGTGCTTATCATAAGTAGCAATCGCTAGTTGACCAATGCAATGGGATGTGCTGCAGTAATCGCTCTAAGAACCTATAAATAGTGTTTCAAGACAATAAAGCCATCAGTCGTATAAAACAGCAGCATTATCCTCGTATGGGATTGCTGGGTAATCCCTGTATCTGTATCTCACATAACAAGTAAACAAAAAGAATAGTGGAAGATAATCTCAACATGGGTAATCTTCTATCTGACCCCCACGGTACAGTGTGTGTGTTGTCTCATCCTGGGAATCCCTACCAGTTGTACACATACAGCCCCCTATAAGGAGCGGTTCAGTGCCTTGCCCACTTTCACTGTGGCAAACGGAGGGATCAAACCAACAACTCGTTCTTACCTCGTACCTTAGGCTAACCTGACATCAAGAGGAGAAGTGAGAGCTGATTAAAGGACATAAGATCTGAGCATCACTGAAGTTGATGAGGCACACATAGGTAGCGTAGAGCACGGTGCTATACGGCAGTGGTCCTCAAATCCGGGCCTCGGGGTCCAGAGTATTGCTGGTTTTCTATTCTGCCAGGTAGTTTTCATTCTAGCTGTCTAATCAGGGATTGATTAAGACCTGGGATGCCAGGTGAATGCAATTAACTACCTGGTAGGAGAGAAAACCTGCAGCACTGTGGACCCCGAGGCCTGGATTTGAGGAACTCTGCTATACGGGGTCCTCGGAGGACACGTGGGGCGTCCCAAAACACCAGCCTACAGTATCTGAATCCTCCCTCCAGGCAGTCTGACGATCACAGAGGTCAAGACAGATCTATTAATACCAACCCAGGAGAGGATGTAAATATATGCCTGTGTGATGCAGGTAAATGTGGGTCAGGAAGTTTAAGGAGGTTGCATGGAGGTGGGAAGTGAGAGGCTGAAAGGTTGCAGATGTGGTACACGGGTGTGACCGAGGGGAATGGCTGGCATTAACCAAATCATAAACCCCTTACTTTCCTTTTAATTCAAAACACTATTGAATTATGTTTCCCCAGCCAGTTGTTGCTGTTCACCTCAGCCCAGCTGCAGCGCCGGGCTCAGGGTTGGCTCTGGCAGTATGGACACTGCATACACACACACAGACACATGCAAACATGTAAAAAAACACACACACACACACACACGCACACCACATGTACACACGAAGATATAGAGTCCAGGACTGCTCTCCCAGCAGGAGAGCATTACACGAGTCCCCAATGACCACCAGAAGTGATGAAAACCCACTCGCTACAGTGCCTTCTAGCTCTCACTCCCTCCTCATATTCATCCATCTGTTCACAATCATTCTCCAACTGTCTTATCTATCAATCTATCATCTTATTCTTCCATCCGTTCATTTTCAATTCTGTCTGTGTCTGTGTGTTTCCGTCTCTTGTCTCTCGGCATCACAGAGGAGGATGTGTATCGTGTCCCTGTGGCATTGCACCACAGATCGCTAACTTGGCTGCGGACCCTTGGGACAGTAAAGCTACAAAGACTCCCACTGAACCTTGGCAAGCACAGGGCACAGGCTCCATCCAAATTGTTAAATAATCAATGCGTTCCCATGGTAACCAGTGCTCGCACGGTATTGGACGGCAGGCCCACTTAGCCGCCTCCCCCTGCTTCACCTCTCAGGGCTCTCACTGCAGCTTATGCGGCTTCTTCCTCGCACATGCCTGGCCATGGGCTGGATCTGCTTGACTACCTTCAGTGCTGCCGGTCCACATCACATGCGCTCTTTCTCAAATCCACACAGAATGAATGAATGAATGAATGCATGAATGAAAGACTGCCAGTTAAGCTATGTCCAAAAAGCCCATTATGGCTGTACGTCAGGAGGATCGACCTGACCAGTTATCACACGGCTCTATTATTTGTTTGTGATTTCTGATCATTTTGTCTCAATGATACACACGTACCAGCTAAGAGTAAATATTGCCTGATAACACCTGCTGGGTTGAAATTTAGATTTTTAGACTTGCACTTGACCAAATCAATTTCAATGTCCTCACACATAATCTCTCTTTGGCATATGTGTTGACTAGTGATGTAATGGTAAATAAAAGGTGGGAAAGCTATGACGTGCAGGACGTGCAGACGTGCAGGATATATTAATTTAACAATGTGTTTTATCTTCAGTCTCATACTTACTATAATGTATATTTGGACTTATATTATTAGTAAACTATATAAAAAGGTGGTATACTCAGTTTAGGTGGGTATATCCTTGTTGATGACAGTAAAGGCCACACCTTAGGAACATGAAACCCTGGCTGCTCTTCACCTGTCAGTGTTACTTGTGTTTTCAAATGCTCAGCCTCCCCGTGGGTTGAGGAGTGAAGAACAAGAGGGTTCAGCATGCACATAGCGGTAGCATGCTGACAGGACAATAACCGCCCTCTTCCTTAGCAAACACTTCCACATCAGTTCCTCCCTCGCCAGGCACACCGACATGGCAGCCCGGTCGCCAATGGTGACGTCACGGTGAAATATGATCGTCAGCCCCACTCAGACGATGAGCCCAGTCACTCAAACGATACCGCCAATGCTGAAGGGAGCCCTCCGATGGGAGATGGGGAAACGAGGCGCGCTAAGATGTGCTTGTGCTCTCTACAAACTGCAAACTGTTTCTCCGTTTTTCCCGACAAAGCGCCTCCAGTGATATCGCGTTTATGTTTTCCTGCAGAATGTGGGATGAGAGACGCAGTCAGCGGTGCTGCTCTGATCCTCCGGCTCTCATTGGCCTCTTGTATGCCACGCTGCAGTCCAATCAATACCTGCTCAATTACCATGCACCCAACATCTCATTCACGCTGTGGCCCCTTGCGCCAGAGGGGGAGAGGGAAGGAGAGAGGCAAGGTGAGGGGGAAAAAAAGGCGACAGATGGATGGAGCGGAGACGGGTGAACACATGAGAGGGAGAGGTGTCTTACTGTTGTCCAACCTCGACGTTGCGTTCTTCGTCAGAGGCAAACGCGGAACAACGAGATGTAATAAAAGAAAATCCCACAGCGCTAAAGGTCACGTGTTCCTTCTCCCCTCTCACAATGCCAGCTGGATTCAGCCATTCATTTGGACGAGGCAGCCTCAAGGAAACAAATTAGTTCACACATAAAACAGGCTATTAAAACTCCAAGTTCTCCAATTTGATGGGTATGACTGAGCATTGTCACACACACACACACACACACATCACACACACACATTTATGAAACTATAACTAATAGCCCGTCACAGCTGTCAGCGGCACTCCCTACTCATCTTTATGTAATATTGCTAAGCATTGCTGTGGCTTACCTCTCTGTCACGGTGAGCAGCTCCAAATGAGAGCCGGCCAGTTTGACCTTCAGGGGAAACACTACTTCACCATATACCCCCCCGCAACAAACCAGCATTGTACTGATGAGCCTGTTCAAACACGGATCAGGTTCGAACATGACTGCGTGTGCTGTATTGTTTATGTGGTGGATCGGCTTCCATTCAATCTTTACCTTTGACCCCGGCATGTGGGCAGCTGCAGTGTGTGTGTGTGTTTACATTGACAACGCTATTGTGAGTGGTCAGTCTGGGATGTCCACAGAGCTGCAGCACCATTATGTGCTGTTAAAGAGGAGAAAATCAGCAGAACCGGGGTTCATCTAGCCCTGTATGGCAACACCACTGCCAGGTCACATTGACCACTAAAGCCACTCAGCGCAAACCTCCACCAACACTGAACAATTCTCCAACTTGCTGTTACGCCCAAAGACATCATTCCTATCACTTCAATGTTAAGTTAAATCAATTTATTGACCCTGCAAACATAGCCTCAGGATTTGGAATTGAGTGTCTATCTCCGTAATTTTCATAGTTAAGGCTAAAAAATAATAATCATCTAATGGCGGAAATCCCAGATCTAGATCACAACCAAAATCTAATCAAGCCCAAGTCCTATCTGCCACCAAATATTATGGAAACTTGTTAAGTTTCACTGGTGTTGCGGTGAGGGCTTCTGAGCACAGCACACTAACGTCTGTTCCGAGGCATGGCAAGAGAGAGGGACGCCTGTCATGTGTGAGCGTCATCGGTCTGTTTCACATAGTCCCGCCCCCACCGCTTCCTCTACATCAGAGGTCACTGCAGCACGTTACCTCACAGCTCCTGCCTAGTTGCTACCTCCTGTTGCTACGCTGACGAGAAACAATTATTCCTCTTTTGCTGTTCTGGATCCTGAGCTGCCATTTCGATGCTTTCATGAACGTCACATTGGGTCATTCTTAGTTCATAAGGACTAATTGAATTGCTATGGTCTCGAATTCATCCGCATTTTTTGGGTGTTCGACATGATGCAATAGCCTCATTCTGACATGACACGATGAGACCTTTGACCTTTGAGTGCATTGTTGTGTGTTGCTGTCTGGAGGCAGAGATGCCCCCCCCCCCCCCCGGTGAGTCCACTAGACACTTGCCATACAAACACCAACCGAGCTCAGAAAAGCACCCAGCATGCATGATTCACTTCTTTTGTCCAAGCAGGAACATTTTCATTCAAATCACGAGCATCAACTTAGGTAGCAGCTGGAGGAGGGAGGAGAAACATAAGTAGAGAGGAGAGGATGAGTAAGTGGACCTACTGCTGCACAGTAAACCACTACTGGTCTAAAATAGCGTTTGACATCTTATTCTCCATCTTGTAATTCCACAAAGTGTCACACTCACACATCTCATCCATGAAACCAACTGCATCCTCTATCTAATCTATCTTCTCCTTCTCTTTGCATCCTGAACAACGCGAACCACTGAAAACAATACGAGAAACCTGAACGTCCACAGTGATGAAACCCTCTTCCACGTGAGCAGTGATTTCCTCAGCATGTAATGTCCTGAGCTGCCTTATCTTTAGCCGCTTCTAACTTTAGACTTACACATTTTGCTATTTCCGTTCCTGTCTGAGGACTTTGAACTCAGGACATTGGACCGTGATTCAGCTTCACAAACCCCCACCATGCTGCAAACACTCCTCGTCTTTCAAACTGCACCCCCCGTGGCTACAGCGATCCTTTCCCCCACAGACATACGCTGAAGTCTATAGCAACAAATATGTTATCCAGATGGGTGGGCTTTACCACAGAGTGTACTAAATTCACAATTATTTTCCTGTGAAAAAACTGTATTACACTATGTGGCAAACCCCAACCATCTGGCACCTACGTAGGCTACAACAAACCATAAAAAAATATCTGGAAATACTATTTGACCCACATTCGGCCCGTCTCGTAATACCTCCAGTACTACAATGGTGACTCCAAACACACACGGCCTCATTTGTAGCTCGTGTTGTCTCAATCCAGAATCCACATCCAAAACCAAACAACTTTTTAACCTGTGTAATCCATTTGAAACTTTGAATCCACCGAGCTCATTCATCGTCACTGTCCTCTGCTTCTGAGACTAGGAGGAGCATGAACCGTTGACCGATCGGCTCCTTGTAATCTGAAACAGTTCAATAGCTCATCTTCAAAAAACGCAAACCGGTACTTTTCTCATTTTTCATCAGGTTCACTCTGGTGCTGAATGTCTCTGTCTCGTCTTCCACTCATGAACAACCTTCCTGCATCGTCTTGTCCTCTTGTAAAGTAGTGTCCTGCAGTGAAACGCTATTTATAGCTGAAATAAATTGTCTTCAAAGTGCCTTCGATGTTATTTTTGGTGGAAAACAAAATCTTATGTCTACTGGTTTGCATTTCATATAAAGTATTACACTCTGATATTTACAAGGCAATTCCATTTGTTTCAGTTTTGATTTTTTGTATATTTGTAGCCTTAGAAATAATGGAAACTGCAGTACTTTAGCTGGTATTGGTTCTCAAGTCTCAAATGTGAGATGGTGATAGTAACACCAATCAGAACAAACAGTGAGGAATCCCTCTGAGATCCGCTGACAGATGAAAACCACGTCCGCACCTCCCAGGGGGCTCAACTTCCCTGTGGCACTACAAACAGCAGTAGTGACCCTCCTGTCATGGTCGAGGTCTCATGCTTTTCTATAAGCTCTGCTCTGCAACACCCACACATACAGTATCTCCATTCACTCCCCTTGAGTTCATTTTGGCTCACAATAAGTGTAGGTGTTGAAAGCGATGAAGAATTACAGTAAGTAGGACAACGGGCGAGGCAACAAAAACGAGAGCCGTGCCTCTAGTTTCCCCCGTGATAGTTACCAATACATGAGCACATCCATATGCTGGTGTATTTAGCGCCAAACAGAAAAACAGGGCATTGTTTAAAACGTTTGTATCACTTTGGTGATTGCCAAATCAATCTGCCTCCCGCCGAGGGTCCAGATTCGCCCATCTTCTCTCTGTTCACCTCAGGTTGTGTTCAGGCGTCACACAAGAAGAGGGCGTCTCGGCTCAGATCAGAGCGGCCATCTTGGACAGACTGATCTTTTTAAGCTGTGACATTTCACCATGGGTCTCTGTGATAAGCTGTTCACCACCACCTATTACAGGGTACAGAGGCCAGAAGTACACGCTACAACACATACAACAATATGTAAAGGTTTCTAAACGATTAGTATAAAAAGATTACATGAATCCTTAAATTGAAAATCCAACCTGACGCAGAATTGGCTTCATGTTCCTGGAACGATGAGCAGCTCTCCAGCAACACAACAAACCAGACAATTAGTTCCTTTAATCTGTACTGTAATCTGTAGTAGTATAAACCTGGTCAAACCATCACTCTCAATGAACTACAGAGAGAAAGACAGTTGGTCTGAGCTGGTTGGTAATGTGGCTGTAGCAACAAAATGTCTGGGATCCTCTGTCAGTGAAGCAGCTCTACAAACTGTCTCTTCATTAGATTAGACATCACATTAGATCGTCTCTGGATTTGAGAAAGACGAACAACAAGGTGGGAGTAAAACGGGAAGGCAGTCTTAGTGTGTTCTGTCCTGAAGCGTTTCTGTTGCTGTAAACCAAAATGTGTTATTTACTTAAAGTGTTCCACATGTCGAAGAGAGAACATGTGTCGATTTAATATTTTATACCAAACTCTCTATGGATGTCTGAGACAAGTGGAGAGTTTCAAAATCAAATGGCTGCAATGAGCAAAAAAAACGTCTGATTTCCTTTACGGGCCTACAAGACGAGTCCTCTGCATCTACACAAGCCGGCGTCACATCTCACTGTGTAGAAAGCAAGCTGGTGTGAATGAATTGCCTCATTTTGACGCTTTCATTTCTATGTTCAACCCAGGAGAAAGACGTTCTGGGGTTCAAGCTGCATGGCCTGGTGTTGCGTCATTCCTCTCGCCCCCCTCCCCACCCCACCGCCAACCACGTCGCCGGCCGCTGAGATATTCCAACCAGCATATGCAAGGGCTTGGATTTAGCTGATTACATAATTGGAATTTTAATGGAGAATATTAATACTTGGGTTTTATAAGCTGGCTGATCAGGATCTGCAGGCTCTCCGGTAGCAGCAGCAGCAGCAGCAGCAGCAGCAGCAGCAGCAGCAGCAGAGCACTCACAGTGAGGCTCTGGGTTGGAAGAGCTCTTTATTTTGCACAAGTGGCAGGGCAGGCTGACACAGGAGAGCACCACTCGTACCAGCAGGCTCCAGTGTTCAACAGCTAACTACCAGCGCAAACTATGTAAATTATATAAATATCAAAGATACAATTTTCCGCATGAAAATGGATGAATAGACGCTTTAATTGTACTTGTGTGTCAGCGCACCAATCAAAACAGCCCTTGGATATCCAGAAGCCTTTGGCCAAATGCGCTCAACATTGCAGGCTGTGGGTAATTAGCTAGCTGAGGAGCAGAGCAGCTCTGACTGAGCCTGCACCATGGCAACACACGGGGCTGTGTCTGCGCTCTCCTCTCCTTCCCTTGCCTTCTTTCCTCTTTCCTATTCCTCACTGGCTTTTACTCCACGCCTCTCCTTTCCTCTTTTCCCTCATTTCCTTTTTTCTTCCCCTTCCTCACCACTTGCCCTTCTCCTCTCCTAATCACCCCTATTGCATCACGGTTCAACTGACACAACTGAAAAGACGCCGTATGGATGTGGGGAGGGCTCGACCTTCCCCGCTTTCCTACTTTTTCGCAGGACCAAACGTATCTCTGAGGTATGAGACGCAGCCATGCAGTTAAATATATATTATTAACAGCTGCATCATCCATGGAGAAAAAAAAAAATGTCAGCTTCCAAAAAATTGTGGTGACACTGATTTTGCTCCCATTCAAAAGCTGTACCCCTGCACGTACGAGTCTGAACCAAATGAAGCGGACCGAAATAGATCCTGAATAGAAAGAAGATCCTCCCACACTGTAGAAGATGTCGGATCACTGAAATAAACGAGAGATGAGTGCTGCGAACTGAGCTGGTATTTTCTATCTCCACAATATATTTTTGACATATGGATGGCCAACCGACTGTTGGTGATCATTTATGAGGTTCAATCCTACATCAGGGTCTGATGAGGGTCTGATGAGGGTCTGATGAGGGTCTGGTGTCCTTTGACATCGACTACTAGACTAGACATCCAGCCCTGCCGTAGCAAAATGTGGCGAGGAGCGCATCTTGCTTACAGTTCACGGGAGAGCACATCTTCCCTGCTAGTTCCCGAAGCAGTCCTCTGAAAGTTTCATAATAAACTGCTCTGATTGTTTTCCAGATGCGATGTAGAACACACAAATATCTATTCTGCTCTTCTTCAAGTGTCAGCGCCCTTTCCTGACTTGTCACAAGCTGAGGGGATTCAGGTTTAAAGACAGCGCTATCTATCTGCCTGTAGTTGATTTCCACTATTAGCAGGACAACAGAATCGTCCTACATTATATCTGATAAAGGCATGGTAACCTACTGTATCTATTTTCAAGATTTTTCTTTTTTTTCTTTGAACATTTGAAATGCCTCTGAAAGATTCAGGGCAAATGCTCACTTCATGAAGCAACGGGAGAAAAAACAAAGGCCTTTCAAAAGCAGAGAGGAAACAGATTTAACCTCCACAGAGTCGTATGTTACCTGCACGCAGCGTAATCCGGCCTGTTCTCTGTGCAGACATGAGCTTCACAACAGCAAGTGGAGGAGAGAGGGGATGCTGTGCTTGATGTTTAGTCACAACACCTCTCTCTCTCTCTCTCTCTCTCTCTCTCTCTCTCTCTCTCTCTCTCTCTCTCTCTCTCTCTCTCTCTCTCTCTCTCTCTCTCTCTCTCTCTCTCTCTCTCTCTCTCTCTCTCTCTCTCTCTCTCTCTCTCTCTCTCTCTCTCTCTCTCTCTCTCTCTCTCTCTTCTCTCTCTTCTCTCCAGTGATGGCTTTCAGCGAAGGAATGATTTCAGATTTACACCATTTGTCTCTGCAGCCTGTCACCGATGAATGCTTTCTCCCTGTCCTTAGTTACCATGCAGGTGTGCAAACATAGTCCGGAATAGAGATGGGTGACAATTTGATGGTAAAAAAAAAAGCAGATGTTTGCTTGTTTGTAATGTTTACAGACGTTAAGATAGTCTAGTTTGTGCAAGGCTGTTTCAGATATGAAGTCCCACGATTTTCAATGTTGTTGCAATATTTGGCTTATTCAAAAGAAAGATGGACTCAAAGAGTGATGCTCAGACTGACTTCGTTTCAAATGTTTTGTTTTGTTTGTTTAATAAACTCAGAATTAAAAATAGGAAAATCTGAATTAAAGTTAGTCTGAATATCGTTTGGTGCAGATCCTCTGTCATACCCTTTTGGTTCACATAAAAATAGTTTTCTAAATGGGAGAGTGCTTGAACTGTAATATTTGGCTTCAAGTAAATGTTAGCATGCTAGCTAAACAATATTTATCTCAGGTATAACAAGAAATTTATGACATAGGTGTTTCAAATTCTCACTTATAGATCACACATCCCAACATATAGATACCCTCAATAAATATCATGATCTTAATAAATGTATCATCTAGTATCATCATGCCACAGCAGCACTCAGGAAGCTCAGCACTCACCCTGCCTACAAATCAAACATGAACCAAACTGCCAGTCAGAAGAACATCAGCCATTACAGGAGCGCTGACTGAAGCCATTACTACAGTACCAAAGTACGCCACGCTGTAGCCTGCTAGCTGAAGCGTTGGTCCGCTGCCTGCTGACCTTGTACTAAGTAGAAACTTTGATAACATAGCATGTTAATCCCGCATGTAATCTGGCCAGTCTCCATTTAATCCTCAACACCACAGGCAAGGGCTTTTTGTCTTTTGCACTGTATTGTAAATATCAATTTTTTTCTTGACTGTCAAATAAAAGTTTAATAAAATGAGTCTTTATGAATAAACTGTACATATCCTGAATGTACATGTAACCACCTGAAATTGTGACGTACAGAACGAAAGGAAATGATAAGAGGGAGATCACTGATTTTTGGTTGCATTGGACAAAGTTGTGTTGCATTGTGTATCTGAGTGACTCAAAGATTCAACAGTGCAGGCATATTAACAGAAATGTGCAGAGACACACACAGGGGGAAAACGGAAAAATAAAACCATCAAAGCAATTTCAAGGCAGAGGTGTACCATCAACAGTGTAATAAGACGTATGATATTAAGCTGGGATCGTATTGTTTATATCCCTGACAGCGCGAGGGCATGCTCTGTCTTTATCTCACTCTGCTCTCTCCATCCTTTCTCCGTCTCGGGGTCAGGGATGTGCCTTTCTGTTTTTCCTCTGCACACAAAGCTCGATGGGTAGATACAATAGATCTTCAGTAAGAGGGAATAATGAGTGATAATAAACCAAGGGCCTGTTATTGGATCATCTGTGGTCTGTGTTCGTCCAGCAGCCATATGTCTGGATAATGTTGGCTGCCCTCTCATCTTGTCAGCTCACTAGGGGGAAGCAGGGAGAGGGTTCATGGCAGTCAAACATATGCTGCCTCAATATAGAAATACATTGTTCATATACTAATGAACTAATGACGTTTTGGGAAACTGGCTCATTGGTTAACTTTTACATGTTGCGATAGGAGCTACACCAAACTCATCTCTTGTGTCTCTGGTAGATCTCTGTGCTAGCATGCAGAACGTGATGTTTTTCTGATGATCCTCTCATCACATAAAGGGTAAATTTCCCAAACAGTCGGTGTAGGCCTTTAAAAGGTCGTGGGCATGGAGATCGGCTCAAACCGGATGAGTGGTTCCTTCTACAATTTCTTCCGATGCAGTCGAAGAGCTGCAAACACGAGGCGATGAGGCAAGAATGGACGCTCAGACTGCAGGTATCACTATTGTGGGAAGACATTCATAGCTATGGATTATGAGGCCACATCGGAAGGTAAACGGTGACACGTCAACGAAGAGGGATGTATATCATATTGTCATTAACTGTGTTCCTCAGCTCTCAAGATCAACTTCCAGTATATGATTAAGAGTCTTGCCAAATGTGTCCAGGTTTGAATCAATCAAATCACCAGAAACAAATAATATAATCCAGCTGGGTTAGGGGGGCAATAGTTTGTCTTAACCATGTTATGTTTCCTAAATATAGTCATACAAACAGGATCACCATGGCACGCCATCAGTCCCAATAGTGCCAAAATCAGTGCAGACCCGGCCAGGCTCATCTTGATCATGAAAACTAGCCAAGTTGGCCACACTGGGCCAACAAGCAAAGCAAGAGTCTTCTCTTCTGTCACCATCTTGAGACGGATAGTAATGGCGATGGAAATCAATAGAAAAATATAATTCAAGAGTCATTATTATCCATCCACACATATAATATGAGAAATCAAGGGTAGTTTAACAAGCTAGAGGTAGATTGTCAGATGTGTATCAAAAGCATAATTCATTAAATGGATTTAAGGTGGTCAAGCTCTTTATCAAATAAATACAAATAAATTAGGCTCCACTAATAAAACAGCAGGGGCCCTCCTACTGCATTCACATACAGTTCATGTCCAAGTCAGTGAGTTTTCACATGTGAGAGACCAGGCGTAGATGCAGCGTGGCTGTAAAGCTCTGCATGTGCATACTGTCTTAAAATGGCAGAGAAAAGCTGCACTAATTATCCTGAAGCTCAGGTCTGAAGTTGTTTGCTGCTGCGGCATCCTCGCTGAATGTTGCTCTACACCCGAAAAAATGAAGCCTTTGATTTGTACTATGCATGAGAGAGAAAGAGCGGAGGAGGGGAGGAAGGGCAGTGGAAGACAGGAGGGGGATGAGAGAAACGAAGAACGCTGAAAAACAACAACAAAAAAATAAAAAATAAGAGGCCAGACCAAATGGCTGAAGGGCTGCGTGGATAATGCATTAGACAGAGATGGCACTCAGAGCAGCTACACATGGTAAGAAATGCACTGATTCACCAAATGTCCTCCACACACACACACACACACACACACACACACATTTTCTCTGAAAATGGAAAAAACAAACTCTGCAAACATTCACTATTCTGTATGATGATTCATCTGGCTCACTAGTAGAGTTAAGGCAATGCCCCATGATATCATGATGTTGATGTATGACAAGATTTTCTGCCAATACAAAAACGAATGAAACATTAGACTCCGTACTGCGAAGACCATCGGAGATCTGTGGCTTGTCCATGCCACGTATACATGCAGTCCAAGTGAGGGCCGAGTAAAACCTGCAGTCAGAAATTACAAAAATAACGGTTGATATAACGGTTGAATAAAAAGCAGAAACGCTGTTGAAAGCGCCCACACACCCCCCACAAAATCAGAGAGGAGTCAGGAGGCTTAGGGATTGACTCTCCACTGGTATTGATTGTGATATACACGTTTCCACGACAGCATGTGGGTGATGTAGTGTGGCTAAAACAAGCCTCGCCGGGCCAGAGGAGCGGGGCACAGGACCAGAAATGTACTGTACAGCCCCGCATCGTTTCCGTACATACTGTCCTTTCACGGTATCAGCTGAGTATTTAATTAACAGCAATGGCATTTAGACTATGCCATCCCCATCCCACAACCTCCCTATCAAAGGCCTCGTCTTCATCGCTTGTCTCCCTAGCAGAAAAGCCGATGCTTCCATCGCTGAATCAGGAGGCCACCCGGCCCTGCACAGCACCGTCGCATTTCTAGGCCAGTCGCTACTGTGATCAGCAAAAACCCCTAAATAAAACAAAGCAGGCAAGCAAACAAACAAACGGCATTCCCCTCCCCTCTTCCCCTGGCAGTGAGAGCAGAGGGAAGAGGAGAGAAGAAAAGAGGGGAGCAGGCGGGCTGATATGGGGCTGAGCCCTGGCAGGGCCTCTGACAACGACCATATGGATCACTGGGGCATGGCAGCCATGGCTTCCAGCAGGACACACACCTCTACACACAGGATCTGCAGCTTCAAGCCAATACACCTGTAAAACCGTACAAAACCAAAGCCTATACAAAACACATACATGTACACATAAACCTACATATAGCTGCACCAGCAAGGGACACAGCACATTCTAGTGAAGACCGCCTTTCACAGAGGACCTCCATGTTGAAACCAAAAGAGCAGACCCAACGATCTGCGAATGCAGTGAAAAGGTAAAAGCAACAACAGACAAACTGAGCGGAGGCTTTTAAGGAAAGTGTAGGTGGTGGGATTCAACACAGCTCAAGTCCCGGGTCACAGCTACAGCGGCGCCCCACCACAGATCAAGCTGTACAGCTCCCCTAATGGTGGCTCGGTTGTCAAAGTCTCCTCAGCGCGCTGACGTCAAAGTCCGACTGGCCTTTTCTCAAGCACTGGGTCCTTGCCCCCTCTTATGGTGTATAAAAAGCTAACTTTTGTAACAGTGGGCATAAATATTGCAGTGCACCACGTCTCCCTTGTTTCATAGTGCATTTGCAGTGATTCATCCTCTCCCTACCTACAAAATGTTATAGTCCAGGTGCATTTCGCTTTTTGGGTTGAGGTCCATGTCAGGGATGGGCACATGTGTGCACATTTCAGTGTGTGTGGGAGACAGACAGGGGTAGATAGCTGGATAAATACTATTGGCCGGCATTCTCAAGTCCTTGTGCAATGACAATTGAAACGCCAAGTGACCATAAGGGTGCGGCTGCTGACAGGCAGTAAGACAACATAGCAATTACCTCCAGAGGAGAAAGTCTAGTGGCTCTTCACCATACCAGCTGATTGTCAGATCTAATACGATTACGGTGTAACTGCACTGAACTGGACCTTATTGCCTGGACCTCTTCTTTCACGTGAGGCGATGAGCAGGCACATGGAGGTCATACAGGAGCAAAGGTTGTGGACCTTGTTTCATAGAACTGGCTACTGTATGTGTTTTACTACTACTTGGGTACACGAGAATACTTGAACACGCTGTGATGATACTCGCCAACCTGAGAGTCCAGATAACCAGAGATTTGAAGATTCAGAGATCTTATTTCCAGCATTCTGGTGACTTTTTATGTCTAAAACAACAATGAAAATATAGAACAAAACTGCATCTGTTAATTTCTTGTCCTTCCATGACGACTAAAACATATTTCTCTTCCTCCGAACTCCAAGCTCCGACCACCACTGAACTAATAATGTAACCACAGAGACTACATTTTTGGTGTATCGTATTTTGTTGACTGTTCTGAAACAGCAGTGCCAAAACAGAAACAAATATATAAAATGAACACATGAAATATAGAAATGAGCAGATTGTAAATGTTTTGGACCTGCTGGGAGGTCAGCAGCACTCCGACCTTCCTGTTCAACAACACTAATGGTATTTGTGATATGTACCTGACATATTTAATCCATAGATATAGATACCCAGATGCAGACGTATTGGGCCCTGAGAAAGGCAGGCAGCGTTCTTTTTAAAAATAGATAGACACTGTATGTCTTTTCCTGCTCATCCCAAAAACTCCTCAGACAAGCACCGCTTTCAGGATGACATCATTTCCAGAAGTAGAGTGGTAATGGTGAGGTGGAGGTGTGCTTGATCCTCCTGAGAAAAACCCTAATCCATCCCAGTCTGGGTGCATGAATGCCACCCACCTCCTGGTTATAGGGAGCAGAGCATCATACATGTCACCTGACGCTACATCTTACGTCTAATCATCTTTTTTTCCACTCCATTCTTAATTGTTTGTCTGTACAGAGGTAAAAGTGAGCTTGCTGAACGTTTACCATGTCATAAAACTGAGTAAAGGTTATTGAATTGAAATGAAAACCTCCTTCTCCTTCTCCTCTTCCCATCTCCCTTTGAGTAGGAAGCCCAAGCTGGAGAACTGCTGATTTATAAAGGACACACCTTTCCTATCAAAGAAAAAGCAATATTAGCTATTGAGAGTGCTGACATGTAGTGTTATATACAATATATGTGCAGACCAACGCCTCTTAGAAAACAACCATGAGTTCATTCTCTGTATGGACAGACACTGCTCCTATATGTGCAACGCAAATGTCATCCATCTTGCCAGATTCTAAAGAAAACCTAGGGCAATGGTGACTGCAATGTTCCCAGTTTAGAGATTTCATACTTTACTGTCTTTATTTACTTGCTTTCTGTCCAAGATGATGGATAAATCCCTCTTGATCACAGGAAAATATAATATAAATATATTGTGAATCCCATCCATCCAGACTCCCTGCGTTGCTGTTAAAGGGATGGAAAATCACCTCTGACCGGAAAGAAATCTCATCAGATAGATGTACAAACCAATGACACCGATAAATCAATGTAACTGTAAAAGAGATCACACACACACACGCACACGCACACACACACACACACACACACACACACACACACGCGCACACACACTTCTGATCAAGGCCTAAAGTCTTCCAAGGAGTAATCACCTATGGGAGTGTTCAACATGGAACGCCCACCATGCCCGTGCGTTAATACAAAACGCCACCACAGAGACCTCATCCTCCGATAAATAATAAGGTCTGAAATGGCATGGGGGTTGGAAAGGCATTTTGGATACGTTTAAATATCTCGCTGATAATAAATAAAGTAAAAATCCAATTAATATTTGAAGCTAATCATAGCCACAGAGCTGGAGAGCACACAAAGACAGATTGGAGCCCGCGGGTGGAGACAGAGCTCTCCGACTGAAGCTCCCCCATTAGATCGAGGTCGCTACGTTGCTAAGACGGAAATTCAAAAATCTCTTGTTTTAAAGAATGTTCTCATAATCCCACAAACAAGTTGACGTGCAATCACTCATAATAAACCTAACAAGCCCTTGACAATTGCCGTTTCCATCGTTTTGTAAACAGATGACATGGAAAGAAGATAGGGCATCACTGTGATCAGATATGTTGGAGCATTAAAGGCTGTCGGATCAATTTAGAAATATAAAAAGTATAAAAGGGAATCTCAGATCATTTTGAGTGACTATACTAGGCCATTACTTTTCATCAGGCAAGCACACAGGAATACTAGTTCCTGTGAAAGCTGCGTATGTACCGTAGTAGAGAGCGTGGCTGGGGCGTGTATGACTGCTGCTGCCCTGCACTCCGGCTTCTTGTGTGAGCTGTGTGAAGGTAGTGGGGGAGGGGTCATATTTCCATTCCCACCCATGGATGAGCAATGGTGACTGAGGAGGACTGGGGTGGTGGTGGTGGTGGTGGTGGGGGTGGGGGTGACATGTTCATCCATAGCCATGCCATAGTCATTCACAGGAAGGGGAGGACCGGAGCACGCTGGCGTTCTAGGAGATGGAGGGACAGATGCTTGTCCACGGTGTCAGGGCCTCTCTTCCTCCCTCTCTGACAGCACCACCAACTGCCTCCTCTTACATAACCCCCTCCCCCTCACCATGCAGGCCTGCTGCCTTCCTTTATTGGCTTATTTCTCTCTTTTTTTCCAACCTTAGTGATTTCACCCCCCCCTGACTGCTGCTTTTTTCCTATCGCCGCTGAATCTCTCTCTGTAATTCTTCTGATTCTTGCTGTTTATTCTTTGGTGGATGTAGATGCTCTTGGATTCAAGCCATGAATGCCAGCTTGGATATTTTTTTGTCTATTGCAAATAATATCCGCGATACAGTAAGGGAGCAAACACAAGGATCCTTCGAATGGATCCTTCGAAAGGATAGGAGGTTTCTACCCCGAGTGATTTATCTATGAGAGGTTTTTGAGACTAGCAGCAACAACACAAAACCACTACATCACCATGCAGGCAGAAAACATTTTGCATGAAAAACTGACTCTAATTCTTGTAAAAAATAGATAGATACTGTATGCTTGAAAAGAGCAGTACAATATTTAGGTAGTAGTACTGAAGGAAGAAAAAAAATCAGATACAATAAATGCTTACATAATCAAAACTGCTGTGAGCTTTTAAAACGTGTGAGAAATGAAATGTGTCTGATTGGTCTGGCTGCAGCTGATAAGGGAGGGCTTTATAATAGATTTTCAATGCAACACGAGTCCAAAGAAAGCAGCGTCTTGCTCCATCTCTTTCGCCTCCGAACAGCTAAAAACCTCTCCTTGGCTGTAGTGGAGGTAATCTGGTGATATCAGTCAGGTTGCGGCTCATATGTGGTCTCAGCTCAGGGGATCTCTCCCACATTACCACTGAAATTTCAGCCTCCATTTTACCCCTGTGCTTTTTTTCCCTCACCTCCTTTCTCCCTTTTTTTGCCCTATGCTTGCTGCTCCAAACACAATCGGACATACATGGAGGGAGGCAAACACAACACAGCGGCTTCGCATGCTGCAAATGCTAGACTACATAGACACACATACTCATGCACAGCAAGAACCATCTCTTGAATTTGATGCTCACCAAGCTACCCTTCCCCCACCCCAGCTCACTCTCATGCACACACACACACACACACACACACACACACACACACACACGCACCTTGCTTAATTACAGATTGTCCTCCTAAAGCTGTTCAGACCTTTTATCAAATGTCATTTATCAAGTTGGAGGTAAATAAATGAAGATGATAAAATGGAGAGGATGTAATTCACAGTGGCAGGCATCGCTTGGATACGGCGTGATGCTGATTCTCCTTTTTTTCCAGACATCACATTACATTGTGATTCTTCTAAGCAATGGATGGAAATGGCAGGCCATGAACAGGAACGGGACTAATACCAGAGATCGGTTTCATCATCCCTTCCCTCTACTCTCTGACCTGATGAGACAACCCTTCCATTAGTGGATACTGACGTTCAGCCAAATGCCTTACGCAAATGTTGAGGAGAAATCGGTTTGTCTGCAGTGGAATGTGAGTCACTGGCCTCAGAAACAACTTAATACAATTGAAAAATCACCTCTTTGTGTTGCTTGAATGAATGGAAACGCACACATTGTAGGCCTGTGACAACTGCATCAGCGTAAGCCTTTGATGAAACACACTAGGTTGGTCAAATCTATCAGCATCATCCATCTGCATCAAATCCACACATGAGAAACATCACCATGAATGTGCAGTCATACCAGAGCAGGCCTGTTCGCTTCACTTGTCCACTGAACCACAGTCAACAGTCAGTTGAAAATCTGAGAGGAGGGCTTGTGGTGAATACTAAACATGAACAACCAACAGGCTCAGCAATTCTCAACTTCTACATGGTTGTCTCTGTTCCAGTACAGCAACAGCCCATCGGACCCCAGCCCCCCCCTGCCCCTCCGCCGGGGCCCAGAGGCTTCAGCTATCTAACTAAGTGAGGAAGAGGAGTTACCTGGTCATACCACTCCCGGTTGGTACAGGTGCACTCCGGCCACCATCCTCCTTGCCCGCCAGAGTTGTTGCCGTTTACTTTTGGTCCACCCTTGGATTGGCCCTTGGGGTTGGGCCCTCCTGGGCCCCCTCCAGACATTAACTTGCCCTTACTTCTCCCCAAAGTGCCCCCTCCTCCTCCCATGCTTCCACCTCCCCCTGAGGCTGGAGGGGGTAAGGTCTGGCCTCCCCCGTACCCGGGTGGGTATCCATAGGGTTCGGCCTGCCAGTCTCCTCCGTACGACGGGGCGTCCATCCTGCGCAGGGCAGCCATACGGGTCACCTCATAACATTCTGGGCACTTGCAGCAGTGGTGGTGTTTGTGCATGCTGGCTGTGCTGGCTGGGCTGACGCTGAGCGGAGCGGCGTGGCACTCTGTCTCTGCTGCCTCCTCAGATCTCACACAGCACGCTGCGATCGGCTCACAGAGCGCTAATGCTGACGCAAATAACACTAATCACAGGAATTTCTACAGATTTTCCCTTTTTCGTCAAATCCTGTTACTCTCCTGTTTATTCCTCTCCGACAGGGGTGGGAAGTAGCAACAGGAAAACAAAAAGCAAAAAATGGGCACGTAGTCTTCGTCCTCTTGACGTAGAAGATCAAAGGAAATATTCAAAATATTGTATACGACCACACAATCAGAGACCAGCCCCGATGGTAGAAATTTCCTCTTCCTTTTCTTGTTTCACAGTGATACGTATATAAATTCATAGATATATAGTCATTTGTTTATATATCATATATATTTACACACACAAATACATAGAAAAATATTAATATAAACAGACAAGCACAAATACAGATATATACAGGGATAAATGTATATATATATAAATATCTATATGCGTGTGTACAAATATATATATATAAACAATATGTATAAATAAATGATATCCTCAGATGAAAATCTTCCTCTGTTTTCTTGGTATCGTCCCTTTCTGTCAAATTCTCTTCCTCACGTTTTTCCTCCTGCGTTGAGAAGCGGTTTCTCTCTTTCTCTCTCTTTTCTCAGCCTGCAGAGAGGAGCTGAGCACTGGATTGCCTCTCAGCCTGCTTGCCCTAGATGTGGATTATTCAGAGGGATGTGAGTGAACGAGAGGGAGATGGAGAGAGAGAGAGAGAGAGAGAGACAGAGAGAGAGAGAGAGAGAGAGAGAGAGAAGCAGGGAGGGGGAGAGGGAGATACGTAGCAGCATCCCTCCAGCACCTCAGCCCTGACAGCCACAGCCAATCAACTGGCAGCGCTGCCATCAGCAGCAGCAGCACCAACAGGACTGAGCGCTTCGCTGGCTGCTCTTAAAGGGGCCACGCCACCCCAAACCTCGCTGCTCCCTGCCTTGGGTCTAAAGATGCTGTTTCACAGATCAAGAGACAGGAAAAGGGCTGTATTTGTCCATCTTTTATGTTAAAAAGTGAAAGTGTGTATGCTCACATCCTTCCTGTTGATCCAGGCCTCAGGCAGCATCCAGTAACCGTCCATGTTTTTCATCAGCCCAATGCAGTTTACTTACAGTCACACCTCTGTCCCTCAGACTGATCTCTGGCCACCTCCATGGTCATTTCTAGTTCAACTGTATCCCAATGGCTTTTTTTGTGCTATTGATTGACAACCCCGGGCTCTGTGTCACGGCACATATCTGTAAATAATCTAACAATGGAGCAGGTGCAGCAGATGAAAAATCCCCTTTCTCCCGGGTATCACTAGACTTGCCTCTTAACAGAGGATGCCTTTGAATCACGCTGCATTACACATCATTCTCTACCCCTCGTCCTTTTTTCCAGTATTACTTTTGGCAAGCAGCAGCGCCGTTGAATTTCAATGTAAAGTCTGGCCCGTGTACAGGGATCGTATCACATGAAGCGCCATAAGAGAACAGAGCGCTCCTGAGTCGCCTCATTCAGAAACCATAGGGGAAATATCTTATGTTCACGATGATGACATCAACACATGTGTACGCAACCAACAAGATTACACGCTTGGGCTTTTCGAGTGGGTGGAGGAAGAGATTGAGAGTGAGAGAATGTGTGAGAGAGAGAGAGAGAAAAAAGAAGGAGAGGCTATAGATCTGGCTTTCATGTATCTGAGGCGGTTATATTTTGGACTGCCTGTGAACCATTTTGCATGCTTATGAATCTGTGGGTTGATCAGAGCTAAATGTAAAACACACTGACAGTGAGGGTGAGGGCTTGTGTTTCAGAGGACTGAGTGTTATAGTGTCGCCATTAAAGCCCTGCATACATGCATTATTAATGAAATGTGACGGGGAAGGGAACTGGGTGTGTCTGTGTGTGGGGGAGAGAGGGTGTCTGTGTGTGGGGGAGAGAGGGTGTATTTGTACGTAGTCGGTGTTACAGTATCCAGGAACGTACATGTGTGCCTTTATGTGCTTTGATGAACACAGCAGAGATAGAGCCTGTACATTATAGGTTTATTAATGTGTGTGTGTGTGTGTGTGTGTGTGTGTGTTACCTTCCTGTTTAATTGAGCAAGAAGTTAGGGCGAGTGCACACTGCACTAGGTTGCAGCCCTAGCAGCAGGCTCAGACACACTCGATTACGTGCAGCGGTAACTCACTTCGTTACCGCTGATGCTCTCTCGCCCTAACCTATGGAGGTTTGGCAAGCGGGGGGGGGCAAAGAGAGGGAAAACTTTTGGCGTTTCAAACAGAGGCCGGGGGGGCACCACTGAGCGCCTCGAGTTTCCATTGCAGGATGCAGTCGCCAATCACAGTTTAAAGGGCGGGGCTTCATGGCGGCGGGCTTGAAAGGACAATGTAAGCATATCCATCGCAGCACACATGACTGAGCACATGTTGCAACCGTCCTTCCTGGCCCCGCTCGGCCTCTCTTATAGACTGTCCACATCACATTTACCATCCGGTGCTGTGCAGTCAGGGGTGGTCGCAGCGAGAGGAGTATGCGGTAGTGCACCACAGATGAAATGAGGCAGTGGAAAGCAGAATACACACAAGGAATACAAACAGCAGGAGAGATGGACTGAGAAACACAGTGCTGTGCTGAGTGAACACCAGATATGTTATCTGTGTGTGTGGGCGTGCAGATACACACACACACACGTGGCTGCAATATGTCAAATAACATGTAGGCGTCTCTAGTGCATCTGGGGGAAAGAATCCTCTTCCTTTAAATATTACATAATGTGAACTGTAAAAAACGTCTCCTTAGAGCCAATCAGCTGATGGTCCTCGCTGTCGGAGAGGGATGTGGAGAGAACAGAGATACAGGAAGCTAACAGGAGCTGATCAAAGCACTTCTGGGGGGAAATAATCATTTTGGTGCTCAATGTACTGTGTTGTTTTACATTGTATAGTTCTCATCTGGTGAGACGTGTGCATGTGATTATGGAAACTATCTCCTCGATAAAGAAAGAGGTTATAATGTTTTGATCATTTTGGAGCACTAAATCACGACAGACTACTCTGACTACAAAGCACTACAGAGTTGAAAGACTGAAATAAATTCTCTGACCCGATTAGTGGCTGGTCATTTTGACTGCAAAACTGTCCTCAGTAGCCAGTGTTGGAACAAGGGCTACTGGAGGTGAGATTGAGCTTGCAGCCAAATGCCCCCAAATCCAAACTCCACCCGACAAAACTGCTAACAGAATGCTTAAGACGTCTCCAGCAAAGTGTCTCCAATTTTCATTTAGTTTGCCAAATGACGCACCTACCACCTAGATAGTATCATTTTTCCATTTTACAGTGCCAAGTAGCAAAAACAATAGGGGCTGTCATTCAAGTGGATATACATAACTTTTGGAAAAGGACAAATATAATATTGTCAAAAAGCCAACAAAAAGCCTGCAGTCATGCTGAAATTAGAGAATGATGTTACACTCTCAATGAAGAGTGAAAAACCTGTTTTATAGTGATTATTATTAAAAACTATGATTAAATGCTACTTTTTAGCGAGAAGATATACAACTGGGTGTTAGTCTATCATTACCGCCTCACCTTATAAGTAAGACATGAAACATATACCAATACTTTAACAGGAACACTATAAGAATAGTATTGTAGTAATAGGAATATGAAAAGCACAGCCATGTATATGTGTACATGTATGGGTATATGTGTGGGTATATGTGTACATGTCTGGGATTGTGTGTACATGTATGTGTGCGTCTTGCTAAATATTATGCCCAGTTAAACAGCTTGGTTTGGAACGATCTGGATCAACAGCATGAGGTAATTTATCTTGCGAAATGAAACAGCTAACCTCTGACCCTTCGTTGACAAATGAAAAAGAAGGACTGTGATTTATGGCACAGACGAGGGAATTATCCTGAGGTTGTGAGCCGGGCTGCTTCACTAGATCCCCCATCACAGCACCCCCCACCACTATCAGCCTAGTGGCAGCTTGCACAGCCCCTATTACATAAACCCACCTGGACCACCACCCTCTAACACACACACACACACACACACACACACACACACACACTACCATTACAAACAATGCAACCCCCCAACCCCTACACAGACCATGTAAAGAGCTTTTCAGTCATTTCTGTGTGTTTCTCCCTCCTCGGTCACCTGACAGGAAACGGCTCCATATAAGGAGAGTCGGTAGTGAGGCGGTCTTAAAGAGGCAGCGCCACATCGCACTCGCACTAAGTTGTTATATTGCAGCCTTGATTAACTGCAGGGGTGGTGAGGAAGCAAAGACTTACAAGTCCTTCTCAGGCATCACTACATCTTAGCAAAGAAAACACCACGTGGCTGTTATACAAAGGGAACAAAAGCCCAGAGCGCCGACGATACTGACGACTGTCGTGGAAGAATTTAGGTGAATCTTGACGACTGGGAGACATATTCTCCTCCTTGACAAAGCACTGTAGAGGCGTTTGTGTGTGTATATGTGGGACTGTGTGAAAGTATGACACAGAGAGAGACAGACAGAAATTATAGATCGATAGAGAGAGAGAGAGAGAGAGAGAGAGAGAGAGAGAGAGAGAGAGAGTAACCTGCCACCACTTTACACTCCCAGAGATGAAGAGACAGAAAACAAAGGCTACATGGCTAAGACTCCTATTAATAGGCCCCAGTGGCAGAGAACAGCTGCTCCACCACACACCAAACACACATCCGACAATAATGAGAGAAAGAGAGAGAGAAAGAGAGAGAGAGGTATACACAAGGAGGGGGAACGAGAGAGGAGGAATGGAAGGAAGGAATAGGGAAGGAGGGAGAGAGGACATGTAAGACGGCGCGAAGAGACGAGGAGAGAGAGGAACTGTGTGTGCAAGTGCAGAGAGAGAGAGAGAGAGAGAGAGAGAGAGAGAGAGAGAGAGAGAGAGAGAGAGGTATAAAACAGGGGATTAATAGGAGGTGAAGAGACAGGAAAGTGAGGCAGGTGGAGAAATATGGGGAAGACAGTATGGGTTCATGAGAGATACCATAACCAAGATAGGTGCCCTGTGTGGGAAGAAATGTGATGACTAGAGGGGGCATTACTGAAGCACGGTGCCGAACAGAAGGGGAGTAAAAATAGAGAGGAAAAAAATAGAGAAACGCCGAGACAAAAACAAAGTGTTTACGTCCATGTGTGCAGGGGAATGCATAATATCTCTCTGTGTAATTACCCATTACCTCGCTACAGAGAGCCAGGCGCCTCAAAATCACAGTCCTTGCTGAGTGCGCATCATCCGTGGCTTCACGAATGTGCTCGGTGCATGAGCAGTGTAAAAAAAGAGACTGGAAATAAAAGAGAGAAATGAAAAAGAAGGGATGAAAAACAGAGAGAAGCGAAGACAGAGAGATAGATGGAGAGGGAGCGAGAGAGCGAGAGAGAGAGAGACAGTCAGAGCAGTCTGTAGGGATGCAGGCGGGGGAGGAATGTGGTTTCCATGGCAACCCGAGGAAGGCTGAGCTCTGGGTGTCCGTTCCAGCTCTGCACTGCACCGGCCCTCGCCTCTCAGCCGCCTTGCTCTCTCCAGCCTCCCCCACTTTCTCTCTCTCTCTCTGTCGCCCCCTCCCTCCCTCCCCCTGCGCCACCTCCCTCCTCCATGTGAGAGAGGGAGTCAGCGCTCACACACACACACACACACACACACATCCAGCTCCATATTATCCACACCAGCTCCTCTCTGAGAGCCGTGGAGTCAAACTGTACCGTCACCGTATTCTCATGCAGATACGACATTATCATAGGAGCAGCAGCGATTTCCACGCCGCTGCGCTTCCCCCCCGCCTCCCCTTTTACCCCTTCCAAGCCTCCCCCTCCCCACCCCCCCCCCCGATCCTCACGCCCCCGCCCCTTGCACTAGTTCTGGGCTCAGCTGAAAAGCCAACGCCTGCGGGCATTGTGCTGCCATGTGCCGCTGGCCGTGTTGTAATGGGGAAGGCATGTGAACACGAGGCCTGCCACAACACCGAGGAGGAAGCAGGGCCGGTCTACGGGGTCGAAACACGGGGACCGAGCGTCTTGCTTTCACATCAACACGAGAAGCAACACTGCAAAAGCTTCAACGCGAACGGACGCGTTGTGAGATGTGTTTGTTTTTACCCGAGTGACAGGAGGGCAGATGACAAAATATTTCCGGCAGGATGCTCGTCGTCTGATTGAAAGGCTACTATTAAATTACCGGGAAGAAAATGACCAGGAACCGTGTGTCTAATAGGCGTAACAGATTAATACCAACAGGACAGAAAAAAAAAAAAATCAAAGAGCTCCATTCATTCGTAATATGAAGTTTAGATCAAGGTTAAGTGAAATGGCTTGAACAAATCCCCCCGGACTGAGTTACTTGGATTGCTCTGTGATTTCATGACGTTTCCGCACTATCGAAATCTCTTCCAAAAGGTCACTGAGCTTGATGAGAAGTAACAGAACATCTCATGAAGCTAAGGGCACCCCGCTGTGACGCCTCGCTAGGCAGGATGGGAGAAATGTTCGTTCATTTTGCTTATTAGGATCTCTTAGTAGCGGCTTCTTTGTGCAGCAGCTCCACTTCCTGTGAGCCACACAGACGGTAGGAGAGTATATCAGGTGGTGGAAACCAGTTTTTGAGACTTGAGGGTTCAGGAACTCTGCTTTGCACTGACCTTGGGCATGTCGACATTGGAGCGAGTCACCAGGCCAGAAACCCGCTCCACTTTGTGAAGGCTCCTCCTGCTGGTCACTCGAACCCGAGACACGCCCTCCTCCTGGTCCTACGGGGCACAGCGAGTCAGACAGAGCAGGTTAACATTCAGACAAATACTTGTGGATATTAAAGAGGACATGTATCAACAGTTAGTCCCCGTAAATATATGCGAGCGTTGCTGAGGTGTTCGTACAAAAAGGCAACATAAATAACAGCAGCAGTTTGAGTAATACGCTGCCAGGCTCCCAGGTCGCTGCCTTAGTCTCCACTCTTAAACACAGAGAGCTATTTGTTGTGGAAACAGTCACCAGTGAACGGGAGCAGACATGGAGGAAGGCCAGCGGAGGACCGGACAGGACAGTTCAGAGGGCTCATATAATAGTCCGACATGTCAATCCAAATATTTCATCCCGTGAGAATTGAAATCTTCCACTGAATGTGGACACGGACACATCGATGCTTAGCCTACCTGAGAGCTGTTGAGTTTATTGCCACAGTTTAGCGCACACAGACCCTTCATTGACAGCAGAGGGCAGCGTTCAGAGCAGGCCATCCTGACGCAAGGTTGGAAGAAAAGAAACGTTCAGGCCAAACTGCCTTGATGGTTTTCCTAACGAGAGGTGCACGCTCCCTCGGCCGATAGCTCCAAGTTAAAATGAAAGCTGGTCTTGACATGTGTGTTTACATAAATACACACACACACACACACACACACACCTAACCATGCAGGTTTCCTGGTGTCGCCGCACCCACGAGCAAGAGAGCTGGAGGTGAAAAACCGGCTTCAGTCATTTGAGATTCTCACACAGCCACTATTAGATCCGTGTCAAGTGGGTTTGGACCTGGTATGGATCTGACACTGTGTGCTATGCTAAGTGTGTTTTTCCTGCGATGGCTCCATTCCCACATGGCAGCGCTGATAGGCAGGTCAACCGACACCGCCGGGGCCAGGGCTGCCCCCCCCGCTGCCCCCCCTGCCCCCCTCAGCTGCCCACCCTGTCTAACAGTGGCAGCTAAGAGTATGCCCTTTGCACTGCCCAGCGCCGCTACCGTCAGCCATCACTTCCTTATTCCACATCATGATTATTACACCATACAACCAAACATGACAACAGAGGTTACTCCAACCAAAACACTGATGAAGTAATCCACTAACAACAGACTTTTGTCTCACTCAGTCTGTTCTCTCCTCTCACCTGCTACTCTGCACCAAATCAGGGAATTTGCAGACTCATTTAATTTCCCTCCCGTCCTCCACTCAGGTGACAACATGGCTGGAATACTGATGAGCACCTCGCCGGGCATCCACTAGCCACCCCCCCCCATCCACCCCCATCCACCCCCATCCACCCCCCACCTCCATCTCTTCCCACTTCCCACTGTGACAACTGCGTCCCCTCCACTAGCCTCTCAAGCCGGGGCTTTGCCTGGGCTCCACAAGCAGCTGGGACGTGGCGATGGAAGGAGGAAGGATCAGGAGCCACGCTGCACTGAATTAGTAGCTAGCCAGGGTGGACCACAGGAATGCTGGGAGTACTGGGAGTACTGGGAGTACTGGGAGTAGAGCTTAGGATGACAGGAAAAAAAAGGTTAAAGCCACATTCTCACTGTGCGGTTCGGGTCTTCTTCTGAGAGTGTGACAGATAATGCTTTAAGGGAAGTCATTGATTGACTGAACACCTCAGAGGTGACAAATTGACTTCAAGTCTTGTTAATATTATGGACCCCATGTCAGCGGTCCTTTCCACAATGTTACAAATGTGTGAATCCTCTTTCTGAGCTCTGATGAAAACACACACTCAGCTTTATGTGTGAAGGAGCAGCCGTGACCTGGACAACACAGTCTTTATGAAGGCATCCATTTAATTCAATCTAGTAAAAGTTTACAGCATTTCCCCGATTCAACTGACCGTACATAATGAAGTTTAGCACGCAAATTTCAAAAACACACGCCATTAAGTGATTGACTAGAGGGCGGGGGGGGGTGTTAAAGCATGAAAGGTTAAGACACAATTTTGTCAAAATGAGTTTTTATCTGATGTCCCGGGTTTATTATGCACTATACTTTACATCAAAAATCACTGAAAGCCACTGAAAAAGGGCCACACACACACACACACACACACACACACACACAGGACAATTGTGTCTCTGTGTGTACTTGGTGTAGTGAGGAACACCCACTAGGCCTTACCTGTTAGATGATTTATGGGAGTCAAAGTCCTCATTTGTCAACATGAAAATGTGCCTGTTGCAGCTTTAAGTTCAATCTCTCTATAGGCTCAAATTCTTCAATGTCTCTAGAAAAATCACTTGGTAATAAAGCAAAATATACCTGCCACCTGCCGGATCTCTGAAACCTCACAGTCAATAGTTTCAACAATCGTTTAAAGGATCGTTTAACCCTTCAGAGACTCGCTGATCAAAGTGGTTACTGTCAATCTAAATGTTTTAAATCGTTTCTTTCAAATCATATGATGTATAGACACTTTCTCTGTGCTGAGACAGAACGATGGGTGTCTCTAGACAGGAGATATTTCTGTTCATGCACGTTAAAACTGATCTCCAGCATCTCCTTTCCACTTCGCTACCCAGACTGCAGTTCTCTACAGGCAAGGTAAGCGTCTATATGACCATCCCCAGTCTTGTTGTGTAGCAGTATATTTGAAAGAGACTGCTAATATTACATCGCCTCACTAAACGATTGTCACGTTAAACTCGCTCCCTGCTGGATAACAAAGGAGAACAGTATGAGCTTCAGAAGATCGCCAGTTGCTTTTATCTGTTCTGTGATATCGGTGATACGGACCCCCGGGACATTTCACTCATTCGCTCATTCTCAAACAAACACTTGATAAAATGAGTCAGCTATTTCAATACATTGTCCTTAGTGGCTGGAGTATCCTCAGCTTGGCCCTGGCCTATACATAAAGAATACACACATATATATATATTCAGACAGGCTTCCTTGTAGCTATGATTGGTGCTACGACAGAATGGTTTAAATTTTGTGGTAAAATTGAAATTGCACACACACACATAAAGCAGAAGGTACTAAAGGTAGCGCTTTTCTAACCCCAGTGCTTAAGACACAAGAACATTCCCTTAATAGGCTGTAGAAGTCGGCCAAGGATCAGTTTCATTAACATTTTGGCGTAGCTGGAGAAAGGTTATTAGGCAATATTAAATCATGCAAGTGATGTGAAGTCAGGGGTCCCCTCCCATTCAAGGGCTATTAAGACATCAGTGACACAGTACTGCTTCACAAAACCAGATCCAGGTTTAACTGCACCGCACGGCTCTTTATTGACGCTACCGACCACAGGAAGGAATACGATGCTCCTCAATGCTGATAAATACTGATGATGAAACGTCGCAGCCGTTTTCCCTTTAAATATTCCAACTGACCGCATGACTGCAAAACACCTGTCTCACTCTCCAACTTCCCCTCTGTCTGACCCTCACAGCCATAACATGTCTGAGGCCACGTTGGGAGTGGAGGTGGACAGTGTTTTGCTGCTGAGTAGCGTGTGTGACACCAGATACAATGCAAACATTTAACATAGTTTCACCACTCTATAACGTTAAGCAGGCAAATTTACCTCCCACACCTCCTGCCTGCTGTCTTCCTTCACAACACTGTGCTCTGTGTTGAGTTGCAGGGTCACCTCGTAGCACTCCTGAATATCTGCAAGAAAAGATTTAGTATTTAATGAACTTATTCTCCTACCTTGGATTGTTTGTTGGATGCTGATTTTATTCTCTAGTCTTTATTGCTTATTCTTTCCTGCCTTATTGAAAAAAGTGCGATGCCTCGGTTGCGTAAACGAATCCTCCGCTTGATCGTTAACATACAGGGTGATGTCTGTTTTCCTCAGCGGGACTCCGGGTGCACATGTGGGGGTGGGACGTCTGTTCGCAGAGAAGTTCTGTCTCCACTTTTTTTTGCAAATGCTCTTCTTATCTTGCTACTGAGCGATATGACTCAGGTACCGTCTGAGGACTTCACCGTCCAGTTAGTGTCTTGCACAGCCCAAACTGCAATAATTCAATCTCAGAGTGCACAAAAAGCCAATCACAAATAAAATATTGGTTTGTTTTTTTTAACTTTTTGATTCTCTTTTTTCAGCACACCTCCATTTTATTTTATTTGCAGGTCATTTCGAGTCACATGGCTTTGAAGATACATTTTGGAGAAAGGTTACATGACGGCCTGTTACATGACCTCCTATACATCTTGAACAAACTCAGCCACCTAGATGAATAGTGGTCACTTGATATCTGAAATAAATAAACACTACAAACTCAATATTTCCAATGCAAACTGTATCAGCCCTGCTGCTTATTTTGATTCAAAAGCTATCTGACTGGAAGTTATGTCTGAAAGGAAAAAGGAGCTCTTTTCTTGCAGAACTACTCTCAACGAGACTCAATGCATCAGATGATTGATGCATATACTGGTGACGTTTTGTCAGCTGGATGTGTGATGATGTTTCAAAACTGAATGTGATTCTATGAGCAGCAGAAAGTAACGTGACAACAATGATAGAAATAAGAAAAAATGCTCAATAACCAGACTCCTACATAAGTTCTTCAACAAGGGAAGATGGTCAGGAGGCAACGGCAGATGTAGTTTGCTGTAAAGTGAGGAACCATTCTCCTTGACTTCTTAACCACCAGGCCACATCGCCCTCAGCTCCCCAACTCCTCCTCCTCCCTTCTCAAATTAAGTTGTATTTTTTTTTCTCCTCCCTTCCCTTCTCGTCTCCACTCATCACCTCTCGGGTCATTACGTGCCCAAGTCCTGTGGTCCACCTATTGAGTGGCAGCCATTTGATGGGAATGCAGTGGGACAATTCTGCTGATGTCACACCCAGGCCTACCCCTTTACTGCACTGCTGACAGAAAGAGGTCGCTGTGGAGCGTCGCAACTTTCCAAAGTTCAATGTCAGGACAAGACAGACTGAAAGAAACATTAGAGAAGGACATCTATGTGAACTTTAAAAACCTGAAGTCTATTTTTATTGGTAATATGTATCTTTTATTGAGCAGAATCCAAGGACAGAAAATGCTGCACCCTTTTGTTTGTGCGTGTGCGTATGTGTGGGTGTGTGTGTGTGGGCGTGTGCGTGTGTGTGTGTGTGTGTAAAAGATGTAAAAGTCAGTGTGTCCCAACAAGGCACAGCGAGAACAAAAGTGTAAGAATGGAGCATGTGACTCATCACTGTGTCTGAATGTGGAGGAGTGAAGCCATGTGTGGGCAGAGGAGTTTGCTGGCCAGCTGACTAAAGAGCAATCTCACTCATGCTCATGCACACACACACACACACACACACACACTTCCTCACTGCCATTAAACCTAACCTATCCTAGGCTAGTAATGAACTCATTTCCACAGGTCATAAAATGACCTATCAGCGTTGGGTGGTGTATTGCCACAAACAATACAAAAACACTGTTACTGTTACAGTTTCAGCACCATACTTTACCAGGCTGATGTATTTTATAGCTCAGAGCATCATGAGCCCCTAAAGCATGAATCAACTCACCATGCTGAGTAGTTTGCAGTTTGACGGTTCTAATGTCAAAACTGGTGTAAGCCTATTGACAGAGGACTCAAAGTCTATAGTGTAATAATTCCCATTAGCAGGCCCACTGAAAAGACAAGCAAGCTAAACCAACTAGATTTTCTTTTTATTAAGTACATCTGTAAAGCCTTTGCAGGATCGGTAGCTTTCCTTTCGCCTGTTATAAGTTTTGAAAATGTGGAATCTGCTCAGTCTTGCGGGATTTGTTCTTCAGCTGCTTCACCTTGGACACCTCGCGTGCCGCCACACAACTAACACTTACATAGTTCCTCTATTCCCAGGAAATGTAACAACATTGAAAAGTGTGCTCCTGCCAGCTCTCGAGGTGTTTTAAAAATCACAGAAAACGTTTTTTTTTGGTTTTTTTTTTTTCCATCTGACTTTTCAAAAAAATCTCTGTACTGTTCCAACCCTCAGAAACCACATGAATTCCTGTCCATGGAACAAAATATATGAACCCTGTTTTATCCGAGCCAGAGGTCTCTTTCGCAAGGACTTATTCCCAGATCTCTTTTTGATGTTGGCTCTATTTCGGGACAGTCTGGTCGGAGCTCTGAGCCTTTTTGTCACAGTCATAGGGGGTTTCCTGCACCTTCTCCCTTCTCCCCATTCTACACATGACTTTTCATACAGGGCCACTGTGTGTGTGTGTGTTGTGGCCCTCCTCTATTTGCCATGTACCTATTCAAGTGGATTGGAGTCATCTCTCTATTGCCTGCCTGGGTGAATCAGACCAGAAAAAAAGATTGTGCAACTGGTTCTCTACATGACGATGAGCAACCCACGGCTCACTGGATAACATTCAGGAGAAAGTAGGTCGCAATTTAAGGGTTCTAGTCGGGGCAAACAATTCACCCCCTTGTCATTGTCTCAATAAAATAATCTCCTGGCATTTAGGATCCTCTGTAACTTATTGTGTATGTGTGTGTGTGTGTGTGTGTGTGTGTGTGTGCCCCAATACCCTGCCACCACCCACCATGCCTTTCACTGCGTGTTTGTATGTTGTAACAAAGGGGTGAGTGCACAGTTAAGGCAACCTTTGTTCGTGATTGTGCAACCATGCAGACATCCAATCAAGTGGTCAGTACTCAAACTTCCCACACTGCATCAAACACCTCCCGTACTTCCCACACTGCATCAAAGTGAACGGGATCTCTTTAACACAAATACCGCCCTTGTACGTGTATCACTCTGGCATATGACTGTGTTGAAAAAAAAAACTTCGGGCCCTGCTGTCAGTCACTAAACTCTCTCATTTTGTAAATTCCCGTCTGGTCACAAAAACAAATGTTCAAGAGAGCAAACAACAAGAGAGCAAACAACATAGGTTTTTTCCCCAAAATAGCTTTCTACTTTCTAAATATAGCACACCACAACAGTGACAAAATGGTCCAAATATGACCGGTTCACATGGCCCTAAGCCTGTGAAGGCAAACAACAGCAGGCTAACAGGATGAGTAATGTTTGTATTGCACTGTATTCCTGTTAGCTCTGCGAAACCGGCTGCTCCTTCACTTTGCCTTGCCTGATGAAAACCACATGTTGAGCAGAGGGCCCGGTCTCATCGGCCCCTACACCTGAGACACACACACACACACACACACACACACACACACACAGACCGTGGGCTGTTTCCCCCTCTCTCTCTCTCTCTCTGGCCCGGTGGGTCCTCGGACTCGGTACCAGATGATCCAGGAAGAGGCCCGAGAGAGTTGCAGCAGTTCGTTTTCCTCTCCACCTCCAGCCACAGTTGAACATTCCGTCTGCGGAATGTTTGGAATTCTGATTTGGAATTCTGATCCTCTCTCTGCTCTGACACAATCCTTCACTTTAACGAATGACGAGATAAATAATGTTGAATCCAATCCTCTTAGTTGGCTGATTACCAGATTAAAACATCAGGGAGCATCGACCTGCGTTCTATGTGCTGTTAATAATAATAGGATCGTTTTCTTTTGACTTGCCCCCTCGAGGGAACCCTTATCAGCAGTTCTCTCAATGTCTACAGCCTAAAGAAGAAAATAACTTGAACTTGAATAAGTAAGTAAAGTAAAACTGTTGTCCTCAATGAATTTTAACACCCCTGGAACTAGAAGGTAATAAGTGCCTTGCTCAAGGACACTTTAGTAGCATATTGGCAGACAACCACCAATATACATGAAAAAAACATAATACTTTCAGAATAACATTTAGGGTAGCAGAGTGATGTAGAGAGAGGCCCTTTTCAAGTCCCTGTGATAACAAGCATCCGCCCTGCTGAAGTGTCCTTAAGTGCTGTTCTGTAGTTGACCCTGACCTTTGACCTCCCTGTGGAGGAGCGTGAGGAAAAACAGAGAAATACATCCTGTTTTCATGCACCTTACATCAACGACACTACACACTATACTGTATACTGTGAATTTATATCATCAACGGTGGAGATGCTTTCTCACAAATAGCAAACCGTGTTCAGGTGGGTTTACCCTCCAGTGCATCACTGGCAAGGGCAGCCTTCTTCCCTGAGCCCTTGCCTGAGCCATGGAGGCCCCCCCCCCCCCCCCTCAGAGCCCCAACAAAGAAGTAGCAGCGGGTCAGCAGTAGCAGCAGCAGACCCAAGGGCAGGCATCATTATGGCATGGCCACGGTAATTAGAAGGACCACTCAACCATCGCTTAAATGGGACTAATTTGCTTTATTTGCTTTAAAAAAGAACTGATGTTCACAGTAGCTTCCCCAAGACGTCAACTCATCATAAGGTATAGCTAGATTCTTTAGATGAGTCATTCTGGACTGGTAATGTGTGAGTCAGCAGCAAGTTCAGTTCATCACTATCACTTCTGAGAAATGACCTGAATCATGTTTACATAAGCTGAAGTGATATATAGCACATAACAGAGAAACGTCCCTACTTCAAGAGAAGGCTTCTTTCTTCCCAACGTGAAATGTTGGAGCTTCGACCGAGCTCTCTCAGAGGGCGATAGAGTGTCGGGTGCGTCTTGATTGGGATTTCATTACAGTCTGAGTATGTTACAGAGGGGGGTATACAGCAAACCTTTTGTGAGATGAACTGAAAGGACTCTTTCATGGTGCTTAATTGGCTCAGTTGACGTCCCTCACAAATTAATATAACCTGACCCTGTCTACATCCTGTGTCTGACTGCAGGCAATGACAAACACACAGACAACTCTGAGTATATAAGCACTTATAAAAATAATAAATAAGAAACAAAAGATTGTTATGGTGGAAACTGAGGTGTAAAACATAAAGTATTTAGATAAACTGTCTGTTTAACTCAGAAATGTATAAGGGAAAAGTTAGAGTCCACAAGGGATCTCTATTCACTTTGAGATGTTACAAAGCTAGGCCGGTTTCTTGACACACACCCTCCCAAACAGCGTTTCTCTTACCAAGAAGTGCTTGAAAAAGCTGGCTGCCAAAAATGGCAGACACTTTCCCCACACTGGTCTTCAGGGCCTGCTCCTCTGGACTGGTCAGGTTGGCCTGGTAGTGTCTCAGCAGCCCCACCGCCCGCTCTGTGTCTGCCTCACAAAACAAGTCCATGTCTCAGGATAACATCACCAGAGAATCTATTCATGTTGACAGGGCAAGGGCAATGGTGTCCTCAAGTCAGGGTGTAGTTGTGTATGAGCTGGGGTTGATTGGAATAGTTTATCATGTATCTAACGCTCAGAAAAGGTACCAAGCCTATAGGGGATACAATATAAATGCCGAAAAAGAACTATGATACTCCTAAAATAAATTTGAGAAGGATACTATAACACAGCAAAACTATAGGAATACTATAAATACCATAAAATGGCCCACTGTAATCTCACTTCTGAACACCACAGACACACTGCGAGTACGAATAGGAATATTATCAGAAAATCACATTTGATTGTTCATCATATATTTAGCCCAAAGCCTGATACAGCAAAGGGCTGGCGGGTGAAACGCATTAAAAGGTATTTTTTTTCCTCTTGCAACACTTGCTGAGCCCAGCGGGCGGTGAGGATATAATCAACACGGCGGAATGATGATGCACATCACCGAGGTTCATCTATTACTACCTGAACCTGAACACAACAGCAACATGTATCTCAATGTCATTCCCTAGGGAGAGAAATACTTCCTGTTTGTTTTCTCGAGGGGTTATTACACCTTTCTAACTTGTGCACGAGAACACCGATGTGAAAAGGTATCAGGCAGTAACGACTCTTGTTATGCTAGTACTAAGTTTCAATCACTAGTCGTGTTAATCCAGGTGTGTGCGATGAAAACCGACGGTAAACTTTAAACCTGCGAAACTTTTTTTTGACAGATCAACACGTGAGGGAGGTGATGATATACAGTACTCACCATATCTATGCACCATGGTGTGTAGTCTACTCGAAAAGTAAACTATCCCGTACCAAGGAAGAACAACTGTACTGCTCTGGAGGTGTACCGCATGAGCCGTAGACAGTTTGGACTTCAGCGTTAGTTGCGGAGGATTATGGAAACGAAAGTGTCGCTCCCTCTCCAAAAACAACAAGTGAGACTGTTGAGTTTTATCCTGACGGTCGACACTCCCTAACTGTTACTTGTAGCGGTCGGCAGTGCGGCCCACATCCACGGACAAGATGGGACTCGAGTGCGGATTACTTATTTTTTGTCCACTTTCCAGAAGTTTGGGTAAAAAGTCCAAACAGCAAAATACTTTCATGCGTCTCCTCCCCTCGCCTGGATGGAAAACGGGTTTTTGGCCCAGCCTTGGGAATAACACTAATATTTACCATTTCAAACATAGTGCCCACAATCCATATTCTTACATTTTCTTTTCGCCTACATCATCACTAGTGAACAACAACATCTCACTTGGTTATACTGTATTTTGTCTTTATGGTTAAGCTTCATATTTTCTTCTGTAGTTCAGCCTTGAGTTGCCTAGTTTTCAAATTATTGCAATGTGTGCCACCTAGTGGTGGGAGAGCGTAGAGCGGTGCTCGGGGCAAGCAAGTCACAGTTGCACCAATAATGGTGCATTTAATTTGCTGCAAAATGGACATGCTTACAGACAGATATCACACGCGCACACACACACACACACACACACACACACACACACACACACACACACACACACATCAAGGAAGTGATACATTACTTTTCATGCATATGGGAAAGACAGTACAGTGTATGACAGATTTGAAATGCTTTGAGCTCGTTTACAGACACATTTACCAACAGTACTGAAATAATGAAATGAAACCCAACTTTGGAGCAACCAAACATTAACATTATGACATAAAGTGTGAAGAGAAAACCCAATGTACACGTAGCTCTTATACATTGCCAAACAAAACCCTCACAACAGACATAATAAAACATAAAAGATCTGTTAAAAAAAAACGTTGAAACAATAAAAAGCTGTATGTAACCTTCTATTGAAACAAACAAATACAGTGAAATCCATCCAGTGGCATCATGACGGTGTTTGATTCACATCTTGTCTATACTTTAAAAAGAACACTCTGTAATTTACATGGCTTCAAAATACAGTGGGCTATGGCAATTCAAATCAACTTCCTTTCTTCCTGATCCAGGGCTGAACCATTCTGGGAGTCAAGAGAGGGGATGTTTGTCGGTGTCTGGGCAGAACCAATCCACAGCTGGATCCTGGCCGAACTACTCAGCGGGCAAGAAGGGGGACAGTTCTCTTTGATTCCAGGCGGACAATTTGTTTCTTTGCTTCTCTTTGCCTGTTTAGAGTCACACAGGAGTTATGAACACAACTGAAGGGTTCATTCCAAAGTCCTACACATCCATTTTAGTGAGAAAATGTTACTTGATGTTCATTTGCTTAAGCACAGATGATTACATCCTCTAAAATGTTACTATTTTAAAGTAAAGGCTCATATAGCTAAAAACATCAGTAATATTCAATGGTGAGTTTTATTATTTAGACAAACATTTTATGATGGTCGGTGTCACATTATTATCATTCATAGCATGAAACTTTGGATATCCCAAGATCTGCTACCTGGTCACCAAAGTGTTTCGCTTCATATGGGGATTAATGCCAATTGTTTTTGACTTGATTTGAAAAACATCAATATCTACTCATTCAAATCCTCTTATTTCATCTGAATTCACAACAGTTAGTGGGTCCTAAACTGGTAGAAGTTAGTAGCTACATATAAGCTTGTTTTCTGTTCATCGTTAAAATCAGATACGACGAAATCTGATTGCAGAAACATTTAGAGCTAATGCAAAATTGATTCAGTCTCGAATGGACTAAAATAACATTGAGTGTGTTTACGTTCACAGTAGTATCCTGCTATCATTATATTATTATTTTTTATAATTTTTTAATATTGTTATTATGATATTGTTTTGTTTTTGAATTGTCTTATATATCAGATTCAGATTCCTTTAACAATAACGTGGATAAGCTTTTATTATGAGATTATGAGAAACCCAAATGATAGCTTGGATATATACTGTAAATTTCTTCCAATTTCTAGTGTGATTATTGTGAATACGTCAACATATTTTATCAGACCTACCTTTAGTGTAACTGAAACAGCATGTTTTCCTTGGAAAACAGTGAGGTGGAAAAGTCATTCTCATACATCAGGTCATATCATACAGTCACTACTGTGCACATCAAACCACTGCTCAGCTCACCTCTGCAACATGAAGAGTCCAAACATTATCGCCAAAGACACAAGGTCCACTGTAATCCATATCAGTCTGTATTTACCAAGTCCCTGAAACACACAAACACCCTCATACAATCACAGCATGTTGGAGAAAAATGGGGAAAACATCCTAACAAACTTCTCTGGGACATGTAGAAGATTTACCGGATCTGATACCTTTCAATAGAGAAATGAGCGGAAGGTGCAGTGAGGTGACATGGAAAACGTCAGCTTTGCCTCTGCGGTACTGTGGTACACTACTGCTGTATGTGCAGCTTTGAATGTCGCTCACCAGAGTCCAGTCGGGCTGCTTCATGTCTTGCAGGTGGTAGCAGGAGTTGGTGGTGACGGAGCTGACCCCTGAGCACCACAGCAGAGAGAACAGCCACCGCTCATTCACCACCCACAGGTTCACCGACACGTTCCTGCTCCGAAGATCCCTGTCAGGTACAAAATGTATAGATGAGTGCGCAATGCATGCACACACACACACACATAGACACACACACACACACACTGCCATCATGAGCATCACCCTGACGCACAACATTTATACCACACGCCATTTCAGTGTGAACACAAGCATGCCATTAAAGGTGTAATGAAAAGATTATGGCAAAGTGTCGTGTTAATTGGAAATAGCTGATACATGATCTGGGAAACATGACACCTCTCATGCAGCACACGTCAGCGGTCATCAATCATGCCTGGTCTAACTTTTAAATATGGCTCATAAAAATGTTCTATACCATAATTCACCAGATATTTTCTTCAGGAAGACTTCTTTTTTGAGGTGGATGTGCTCAGCCATTAAACAACACTCCTGGGTGAGAAGATTATTTGAATCTCTTTCCCCCGAGGCTGTTCGTGTGTCTCTATATTCAGCACCAGCACTGTGTCTCAGCATGCTACACACACACTTTTAATTAAGACACCACTGTGCGTGCCCCCTGGCTCAACTACGGTAGATAATATGGGTTGTTTTTGTCTCAGATAGATTGTACCTGATTTCCATTGTACTCAAAGTGCTATATTTCACATTCAGGTGCTGCCCTCCCCCTTCATCCAGATCAGATACGTTGTCGTAGACCTGTATGAAGCCCGGGGCAGCCTCCATTACATAGTCTCTTTTTGCCAGAGGAAGCCAGAGGACCTATGAGGAGGAAACACAACACCTTAACGAAATATGCTTTATCATAAAACATCTAAATCCAATTCCGGTGAAGGGATTAACATTACACTCACTAGGCTTTGGGCAATGCCAGATCTCAGGATGGTGCTGACTGTGTCCACAGCATCGTTGTCCTGGTTGTTGCTTTTGAGGTCAAAAATGACTGAGATGTTGTGCTGCTTGGCAAGGTCAAGGAGCTGAAGTAAGGAGGGTATACTCTGAGTCCTGGCTGCGTCCTTCTCCTGTGCTGAGAGCTGGGACACCGAACGGAAAGGATCCGTCTAGAAATCATAGATATTGTGATGATTAGATGGAGGATGTGATTTTGTCATCAACAACAGTGAGATCACATGCTACTATAAAATGTTGTCAGATTATTACTTCTGACTACAGCATGCTTTGTGATAAGATAAATCAGATAAATCAAGCTTTCATCAATGCACAGGCCTCACCTTTAGGAACCAGTCACCTGCGTTCAGGCTCTGTAACTCTGCCCATGTTAGATTGGTGCTGTCGTTGAAGTCTTGCCCAGGAAACTTCTCTCTAACATCTGTTGTTCTCAACAGGAACCCAGAGTCATGGTCGTGCATCAGGAAGGGCACCCTGTCCTTACTAAGTTAGACCAAACAACAAAAATCAGAATCATAACTTAAATGGGCATTGAGTAATCTATGACCTTTATCGACCTCTGTTGGCAACAAATAGGAATTGCAACAACATCGGCTGAACTTTGTTCCAAAACAGTGAGTTTCTGCCAGAAATCTATGCACAATTTGTAAACTCAAAAAGAAAAATGCATGCATTTTCAAACTTGTGATGCATTTTGTAGTTGTAAACAGCTGCAAAATACATGTTGCAAATCAATGTATTTGATGTTATGAGCTATAATCAATATTTCCTTTTGTGAGTCATTAAAAATATTTGCAGCCATGTTGACAGTGTCCTCCTCCTCTTGTACTTGTATTATAAGACGCGCGAGGTTGTAACATGACTTGTAACACAAATATGTACAAATATATCCACAGCGGAAGAGTAAACTATGTGTGTGCACCAGGTGCTATAAGTTTGTGACACAATCTGCAAACCTGTTTTTAGATTTTGTAGCAACAACTTTTGCAAATGTGCAAAACACATTATGGAAACTTGTGAAAACATTTGAGGACCAATATGTTCAAAGTTGTGAGCTACACCCACTATTTCCTTTTGTGAGTCATTGCAGTGTGTGAACCCATCCCTGACCCTGGGTACCTGAGTTGCACGTCTGTCTCAAAGGCTGTCACGTTGCACACCACACTCTGTCTGAACGACATCATGGTGTTCTCTGGGGCCAGCTGAACACAGTGAGGACAGATGGGTGAAACTCACAAACTACCCTAGAGCTTATTGGTGACCCAGGAGCAAAGCAAAGTAACAGGACAAAGCAACATGGCATCCTCACATGACTGGACATATATTCACACCTAAGTATTTGCTTTAATGTGAGTATATGAAAATGTGAAGTAATTTAATATGATATGTACATGTTTTCTCTGAATGATGATGAAGGAGTTTGGATGGCTAACCAATCATTCAAATAGCACCACATCCTCTTTGACTAAATACAATACAACCCACAATTATAACTGGCACAGTCCAGTATTGACAGCTCCAAAAGCGTACCAATGATTACACCATTTCTGATATGAGAGGGATCACGCGTGAGAAAAAAGACACTCACCATCGGTGCGCCTCGGTGGCCAATGAGATTAGGTTTGGGAGGTAATTCATTCAGTTCAATCAGACAAGGGGAGTGGATGAGGAGGGGGCAGAGGAAGATGGCTGCTGACACCACAGCAAATACCACTGTGATCAGGATCTTAGAGCCTGAAGGGAGCACAAGTCAAACACTGAGATGGTCCTATTCTCATATTTACACTGTGTAGTGGCTCCACCAGATGTAAAATGTGTTTGTATTATTAGTAGTGTGAGAGTAACCTACATACTATTAGTGCTCTCCAAAAACCTTCTTATTTTTTCCTTTTTTTATTAGCACTAGCATATTTTTGTACATAAATATACTTCTTGCACATTACTTTATATACCACTAACCATCTGATTTTGCACATTATGCTCATTACACAAGATTGTGAATTATTGGTGGCATCTGTAAATTTGTGAATCAATGCCTATCGAAGGGCAGATTTTATTTTAACCTTTGTGGACAAATATTGTATTAGCATGACTGAGATGTTCTACCTTTAATTTAATTTAATTTAATCTATATCTATACCTATATCTTTATCTATATCTATATCTATACCTATACCTATATCTATATCTATATTTATATCTATATCTATACCTATATCTATATCTATATCTATACCTATACCTTTATCTATATCTATACCTATATCTATATATCTATATCTATACCTATATCTATATCTATATCTATATTTATATCTATATCTATATCTATATCTATACCTATACCTTTATCTATATCTATGCCTATATCTATATCTATATCTATATTTATGTCTATACCTATACATATATCTATATCTATACCTATACATCTATATCTATACCTATACCTATATATCTATATCTATATCTATATCTATACCTATACCTATATCTATATCTATATCTATATCTATATCTATATCTATACCTATACCTATATCTATATCTATACCTATATCTATATCTATATCTATACCTATATCTATACCTATATCTATATCTATATCTATATCTATATCTATACCTGTAACATCTTGGAATAGATCATAAAAAAAAATATTATGTTATGTTATGATCGGTGCAATCATGTCTCCGGAGCAAGTCGGACAACATTTCTAACCATCATGCACTTAGCCTAGCAAGGTGCTGGTTGAAACTATGCAGAACGAGCCTAGTATGTACTACTAATGGTGCTTGACACTAACCTACTCGGTTTGCTGTGTGGAAGCCCTGGAACACGAGCCAGCTGAGCAGGGTCAAGGCTCCGACACCACCCATCTGCAAGAAAGGACCTGTAGCCTGCCAAAAGGCCAACACACATATCACTACTACTGCCAACCATCTGAAACAAAACAAACATTTGATTTATACATTTTATACACACACACTCCTTGACAAGAGATGCTTTGGCCTACTGTACCTTGAGTGAGAGAAGAACAGTTGGCCATTCTTTTGGCCACTGAAGGCTAATTCCTGTGACCCCCAAGGTGATGAAGAGGAAACCTAAAAACAGGAGGATCTAGGCAGAGGAAACCCAAACATGACACGTGGTAAGCAGACCAAAACTTATCCAGAACAACCTCAAGAAGGATCAGATGGAAATAGATGTTGAGTGACGGGAAAATAGATGGTGAAATGTTGAACTTACCTTGTGCAGCCAGTGTAAGTCTAGTGGTTCTCTCAAGGCAACTTGGAACAATGCAAAGAGCTGCAATGAACGATGTTACATTATAAAACAGGTCATTGCAACCATGCCCTCTGAGTGGGGAAAGAAGCAGTTCTACAGTGATATTATTTTATGATCAGCAAGTGAATCCTTATGATCTATCCTAATATGTCTACAAAACCAGTTCCAGTATTCTAACATTGACTCAAGAACGCTAAATAACAGTTTGAGCAACTCATTCAGCAAGAAACAACAACACCCATGGCGATGTGGAATAATGTTCTGCTGCTTCATGATAACACCACTGCATCCATACATCTAAACCGTAGACCGGTCCAGATTTGTCTCTCACCAGCAGCAGAATGCAGTAGCTGGTCAACAGTGCAGAGATAATGATCAGCACCATGAACCAGTTCATCCATCGTTTCAGTAACGTGAAGCCCTTCCTGATAATAGAATAATAGAGGGCAGCACAGGGTTAGCAACATGGAGGTCAATGAATGCACAAAAGCAAAAAAAAAGAAAGGATTCTGGGCTTTTGTGCCGGCTCCACTGTGTGAAATGTGTGTGTGTGTGTGTGTGTGTGTGATCACTCACCAGTTAACATCCTCTCGGTCATTGAAAGTAACCAGACAAATGTACATCCAGCATAGGGTTAGCAGGGAGACCAGGGTGACGAGTGCCAGCCAACAACGGGCATGCTAAAATTAAAAGAAGGTTTCTGTTTTTCAGTGTGTTGTGTGTGGCATCATGCCCGTGGAAACTTGATCACTTAAAAACAATTCAAAACATTTCTTCCTGTTGGTTTCATTCTCTGCTCAGTGTGGTGACAATTTTGGGCAAACATCAACTTTCGCACTCTTTCACCATCAACAGCACCACCACCCCCACCCCCACCCCCACCCCCCTCCAGAGACTGAACCTTCCCCCTTTGTAATCCTGTTCCAGATCAGTCCGCTACAAGCCTGTTAGGGTCCGTGGGTTCAGTAATTAGTCCTAGCACACAATCACATACTGAGCTCTGCAGTTGGCACTTCATTTACAATGCTTTTATTTACACAACAGGTCTGAATAACTCTTTAAAAAAAAAAAAAACATCCACTTTGTTTCTCATCACGGGTGACACAGAGGCATCCCATTGCAAAACAGTTTATATGGGGAAATATTTTTACGTTACCACTGAATTTAGTCCAGTGGAATGTTAATCCCTAATTTCAGGGATTGTGTAAAGGTTATGCTGCAGCTCAAGTACCAGGGAGCTGAAAACTAAAACCTTGAAAACAACCTTCACTCCAAGAGGGCTTCAAATCCATTGTCCAGTAGTATGAATCACCTGGGATAGGTCACTAAACCAACATCAGACAGAGGGCGTTACAGTTCAGTATGGAGTAATGATGAAGCAAATGAACACAACCTCTGAGCACAACCAGGAATATTGAGGATACTGGCTACAAATACTCACTCTTCTCTTCTTTTCACTCGGGTGCCTCCAGTAGCAGCTATACAAGCCCCGGCAGCAAACTCTGCAGCAACTGTCGTCTGGCGACATCACCTCACCTCCTCATAAACAGTATAGTGCAGATCCTGACCTGTGTAGTCTGGATACCTGATACACTCAGCCTGGAGCGGGATGGAGGGATCCAAGAGATCTCTTTCTCTGGATACTGTGTGAGGAGAGGCCTGACCCGATTCACTACGCTCAACCTATGAGCATCGTGGAAAAAAAAAAAGACTGTGTGAGAGGAAGCAGAGAGAGGGGAAAAAAGGAGAATATCTATGGGTATCAGGGCAATCCCAGCTCAATAACCCCCTCAATAGAGCCTCTATGCAAGGGGGGTATAGCCACTGGCAGCACTTACAATGGGCAACAGCAGGGTATTGAGAGAGGAGTGCAGGCTGGCCTGAGAGTGAAGTCACACCATTCAAGCCTTTGCAACTCAGTAGGCAGGCACTAACAGTGACAGGCACATCCACACACATGGAGCAGTGGAGAAAATGAGGAGACGGCCTATAACTAGACTGTGTAAGTAAAATAAAACTAGTTGCCTTGAGGCAGAGGGGGACAGTCTTTGGGCACATCTCTAGTGCTAGTATGAGGTGATCCTAACTGTTGCATTACTGCCCATACTGAAGGCTGACCCCATGAGAGACTCAAGAAACCTTCAACACAGTACATATCTAGGTTGTAAAAAACCTTGTAGATGTTTTAGAAACTACCCCCCTGCTCCTGTCTTTCCCCCTTCATAGTCACTGTTCAGATAGTTCTCTGAGTTGAGTGTAAATCCGACGGGCTTTTGGATGGTTTAGAAACTTCACTTGACAAATGATAGCTCAGGGCTGGGCTTTAAGTGAACAGGTTGGGGCATATCATTTGCCAGTTGCCAGGTTCTTGCCCTTTCTACCAGAACGAACATGGTAGACTAGACATAGTTTTTGTCACCCCCCCAAGATACACATTGAGCAATTGAAATGTATACTGAAAAGAGATACCGTTAGGGTTCATGTTGGAAGAATTAAAAACAATGATGAAAGGAAAGAAGTTGTTTGTCAGGTTGCAGCGCCTACTGTTTGACTTGATTTGATTTGGGCTTTTACCAACTACCTTCTGGATACGCTCATGGCTACGGATAATGCAAAACCTGCTGAGGGTGCTGCACCCTGCAACTCTGCAACTTCAGAGTTAAGGCGTATTATTTGAAAAGATAGAGCAAATAGCGTTGGGCAAAGGTATCTTAAACTATACTACTGTGTCTTATTCAGAAGAGTGTGTTAGGATAAAATGAGATCCTAAATGGCATACTACCGAGTATCGTGTTTCACATAAATAATTAGATTTGAAGATAAGCGCCTGATGACGAGAACATGTTTGGACAGCGTCTAGATGTAGGTAAGAGATGAAACTGAATGGGTGTTATTTCATTGCAGGAACTAATTATTTACCAGGAAGTGAAGCTGAGCTGACTCTTGAGTAAGAGCTCCAACATAAACATGACCAAACATCCTAACCCTAACAAGCCAAAAGGAAGCAAGTGAAGTAGAAATGTCCCCATAGCACTGAACCAACTGTGTCCTTTTATGTACATCCTAGGAACTATTGCATTCATGAACACAATCATCCTGGATTGAACAGCCATGAACACTGATTGCACAGTGGTTATTTTTAGCCAAACTAAATAAAATGAAGGGTATTTCAAAAGTAGGTATACAATTTTGTATAATAAGAATAATTATATGAATGAAAAAGGGGCTGCACACTTGTAGTCATTTTAACAAAATAATTCAACTTTCAATATAAGCATTTATTAGTACTACAAATTATACCTCTAGAAGGTTAACAGGAAATAAGGAAATAAAACGTCAGTAAGATTTCTGTCCCAACTTGCGTAAGTCATCAAAATTTCCCCACCATCTTGCACAGTCATGTATCTGCACTTATAAGACTGTAGATTTTTTAAACACCCTATATATACTGTATATATAAGCACAGAATTCCCTAAAAGATTTGGGGACAGTTTTGGACAGCTCTCCATAATGTCAAGGCTGTGTGGTAAACATTGCTGCCTGCGGTATCAAACCAGAATAATAGACAGACACACCTTGCCAATCTGATCTGGTAAACTAAGCCAAATTGGCAACGTAAACTATAATCTGACATGGAAATATGTGGAGACTGCTCATAAAAACTGATGAGAGAATTACTCACCTAATCAAAGATTGTTTGTCGTAGGCAGTGATAGATCTGGATGGAAATATAAGAGTTATTGTACATCCACAAATTGTTCATATGCCAATGGTGGTATGATGAGAGATATGTGAAATAGAAAGTGTTATTTTGATCTGACCAGTTGCACCTGACTGGTCATTATGAAGAGAATCTATCTATCTATCTATCTATCTATCTATCTATCTATCTATCTATCTATCTATCTATCTATCTATCTATCTATCGATCTGTCTACACATCTGGCTTACCTTAAAACACACTGGGTCCACAGATTTTCTGCAGTCAGTCACACTTAGCCAAAGTTGCCCGCTGTGCCAACCAACTTCTTTGCGCCTTCAGGTTGAGGAAACCATTCTCTCGTTGCCTTCACCCTCTCGCATCCATGCCAGTCTATTGAATGGCAAGTTCCGTGGACGGAATGTGAATGATCCCTAATGAAAGGGTGCCAGTTAAAGGGGTGTGCTCCAAGCAGGAGGAGGGAGAACGGGGAGGAAGGGAGTGTCTAGAGAATCCAACACAGGTGAAGAGAAAGTTGCGGCTGACTGATGAGCGCGGCTCTACAACAGTTTATAAATAGTTTTTTTCCACCACAGCAGCAGACAACAATAGGATGTCTTCAAATCGACAGGGTGATTTGTATCACAAAAATGTATTGTTTTGTCTAATACAGAATGAAACAGCCTGAGCGGGCAACATGTCACACACAGGTCAGATTTTCAGTAGACTATATGTTTCGAAATATATAAAAATTGGCCCAAATTCTATTTGTGCATGTAGGTAACATTTTGAGTGGCCCAAATATATTTTGATATAGGCAGATATGGCAGATATGTTCCAGTATCCAAGACATTTACAAATATATTTTGTATATTTAGAAATTAATATATTCTAATGTGCATGTGAAACGTATTTTGAAGTAAGGGCAGAGCTACTAGTAATGTAACCTAATCATAGGATATCCAATCTTAAACACAAAGCTCAAACAAATACATTTTCACGTTGCTTTTGGCGGAAATCATTCCCCCCTCTGCTTATGCGTGTTCCAAAGTGTAATCCAAGTTATTGAATCCTTGAATTTGCTAAGCCTGATTAGGATAACACTGGGGATAAGAACCCCTAACATTTTTCGTCGCTAATGGTGATAGTCATGCTTTGACAGGACACACGTGGTACCAGTGGTATTGTGGTAAACCACAGAGAGAGAGGTGTCATGTTGGTTATACACACTACCACAATTAGTGTTGTGTTATGTGACTTTGATGAGATTCGAGATTTGAGATTGAGCATATTTTTGGTCAAATGGAATTGGGCAGGTATAGCCTACTGTATACTGCGCTCAGAAGAGACTGTAACTTAATCCTGCCTCCATGGGTTGTGTGGTAATGCGTTACAGTAATAGTAATTAATTTCGTAAAGAGTAGTGTAACCAAAATAATAATAATAATAAATTCCCTTTTGAAATGAGAAACCAGAAGGCGTAAGGAGTAATGAATAACTATTTTATAGTAACGAGCCCATCACCGCCCACTACGCGTCTTCCTTTGCTTGTTTGGATTATTTTTCCCAAAGTGCCAAAGAGGTTCGTCAGTACGCATGCGCGGGGCGTGGCCAAAGGGAAGCAGTAGCTCGGTTTGCTAGCTTTCCAACCTCTCTGGTGAGATTGTTGTAGATTTATTTATAGCTGTGGCTATATGTTTTTGGTGTAACACGTTATAGCTCAAAATATAATAATAGTGGATGCTAGCTAACCACGAGCTGTAACTAAAGAGAGCATAATCAGCGTGCCTCAGTACAACTGAGCTAGCAAGCTAGCGGCAGTTAGCGTCTAGTTTGCAGGTGTTTGCGCTGTGAATTTACCCACTGTCAGCTAGAATTTATTTCGCTTTACTTTCTTTGCCAGATACAAATGTATTTTCATTTGATTGCATTCCTTTCAGGTGTTTATATCATGTTGGCTGGTTTGATTATCTAGTTTAGCTCGTCACCAGAACTAAACCGACTGGCTGGGGGGTCAGGAACTGATCTGTATGTAAACATTATGCAGTGTTATGTTCCGGTCCTTTTTGGCCTCTGTATATCTGACCGCGGTAAAATTGGTTTCAGGTTGGACCAAAAGTGTGTTAGCCGCTGCTGACTTTGGAGGACCCGAATACCTGTCGAATATTCAAGATGAAACCAATTTTACCTTAGTGTAACGTTATAGCTGCTGGTTGTAATACACTGTGGACCACTGAGGAATAACTGTTACTTTTGTCATGACGAATGGATATCAGAACAAACCGTCAACTAAACCCAAAGTAACGAGTTTGCTAAATAAACGCAAGGTGGTCGCATGATAATGTACTCTGTTTTCTAAAGGTTTTTGTAAACCATGGACCAGAAAATTCCATATGATGACTACCAGCTTCCAGTGGTGTTCCTGCCTTCTTATGAGAGCCCACCAGCATGGATAGCCCCACAGGAGGTCTGAGTTTGACCTACATTTGTCCTCATAATAATAGTGATACTTGAATGATGGAGTAAATGCACTATAGCTGAAGCATGGTAAAAAAATGACTTTCCTCCCTGCTTAGGACTACGTTTTTTAAATTACTTAAAATGATGTAGAAAACCTGGACATTGGAAAAAATACTAGAATGTCACAGACACATCTGGATGGTTGTCAGTGATCAAAGGATTACAGATGATTCTGTCAACAGCAGCAGCAACATATTCAAGCTGGTGGAGCTTTCTCTGGCGTCGGTGGCCTCCACACATTTAAATGGATTTGAATATCTTCGTTGTGTGCTGTGTCACCATGTCTAACTTTTCTTCCGAATCAACAAATTGCAATGATGAAAGAAATTTCATATTGAGTGTATGCTTAATCCTTTTATTGACAATGTCCTGGAACATTCCTGGAAGTTCTTGAAGAATGTAAACCCTTAAAAGTTAAATGTTAAAAGTCTAGGTTTGTAATAAAAACCTGCACAAATACTAATTTCTGAGCTCCCAGAGTCATGATAAAGTATGCTGGTTTGAGTCTACTGTCAATAATATTTTCTCTGTGCCCTATACAGCGGGTCCATCAACCTGACTACAACAATGAACTCACCCAGTTCCTACCACGTACCATTGTATTGAAGAAACCTCCGGGGGCTCAGCTGGGTTTTAACATCCGTGGGGGCAAGGCCTCCCAGCTGGGAATCTTTATATCCAAGGTGTGTGCAGGCCTGGTGTTAGATTGGCTTATACCTTTCATATTTAGTATTGTGCTCTTGAATTGTTTACTTTTATAAATGTTCCACATTGTGATTTTTAATCTGTGTGTGTTGGCAGGTAGTCCCAGACTCTGATGCCCACAGGGCAGGGCTACAAGAGGGGGACCAGGTGCTTTCTGTGAATGATGTGGACTTCCAAGACATAGAACACTCAAGGGTAAGTCAAAGTAGTACAAATACTGGTGTTGTGCTATTCTCATGCCAGAGTGTGGGGCATATCAAAATTATACTATACAGTGTATCTATAACATAAGGCTGTGAGATGGTGAAACACCTGGTCAAATTTTCAACTTGGTGTTCCCTGCAGCTCCCCAAGGGTCATTCACAGTCATTCATTGGGAACATTTTTGCTTTAGGTTTGGGTTGTTATTGTTTTCCTACCTCTTTAGGCTGTAGAGATTCTGAAGACCGCTCGGGAAATTCTGATGAGGGTGCGCTTCTTTCCTTATAGTAAGTCTTGCTCTCACTTTCTCCATGAAATTATATTGAGGCGATGATAATATTCTGTAAGCCATACACATAAAGCCTATCTGCTTCCAGGTTTGACATCGTCTTCCTCTACAAGAGGAAGATAAGTTGCTTAGTACCTAATATCTATTTTCTGAGGTAGCTTGCCAGCCTCAAGAGCCTTAAAGCTCATCAGGTGTTTTCAGTGAATGCATCATTTCAATGCCTGCAAGTTACAGTAGCCGCCTTGCTATGCTAACTGGCTGAATCCACTGCATGCCTTAAACAGTGAAATTGGCTTTGAGGGACCAAATCACACAGGTGGGAGAAACTGAAAAAACACCTTGACATGTTTTGGTGGATTCTAATGTCTTCTCCTCCATGTGTTCTTCTATTAGACTACCAGAGACAGAAGGAGAGGACTGTGCACTAGGTGGCAGCAGATCACCCAGGGGGAGAGACAAAAAAAGAGGGAGGGAGAGAGAGCACCTCTCAGTGGGGCTGATGTCCTTGGTGGATTGGCACATCACAACATGTCATTACCCTCCTCCCACAGACTCCAGCCTCCTTTCTGTCTCAGCTTCAGGATGACAGATCTATGACTAACAGACCCATTCATAGTTGTACTTGACAGAACAATACACTAAATACTCAGTTTTCTCTCTTACCCCGTCATCTAAGCACTCTCTCCTCCACTGATACAAGACTGCCATTGTTCTGTCAGGTATTACTCACAGAAGGAGTCATATAGAGAGGTTTTACAGTGGAATGCATCACATTTCGAAGTAAGATATCGTCACCTTCTTAAACTAATGGCCTAAGTCATATTTTGAGGAAAATGTTTTTTTTTGCCTAAATCATCTCTTCATGATGCTGGCCACCTCTGGTAAAATTGCCTACATCCTTATTGAAAAGATCATGCTGTTCCTACCCTGGTAGTATAATGGCCTATGTCAAGAGTGTGACTTAGGCAATTAAAAAAAAAAATGGCTTAAGTCACATTGTCTTGTGACTTAGGCAATTTTACAAGCTTTACTAGATGGCGGCTGCTTCCAGAAGAAAGAAAAACAATATATTTGGTTCAGTTCTTTCTGTTTTTGGAAAAACTTTAAAATATGACTTAGGCCATTAGTTTAAGAAGGTGACGACATGTATTGATACACAAGATTGTTGCCAAGCATAAAGTTTACAGTAATCATCAAATTAACTGAGCCCTGACCAGATGTAGATAGAATCAGATTACTTCAATCGGCAAGTAGAACAGAGATCGGTACAGGGACTTTTAACTTTTTGAGTTTCACAGTCCAGACTGACGCACATGGTACAGCAGCACCTCACATACAGTGCGAAGGATCAGTGTTAAGATATCCAGTGGACGGTAAACCATAAAGCTTTTAGGTATTTGTTGTTGTGTATGAAATATACAGTGTATATACTGATGTAAATATATTCCAATATGGACCCAATATTGATTTAATACAGTAAAGTAGTAAATTATGAAATATTTAGAATAGTTTTTAACATGTTTCATACCAGATTATGTAGTTCACAATATATGCCCTCACACTGCTTGTGGTCTGACCTCCAGATAATGCAGTTGTTTCATGTATGTACTTTTGAGGTGCCAATGAGTATAATAATGCTCTTAAAGTGAGCTATACAGTACATTGTGCCCTTTGTCATAATATGTTGTCAGTCTACATGTTACTGCAGTATATCAGTATGCAGTAAATTCACTTTTTAAACTTTTAAAACCTTTAAACACACACCTGGTGCATAAGACATAACCAGTCTCATTCCTTTAGTGAGTAAAAGGTCATGAATTGTTTTATTTTCCATTATCATGAAATCAGATCTGACCTAGTTTTTCCATCATGAGGCTGATATTGTTGAATACAAAATAAAACTACCGTGAACTACGTTTCTCAGTGATTTGTTTTTGGTAAAAGTACATGATATTAGCCTGTATCTTAGAAAAATAAGGTCCAACCCAATGTCTGATTGCATTCTTGTAGTCCTGTGACAGCTTAAGAACATGAGTAACAGGCCTGTGCTCCGAGTAGCTCGACTTGTTGTTCTACTTTGGACTTGGGTTTCGGTTGAGAGTGACTGTCACCCTTCGAAGAATAGAGTAAACCGCAGTAATTACAGAAGCATGTAAACCATGTGAGGTTTATTTAAAAGCACAGACCACGTAACATTGTCATATCTTCAGTTAGGAAAAGTTCAAGAGCTCAGCTTGCAGGGCCTGACTTCCCTCTGCTCCATCATGACGTCATCTGAGCCGACTAACTTCACATTAATAAATAATGTCAAATGTATACAATCCTTTCCAATCCTTAAGGTCAAAACAAAACAAAACAAAAAATACTACCTAAAGATTTTCATTCACTGAGATCAGCAACGGATCTGACTACGAATGCCTACGGCAAGTCCAGGGTCTTTATAACTTCCACAACATCTCAATAAATACAAAACAACATATGAACCTTCAGGGACAATCTTCCTGTGTTTTGATATGGAAGATCAAATTATGATAAATAAAATACCGGTTAGCTGTAAAATTCTTCATATAAAAAAGGTACAATCAGTGACAGTGAAGTGAAACTGTTTCTGGAAGACATTTGATGTCTAAGCCCAGAGCTACTGCACAAACCAAGAATGTTTGTTCTTTCACCAAATTTCAGGTTAAAAGGTTAAAAAAAGTGATAGTTTTAAGTGTACCCGATAAAAGATCCATTCAAGCAAGCTAAAACCACAGTTCCACGTGTTTTAACAAGCAAATAATAGATAAAACTGAACAGAGTGGAAGTAGAGATGTCAGGAATACATACAAAAATACTTTCACCACTAACTATACATTTAATTTCCATTACTTGTCACTTAACTTCATTTCCCCTCATTCACGTCCTTCAAACCTACTTCACGTGTTATTTTACATGGTTGCAACTACAAAAAAGGCCTGGTGGAAGATCCAGTTCTAAATGTGGTGCTGTGAGTAACTATTCCACAATCGAACCCTAACAACGCTATACGGTGTCGAGTAAGTACAGTTGAGGGGCAAAACACCGGAGAGATTTTTAGCTCCGTTCAAAGCCGACTGATCTGAATGGCATCTTGCTCTGTGTTCGTCTCAATCTGGTAAATCAGCTGTAAACACTTCATTCTCTTGCTCATCCCAAAAAGGCACATTGATATGGAAAACTGGAGAAATTCAAAGTAATTTGAGGAAAGATTGGAGACAAAGGATTAGGATGAAGTGCCGTAGAGAGGTGTGGGACTTTAGCGTCAAGTCTTACAGATTATATCCTCTAGTCTCTGTCTTGGCCTGCCTTGGCCATCCCATGCTATTGATGTGATTCAGCTATTATCCTCCACAGTGGCACTCTCATCCACGTTTTCTAGGGAGTCTGCTCTCTGTACTGATAGTATAGCTGGGTCCATCATGGGCAAGGTGTTCTGCTCTGGGAACAACCACGGCTTCTGGTCCGGGGAGTTCTGCCGTTTCCACTCAGGGTAATTCTGTCCCGCCTTGTGTAAACACTTCAGCACCTGGAAGGAGGAGACCAAGACAGGAAAGGAGTATCAGAGGGCTGAAACCAAGAATGGGAATCCTACCACACCTTAATGTTCAGTCAACAAAGAGTTAAGATTAAAAAAAGTTGCCGCAATTGATTGTTACTATTTACAGCTCGGACACAAGTGAAGGTATTTCATCAGCCAAAGCCAAGAAATTGGACGTTGCACAAAAGCACACATGATCTATAAAGTCTAGTTTGAAATAACAAGGTGATCTGGCCTTTGTGGGCTCCAACCAGATATAAAACAAAATTGTCATAACTGTTAAAACTTGGTGACCCCTGGCTAGCTACAACGATGACTTCTCCTGGGCAGGGCCGCTCTGACGGTCCCTCAGTCTAGACTCCAGGCTAAAGGTCATTGTACTTTTGCCGTCAGGGCCCCGAACCTGTGGAACGCCTGCCTGAAGAAGTTGGGCCAACTAGCATCATCTTTTAAAATCCACTTTTATACATTCCTTTCAACCTACTGCATCTTATTTTATGTCCATCTTTTATATTTGACTATTCTTGTTTTTATGGATTAAGCAGGTAGAGAAATGTTATGCCTTCCTGTAAAGCACTTTTATAGAAGTGCTATATAAATAAAGTTTATTGTTATTATTGGAATGACTGCCTGAGGAGCATCGGCTGGCTAAATCACTCATCTTTTTAAATCACTTTTATAGACTTAATGTAAGGATAGGATTTTTTACCACCTCCCTTTTGTCTTTTACTGATGTTTCTTGCTTTGCTGATATTGCCTTTTACATTTATTTTTATTTAGTCTTTTGTAAACCACTTTGTGTCTGTTTTAAAAAAGGTATTATACAAATAATGATTATTATTGTTTTGAATCTTCAGTATTTAGCCAAAGCACTACATGTCAATGCCTTATTATGCTGGTGGGGGGTGGGGGGGGGGGGGGGGGTTGCCACGTTTTGTTTGTGGAGAAAGCTGTTAATGGTTAATGAAGAAGTCAAGGTTTCCGTTCAAGTTGAGGATGCGTTTCTCACAATCTCAGTTTCACACACACACACACACACACACACACACACACACACACACTGACACACTAAATAGTTTCAAGCTGCAGAAGGTATGAAACCTGGGGAACGAGTTCTACTGGGGCAACTCTGGCTGAGATACTCCTTTGTCAGAAATCTTACGGGGACCGGCCCTTACACTGGGTTTCCATGGTTACCATTGTCCTTTAAGAGACTCGAAACCCTCACTCCCTTATGTGCACACCTAGTACACACTTTCTAATCATTTCCAGGACACACACACACAGTTCTTTTTTTTTTTTTTCTTTTTTCCGCTTTCGACTTCACCGGCAACTACAAGGAAACTTTTGCTGAGTATGTATGTGCTGCCACAGACGAGTTGTGTTACATACCTTGGGAGCTAAAACTTGAGAGGCTTTGTTCACCACCCACTTTGGAAGAGAACCTGGACCAAAACGACGAGGATAAATTAAAACACACAGCTCTACTTAAGATTTTCATTAAGAATTACAATTCTCACATGTTCAGATTTCTTTGATAAGAATGAGGTCATTTGGTGAGGGTCTAACCTTTGGGGTCGGCCTGTGAAAGGTATGCGAAAGAACAGCTATTTGGTCCCGTGGGCATGATCAAATAGCCAGTTAGGATGGAAATGGCTCTCACAATGTCTTTGCTAGGAGGATATTTCTGTAAGTGAACCAAAACAGAGATTTTTTTAACCAATGTTAAAAAAAACAACAATCTCTTAAAAGTAAAGGTACAAAATGTGCTCATAAATGTATAAGCTGGATTGATTGCCATGCAATTTAAGACATGTCACATTAGTATCAATATGGATAAGGAGTGTTTGTAGATGATAAAATGACATAAAATTGGTAGGAATGACATATTTGACAGACAGTGGCTGGCAGGGAGTGTGTGGAGGAGCTGACATACCGGGTGTTTGACTGAGTAGTTAACGATCAGATACTCATCGTCCATCACCTGCCACGAACGCAGCGTCACCACATCTCTCTTCTTCAGTGGTTTCGGACAATGCCCTAAAAAGAGAAAGAAAAAAAAAAGAACAATAATCAGTCAGAATAGCCGAAAGAGAGATTTCCTCCAACAGGTTTCTCACTGTCAGTCACCTTAGATTCAGGGAACCAACTTAGGCAGCAACTGCATCCTTGTTTAGACTATAAATACACTGGTGGAACAAAGGCCCCTCATGCTTCACCCCTAAGGGCTGCATCAGCCGTCCCTACGAAAGTGACAATGGATTCTAATAGAGAAATCACACAAGAGCTCTGGCCCTGGGGAGCACCGTGGAGGGGTAACAGCAACACAGGTTGATGAAGGGAAGAGCTTGTACTTGGGGAAATCGTCACTGCATTTTTCCACGGCTCACTGTAACTCACAATAAAGATCCACATCGCTCCACTGTTTGCAAACCATGCCAGTATACACAAACCATTGTGTTGTTTAAAGTACACTAATACATTTAGATGTCACGTAGTACACACTTTGTAGTTCTTGTATCAAGAGCTTAGTCGATCAAGATGCGTATATTTCTTCAAATAAAAAATAAAAACATAAAATAGCCTATAAGAGGATGTCTATCTCTCCAAGAGCTCAAATGTCAACCTGACTATAAATCCGGCCTGTTTTTTTTTTTTCTTCTTTTCAATTTCTAGGCCAACAGGTTTCTGGTGGGTCACATAAAAAAAAACACTGTTATGTGATGGGAGAAGGTGCGTCAGACAGGAGTGCAGTGCTTACAGGAGTAGTAGCCCACATCAGCATTAGCAGAGAGACGGGCAATGTCAAAACTGTCCAACACGTTGGGATCCCACTTCTTGCGGTACTGGCCGTCATGAAGGACATCGTACATGGTGGCGGCTGACACGTCCTTTATTGTCATTTTGCACTGAAACACAGACACGCGTAGCAATTACAAACGGCCAAATTGACTAAGACACCCCAAGAGCCTCGTGGATGAGCTCTATGGGCAGGGAAGAGTTTCTGAAATTTAATCTTACCTTGATCTTGTGAACTTTAGGTGCATTTTTGTGTCCTTGTGTGGGTGCCAATGGGGGGATTTCGACCCACACTTGCATTCCGTTTTTATCATACTTGTTAAACCAGTTATCCATCGTTAAGCACTGTCTCCTGAAGTCAGAGAAGACCGCCTCGTCAGGTAAAATACTCGAAGACATATTTTCTTTTTTTTAAATCTTTAAAAGTAGATCGATCCTCTGAAAGTTTCTTTGGGCAAGTGGCGTTTAAAAATTCTCAAAAGAAAATGTGCCACATAGAACAACTTGCTGGTCCCTGGCTCGGCCTGCTCGGCTGAAGAAAGCTCTCTCGAGTCGTATGGTGCCCTCGAGACGACTATATGCGACCTGATCACCAATCAAGTTGAGCAAGATTTTTTGCGCTTGGATTCCTGAGCCATTCCTCTCGCGGTACATCCCGACTCTTGTCCTTCTGCCGTCACGACTTCCGGAATCCGCACAGGTGAGCTACGCAGGTGCGTGAAGAAAAATCTGGCCCTTCCCTCACGAAAAAACAACAACCCGTATAGTAATCCCATAATAAATAGAAGACAACTATACAAATGTCACAGAGAAGTTACAACATCATAGGTAAAAAAAACTACCACAGAATATGCTATAGTAATACCATAGCAGATAAAAAGTACAAAAAGGTCTGATATGATATATATATATATGATATATATAAACCCACAGTGGAGTAGCGCACCAGTTGGTTGTGAAAAAGTCAAACAGTAGTCTGACTGTACTGAGCTGAAGTGAAATGTTCAAGGTCTCAAGGTCAGTAGCTATTTGTGATAGCTCAAGTTCAATGTTAGTGCTCCTCTTTACACACTTATCAAGACTAGATGCTAAAGCTGTGGCTATTCATACAGTAAATGTACCCAGAAGAGTTTCATTGGGTGAAAATGTCATGTTTTTTTCAGACTCTTTCAGAGATATCATGTATCCTTACATAGAAAACCAGGGAGGTGTGGTGTCCTTGCTAAACCCGCCTAAACGTTTTTATCCATATTTTTATGAGCAGGAATAGAGTTCAGCCTGACATAAATCTTTATAGGATACATCATAGTCAGTCTGTGTCAATCTGATGGCAACTATATGAGAATGAGGATTTAGTATGAGGATTTAGGAGCAAGTGAATCATTTTCTGAAAATATAATTTAATTTTAGTTGATATTGGTGGTTGTGATGCCTTATACCCAGGATGACACATTAAGCTGTTATATATAAGTTTGTTGTATTTATTGCAAGTTATTGCAAAAATATTGTCAGGAGAAAATGCAATTGTACAATTTCTTAAAGCTAATGGTGAACATTTTATACCATGAGCACACTCTTCTTCCACTCGATTCAACCTACATAACACAACCTCTTTCCTTTCCTCTCTATGCCGTTCGTGGATCTAGAATAATGATGAAACCCACAGTAGGAGAATCCACAGTAATTCATAATCATATCTAGAGTATTAGAAATAAGATTTATGAACGCTACAACTCATTCATTTCATTTCTGTCACACGACAGATTGTAAAGAGCTTCAGTTTGTCCAATGTACAATGACATCTAGTAGTAGAGAGGAGAGAGACTAGCATCATGCAGGCCTACGACTAAACCATGCTTTTCTTGAACCTTGCAGTATAGTTTGATATTAGGATTCATTTGTCCATGTTATTTCTGATATATGTTGTTTCATGCAAAAAAAAAACCCCAAAGCATTGTCGACAATCATCAGGGCAAATTACTACTTCACCATTATAGGAGGAATGCACCTTCATGTTCATGTGTGGCCTTTCTTCTAAAACTACATCCATGTGGTGCATTACCCAACGACCTCAGTTTCAATCAATCTCCTTTGGTCTCTCTCACACACACACACACACACAGAGCTTTCCTCATATGTCAGTGCTTGATCAGGAAAGGGAGCTTAGATACGAGCGGTTTGGTGAAATATCTTTATTTTATTCCATGTGATAGGCCTACACTTGGGTTTCTTTAACTCTCCTTTTTATACATCAGATAATAATAGTACATTATTCACACAAACGTTGCTAAACACGAGAAGACAGCATATTTTAAATGGACAGACACAATTCAGAATAGCACGAAGCTGAGTATTAAGTCAGTGACAAGTAATAGAAGAGCTGCTAAGTTAAGACGTTTGATGGAATTAAATACTTAACAATTTTTTTCATCTTTTTAAAATGCTTACATTTCAAAACAAGCTACAGCAAATGCACAGGTGTGTTGTGTTGTGATATGGCTAGTTAGTTGGTTTGTGTGTTTACTGGATGTGTGTCTGGAGACGGGTGCACAGCCGAGTCTTTTACTGCGACTGTGAACTGCAAGAAGTCCTCGAGTGTGAGGGGGAAAAAACACATTACCAGGCCTAAACCTTGCCCTCAGGTAGTGTCCCAGCAGACACGCAAACAATAAATAAAACAACTCATTTTCAACATGCGTGCCAGTATCTGTAATTTTGGTCGAGCGTACAATGCTATTCATTTGTCCGAGTTACAAGATAAATAAACACATGAAACCAACAGTCCTACACAGGCGATAGCAATACAGTGAAGGCTACTGCAACTAACTTCTCGGCACTTTTTACAGCAAGGGTGTTAGTAAGCGTCAGGCTGTATCTGAGGACAAACTTTCATCTACCGGCTCTACAAAACAAGTGAAGCCATGAACCAGTCAGCAGGCTTCTTCATACTTTACAATATTGTGGCTTGATTCAGTGCACAACGTTGGTGAACAAACAAGCAAGGCATCTGTGTTCTTATCCATATATAAATCCTGCATGGTGAGCATGCTGCATGTTCCTGCAATAGTGTAATCAACACAACACAAAATATCGATGAGACTGTGGGTAAGGAGACGCCATACGGACCAAAGTGACATATTTCCATTAGCGTGGAAAAACTCAACACTGGCTTTTTCTTTTTCTTTCAGTTTTGTACTTTCAGAAGGTGCTTCTAAGAGCACAAAACACCCCCCCTCTCCTCAGACGTGTTAGTACGCGTGCAGCTAAGTTAACAAAGTTGCAAAGACAGTTGCTATAGTTTTGATGCGGACATAAATAGTTTCAGGTTAGTTAAGTTTGGGATGGCTTTCCTTTGCTGAAAATGCATATCTATTTCCTCATTGGTTGGTTATACATCCCTTTTGCAGCACCCCTGCTGGAAATAAGGTCTCGAATCATGGGCTCAAATCACGGGTCTACTAACACACGGTGGTATTCTTTGGCTGTTCATGCCTTTTGAATGTGTTATGTATAAATAATGTCTAATGTATGGTCCCATAAACCATCTTCAGTAAATAGGGTTAGTTTGAGGGCTTGCAGCCAACTAAATTCACCGGTAAGAACCCGTTCCTACTTCCTCAAAGTAAGCCAAAAAGGGGAAATAGTCAGCGGCAGATTGTTTATCTTACAGATAGAATATTTGAGATTTCATAGTCCAAACTCTCCATTGGAAGTAAAAAAAGAAGAAAAAGCAAAATATCAAGGAACTGAGACCTCAACCTTGCGGAGTCATTTAAACAATCCCAAGCAATATAACTTTACAACAATGACAAGAGTGACAGCACTGGGAGTCCAAACGGTGCAATAACTCGAGAGCAGTTAGCTATTGTCAGTCTGCAATCCTATATAATGCCATGCAGTTGGATGAGAGTCTGAACATATCATTTAACCTATTCCTTGTTTTAAATGTTTACTTTTAAACCATTTTGTTCCAGATAATCTGCTTCAATACAGAATAGCACATCCACACGGTTACTCCGAAAAGTCACTGAGTTGAAAAGGGAAACGACAGATCCTCCATCCCAATGGCGGTGTGCCATGGGTGGAGCGAGTGGCCACTGAGAGACAAGCTGTTGGTGGGGAGGAGGCAGGTTGGGCGGGGGTGAGGTGTACTAGCATGAGCAGCTGCTCTCGGTGACAGTCATCTCTGGTTGTTTCTCCAGTTTGATGTCGATCACTGGGTCAAGGTCAAGGTTTTTTATTATCATATGCACAAACATTCACAAAAAAGCAAAAGTTGGCAATGAAATTCTTATGCCTCTCTGGCACCCTACGCTAGTGCTAAGTGGGAGGACCAAGGTTAAGCAATATCATCTGTGAATTGGCACATTTAACTTCAGCATTTTCTGTGGCGCTATCTCAATACCACCTCCATGAGCCTGCATTCAAATTCTGGTAAGCAAGTGAATGGTCTTTCTTTTGTCCCCAGTGAAGTACTAGGCTAGTACTAACACAGAGAAAAACCTTCTAGGTGAAACTAATAAAGCCACTGCGATAATAACACGGCCTCTAAAACATACCAAGTCACGGCGGCTTTGAAAAAGGATACTGTCCTCTTTGCTTTTCTCTGGTGTGCTGTCCATGCCAGGCAATGCAGCAGCAACACGACGGAACAGCTATGAAACAAAAGTCAGAGGAATTGAACAGACATTTGCAAAAGTCTCACCATGATGAGGACAAACCCAAGTGGGCAATACACTTCAATTAATCTGATTAAGTGACTACTACGCACTTCTGAGTGATTTATTGTTGGTGTAATAAAAAGCAGTTCAAGCATTTAAAGGAAATTGGAATCTTAATTGTTGCTTGAGATATGAATTAGTGCTTGAGATAACAGGATGAAAAGTGAAGGTTGCCATGCAAACCTCCCAAAACAGCAAATCCACAATACTCATGCAAAACATTGTGAAAGATGCAGAAGTTTTTAAGTCAATCGAGACAAAAACTACAAGCATAAAACAAACACACGATAGCAGCAAACACGTGAACCTGAAGCTTCTAAAAGCAAAGGCTGTGGGGGGTAAAAACCCAATTGATAGGAATGAAGAGTACTAGGACAAGTCATGAGGAGCCACGTGAGGAAAATAAAAGAGGTGAAAGAGACAACGTGTAGACTTGGGAGGGCAGACTCAGCTAAACTACCCTGAGAGAGCAGGATCTCTACCTGTTTGACATTGTAGCCAGTCTTTGCGCTGGTTTCAATGAACATGACATTCAGTTCCTTAGCTCTCTGCTCGCCCTCCTCCGTGGTGATCTGTCTGCTCAGGTCAAAGCAGAGGGGGAGATGGACGAACAGACAGATATGGATAGAAACATCGCAAAGAGGACAGGCCAAAAAGGAGAGGAAGAGATGGAGAGAGAGAGAGAAACAAAAGAGCTTAAGACAGATTCTGGTTTTCGGTGAGAAAGAGAGAGAGAGAGAGAGAGAGAGAGAGAGAGAGAGGTTAGTTTAGTTATAAAACAAGACAAGACAGAGCGAAAGACAAAGAGGAGCTGCTGTGCTGAGAAAAGATGAGACAGCAGGAGACGATTTGAGAGATCAGTCATTCCAACAGCCACACTCTGATCCATATAATGAACACATGGGCATCCCTGACCTAAGGGACATCGTGACCTGTACTGGAAGCTTCAGGACCATTTGTCAGTATGCACCTGCTGTTGCTGGACACCAACCTGTTTGACGTTATAGCCAGCCTTGGCACTGGTCTCTATGTACATCACATTGAGTTCACGAGCTTTCCTCTCTGCAGCCTCAACAGAAACTTGCCTGCCATGGTCCCGGGAGGGGAGGGGAGGGGAGCGGAGCGGAGGGGAAGGAAATGTGGTGGCATGGGGGTTGAGGGAAAACACAAAAATTAAAAGAATGGCATGGAGAGACAGACCAGGAAAGGGAAACAAAACAAAAGCAAAACTGCAGAACAGAAATCTGATAAAATTATAAGAAATCAAAAATATAAATCGAGGAATTATGCTATTAAAAAATGCTAGACTCTACAAAATACCAAGGGGTGATAAAGTCAAAACTGGATGAGATGCCAAATACACTGAAGGGAAGAAAAGGGGATCCAGGCTTTGGCAGAGTTTGTACAGATAAAACAACCGGTTGCCCATTTCTAATACTGTATGATCTTAACATTGCAGTCTACATTACTCTTGGTGAAACAAAACCTCCGACACCATTCAAACATCTCACGCAACCATGTACCTTTTATCGGCCAAGTCCGTTTTGTTCCCGACAAGCATGATAATCACATCACTTCCTCTCTCTGTTCTGACGTCGTCGATCCACTTTGAGGTTTGCTGGAATGAGTTGAGATCTGAGGAAAAGGAAAACACAAAATGACTGTGCATCTCAGCAGCATGTAGCCCTCACAGGCAGGTAACACTACTGGCTATAAATAAAAGTGAGCACAAGCAGCCATTACTCTCCATTAAAAAAGGTAACTTATGTCAGAAAAGCTCTTATAGTAGCCATTTGTTAGTACACACAAGTATTCAGTAGGAGAAGCTTGAAGGAGGAAAGACGAGTTACAGAATGTCCCTAGCATGACTGTTTGGCAAACATGGTAAAAGGACTATGGCACTACGCCAGGCTAGCTCAGTTTCCAAGGCGCTAAACCCCTACAGACCAGAGTACAGCCCTGACTCACTGGTGATGTCATAAACTACCACAGCAATGGTGGAGTCGCGGATGTAGCTGGGAATTAGGCTACGGAAACGCTCCTGTCCAGCAGTGTCCCAAAGCTGGAGCCGGACCTGAGGATTGGAAGGAGGAGAAGAGAAAGACAAGGAGGAGGAGGAGGAGAAAAAGGGGGGAAAGGCAGAACAAGAAAATGGAGAAACAGGAAAGACATAAAGGAACCGCAAGCCAAGCAGCAGAGATGAAAATAGCCTTTCCTGGAGGAATAGGGAAAATCATTCAAATGCAGTCGGGCCAGAGAAGGCCAGTTCGCGGTTGATGTTCCTGTAATAAGACATGCACAAGGAGCCCCGGCTGAAAGGTTATTTAGGTTGTTACAGCGGATCTCTGCCCATAACATATGAAGGCATTTTCCTTTATTCCTTAAATCAGCCCCATACGTAACAGCTTTAGTTTTAGAAGCAAAAACCCCTCTGGACACTGAAACTTCAACTGGAGAAATGTCCCCGTGTGTCTAAAGCAGACACCGACAGCCTGAAACAATACTGTCATTATGCTGTCCAGTGGTGTTGCCAGGCTGGTAAATGCTGTTTTCTGCCCTTCCGCACACTAAGGGAAGGACGGGGAGGCGAGGCAAGGCCATGATACCTACTGGCTATGTCATAAACCACCACAGCAGCGGCTGAGTCGCGGATGTAACTGGGGATGAGGCTGCGGAAACGTTCCTGTCCGGCTGTATCCCAGAGCTGCAACCGAATCTGTGGCCAACCGTGCAAAGAACGTGGGGATGGGTGGATTTCATGACCCAGCAAAGGGATGGAAGGAAAAAAAACTTGAAATGATGACGGAACTAAAAACATGATCATAGCTCTGACAAAATGAATGGCAAAATGAAGTGTGGGGTAACAACACAACGTGAAATGGTGAAAGGGAAATAATCGGTGGTACCTGCATAAAAAAGCAGACTAAATGCATGCTCTAAGTGTTCTAAAGAGTTAACACCGAGGCAGTGGGAATGATCAAAATGAATACAGTGAAGAAGACAAGAGCTTACCGTGCGATCTTCTAGGTACATGGTTTTCGACAAAAAGTCAATGCCAATTGTTGCCTGCAAGACAATCGTTTGCATTAAAGCTTAGTTATCTGCACTTTATGGAGACTACATGACTTCTATAGCCAACAAAAACCACCATGGAAAGATGCTATAGGACATTGTGTATAGTGTACTCATCATGGGGACATTTCTAAGTTAAAAAAACACTTCTAGTCAGTGTGTAAGAGCAGGCATAAATCATACACAAGTGGTTATTTCTCTACTTCCATGGCATGTTGTGATGACTTTGTAAGTTACTTTTTACCTGATAGGTATTGTCGAAACTGTCATACATAAACCTGGTGATGAGTGAGGTCTTCCCAACTGTATAGACAAGTACAAAAACATATATGTTTAGATCTGTGTCCTGGCACTCAAAGATGAAACATAGGCCAATACTTCATTGCTGAGAATATGCACTCAGGGCCCACACTGACTTCTATAGTAAATTAATAATCCAGCACAAAATTGCTATGACTCTGTGATACTGCAACATGGTCATACACTGAGTAAAGTGCTGTCATCATTGATGCACTGTGGACTACTGAACCCACGCGCTGAGCTGGCAATTAGGGTGGAGCCGCAAATCTCGCATAATGAAAATACTTTTTTAGATTTCTTTCGTGATCGGGAAACTATAATGGTTAAATTAGTCAAACACTTCTAGAATACAATCACGTCCAATTTATGGCAGTTTCCATGCCTTCCAGCTAGCGTTAAATGGCCGAGGCTGGATCAGGCAGATTGGCCTGGACCCCCTAGCCGACGTGGCTTTGCAGGATGGAGCCGTACTGACCTAGCTAGTGAATTAACAAGCTAACAGTTTACTAACACAACGTTACATCAGTAAACTAGAATGATTTATATAATCCCCTAGCGGCACATATAAGGTCTTGTTGTTTTTGGAAGCAAAGATTCCTACCAACCACTTGGCAACCCCATAAAGGTTAACATTGGCTAGCATACGTCAATAGCGCCGCTAGCCCATTTTAGCCTAGCACAGCTCGTTAGCTGATGTCAGCTGCAGTTACGTTGTTGAGATGATGCTGATGCATTATACATCATCAGCAAGGGCAGGGATCCATATCCCCTAGCATTTATTTGAGAACAAGACAGTTTGTTGCTAAATTAGTTGTTCTCATAGTTATGTTTTGAAATCAAACAGCTGACTAACTTGCTATGTTGGCCTTTACAACGAACAGCGAGGTGTTTGGCTAGCTTAACGATGTAACGTTAGCTAGCTAACCTAGTTAATTACATCATCAGAATAAGAAAAATCGTCAGAACCAACACCTTAGCCTCGGCCTAGCTTGACATTTATCATGAAACGCCACGTACTAAGCAGAAAACGCTACTGATGCCCGGTGGGTACCCTGCTAGCCAACAGTAAGCTAGTTGGGAAAGCTACCTAATGTTAGCCACTTCTTTCAACAAATTCTTCACATCACAGCAAATTAACATACATCGTCCCCAACTTACCACTTTGCTCGCCTAAGAAGACGAGTTTAAACTTTCGTAGAGGGTTGCCAAACTCTCCACCGCCGGTCGTGGTTGACATTTTATCAAAAGATAAACAACAGCTAGCTGACTTAGCTGATGATGTCTAGTCTGTAGAAGAGCAAGTAGTGTATCTTGCACTAGCTAGCGCTATTGTTGCCTTGACCGTACGGAAGTGAAATAACGCGACCAAGCGGTTAATAGCCGCTATTCACAAACTGAAAAGCAAAGGAAAATGATTTATTGAATCATACTAATAGCAAGCTTAATTTTCTATTTGAAAATTTACATTCAGATTACATGTGACGTTAGGCCGATATTTTGTATGTTTGTAAGTATGTGGCTACCACACGTAGAAAGAGTAATAACTGGAGTATTAACTCCAGAGTAGGGAGTGCTTGTTCAGAAATACAATAAAATAAATAAAGGTAAACAAGTAGCTCACTAAAAGTAATTTGTACTTGTGTATCTGTGTATGTGCAACAGTGCGTGATTTAACGCTATTCATATTTACTCCCATTCCTCTGATCCCCTTGTTATTTGTGCTGCACATCTGTGTGTTGTGTGCAGAGGGGCACAACATGTGTGTATAAAACATAATCTAGCTGTGCTTTGCATATCTAAAAGTATGAAACTGTTAATCACACAGTTTTTACCATACATTTCCTTTCATTTAGAAATACATGGAGCCCTATGGGATTTGTTTACTCCATTCACACTGTGCATAAAAGATGTTCTTCATATGTCCCAGTTTTTCCAAAAGCAAAATTAGCTATATAATTGATTCATTATAAATTGGCTTAATATGAAGTCCTTGTGTTGTGACCCATTGTTACAATAGTATACTAATACTAACAGGAAACTAATTAGTCATTAGTCATTAGTATAATAGTATCAAGACTCATAAAAGAAGATGATGTGACGATATCATGATTGACATTGCATATATATGGTGTGATTTCATATACCCAAATGTATGGCTTTTATCAGGATATCTACATGATAAAATCGCTTACAGGATTTCAAGTGAAACAATTTTCAAACATTTCAAAACTATGAACTTTGACAGGTGTGGTGTGTGCATAAGAGCAATACTTGACTATTTAGTACCATCTACTGACAGTTCAGTTTAACTTCAACACTCTAAGCCTATACAGAAAGGGATCTGAGCTAACTGTTCCTACCACACTACATTTGTAATTCCTAAGATGCTAAATAGTTTTTCTGAGAGGGGTTATGTTTACATCATTTACCAGGCGATGTAATGTGATGATAATGTGATGATACTGATGGTGTACATTATATTATATTATATTATAATAGTATGAGGTGAATATTGTGATATTTTATATTCTGTTTTCATCTTTAGCTGCATGGTTATGAAGCCAGAGCAATGTTTGGTTTTGAGTTAACTTCATGTTCGAATTGTATTCCAAAAGGAGATGTCCACCAATTGGGAAACGTGACACTGCCTCTGACGAAATGATTGCTAGCATGATTTCTCACTATCAATTATCATTGAAAAACACATATTCATCTTAAGACATTTGATCACAAAATAGTTACAGTGAATACTGAACAGCAAAAATGTTTCCAAACTGACATTTTTTTGGAATTAAACACTTAATTTGTTGATATGACTTTGGTTTGATATGGTTTTCAATCTTAAATAGAGGAAGGTGTTGACACAGATATGCTGAGCATAATAAACAAAGATATGGGAGTAATTGGAACCACTGTGTTTATTTTCTGATGATTGCCACAACTACAGGATTTCTAGGATATTCATCCCACAGCTGTACATTCAGTCATCTTATCTCAACGCCCTAATGACACAGCAATAAAGATAATGAATAAATGAAGCTCTTCAGCTTCTGTAATTACATCCAAAAAAGATAAAGTCTACAATCTATACTACGGCGTAGTTCCTTTGTAAAAGAAAAAATACAGTCAGAGAAATGTTGCTCAGAGTTGGAACTCTCGTCTTCAGTCATATAGGTCTGGGAGAAATATGTAGGTGGAGGAAAATAGACTGTAGTCTGTAGAAACTGCAATGGTCCTTTGATGTGCATCTCTTCATTGGTGACGAGTTTGTTTGTGTTCTCTGTTCTCTGTCAGCGAGTTGATTTTCTGTCACTGGTCCTCTGATCCCTCCGAGGTGAAGTCTACTCAAATTTGATATCCGTTCTGAGGTCATGAAATGAACAAACACCAGTATCAGCTGCAGAGCTTTGGTGTCATATCTCTGAGTCCAACATCAAACCAAGATATCTTGTGGAATGGACTGCAGCAGATTATATGTTACTGTTGCACTTACCACTTTTTGCCACTAGTACAGTCTAGTAAGTACAGTAATAGCCATTGTACAAGTTTCCCAAATCTGCATACATCCTGCATTAGTACTGCAGGATCTTCCAAACAATTCCTCTTGTGCATGGAGCAACAATGTGACAACGATGCAGCATGCATGTATAAAGTAGAACTTCTACAATGGCTACATCTGTACAGCTGTACACCATTATAAAAGACCTTTAAATCCCAGTCTTACCAAACAAACATTTTGATCACACTCTTTTTTTTTTTGTGACATAGAATGCAATAAACCTGACAACACAGTGTTTAAATTTGGTCTGTGCTTCATGGAAAGGACATGTCCTGCGGCCCTAGAAGAAGTGAACACCCAGAAAGGTATTAAAGCTGGAGGTGACCTCATCTGAACTAAAGAGGCGTTTGCCCCACTTTGCTGTTGTTCATAAAATACACAGTTGTGTGTCACACACATAACAGCAGCAGCACTAAGTTGCCCACCAGACACAGACAGGATACATTTCTTTTGAGAGTGTTATACTTACACTTCTGCTCAGTACGATGCATTGAAGGGATCAGGAGGAGAGAGGACATAACACAGTTTTGTTATAGAAGATTCAATGCTATCTTTTTTGCTCATGTGAAATCTTCTAGGTAGACTTTTAATGGCATAATTTATACAAAGCAGTGCACTCACCTGCGGGTTTTGGTGACATCAAAATCAGAGGAAGCTCTGCTGTGACATCGCTGAAAATCAAAATTATTATCAATTGAAGTAAGAAAAACTATATTCATCCCATATCAATAACACAATAATAAATGGTCACGCATGCAGGCAATAAGTACTTACCTTGATGTTAGGCCACCCAATAGGCTGTGGTTAGAAAGAGAAAAATAACAATTAAAACATGACCTTAGTCTGTACAACACACAAAGAGTAAGAATGTCTACTGAATTAGGCCTTACCCTCCGCTGGACACCATCAAATTAACTTTGACTTTGTAGGAGACAAGGATTCCCTGCATCTCCTTCTCTCCTTGACTCCTGTGAGAGGTCAGGAATAGTAAACCTTTCACAGTTTGAGCATTTATTAAATCACCACCACTCAACGAATAAGAGGATGAAAACCTGTCCTGGGCTCAGTGTAAGTGTGAGACTTTATGAGTGGCTTACAGCGTAGTGGACGCGAGGTTGGTGTCCTGGTATTTTAGCCGCCCATCCACTGCAATGCCACGCTTCTCTTTGTTGTTGGCAAGAATGGGGGTGACTTGGAAGTCCTTCTCAAATGTTGAGTTGGCATTTACTGTCTCCCTGCGTATGGCAACGAAATAGAGGTTGTGACTTTCAACTAAAAATACATTGTTAATACTACTATATGATGCTCGGCTTGTCTGACAGCCACGGTCGGGGTTAATTCACTTTCCCTCAATCCAAAATGTAAAATTAAAACACAATTCACATAATAATGACTAAGAGGCTTTTTTTCCTCAATAATTTCTTTATAGATAAAATATGAGGATGAAAGGATGCAAGAACAGTTTTATAGCAATGCATTTCTGGATATTGAGTTTAGCAGAAAATGCGCTTTGTAAATCAATTGAATTGAAAGTGGATTGACCCCAATCCTGCTAACTAGGACGACGGCCTTACCCAAACTCCTCAGTGCAGATGGGCTTGACGTAACTGTCAGATGAATAGAGCACTACAGTGGCTAACTGCTCAACTAGAAGAAAAAAATAAGAATCATCAGTTAAAACACACACACACACACACACACACACACACATGCACACACACTCACTCGCTCACTGTCTCTCTCTCCTTTTCTCTCTCTCTCTACACACAAACGATAATTATGGCTTATCCCTCCTCACCTGAGATTTTGATTTTCTTCACAACCTTGCTTGTCTCATTGTTGATTTTTACTTTTACAGTGATTGGATCTCCATGGTAATAAATCTGAAAGTGAAAATAAATGTGTTGAATCCAAGGTGTTATTGTGTATTGTATTGTTAAACGTCCACAGAGGATATGGAGCCCCTAGCATACCTCTTTTTCAAGGGAGGCCTCCAGGTGAACTGGTTTGTCAGTCATCATAAACTGCTTGTTGATGTCACACTTGGGTCCAGCTTTGGTGTTGTTTGGCGCAAATTGTATTTTACGAATTATCAGACGACAAGTGTCCCTGAGGCCAGAAAGATGCGAAAGCAAAGAAAGTCAGGGGAAAAGCCGCTGTATACCTGCTCCGTTACCCAGGCTATAGCATGGGCAGGGTAATCAATAAGACAATACGGTCTGACGGGGAGCACACATACTTCTTCGAAATGACCTCATCGCCATTATCGGCTTCATTGGCAACGTAGCCTTTCACCTCGAAGTCAACACCACAGGCCTGGAACAGGGCAAGGAAAAGATACATGTGTTGTATGTCCTGAAGTTTAAAACCCAATCAATGAGAGAGAGAAAAAAACGACGAGGGAAAGGGACTGTAAGGATACCTTGCCAGCATCGTTCGGGCCCAGGCTGCAAGGCGACTGAGCACGGGAGATTTGGTGGCATCTGAAACAAAACACATTGATAGGCACACTATTAGATACATTTGAACACGGTGATTATACAACTAAAGGTATTTGATGAGTAGTTTGATATATAAATACAGTACAATAAGAGATGCTTCCTCACCTGGAAGGAAAAGGGACATCCTTGCTCTCCAACCTTCTTCATCAGGGCTTCCTGCATGAGAGTGTTGGGTGGGCTTCCAGCCGGGGGTGGGTATATCTGCACACGCTTCACCCAGATGTCTTTCCTGCAGGACAGGCCGATCACATCCAGGTCGTCGCTGCCATAGCGGAAGGCACAAGCAAGGTAGACAAATACTGCAAAGGCAATGGACATAGGATCCACACGTTAGTCTGTGTGTTGGATGAGTTGAATTCAGGTGCCACCATTTCCCCCCTAAAATAGACAGTGAGTGAGATGAAAGTACCTTTTCTGCCATTAAGATTGGCAGGGTCCACTTTCAGCACCCCATCTACAAATGAGAAGAGAAGCAATTACACAAAGACACAAATAAATGTGTTCACATGTGAGCGTGCACAAACACACAGAAATCAAAAGCATTGTGTTACACACCAACTACTTCCACTGAATCCACATTGTCCACAAAGTCTCTCTTCCCCAAGTACATGGTAATCTGAGAGAGGAGAGAAAAGCAGTTACTCCCCAACCTAGATTAGAAGAGTTTCTGAGTTATTTCAGGGGGTTGCTAGAGCTACAAATTGCAGAGGAATGGTCTATAATGGTTATGTTAGAGGGGCCACTTACGTTGCCATTGCCACTGGTCTTCTTGAAAATCCTGCAGAGAGAGAAAATCCAATGAATTATAATGTTGTGTCAGTAATTTAAGGTTCACTAAATGTGTTAGAGAGAAACACAAGATATCCGGTACCATGCCCAAATATCCCACGCAATGTATTTCAATTTTCTTGTCAACTGCACTGCATTAGTACCAAGTATGATTCGTCTCTTCTCTTTTTCCAATCCTGCAGTGGGTCACAGGCCATGATGTCTTACACTTACTACTCTGCTGTCAGTCGTCAGTTCCAATTATAGGATGACACCCCTCCATCCCACCCACTCTCTGTGACCATGGATTAGCACTTAGGGTGGGAAAGGCACCTGCTGGCATAATTGTCTAATCTGGACAGAGCATAGCACTTATGTCACATTATGTCAAGGTGAAAATGCCCCGTGGTCTGCTCAGTGTTGCGTCACATGGGCAGGCGTAACATGTTATATAGCTATTATTATATATTATGTGGCTGCACAGAGTAGACTGAATATGACCTTGGTAACTGTTTGTATCACCGTGCCCAGGAATTTGTTCACCTTTTCTATTCCTTGGTCTTTTTAAACCTCAAATCCACACAATCCATCCTAATCAGGATTTACCCATATCCTGTAAGCCTAAAGAAGACAGATGACAGAGACCCCACATGCCTCTAAGATGTTACACTGTAAGGTCATGTCACTACCCGCTGAGCGTCTTTCTGTGTGTTTGTGAATGGAAGACATATAATACATAAGTGGTACTTCAGATTTACATTCTGTTTCAAGAGAACATTTGGTATTACCACGGGTAGAAGGACTATTCATTTTGAGACAGCATAGTTTACATTACAGTACATAGTTACAGTAGTGTTGAATAGTATTGATAGGGTTCTTCATTTTTCTCTTGGAAAGTCAATTATTGCCTTAAATAACTGGATTGAAGAGGCCTGGATTTCAGCCTCCAAGAGCTGAAACCTTTTATACTCACTTTGACATGTTTGTGGCAAAGCTGCTGACGGTGTCTGCAAATGAAAAAGACAGAAGTCAGTTATCAAAACCTGGCTGCATGCAGTATCATAATATATTAAACTGTTAATTACAGCAATTGTCATTACATGACAATACTATGACTATTACCCAGGTGCACAGTTTATTTTGGGTTTTGATTTAGATTTCAGTTTTGTTTCAGGGAGGGTTTTGCTTTATTTTTCGTATTACTTTTTTTTGTACTACTCATGGTCCCTGAATCCAAGGCGGCTTCAGTAAGAAGAACCACTGATAATGTTAATTAATGCCCTCTACTACTATTACAGCATTGGCCCATCATGAACCTACACAGTCTCCCAGTAGAAACACATTTCAGCTTGTATACAACAAACATTACAGACAAAATAATCAACAAGCTCTTCCTCAAACTTGGTCGAACCTGAAGCATCTCTTTCTTTTCAGATGAGATGAATGTATTATTAAAAAAAAGGCTTGAAACATGCTTTTGTGTGAAGTAATAACAGTGAAAATATGAGTAAATAATGACTCTGAAATGAAGCCTTTGTGCAATAACTGTAGTGTCACGATCTCTATCCATCTACTCCCGATGTGTTGTGGGTCACTCACCTTGTCCTCTGCTCACTGAACGAGTCTCCTCTGCTGTACTCCGTCACTGTTGACTGTGTGTAGTGTGTGCGGACGCCGATCTCTGCCTCTCGTGTGCCTTTATACCATGACCTCACAACTTTGCAGCCATCCCTTAAGCTCACGCCGCAAGAGGCTGTTTTTAGAGACAATCCTATCAATTCGTTAGGCCGCTGCTGTTTTGGTCCACAACGCGTTCCAAATATAAGTACGAGTTTGTGACTTGAAAGGGAATAAGCCAAGGGAGGTGTGTATTTTAAAAGAGTTGTTGTTGTCAGTTGTTTTGGTTATATGGAGGACAATAACCAGATCTTGCCCCAGGCCCCCATTTCGTCTGCACACATTTTTGGTCCAATCTCTGTAGTTTTCAACCCCGAATGAGACAGTGGAGTAACAACAGCATAGGACACTCCACATAGTTCAAATCATCTGCAGCTCACTCCTTCTTGCACCCCTGCTTTTTTTTCTTCTTCCAAATGTATTCTTTACATCTCTGCCAGTGCACACACAAGGTCTTATATGAGCCATGTTTTTAGCTAGTGTAAGATATAAAATGCATGTTTTGTGTAACATTTATCAAATGAAGAAAAACAATAACCACTGTTTCAACTGGACAACACAACCAACAAAAATGTGCAAAACTATGTGGAATTTTCTGTATTACTGTGAACTGAAACATGTTTTTTTCTCTATGACTAGAGGATTTAGGGGAAAACTCATACTTTTTCTTGGTGACTTTATTTAGAAACTTGGTTTGAGAGTGAAGTCATTATTTAACTTCTAGCTCAGTGAAAATTGAAAAATGCTATCCTCACTCACTATCCTCACTTATCCTCACTAAGGTCAAAAGGGTCTCATCTGGACTTGAATGCACTTATTGTAAGTCGCTTTGGATAAAAGCGTCTGCTAAATGCCTGTAATGTAATGTAATGTAATGTAATGTAATGGACGGACTACAAGTGAGCGTTCAGCGGATTCCCTTCCTCCTGCCGAGGCTTAGACAGGAGTAGAGTGGTATTAGTTGGATTTTGGTTGTTATGGTTGCCAGGACGACAGATGGCCCCTCTGCCAAGTTTCGTACAACTGCGCACATGGCAGGTTTGAGAAATATCGGTGACCTGCTGACATGAAGTGCTATCACACAACAAGGCTTTACAACTAGTATCACTAACTATCCATGTGTGATTTAAAGATACTTTTTATTTGCAAGATAACTGGGAGCTTTCACAGGACAATACCATTATTGATATTTTGACCAGCATCAATTTTTCTATTTCAAATCAGCCATAAGTATCTATTGTACATGTTTTGACCTTGTAGATTCCTTGACCATTCATCTTGCTATATACCTGATGAAACCTAGATAGGCTTCATACTTCTATCCACCTGGCGCATTTGTGGAGGAACCTGTCCCCTCTAGTTGTAATTGACTGATTACAGGGCCTGGACGGTGGATTTGTGGAAGAGCTCGACACCTTTGCAGCCATGTCTAATGAATTAGATTGGTGGATGTCCATACTGGCCTCCCCTGACATAGACAGACCAGTTCTTAGATTTGTTTAAAGCTGCCCAGACAGGGCAACCCTGCTGCCAATTACACTGGCAGATCATCAGCTGAGGGTAACACAAAGGTCACAGGGAAATACCTGCAAGGTTAACCAGATACCTTTAACCTACCCTCTTGAAAGATGGCTACTGCTCTACGCAGAATTTCCCTCTTCACACTTATTTTGTGCAAACAAACAAACCCATATAGAAACACAATAAATGTAGTTAGTAGTTGTATTGTACATGCATTAAATATTGTATTTATTTATTTCCTCCAGTATTTCCTTGTCCTCTGTTGAGGGTCTAAGGCTGGGGGATGTTGTGTACTAACCATTTACTGTTTCACGTGGGCACTGTGAAGCCCTGTGAGACTGTAACGGTGATTAAGGGCTATACAAATAAATGTGATTTGATTTGAGTGCATTATTCAGTTAGCAGCTCTTCATTTAACTACTTACCTTTCTTGGTAGTTGAGGTATACGCTGGCTCTCAGCTGATGGCGTAATGTTTGCCCAGCTAATTCCAGTAAAACAAAAACCTGTCTCAAGCTGCTCTGTAACCAACATACCTGAAACGAAACATTGCTCTAAACATTTTAAGCATTTAAGCATTTTATTTTATTGAGCTCAGTTCTTAAATCTATTATAGGCCCGTCCAGTCATTCTGATACAGTCTGCCTTAACGCTTCACTGATGAGGCAAAACAAACAACAACACCTGGTACATAAAAGGAACCAACGCCGCCTAATGCTCCATATCTTGTGGTCAGATGATTGCAATGACAATATGGTTTGTCTTGATGATTGAACAACTAACATATTGTATTAATGCTAAAGAAATATTTCATGTGTATTCATTCATGTATTGATCTGGCTCCGCAGACCTCTGGAGGATTAGGGTTAGGGTTAGCTACTTGGAGTAAGCCTCTTACAGGCCTTTGCGCCCCTAGCAACTTGATTGCTAACTTCTCAAGGAAACTCTGAGCTGCTGTAAGAGCAACTTACCATCCCTTCACATACAGACATCTAATGGGCTTACCGAAGCACTGTCCAGCCCTGGGAGTGCAGCTGGTGAATCAGAGAGCAATGTGATCTGAGTGATATGAGTATATAGTGCAGATTTCATATGGTCTGAATGATATCAGTTGTTTGTTCACAGTGATTTTCTGCGCTCACTTGTTGACGGACTGATTGACTTTCTTGGGTTTTGTTATTCCAGTTTGGGCTGTGGGAGGCTACACACAGCGCAGTCACATAATCCACTTACTGTTAAGCTTGTGCCATTTTAGGCGCACACTTTTTATAGACTTACTACTTCTTAACAACGCAGTTCACGAGGTTGCCAAACTGAGACGGTGTTGCTATAACAGGAGCAAACCCAATAAGTGCTGTCTTATGACTGTTGGTGAACTGTGCGAGGTGCTGCTTCCATCCACTGTAGAGATCCATCCATGTATATGGCACAATATTCTTTTTATTCTATTGTTGTTATTATTATTATTTTCTTATTTCTTATATCTTTTCATATATTTTAGCGTGAATTTCTCTATTTTATATTGTATTCCTGACCTTTGCCTCTACAGTACTTGCTTTTATTCTTGTTTTGTTCCTATTCTTCTGTTTATTGTTTATTGTTTATTGTTATACACCAATCACCAAGACAAATTCCTTGTATGTGTAAACATATTTGGCAACAAACCTGTTTCTGATTCTGATTCTGATATAAATGAAGATTTGCTGTCCTATAATCAGCAGCATTGATTTGATTGATACTCTTGAAACACACCAGCATGAACTCTATGTTGGGCAGGTGCAGGTGGTTTACCTGGCAGCACTCCCTCAATTGAGCTCCTCACTCGACCTTTCCTCAACTCTATTTGTCGTAACTAAACGACCCACTAACTCGACTCCACTGACACGGTGACGCGAAGAGCTGTTGCTGCCATCACTTGGAACATTTTTGCACCCTCCAGATGGCTAAGCACCGTATAACCATACTTATTTACAACCAGAGCAGTCCCAGTAAGCATCATTATCAACATCTTAGTCACGATGCAGCTTACTGGTGGACTGACTGAAGTTAAGCAAAACAATAGTTCAAGAGCAGATCTGAGCGTAGGCATGGAAAATGAGAGTGAGTGGGTGGTTCCTTGAAATGGAAAAGATCTTGTTGTCTGAGTCAGTCCAGTGTTTGGATAAGCAGGGCAGTGGTGCGATTGGATGGAGGGGCAGAAGAGGAAGGTGCCAGCATTAACAGCAGTCAGACACGAGAAGGCCATTACAGAAGATACTGGCGCAAAAGATGCTGAAGTTATGTGGTAGAAATATAACGGATCTTAACTGGATGCTAAACTTGATCAGGCCAGAATCAGAAATGAGTACTATTGTCTCACTCGTTTCATGTGGGGGGCCAAACAGAAACAGCTCTGCACCACATCGCATGACCCGATTAATAATAGCTCAGCAGATGACCTGGTTTTTAAAATATCTTCAACCAAATACGAGTGAAACCTTCTGCATCCAACATACGTGGTTCACTGCAGCTTTCAATGCATGAAAAAGCCTTTCCCCATATATCTGTCGGCGGGTTGAGCACCGATCCATCCCCTCGCTTTTGTACATCGACTTAAGAGCACCCAAATACAGCTGCAAACTGAAATTGAAAGATGTGTGCACGTGATGGTGTGGTGCAGTGTGTATTTACATGTAGGGGAAACCCTCAAATAAAACCTCAAATACCAAAAAAGTTTTTTCAAAGATGGCGACGGTTTCTGTCAGACATTGACCTACTACAAAAGCATGTGATTTCCAAAACACTTTATAACCATTATGGAAAAGAAACAACCTAAAGTTTAAAGTGTTATCATATTCATATTGTTCACCAAGTGACCTACCATCCTTTAAAAAGCTCCATCATTTGTTTTCATTTTGGTCCAATAATTTTGTAAGAGTTGGTATCATATTTTTCAAACGGTGGATATTTCACATTGGATCAAAGCTCTTCAAAACTGCGGGGAGCACAAAGCAACACTGAAGAGCACGCTTTACAAATTCAGGGTTAAGTTAAGTGGATCCATGGTCAGATGGGGTTGTACTTGTGTCTGTTTGTTTTATGGAGCCTGCGGTCGGCGGTGGCTACGTTTCTGCTGAGTAGCGAGAGGCAGAACAGCAAAGATGGAGCGCTTCCCACAGAGTTATACACTCTCGCTAATAGAGAAGGAGGAGAGTAGGAGGGAGGAATGATGGGGTGTTGTTTTGGTGGACAAAAATAAGACTCAGAAAGTGAAGGATGATCATAACCATATGGAGGCTGCTTTTTTTGCTGAGAGGGGAAGAAGGGGTGGGGAAGGGAAGTTAGGGAGAGTGACAAAGAAGAAAGGTTGGGGGAGGAGAGAAGAGGGAATATGTTTGCCAGAGGAAGGAAAATTCTCAAGATAAAGACCAAAAACGCTGCAGCCCAGGAGTGAGTGGATCTGGGACTCGGCCAAGAAGCCCACCTGTGTATGCAAAGCTGTGTTTTCTTTCTTTGACATTTGAGGAAAGAGAAGGAATAAGGGAGGAAGAAGTAAAAAGAAGAGAGAGAGAGAGAGAGAGAGAGAGAGAGAGAGGTGGACACACAGAGAGAGAGAGAGAGAGAGAGAAAGAGAGAGAGGAAGCAGTCTGCCGGAAAGGCTGTTTCACACACTGGTGGTGAAGTCGAGCCTCTTGCAAGAATTTTCCTGGCTATGTCCGCCATCTGGAATGGCGAGTCACTTCCTGTGTCTGCCCCTGCTGCTCTAATGAGGTTGTCCTCTGCCGCTCTGCACCCTCCCTCCCGCTCTGACAACACGCCCGAGGAGCCGCTGGAGCCCACGCCAGGCAGACGGGGACGCTCCTGACAGACGCAACACACAAACGCCAGCACGCCAGGCATCCAGCATGGGAATGACACCCCTGGACTAGCCCACATCCATCAAGACACACTCTTCAATGGAATCTAGGTCTGGGGGAAGCAGCGAGACCTGCAATCATCAGCTGAGCTTTCTGTAGGGTGTTCCTATTCCCTTATATGGCAACAGAGCTGGGAAATCATTTGAATTAGTCTGGTTTCTGTTGCATGCCTGCCTGCCTTCTAGCGGTGACCGAGCTCCATCTGGTATGTGCGTGTCTCTGCTGTGTGCATGTGTGAATGTGTGGGTTGCTGTGTTTGTTTGTTTTGCCATTCTTGGTTCTTCTTTTCCTGTTCGGGGTTTGCATGTGGGGTTTTTGTTTTGGAACAGGAGGAGGGCCTGTTTGTGGTTAAGCTACAGGCACTGTCACTGCCCCAGGGGTAGCTGCTTTCACTGCATCTGCCTCGCTCTCCCTCTTCAGTGGCATGGCGGCCTATGTTTGTTGAAGCAACAACGTCCACCTGTGTTCATCAACTCGCCAACGGAAAAAAAAGTGAGACGCTTTCTTCTTCTTCTCCACAGGACGACGTTCTCGGCAAGGCGGGCCGGAGCTGCTGGTCACCGCGGCTGGTCGCTGTTGTTGCCGTAGACACGCGTGACAGTCAGATGGATGTCTATTCACAGGATACCACCGATGCAACAGGATGTGTGACCCAGAAAGGACCATCAGGGACTCAGGAAGTGCCTAGCTGATGTAGACAAGGTGTCGGGCGGCCTCTCCACTGCCTCTGTCTGAGACTTTGATCGTAGAGACAAGGATGATGGGAAAGCTCTGAGCACCGAAGACGACCACACAACTGGAACGACCGCCAGCGCCGATGCCGTCTGAACGGGTCTGACACGGTTTCCTTTTTACGAGCGTGTGTTGTTCGAGGCCGTCTGTGTCATGTCCGACTTTTTCCTCACCTTCTCTGGATTATCTTGACGAACACACACTGCTCTCTTAACGCTGGTCGTCATGGCTACGGCGGCATGGTATCACCGTGACATCAGCCGCGTGCATGCAGAGGAGTTGCTGGCGCGGGCGGGCAGAGATGGCAGCTACCTCGTAAGAGACAGCGAGTCTGTGCCAGGAGCCTACGCCTTGTGTCTGCTGTGAGTATGACACACGCGCACGCACACACACACACACACACACACACACGCACACAAACCTAGTCTCAGACAGACAACGATACAGTGGACCTTTCTCTATCTCTTCTCTGTTTATGGTTTTGAGTGTTTTGAACTATTTTTGGCTTCTATCATATCTTGTTGTATGATAATGTCTGTCTTGAGCTCTTTACACGCACGCACACACACACACACACACACACACACACACACACACACACACGCTCATGGGACAACCTCGTGCTCTCGCCTGGCATCTTTATTACATGAAGCCCCTTTATGATTTCTTCTAGGTGTGATGTACAGCCCATTTCTTTCCATAACACTTTTACAGTTGTAATAGTAAATTAAACTCTATAGCTCTTCTATGTAGACCCCTTTATGTGCCACTAAAAATAAATGAAAAATACAGCCAGTTAAGTGGTTAAGTGGATGTTGACTCTACAGTTCATCAAGTCATCCATTTACCAGGCATCTCTTGTGGAGCAGCTATTGATACTGTACAGTTTAGGGCCACTTTTATGGTTGTTCTGCTCAGGATTTGAACCCAGGACACCCTGCTGCACCTCTTTGAAACATTTAACAACTGATCCACCACAACACTCCTCTCCTTTGACAAAACTCTTTCACCAGACAAAAGCAGCTCTAAGCAGAACCGAACCTAATTAAGACCTCTTGTGAAACTTTTTTCGATTTTGGCGTGCAGGATTGGAAACTATTCATAAACTCTTCAATTTCTGCAGAGCGTCTCCATCTGCGAATGGATTCAGCAGCTTCTCTTTCCCCCCCTGTCATCTTCATCAGTTTCACGTTCCTCTGCCAGCGGGCAGCACGGGGAATGCTATGGCTTAAAGAGCTGCTCAAAGGGCTGGGCCAGCTTCACACACACACACACACACACACACACACACACACACACACACACACACACACACACACACTCGCCACAGTGATCAGACTTGCCCTGTCCATCTCAGCCCGTCCAAGCCTGGCTCAGGGCTCCCTGTTTCCCCTCTTCCCCTCTGTCTTCCCCGGGGCCCCTGGAAGAGGGCGGGAGCTCCAGCGACCACACTGCTCTCACTGCTCATCAGCCCGAGCCAGACACATTCCTGAAAGCTGAGCCCGGCTGCTCACAGTGCTCCCACTTCCCCTTCGTTCCTTTTCTCAACATCTCATTCCTTCTTTCAGTTTCTCTCATTCCACTTTGTTCTGTATTCCCTTGTTCTCCTGCTTGGATCAGACAGTGCTCTTTACCTCTACCTGTTGCCTGAAAGCGCTATGGTATCCAACAAACTAATTCTTCTGCTGTTATTTGTGGAGATAGTGATTTGTGTGCCCCTCAAACTGCTGTAGATCTAAAACGAGCCACGTCATTAGCAATCTGTAAAATCACCGGCGCCTCGTTGAGAAAGTTACAGTGCGTTTAACTAGAGCAAGACATCTGGTCCTTATTTCAACTGTAAATTGACGTACACTTTCCCTTTGAGTGTTATGTTTGCTCACAAGCATTTTGTAGTCGTGTGCTATCTCAGTAGGTTTGTTTTTGCTTTTACAACAGGTTCCAACGTCACGTTCACACGTATCGTATCCTCCCCGATGCAGACGGCCTTCTAGCGGTGCAGGTGAGTGGCCAGCCCCAGTATCCCCACATGACCCCGTAGAGCAGACGCCACCTCGGTACAAAGTGTTGAACCACACAGCCAGTCAGACAGACTTTGAAGCGTTCCAACAATGGTTTGTTCTCGCCTGTCTCAAGGAGAACAGGAACGTGTTTGTGTGTTTCCTCTCTGTGCTGGTTCTGTTACAACTGCAGCAGCCTTGTTGTGTGAATGGCATCTCTACCATGTGGCCGCATGCTTGGAGCATGATCTCAGCTGCACAGAGGAGAAATTGTGTGTATGTCTCAGAGATTCCTACTCTACCCACACACTAGGTCATTGACCGATGGGTGTGTTTTTATGTGTGTGTGTGTGTGTACTAGGGTGTTTGTACGATACATATGAGTCTGTTGGATGTGGCAGTTTAAGGCAGTTACGGTATGTGTGTGTGTGTGTTTTGATACTCTGACCAAAGGGGACTATTAAGTTAGCAAACCACTTCATTATTTAAGTGGAGAAAAGAACATACAAGCACAAAGCGTGCACACACACACACACACACACAGAGAATAACAAAAAACTTGAAGGGGAAAACCACAAGCCAGCCTTGGCTTTCTGTATGTCGGCGCATTAAACTCTAAAGAGAAAGAGTTCAATACGGATTGTCTCCCAGTCGTTTACAAGGCTCTGACTTGGAAATATCCACTGTTTTCAGACGAGGACTCCTCAAACTCTATTACTATTTCATTTATTTTTCCACTGCCATCGGTAGAAGTCTCCAATAAGCATTTTTCCCTCACTGGATTTGCTCCACTAACTCGCAAAGACATAGCATGCTTGACTTTTTGTTTTTCCAAGAGGGCCGTGGAGATATTTTGGGGTTATTTTGTCCCTCACTGTCTCTTATTCCTTTTCATTTATTTTTAATTGCTTTTCAAGAGTTCCTTGTGGATTGAAAAATACTATTTGAAGAGTTCCTGGCAAAAGAGTCAAGTAGTCGTGCCAAAGAATGGTTTCTTTCACCACACAATGAAAACAAAAACTTCTAAAAAAAGACACAGGAAAAGAGCTTATTTTGTACTCTAGTTCTCGTCTAGTGCCATGTTGGTTTGGTGCATATGTGTGTTTGTTTCATCTTAAGTCTGTGTCTATATGTTTTGAGTAAGGTATTGTGGAAGGAATCACATCTAGCCATGTGTTTTCATGGTCCTTAGCTTGGTCGGACAGTGGGATGCTGGAACACAGCGAATCATGGCAGCCAACTATCCAGGAAGTAGCTGTCAGTGATTTCACCTTCTCAGAGGGGCGCAGGGCAAATCTCACTGGGATGCTTTCTTCATCCGTAAATAGATACCTCCACCAAGCGGGAGGCGGACTGGACCAAAACATAATACTACAAATTCAGATTGGACATTAACATTGTGTTCAAAATCATTGTAAGTGACATTCAAAAAGCTAGGGCTAAGCTGTTTCATGTTATGTTCAATGTCCACGTGGGCAACAAAGAGAGGATTTAGGAGAGTGGAACATAAACAGAAGTCTTCCATGACATTGAACGACCTTATACCAAAGTTTCAGAGGGCGGTCTGAAGGTTTTCTGCACATTTTTTTTTTTTCATGCTTTGCCACATTATTCCTGAACACAATAGCTCCTTCCACTGCTACAAATATACTTACCCTTGAAATCTAGAAATCTTCAAGAATACCTTGTTGAAAGTGTTGTATGTCTCAGATTTCCATTTACAATTTCATGAAGATGAATCAGAAATGCTGGTGCTTTTTGCCCCACCATTAGTTTGATTCAAAATTAACTTGGCACTCTGACATAAAACTTCTAGGATTTTGTGATGACGACCTTACCTTTGACCTTACCTCAGATATAGAAACTTGTGCAGTCCTGTTTTGTTAACAATAATCAGCAGAATGAAGCTGTTTTTATCATTCAGCAGAATGGTGGGAAATCTCAAGGAGACCCGGCCTTCACCATCAGGGCCCCTAGTCTTTCCACTATTGTTCCAGTATATTGTTTTCTTACCCGACTCCCCCATTCCTCCCCTGAACCAGGATCCATATCTCACCCCTACCCTTATAGCTATGTATAGTAATTGTTTTTTGCTGCGGTCCTCCTCTTTTATTGTGTAACCTTGTTCATGTGTTATTTCTATAGATAGTGAGGCACGTTGTAAACTTTGTATTATAAAATTGATTTCTTAAAGGTATTATATTTAAATTGTTATATTCAAAATGTTGCTCCTGAATGCAACACGGGTCTGTTGCATGCTTTTATGTGTACCTTATCATCTACATGTATTTACAGTTTCTGTGGCCTTTCTTTCATGTTTAGAGTAACCACAGCCTGTGATCATGCACACATGTTCATGTTCATGTTCACGTGTGTGTGTGGGTGTGTGCGTGTGTGTGTGTGTGTGCATGTGTGTCTCACAGACAACACAGGGGGTCCAGGTAAACTGTTTCCGTACGCTGGAGGACCTGGTGTTTGGATACCAGCATCCCCACAAGGGCCTGGTCACTCCGCTGCTCTACCCTGTTACCCGTGACACCGAAACTGGAGATGAGAGCTCAGGTGGGCCAACCACCTGTTATTACAACAAACCACTAACACGCTGAATACATACAATAATCATGCATCCTCATCATTTATCTCGGCTGAGAGTCCCCCCCCCCCCTCAAGGACTGCAAAATTGACTCAACTAGTTTTAAAGGTTTGATTTCGTGTTTTGCGGATGCACAGATGATGAGAAGCCTCCATCAGTTCCAGCCTCCATCAATGCAACACCTTCCATAGGGCCACCAGCCACACCGGTCCCTCATGCCCTTTTCCTGAATAAGTTGCAGGAGCTGAACACCTCCAGGTACAGTTATCCAGCTATTCCTGAACTCTTTCACACAATCATGTCTGAACAAACTTTAGCACTCGCAGTGTACCGAAAACAGAAACAGCTTGCAGACAGCTGTGAAAACGTCTCTTCGGTCTGAATTGTACTTCCTGTCTCCTGCCTTAACAGCATGGCCGGTGAGGTGATTGGCCTGCTCAGTGACTACCTGTTCAGTGAGCTGCCTCTGGACATTGAGAGTGTGCATAAAGGGGCCACAAGCCTACACCACCTTCAACGCACTCTGGGCACTGCCTGCCAAGGCCTCAACAGGTTGGCATCATTCTGCTCTTACTGCTAATGACTGGGCTAATAGTTTGGGTAGGAATGATTTGTTGATCTAAGGTGTGTGTGTATTGATCTGAACCACAGTGAGATTGACCTGACGCTGTCAAGTCTGGAGACCCTGGCCAAAGTGTTCGACCATCCTAGCTGCCCTCCTACATGCACCAAGGCCCAGGTACAAAGCAAACTATGCAACATGCCTCCCTAAGAACAGTAAAGGTTACACAAACTGTAGACATTCGGAAACAGTGCCCCCCGGTGGTGCTGTAGTGGTAAGGAGGGTGAAAGCTACATTGCATAAGATCTGCATCAACATTCACATGCATCAACAAGTTGCACCTTCTTCTCTCTTTGGAAAAAGGGTCCTGAGATGGAGCTGGACGGCCTGTTGTGTAAGATTTCAGCCTTGGTCAGCCTTCTTTCGTCTCTGGAGAAAAGGGTATGTTCACTAACCGGACACATATTCATTGCCGTCACAGTCTTTTAACTTTCAGTGGGGCTTGTTTTATGATGGACAGAGATAGCTCCATATTAATGCTGTAAATGCTCTGCCCCGGTAGGTATTGAAAGCGCTACAGGATGCCGTGACCAATCACAATCTAGCAGTGCAGCCTGCCCCACCCCCTCCTGAACCAACACCTGTCGCTGCAACCCCTGTCAAAAACCACGCCAGACCATTGCCTGTCCACTCCTTTCAGGTAAACCAGGGGGAGAGGGGCACTTTATCTTACAAACTTTACCTTCAAAGTTACGAGATATGACAAAGACAATCTCTATCTATGTTCATGTAGTAACAGTTTGGTTTCTCTGCGTGTCCAGGTGAAGATGGTGCGCTACGGCAGACAGACTGTTTCTGTGGATGTGGACACAGGGGTACTGCTCTTTGACAGGAAGGCTGGTTCATTTGGTGTGGAGACGGTCTCACATGACCGAAGTGAGCAAACATTTATATATACTACCAACGTCCACCTTTTCCATTCAGCATCGGTCACATTCATAGAGGTGCTGTGTCTTTGTGTATCAGTCCTGCAGCTTGTCAAGTTCCAGAGCAGTCCGGCCAAAGTGCGCATGGTGGTCGACAGCCATCACAACACATCGCGGGAGCTGATGTTTGAGAGTGTGAGGGTAAGGCAGAATTATAGGTCTTACCGCTACTTGGGTACCAGGGGTTTCCTCGCTCATATTTCACTGACTGGTTGCGTCATCTCTTACAGAAGCGCGAGGCCTTCTGCCAACTCCTACAGCTGATGAGGACCAGACACTCCCAGCTGAGTGAACCTGACCTGGTCTCTGTGTTTGTTGGCACCTGGAATATGGGTAACAATAACTGTGACAATAATCACTCTCACACTCACAGAAAACTCACTGATGTGCTGAACGAGAGGAAGCGAGTTAGCCTGACGATGTGCTGGGGTGTTTTGTGTGTCACAGGAGGTTCCCCGCCCCCTCGCCACCTACAGTCGTGGGTGACCTGCTGTGGTTTGGGACACACCCCGGATGAGTCCACCGCCTTGCTCCCGCATGACATCTACGCCCTGGGGACTCAAGAAAACCCTCAGGGGGAGAGAGAGTGGACAGAGTACATCAAGGCAACCCTTCGCAGCTATACTCACACTGACTACAAACAAGTAATTGTTACTATTTTTGCTTCACTTCTACTGTCGATCTCTCCTCTCTTTCGTTCCTGTGAAAAGGGTAATTCATGTTAACATGTTCAGAATAGGTGAGGCAATGACGTATAGTAATGATGATTCCTTAGGATATATTGTACATATATATATATATGTATATTATATTGTATCTTATTCTCAAAATTACATATCCACCACATGAACCAATGGACATGTGTTCTTTCAAAATTATTGCTGATTTGAAGGGAAAACTCACAATGGAATATGAGGTTAAGAGATAACTTCAGATAAGTCACATTTTTGAAGCCATTATCTATATTTTTCAGATGCTGCAATGAAGGCCAACCAATGTTTTCCTTATATTTTTGTGCCAGAATTTTTACACGTAGCATTTTGGAAAGAAACTTGCAATGTGGGGTTATGTCCTGCAGGTGGCAGTGCAATCCCTCTCGAATATGAGGCTGGCTGTGTTTGTGAAGCCTGAACACGAGAGCCGCATCAGCCATGTGAACACGGCCAGCGTGAAGACGGGCTTGGGGAACACACTGGGTACGCTTGCCCTACATGATCTCACCATTAAAAAAAATACCTCAGCTCAGATAATCACGCAAAGCAAATACAGCGAGTGGACCAATACCGTGGCCAGCAGCCAAAAACATCAGTACATGATTAACCGGAACCAAGTGTGTTTTTATGAACTCAGAGGTTTGACTTGATGTTTCTGCTGTTTCAGGAAACAAGGGAGCCGTTGGGATCTCCTTTCTCTTCAATGGGACATCTTTTGGGTTTGTTAACTGCCACCTGACCTCTGGAAGTGAGAAAGTCCTTAGGTATGTTTTTTATTGTAAAGCTAAAGAGGTATATGTGGACTGACAGGGATGTGTGTGCAAGTGTATATATGTGTGTGCCCTTTTCATGTCTACGCTTTGCAACAAAAAAGGAAAAAAAAAAACATTGTAATGTGTGTCGTATTCAGGAGGAACCAGAACTTCGTGGACATCCTCAGACTGCTTTCTCTGGGTGACAAGCAGCAGCTCAGCGCCTTTGACATCAGCCTGCGCTTCAACCACCTCTTCTGGTGTGGAGACCTCAATTACAGACTGGACTTGGACGTACAGGTCAGACAAACAGTCATTATTTGTATGGTTTTCATATCTTTCTTTTCCAGCCTGGTGCTCAAATGTGAACTCCTCAGACTGGCTCAGACTGCCATAATAGTAAATGTCATATAACTGTCAATTGAAAAGCTCCAGACATTCACCCTCATTTCTCCCTGCTTGCCGCTGGCCCTCCTTGCCCCCAGGATATTCTGAAACATGTATCCAAGAGGGAGTTTGAGGAGCTCATGTGTGCAGACCAGCTGACCCGAGAGAGACACAAGAGGAAGGCCTTTCTCAATTTCAGTGAGTCACCACCCTGCTACTGACTTTTGTCCTGTATTGCTACGAAAATATTCTAACGTAATATACAATAGAAATGATATTGTTACATGTGCATCCAAAGCTCCAGTTGTGATTATTTTCTTCATCCTTTGAATGAGTCTTGGGTCAAATAGTGTGCAAAACATCTTAGTGTTTGTTTTAACCTAATCGATGGGTGAGGTTTACCATAAAGGCAATAGAGTAAATTGACTTTCAAACACCTTCCTGTGATTGTTGTCAACTTTCTGCCGCTCATTGTGTTATAACCTTCATCCATTTGGCATCTAAGGCTAAATCAAGCAAACAAAAAGTATTATTTTACCCAGGTCCGTGCTGTCCCTCTAATCACCCTCCACTTTGTACATTCTTTCTACTTGTCGTGGTTAAGCGGAAGAGAAGATTGCATTTCCACCCACCTATCGGTATGAGCGGGGCTCGAGAGACTGCTACCTCTGGCAGAAGTACAAGACATCAGGGGTGAGTCAGTTCACCTAACAGAGTTACAGAGCAGGCAAAGGTAAAAGGGCCTCCTCATCACATTGTGTGTTTAAGTCTGACACTGTCATGTGTACTTTGGAGTTTTATCATGCTAATAATATTGTATTTCAGGCTGCTACCGTACATACACGCTGTACTCTACAAAGACACGCCCCCCAGAAACCTTCTAAGTATACCGAGGGCTCACTTCTTAATATATGTTTATGTGTAACTTAATCCTCATTTACAGGGAGTTACAGGTGAAGAATTACCCCACAAACCAAAAAGGGAATGTCTGGAATAGCAGGAATGGAGTGCACCCTCCATTGCATACTTCCATGTCTGCCGTGCATACTTTTTCATTAAGGAGGATTAGTTGAAGTATTAGTTGAAATACAACCTAACTCTGTTTCTACAGGTGCGAGTCAATGTTCCTTCATGGTGCGATAGGATCCTGTGGAAGTCCTATCCAGAGACACACATCATCTGCACCTCATACGGTGAGCTCTGAAGATCAAAACAAACAAGAATGTATTCCAAAAAAGCTTTAACTACAAAAGGAAACGGGTCGAAATGAAAAAAGCAAAGCAAAGGAAATGATTAAGACGTGAACACAGACAATGGATTTGATGCGGCATTCTCAAATTAGACATTTGTGGGCATTTCTTTCATTGTTTTACGGTAACATGCCAGTGCCAAGAATAACGGTCAACCTCTACATCCTGGTCTGTGGTCCATGAAGAAACAAGAGTCATTTCCTTTCATTCAGCCTAAGCTTCTGTTTCTGTCTAACCTCAGCAGACTATCAAACCACAAAAACACTACCAGGAAGCAGCACAATCTTCGGCATTTAATGTGGCTCAGACCACTGTGTTACGTTTTCACATCTTGTACAACTGAGCTGTTCACAAATCTGTTAATATCCATCAAAATGTATCAGAAGAATTAAAGAATTAAAGTATTGAGTCTTGTTGGGATTACAAGAGAAGTGTAATAATTATGATTTTGACTTCATGAGATGTCTTCATGTCTCTCACCAGGTTGTACAGACGACGTCTTCACAAGTGACCACTCGCCTGTTTTTGCTACCTTCCAAGTAGGAGTAACGTCGCAGTTCATCTCCAAAACAGGTGTTGTCATTGTTGTGGCTCTTGGGACACACAAACTGATGTCATGTAACTGAAACCCTTGATTATGTGACCAGTGTTGCCGTATCATTTCAAAACAGACCCAAACTCAAGCGTGGAGAGGGCCTGGATAGAGCTTGAATGTGTGGAGGCCATCGTGAAGACGGCAAGCAAAGCCAAGTTCTTCATCGAGTTTCATTCACCTTGCCTGGAAGGTACACTGTCAAATCATGAGCGGTCATCATTTTATCGAAAGTATTACGAGGCAAAAAGACAAACATGTCTGTCGTTTCTTCACAGAGACACGCCGCTCAAGTGAGAACGACTCACAGAGCTGCGATGTGCCGGGGTTTCTCAAACTAGGCTGGTCCTCCAAACAACTGCCAAAGGTTAGAGGCTCAATCTATTTGGAAAAGGTTGAAATACGCCATATACAGTAAGTCAAGATGGTAACTTGAGTTGTGTGTGTGTGTGTGTGTGTGTGTGTCATAGCTTCTCCCAATTGTGTCTGACATGGAGTATCTTCAAGATCAGCACCTGCTGTTGTCTGTCAAGTCATGTGATGGGTTCGAGTCATACGGTTCGTCGCGCTTCTTTTTTAACTGCCACCATCCATAACTTCCCTCCCTTGTGGTTATTTTGTTCATCAATGGGTTAAATGTATGAATGACCTCTTTAAATATCTGCTTTAGGTGAATGCTGTGTTGCTCTGCGCTCACCTACCGGTACATTGGAGCAGTTTGAAACATTTCTGAGCCACCGCGGTGAGGAGATGGGCTCCATAAGGGGCCGGGTCAGGGTCCACGTGCCCACAGACAGGCGAGGAACGCGGGAGAAGATCTACGGTGGGTCAGCCAGAACTGCTGCTCTCTCCTATCCTAACCTCCAGCTTGCACTTCCTACTAAACTTCCGTCGCGACTGTCACCGCATTCTTTCGCTCTCCTGTGAGTCTCACATTGCTTCCTCTATTTGGTTCCTCAATGATCCATGGCTTGGCTTTTCACTTGCTGGCATCTCTTGACCGCTTCCTATTTTGGCCCCTGGTTGACTGACCCTGACCAGATGCATCCTGAGCCACTGACACAAGACAGATAGAGGGAGTATTTTGCCATCAGGTCAGGCCACTCGACCACACACACAACCACTACCACGCTGTGCCTAACCTTTATCCTACACACAGGCTTTGAAGAAGTCTTCCTGATTTTGAAAATACATTTAGTGTCACTTGCCTTTTTCAGAGTGGTTCTGTTTTGAGAAGGATGAGAAAGGTCTTGGAAGGGGACATTTGTCTCCTCAACCTACACGGGTCCAAATCAACAGGTGAGGACCTCTTTCCTTAGCGTCGATGTAAAGCACCAGAAAGCCTTCAGCTCGTTACTGTCACAAGAAATGGCGAGGGAAAGAACTTTGAAAAACTCACCCAACAGTTCAGAGGTTTCCCGGTTTTCTTTGGGATGTTAATGGAAGTTGTGAGCACATATAAGTACGTCCACATCAGAAAACTCATGTTTGGGTTTACTTTACTATTGCATGATTTTATATTGAAAAACTGGATGTCCGTTCTAACTTGTTGGCCATAAGCAGGTGGATTGTCACAGATATAATATAAACTTAACACATACTTTGAACAGTGAATGCAAATAGCTTCCAATCAAGTGGGTGAGTGTTTCACAGCTCTTGAAGCTCAAGGTCAAATCGTGTGAAACCATATTGACAAATGAGGATGTGCCTATAGTGATATGGAGATCTAGTTGACTTAACAAAATTCTTAATTTATGTTTGCGTTACAGGTGCTCAGCAGCTCCTCCTAAACTAACCCCAAGCAGCTACACCAATCCTGCCTACTTCATCTTTGAAGGTGTGTCAGTACCACGCAGGGTGGAAGAGGCCCCACCCCAGCGGAGGGACCCTCCGGTGATCTGGTCTGGAAATGAGGCCTTGCAGCTCCCAAAACTTGCAGGAGGGCAGGGCTTTGACAGGAAGTCCCCTCGCAGGTCAGACTTTACAGAGATTGAGATACCAGTCATCCTACCCCTCTATACTTCAACCAATGACATTCATCCACCTCAAACCAACTCCTCCTATCAACTTTTCCCAACCAAAAACCCATCTCCCATACCTCCAGCCCCAAGTAACACCACCTCACAATACCAGGAACAGGCTTCACAACCCAGACCAAAATGTCTGGGTAAAAAGATTGTTCAGGACTCCATACTACCAGCAGAGAACCTGAAGAACATGTACATGAACCACTCAGCCATCATTAGGGAGAAGGCCAGAAGAGATCAACCTCAGCCTCTCCCAGAGAGGGCCAGTCCTATCCGGGGGCCTAAGACCCCACCTATCTTCCCATACGCTCCTACCCACTTACCACAGTGTCAGGCCGCAGTTCCCTGGATGATGGAGCAGCAGCATGGGCCTCCAGGGGACAACTCCCTCACGGCCTTGCAGATTGCCAAGTCCCTCAGTGAGATGGACTTCTTTCCCACAGACCACAGAGGCCCATCCATACCCAACCACAGGCCATGCCAACTAAATGGTCCTACCATGCCTGCCGAGAGGGGCTACAACTGGGAGACAGAGGTAGGACACTGCAAGGTCACAAACAGACAAAGACAGCTTTACCAATGAATAGCTTTAGAAACAACTAACCACTGGCTCAGTCAATGTCTTGGTAAAAATACTCTCTATGTTACCTCATTGCAGGTGTCTGTCCTCCAAGGTGCACCAGAGACAGTGCGGGAGCTTCTCAGTACTCTGGGCCTTCAGAAATACACCCTGGGACTCAGCCTCAATGGCTGGGATGATCTGGATTATTTCAGGTAAGGGACAACATGTTCCACTTCCCACGGTCGACAGCGTGTTGCAGTAGCTCAGTGAGCATCGCACTTACTAACAGGTTTGGGTCTTGACTCTCACTGGGGCCAGCCATTCTAAAAATGTATGCACCCATCGTACTGTGGTGAGGTGTCGTGGGCCTAACTCAATAAAACATCTATGATGGGAGGTGCCCACTTGATGACTCCAATGACATATCCACTTTCCACACTGCCCTCCCCCCCATTTCTTGTAAATCTAAACTAGGTTTCTAAGTATACACTTACCATGCATTTACCAAGTTTCACTTCTATATCTTTTAGTTATAAAACAGAAAGTAATTGCTACAATACTGTTTTTTCAGTCATGTCTGATTCAACAGCCTTTGATTTCTCCACAGTGGTATCACAGAAGAGGATTTATGCGCTGCAGGAGTGTCTAACCCTTCACATCGACGCAGGATCCTAGACAACCTCCCCAGGATCTGGAACTGACAGACAGGAGTATAAAGCATGGACAGTACGAAGGCTCACAGTCTGTTCAAACCGTCTCACTTAGAATTAGAGAATTGTTGGAATTGGGAACTGAAAGTAGAGATTGAATGCATTTCAATGACAGACAGCAGCTGGAGTTTACCACAGCCCTTCCATTTCTTTATGTACTCGATCAATACTGTAACAGTGGTTTGCCTGTATTTAAGTAAACAAAGCACAGGTCACGTAACCCATGAAATACTCATTGCACAGCCTACTCTATTGACCTGTCCGCTTCCCGCATGAATGGGAAGTGTGGTTTAAGGTGTGTATCTCCAATTACTCCCACATCTACAAATATTGATTATGGTCTCAAGGTCTCATAACTTTTGTGAAATTACTTTTAAATGAATGATAAAAAGACAGTGCTTCACTTTTCAGTGTTCACTCAAGGCTAATGTTTACCATTCACATTGATCACGTCCCCAATGTGCTTTCCATTACTCTGCTGTTATTGAGCCTGGATATGAGCTTGTAAAAGCCCACAATTAAACCTATGGAGCATAACATCCATAGCTGTACATATCTACTGGAACATCCTGTAAAGTTAGAGTGAGAGGACTTGCCGCGTCTCATTTTGTTTACTGTCTGATACTGTTACTATCTTGTCACTTAATCAGTGCCTCTGTCCAGCGAGTCTCTCTTACGCAGCGCTTTAAAACTAAACTGCATAAAGCTGCTCTTCAGCATCATTGAACAATCAAGAGTCAAATCGTGCTGCCATGCAACGGTGAAAAAATCAGTTCTTGCTCCATTTCTGTGCCACAACTCACATCATCATGCTATGCTGTTCTTATGCCATTTAGTGTAACTTAATAATGATGTATGCTTATCGCTTTCGCTCTGCTTGGCATATGGCGGATGTTTGTGAAACTTTTCCACCTGAATTTGAGAAGAGAGAATTTTGATATCTTAAAAAACAGAGATGCAACCATGTTTATTCTCCAATGAACTTTATACTGTATCAGAAGGAAATGTTTTGCTCACAGGAGAAATTCTGCAGTCGATGGTTCGATATTCCAGAGTGCTTGTTGTCTTCCTGTTTGCTTTGTCTTGATATAAAACTATAAAACAATCCATGCCTATCTTTATGTTGCAGCCTCGCAGGTACCAGCACACAATAGCAGGAAAACACATCCACTGTAGGAATAGATAACTTCACCTTGTCTTTCTGTTTCATGTGAATGAATGGCCTGTAAAAGTCTTTTTATAAAGGCATAGTGAATATTTCCTTACTCTGCATGACTGAACAAGAAAATGCCTTTCTACTGTTAAACGAGTTATGTAATTACAAGAGTTTTGCTGGTTTGGATAATAGTCAAGTCCATGCACAAACATGATAAAGTTGTTATTATGTCAGCTCAGTTAAATCACATGGCGCAAACAAAAAGATTGTGCAAAGATTACACACCCGTGAGTTTGAACCTAAATGAACCTGTTGATATTCTGTTCTGTATGTGTGTGTGTGTGTGTGTGTGTGTGTGTGTGTGTGTGTGGATGTCAGTGTTCATGCTTGTAACTTTCCGATGGGGTAGTTACTTATTAAAGCATGAACCAACACATCTTTGCTCCTTGACAACAGGTATGTGTCAGTGACCAGTAAGGCAGATCTACAACTAAGACAGGCCTGCTCTACTGGCTGTGATGATGTCATGTCTCTGGGAATTCTGGGATGTTTTGACAATACTAAATCAATTCATCATTTCATTTTTCTCTTGAAACCCACGTGTTTAAATAATGTCATGACATTTGACATACACATTCCCATAATCATGCAGTGGTATTTTTTTTTTAATTAAAAAGTGGATACACATGTGGTTTAAAAAAAATGGGTGTCTACAGACCATGTTGTCTTGAAACAGAAAACATAAGAATAACAAAAACACAGAAGCAAAGAAAAAAATCACAGAGAAAAAGACACAATTGTCATGAATTTCCATTCAGAAATACATACAAAACTAAATGTTCATTATATTTATCTGATTTATCTGATCTTGCAGACTCTAGGGGTGTTTTTCTCATAGTTGTGTCTGTAGCTAAGTAGGGTGTAACCAAAAGGCCTATCACGCCTTGGCTACTGCAGCAGTGAGTTGCTAACCCATTGCACCCCGGTGGGGTCTATTTCCTCCTGTCAGCTGTCTTTCCAGGCTGTCACAAGGTCTTTCCCTAGTTGTCAGCTGCACTATTCACAACAGTCACTAGCCTGGGCTAGCTGTAGCATTCATTAATACACAGGACAAGATGTTACTATCCCTTGTGCTATAATCCAAGGTAAACACTTGTAGAAGCCCAATTCAGATAAAAAATCTGAATGATACAACCACCACCAAATGAACACCATAGCAGACATCAGGCTACACCATCATAGATCTACAGAGTTATTCATCAGATGGCACCATTCAGTTACCTACCCTAGCCAACAGCGGTATGCGGCATTAGATTAGATTAGATTAGATTCAACTGTATTGTCATTGCACAGAGTACAAGTACTGAGACAACGAAATGCACTTTGGCATCTAACCAGAAGTGCAAATAGCAGTAAATTGCAGAGTATGTGCATATGTATAATGGTAATATAAATATTAAATAAGCAGTAAGGGCAAGATATGAATATGAATATGTACAAGGCATGTCATTGGGGTTATCAAGACACCTCAAGAAGGCTCAACGGTATTTCAGCGTCCTGGAACCACCCCCCTCTATGCCACCACCTCACAACTCCCCTTTACCCTCGCCATCTAATGCCTGCTATCAACCTAGCATTAGCCTTGCTATGGGCGCCATCTGTCACATATACAATCACTCACTAATAATTAAACAGGGCGCCAACGTTCAAAACATGATAAACCTGCTACATGCTGGTAGGCAATCAAGTCATAATGTATGGGAATGTCTGCTCTGTTTGGGGTGGGGCTCTACGGCATCAACACATAAAAACAACGGGACACAGCAAGTGAGTGAAAGTGAGAAAAATAAGTCATGTCAAAAAGGACAAAACTTTCTGGTGCTCAGGGGAGAAGGAGAAGAAGAGATGAGGAGGAAAGGAGAGGCAAAGAAAGAGGCATGACACAAGTTTTGATATGAACTATTTTGTCTTAAAGAAAGAAAGATAGTCTATTGGTGCGGGGGATGGGCGATAGACGCTAGCTAGCTAGCAACAAGGACAACCAGCATGATTCATAACAGCACAACTGATGAAAAGCGAGGGAGTCATGTTTTTTGTTTCATCAGACCCTCACTGTTGTCCAGCTTGGAGCTACTTCTGCTTCTGTTAGCTACCTACCTACCTCTCTGTTTCTGGCCCTGCTCAACTAGGCTGTAGTGATGAGTCTATGTTGGTAAAATGGAAATAGTTTTGCACTTTCATGAGTGATTGATGAATGATAGATCACCATGATGGATAGGTTACCATGATTGATATTTGCACTGACCACATTATCATTCTCTTATTTCCTTTGACTGAATGCTCATTGTACGTTCTATCTATCTTAAAGGTTTAACCATAGCTATGTAAAATAATAATAGCCAAGCAAATGATCATAATTCTAGGACAAATACACTGAAGGCCTTTCTGAAAGCCACTTATGAGAGCAACAGAAGAAATAGTGATGGAAACAACCAGCTATAGGTTATATTTGTTGAGTTAAGAGAAATGATTTTAACTGTAAATGGCTCTGTTACTGTGTAATTCATAATATTGACATGTGCTCCATTTTTAAGATGCACTTTTGAAATATTTTGGCCCAACTCCCTCTGCAAATCCTGAGGTGCCTGAAAAGACCCCATCAGCATCTATACACCTTGGTGGTAGTGCACCCAGCAGCCTGCCATCTACCTCATCTGAACACCCTGGTGGTAGTGCACCCAGCAGCCTGCCATCTACCTCATCTGAACACCCTGGTGGTAGTGCACCCAGCAGCCTGCCATCTACCTCATCTGAACACCCTGGTGGTAGTGCACCCAGCAGCCTACCATCTACCTCATCTGAACACCCTGGTGGTAGTGCACCCAGCAGCCTGCCATCTCCCTCATCTGAACACCCTGGTGGTAGTGCACCCAGCAGCCTACCATCTACCTCATCTGAACACCCTGGTGGTAGTGCACCCAGCAGCCTGCCATCTACCTCATCTGAACACCCTGGTGGTAGTGCACCCAGCAGCCTGCCATCTACCTCATCTGAACACCCTGGTGGTAGTGCACCCAGCAGCCTACCATCTACCTCATCTGAACACCCTGGTGGTAGTGCACCCAGCAGCCTGCCATCTACCTCATCTGAACACCCTGGTGGTAGTGCACCCAGCAGCCTGCCATCTCCCTCATCTGAACACCCTGGTGGTAGTGCACCCAGCAGCCTGCCATCTACCTCATCTGAACACCCTGGTGGTAGTGCACCCAGCAGCCTGCCATCTACCTCATCTGAACACCCTGGTGGTAGTGCACCCAGCAGCCTGCCATCTACCTCATCTGAACACCCTGGTGGTAGTGCACCCAGCAGCCTGCCATCTAGTCTGGAATCTCGCCTAGGGCGCCAACTGGACCAGGGCGTCCAGTTGGCGTGTGTGAGTGCGAAGGGGGGGGGGGGGGGGGGTAAAGAATTCACTTCTAGCCGTTTTTCCTCAACTACAACTGCCAAACATTTCAACTCCTGGTTGTGACGCCAAGTGTCAGCCTAGCCTTGACTCAGCACTAATACCTTAACCTACTAAAACCTGTCTATCTGATACAACAACACAACCAGACAGTCTGTGTGAGTGTGTGTGTGTGGGGGGGGGGATCTTGGGATCTTGATAGGGATCATGACTCCTTCAGATTTTGTCTCTCTGAGCCATCAAGTTTGGTTCCTGTAGACATGATTCCTTACAGATGTACAGTACTACAGGTCCTGTTAGGTTAACCTGATTTTAGGGAACCAGCGATATGAAAACCTCTCATGGCCTCTGTTTAAGTCATCTGACGTGTACTACCTCTGTAGACGGTATAGTTCATCCTAACTTTCATTTCTTTATATTTTAGCTTTACTAATATCACAAGGATCTCAAAAACACTCTAGAGATGATGTGGAGTAGTGTGAAGAGAAACAGGTCACCAGTCACTGGCTGCTCCCACAACAATGTAATTGTGGCGTTTTATAACAGCCATATACCCTACACCTGTGGAAATATTAACTTTTATAAAGTTAAAGCAGTAGACCTTTAACTCCCTAGCATGAAATGTTGCTGTGGTGGAAGTAAACATGAGAATTTATGGTGAGTTTCATTCCAAAAATACACTTAGGCTATACACACATTCCTCTATTTTAAAAACGCTACTCTCCCAAAATGCCGGTCTGAAAATAAAACTCACTATGGAGTATTACTGCAGTTACTTTTACACTTTTACATACCGATTATATATTAACTTTTTGCCAAGATTACAAGGTGGACGAAATCAAATACCTCGCGTCAAACTGAAGGAGTCAATATCCATTAAATGAGCCCTTGCAGTTGTTCGACTAGTTTTAAGTCCTGACGTAGACTCGAGACTTGGGGGCATTTTGCATACTCAGCAATTACAGTTCCCATGTCAGCCATATAAACTATCCATATCCTATATCTGGCGCTCAGTGTTGAACGAATAGCTGTCGTCGCCGCGGTGCCAAGGACTCCAACACCATAGTCACCGGGACATAACACTGTCTACTAGCGCTTACCTCATTCGCGAGGGACGGGCGAGCAGAGCGGAGCCCGAGCCGGGATCTGAATGAACTGAACGGCGTCGAGTCACGTTGTAGAAATAAGACGAGTTCCATGCACCGCTGGGATCGAGACCAACGGTACTCTGTTGGGATCGCGTTAGGGTAAGTAGTCGTGATAACTCGATTAATATAATAGTGACCGACAACTATCGACCAAGTGCGGTGCTGTAAAAAGTAATGTCGAGCACTGTTTTTTAGGCAGATTGGTGTAAACATCATTCCATCTTACTCGAGTATAAACGGTTTAAATAAATAAATACAAATATACTGTTAGGCCTGTTAACTCTACAGGGAAAAGTCGACCAGATTGCTGAGTGCTTTGAAAAATAATTTATATCATTTTTCCACAATTCCCTCAAAGGTTTTGTCATCTGTTGGAAGTGCTGCACAGTGAGGACAGATCATGGACCTAGTCAACGACAGCTACAGCTATGACAGGCACAACAGGCACAACCAGTCTACGGTGTTTACGACATACTTTAACTCCAGCTGTCGTTTTGATGAGGAGTTCAAATACATCCTGCTGCCTGTGTCCTACAGTCTGGTGTTTCTGGTTGGCTTGGTGCTGAACGCCACGGCTCTGTGGATGTTCCTCAAGAAGATGCGTCCGTGGAACACCAGCACGGTGTACATGTTCCACCTCGCCCTGTCCGACTTCCTCTACGTCCTCTCCCTGCCCACCCTCATCTACTACTATGCCAACCGCAGCCACTGGCCCTTTGGCGTGGTTGCCTGTAAGGTGGTTCGCTTCCTGTTCTACGCCAACCTCTACTGCAGCATCCTCTTCCTCACCTGCATCAGCGTGCACCGTTACCTCGGCATCTGCCACCCGATCAAGGCCCTGACCCTGATAAAGTCGCGCCACGCCCACCTCGTCTGCGGCCTGGTGTGGACCGTGGTGACGGTGTGCCTGGTGCCCAACCTCGTCTTCGTCACCACCTCCCAGAGGGACAACGACACGCTGTGCCACGACACTACCAGCCAGGAGGCCTTTGAGGAGTACGTCAACTACAGCTCCGTTGTCATGGTACTGCTGTTTGGCATCCCATTCCTGGTCATCGTGATGTGTTACTGCCTGATGGCGCGGGCGCTGTGCCGGCCCAGACGGGGCTTATCCGCCAGCCAGCAGGGCGCCGCCTCCCATCAGAAGTCCATCAAACTGATCGTAGTGGTGCTGGTGGTTTTTGCGGTGTGCTTTGTTCCATTTCACATCACGCGAACCCTCTACTACACCTCTCGCGTGCTGGATCTAAACTGTGAATTCCTGAACATTGTCAACTTTACTTACAAGATCACCAGGCCGCTGGCGAGTGTGAACAGCTGCATCGACCCCATCCTGTATTTCCTGGCTGGGGATCACTATCGCTCCAAGCTGATGACGGTTCTGACACGGAAGAGACAGACTTTCACCAGACGGTCACCTGACTATCTGCCATCGCAGCCGAACAACAACCACAACATTGCTCTGGTCTATAAGAACTCAGGCCTCAAAGCCAGTGGAAAGGCTGAGAGGTAGAGGGAGGAACTCTCATTCGGTTGTATTGTCTCAACCTTGTAGAAATCTAACGTAGGATTTCTGCTCATTTCTGGCACCGCAGTGCTGTGGCTTTGGCTGGTCTTCTCTAATTTTGCGTTAGGGTTAGAAGTCAGATGTTATGATGCATTATCACGCCACAAAATCTGTCTATAGCCATTACACACATGAGGAATGTTTCAGTTTCCCCCACGTTGCGGTGGGGTTTTTTTCTTGGACCAATTTCAAATCCTCTTTACCAGAGAAAACAAATCTGCCTCTGCACCTCTCAGCCAGCCTGCAGTCTCATACTATTACCACTAAGGAATGCTCACACAAAGCCTAGTATGTAGTACACAGTATTTATAGTACAACTGCATACAAAGCTCTCAAAGAAAATGGTTATATGGCTATATACAGCAGTGTTGTGCATTCAGCCTTTATAAGACGATTACTCACTGAGAAACATAAAAGATATTGACAGGTGTAACAATAATAAATCCTAAATGATTCAGTGATTTATTGTCATCTTGTGAAAAAAAAAGTTGGACTGGGCATAGACTGAGCTACATGTAACCAGCTGTCAGACCAAAGATGACAGAGATAGTATTGTTATTGTTATATACTAGTTGTGAGGCAACCATGTGTATTCCCAACAATGACAGTGTGAGCGAGCCAGAAGCTGCAGCTACAGTCAAGCTCCCATTCCCAGCTGTTTTTGTCCTTCAACTCTACACTGAGTAAAGCAGAGAAGAGGAGGGACAGATCAACACTGACCAACACTTGGTAGGCTGGACGAGACATCGGCATCCAAAAAAACAGCCCACGCCGGGAGAGGGGATTTTCCTGCACTGCCCCCTTTGGGATTGATAAATGGAGTTTAAATCACATTTTGTTTCATCAGTCTGGGTTGAATTTCCTAATGGCTTTGCAGGATGTGAAGGCGATGTTGGAAAGTTTTACTTAATGCTGCAGAGTTCTGCAGTCACTCCATCCTTGTTTGTGTTGTAGCTGTATGTGTCTATATGTGTCACATCAATGGTGCTCTCAGGTTTTGTGGTGTTGAAAGTCTTCGGATGCTACTCCTGCCATTTGTAATCTGTTGTTATGATGGAGTTATCTGATGTATTTGTGAAGTGGCCATGGATGATATTTTCATGCTATCATAATTTTAGTAAATGTATGTCATATACAGTTACATGAAGTTGAAATACGCAATATGTACAAGTATCTCTACAGTACTAACTTGTTGGTTTGTATTCTCTACCACCATTACTTTTGTGTCCAGCCTAACTGAAACTAACCCCATTTTAATGGGTTTTTTTCTGACCTAAATGGAGTTATCGAGTTAATGCGTGGGAAAGTGGAAGGAGTGTATCTGACTCAAATGAGAAATGTTATCATAGGTGTACACTTGCCGTCATTCAGGCAGAGGGAGGCAGGGGAAAGGAGCAGGAGCAGGAAGGGTGCCGCCGCTCAGTCCAGTGAGAGAAAAACCCTCGCTTTGTTTGGGTCTTTCATCCTGTTTAAGAATGGTCATCTATGTCATCCTGTCCATCCAATGCCAAGAAAATAAAGCATTCTTGGATACCTCTACGGCTCTTGCTTTATTATCCATAAATAAGGCTATCCATTGATTATCCATTGTAATGAGCCACTGATAATACCAAATTGTTGTGTGTGAGAGTGGGAAGGAACTATGCATGCTACCAACTCGTGATAGATTCAACTTATTGCCGTAACAAAACAACCTCTGACTCTTTAAAATGGTCTACACAGGCCAAAGTATTCACATAATAATTCACGTAAGAATTCACATACCTTATTCACATGGCAAGAAGTTGATTAAGTGTTCACGAACATGGCATGCAATTCCTTTAGTTACTCCCCACAGTGACCTGGAGACAGATCCAGATCCAGTCCAAATCACTATGTATACTTTTTGGAAATAAATCATTACCTCAAGTTTGTCATTCAGTATCTCTAAAATACAGTGGATCCAGTCTGTACGTATTATTATTATTATTATTTCATCATTGAATCAACTCAACAATTAACTGGTTGTCAGACCAAAGATGATAAATGGAGTTTAAATGGCTTCAACTCCATTTAAGCCAAGGATTTAAGTTACCTACTATCCATTAAAAAGTGACACAATGTGTTTAATTTTTTTAACATTTTGTAAGTGTTGGTGTCTCTTTTTTAAATAGTGGATATCTCATTTAGGAACAGAGCTCTTCACATTACGTTTTATGAACAGGCTTTAGAGGCTCTAACAGGCTCTACCTCTTGGAAAGCAAATCAAGGTGACCCTGATGAAGACCTGCTTGATTGGCACTCAGTCTGGTTTTTAATTATACAAACAGTCCAATAAAGGATTTCATTGTTTTGCCACACATGGCAGAGCGCCGTGCTGATATCTGGAGTGCCTTTCTTTTATGATCGTTTTTAACATTTGCTTCACAACCTACCCAGTTGCCTCCAAAGTCTGTTTATTGTCAAATCGACCTGCTCAAAGATCACCTAGCTGAACTAAACACTTCAGACACAAGCAACATGTTTTCTCTGGACTTGTCTCATAGTTTGCCTGAAGTTTTACACCTGAATGAGGTTTTTATTAGAGTTGTATTTAATTAAATTTAGTTTCCAACGAGAAAATGAGTTTTTCTCTACACCATTACAGACAAAGCTGTCTTAGGGCATGGGGATATCAAACCTGAAATTCTCTGGTATTCAAAGCTTTTCTATTGAATGAATGGCTCAAGGTTTTGATATAAGCTCACTAGCGCCTCTCTGTGGTCTGACTCTGTCAAGAAGACTAACTGGCAGGCTGTTGTCTCAATAGCAGGTCGACAGAGTGCACAACTGTTTTATTGGGCTGTCACTGAGCAATTAAGACAAATCACCTCGGTTATGAAAAGTATTCCGATATATACTTCCTTCTGAACAAAAGACACTAAAACTGTACGCATGTTGCAAGCGTGACAACCTGTCACAACCGTGCTCAAAGGGTGTTTCAGCCCTCATCGCTGTCTTACAGACGACAGGGTGGCGCCGTGGATAACCTGCTAATTGGCGCCCAAAGGTGTCCTTAGCTAACACTTGGCTGCTGAGGAAATGTTTTTGGATACTTGTACAGTCATTCATGCTGACTTGGTAAGTAAAGTAAATACATTATATAAATACCACATGTACTATATTTATACCAAAGTTTGAGCTTGGAGACAGCTGCACTGAGAAACCTGTCTGGGCAACCTGATTTGAGACTTATTTATCTTGGCAGACTGCTACCTAAGACTTTGTCTGGCAGGACTTTATTTAAGCAACTCATCTGCGGACCAAACGTGTGTTAGTTTACACCTTGAGTTAAAAGACATGTTCGGAGAGAGCCTATATTAATTTTGATTGGCTGCTAGGTGTAGATTTGCCTGGCAAGAGTTTTAAAAAACTCATCTAACATCAGTGTGTCCAATTCTGGACAGTCTGTGACCAAACATTCACAATCGATATTACCTTTAATATCGAAACTGACATGAATTGAATTAAGTTAAAGACATTAAATAAAAAATAGATATTAAAACAAAATTTGTGGGAAATTCGCCTGTTGGTCAACTTACCCTTTCGGTGAAGAGAGGATTGGCAGGAAAAAAAACAACACCAACAAAGTGCGGATTTCTCAGTTCTATCTTATATAGAGATTTATATGTTTTTGATAGGCTGTTAGTTACAGTTATCTACCTATCTTACTCATCTGGGAGACAAACTGGTGTGTTAGTTGGAGTTAGCATGGTTAACTACCCCCCGCACCCCGCCCCCTTGAGTCTGTAAGACAGCCATGAGGGTTTAAACATCCTCAGATCACTTGCCTTTTCATTTCGTTTCACCAAGTTTGATGGGTCAATATCTGCCCAAGCGTTGGGAGAGGCTACGTTTTACTTATAGCGACACAACATTGTTTAGAAGAGGTGAAAAAACAGACTGACTGTGTTATCATTGAAGTGACAGACTTCATTCTTCTTTATTGTTCCCACTAAGAATAAAATGTACTCAAGTTAAGGTAGTGAAATTTGCTTTTTAGCCTATATTGCGCCGTATGGCAAGGCCTATAGTAGGCTACATTATTCACACGTACAAGCGTCCGATTTTACGTCAAATTTCAGGATGAAGATGTTTTCTGATTGGTCAGCAGGTGTCCCCATCGTTTATTTTAAGTATTAAGAATTGATAACTTAATCAGTAAAGTTAATCATTAAAGACACCGATTATTATCCTACTGTTATTGTAAGGAGCACTGGAATAAAACACATAGGCCTATTTTTTAAACCAGTAGTGTCTAGATTGTTTAAAAAAAATCTGAATGAAACGTTGAAAAAAAAAAAGTAAACCGTGTTTTTAAAAAAAAAAATCCTTAAGGGCTATGAGTCTGTACAATGCACCTTCAATAATTATAACCATATTCTCCTGAAATGAAAAATGATTATATCAAAGGCGTGTCAGTGTTATTGCCATACGGTAATAATGTTTGATAACGAAAAAAAATACATCTTGGCCATTTGCAGTCCCTTAAATTGAAATAGTCTTGATTAAAACCAAATTATTTATAGGCTAAATTTGGTGAAATGAGAATGAATCACTCCGGAAAAGAGTAACTGACCAAATAAGTTGAATTGGCCTTATTCGTTGGTGGCTTAATGCTGGTCTATATGGGGAAACAAATGTGTGTTTTTATTTTTGCTCGATTCGCCAGGCTTATCTGAATGACTTGCTGGTCTATTATCCACCATCATTGGAGTACAGACCTACCCACCAGCACTGCATGAAACACTTCATCTCCTCTGGCGGCGAAGAAGTCTGTGCTCAAGGACGCGCGGGAGGATGCAAGCGAGATGACGGCGCTCGGAGTTGAGACATAGACAATAGAAATAAAGTATTATTATAGCAGTAGTATACAGTAGTCGAAATACCGAAATAAATAAAGTTACAAATTTCAAATTGCTTCTAGAGGTTTCTGTGAGTGACCTAGCAGAGTGTGTCTGCCAATACCTATTCAACTCCATCTTTCCACGATTGTCGTAGCCTTGTCCTTTCGTATCCCATTAAAATGTTCTCTGAGAAGCTTTCCATCAGCTGCATTATTCACCGGCTCGCGACTACTTGCTCTGTGAAACTGTGGACTGTGAAAGTTATTGCCAATAAATATAGGAATAGACCAAGCCTTTACTGAATGAGAGATACAATGAATATGCCTATTCTCTGCGTAAAACTTTATTCAATTGCACGAGAAAGGAAACCATATTCTGTAATTTTGCATTTTGACACTTAAAATATGTCTAATTTACAAACAATTCTGAACTCAAACAATTACAGATCCATATGGACTTGCAGTTGTCACATAACATCATGCTCTCTGTCAAACTTAGGCTATCCTTTTGTATGAGTTTGATAATAAGCGCTCTGTCAGTCTAAATGACTGATCCTGCTTAATCGTCCAAGGGAAATCAAAACAGAGACAATGAAAATGTAATCTTAACCCATAACTGTTCCCGTGCTGAAAAATTGAATGTAGTTGCTTTGTACACAAGTACAGTATAGACAGAGGACATTACAGGAGAGGACATATCCCTATTAGAAAATTAAGAAGCATGCTGTGTACAATTGATTTTGAGTTACGCCTACGCCTTGGCCCAGAGTAATGCATTTGTTGAGCCTTGAACATTTTTCTGTGTTTTGCTCTTGTTTGGCAAATTATAAGGCAGAGATGAGGGATTTCAAGGACACGTGGACTCCAATTTAATCGAAGAGGCTGAGAGTGGAGTGGAAGAGTGACATACAGAGGAGAGAAGTTCATTATTCTGCTGAAAAGGAAACCAATGGCTTTCACAGTCACCATGGTAACTGGCCTTTCTTGTGCCTTCAGACCTATGATAAGGTACTTCACAGCATTAAGCACAATTATTGCGAGGTAAAAGGGGAAATATTGCTTTCCGATTCTAATAGATGTTAGATATTGATTGGCATGGCGATTCATATAAAACTGTGCCCCAAATGTTTCACCTGCCCTGGCTTTCCCCGGGCCTCGGAGACACGGTGAAAAGTGATGTGCCTAGAGGTTGTGTGTTTGATAGGCCGTGGGCTTCAGCGGCTCTTGAGTCTTTACCACTTCCCCTTGGTATAACATGTCATCATTAGGTCGGGTCAAACACATTACTTGTGACAGCGTGAAGGTGAAGGCAAACTCAGCGGTGAAACAGTAAGGCGCCGCTGTAAGAGTTTCTATAAGTACTGCAAAAAACAAGAGACAGGTGTCGTGATTATTTTTGATCAGTCATATGAGAACTCCCTTCTCAGAAAAAAGTTCACTGCAAATCCTCTGCCTTGTTATAAAATATCCCACAACACAAATGCTAAAGACATCGTTGCTTCCCATCCCATAGCATGTCATTCTGTCTCCTATAGTGACCCTGCTTGCACTCTCCCACACAATGGTGGGTTGGCCTTGGCAGCGGTGAGGTCAGGGCCAAGCACAAGTCCAGGCCATGGGGGGTGGTTGGCTGGTGGCAGCCTAGTTAGTGGGCGACAACAGCGAGGATTAGCATAGTAGCAGGCAGGGAGGTAGGGGGGGGGGGCGGTGCTAGCAGGCAGGCAAGCGGGTGGGCGAGGGGGCTCTGGCACTCCTGGCAAATTGTTTTAACCCCTATTACAGCAACTGCATGGCGCTTCTCTTATCTAGGCCTCTGCAGCCACTGATTAATATTCCCTACATATGGCAGTGCTTTCTGTATCATTGTCTATTAATGGGAGGGATAATCGCTCATTCAATTATCAGGCAGTCAGCGAAAGACCAACCCTGCCTGCCCACCCCTGGTTCACACAACAGCACAGCCCAAAACAGTGATGCGCCAGTGAGAAGGTGAGAGCGATAGCAGGGATTACACCATATTAGCTACTTTAATAAGACAGGCGGCGGGAATAATGTGAGCCAGTGGGCGTCTGTTGGCTGAACGAGAAACACGCCTGGACCTCTGTAGCAATAAAGAAGAAGGGCAATAGCTTAGAGCTTCTCTCTAGTCAACTTTAAAGTCAGAGATGGATCTCTCACACATCAGTGTCATGGCTACGAACCATGTTGTGGTGTCAGATAGCGTTTCACGTGTTTGATCAGTAAAGCAACTCTATTCGGTCGGCATTTGACAGCTGACAGGCTTTGCTATATGAAGATTGATCCTGATATGTGCGGGTCAAAGGTCTGTGAAGTGATCACATGTTGGTCCCTGTTGATCTGTGCTTTGTGGCCCCGGGACCCTCTTCTGCCCGTCTCCCTGCTGTGGAGGCCGTGGCCTGGATATGAAGGGGTTACTGATAATAGAATGACCTCTGACTGTTGTGACCTAGAAGGACCTTGTTGGGTCAACACACACACACACACACACAGCACACACACACAGCACACACACACACACACACACACACACACACACCCACACACCCACACAGAGTTAGAATGAGGTTGTTTAGTTATCCTGTGGACCCAATTTCTCAGGAGGTGGGCCAGAAGATTGGGAGTGCGGTGCTGCTGCAAGCGGGGGAGTTTTGGGGAGTGTGAAAGAGATAGGAGGTGAAATGTTAACAAAATCTTATAAAATCCGTAGTTTGATAAATTTTCGCATTTTGAATGAACAGAGGCGGCTGTGGTTGTGGAGGGCCTTTGTTGGAGGTCCCATTTTCTCTGGCAGAGCAGCGCGCTCACAGGGTCAGCGAAGTTACGAAAGTAATTAAAGCTCGGTGATTCACTGCCTGCTGCAGAGAAAAGAAAGCAAGCTGTCATTCTGATTTAGAAAAATAAATTACAATTTTAATAATGGTGGAGGATGGGGGTGCGAGAACGTCTAGAACCTCGGTGGGTTGTGGGGGTGGGGGGTGGGCATGTTGGGCTGGGAGGAGGGGTCGAGGGGGTTGCTGGCTGCCTACTTATCAATAGTTGCAATTTTTTGAAACCGCATCGGTAGTACATTGCGAAAGCACAAGTGCCCTTAAAAAAAGAAAACCCCGGGACATTAACATACTGATTTCATGCGCGTGGCAAAGGGCCTGAGCCAATATCAGAGAGGACTCAGCAGTCCTATTGTCTGCCGGGACTCTGGTCCCCTCTGATATGAAAATTCAATTATTTTATAACTAGATCTGGCGCTGCGTTTTGACAGTCGACGGCAGCGCCTTGCCAGCTGCATCAGTGTGGGGGACCAGAGGCTCCTGATAGCGAGAGGGAGGCCTTTCAGACACTGACATGTTTTTGGGGGACAAGATTGCCTAAATGTGTTGCATTTAAGGAATGAAAGTTAATCTAATGCACTGCCATTATCTCACTCAGGTAATTCCAATACCGCGCTCAATCTGTGTTTACGCACGTGCACGCATCCCCCCTGCATACTCGCACATGCATTCATTCTTCAGCACTTTGAATCTGATTCCCAGGCTTTCTGCCTCCCCAAACAGGTAATGTGTTTATTTATTTTTCGGAGGTGCAATATTCTCAGGGGGGGGGCTAGAAACTATATCAAACAGAAGTTGTTTTCTAAGAGACATCAGCAGTTTCCAGGTAGTAATTCTGTAGGAAAATATACTTGAAAATACACCTGATATTATGCGGTCCTCAGTGTCAAGAATTTCCCCAAGAAGAAAGAAAGAACAGTTTTCCATGAACTTTTATAGTTGCGCATTGTTGAGTGCAAATATTATGTACGTAGTTTCCTACTAAGTTATGTGAAGGAAAAACTTTTTCCTTTGTTTGAAGTAAAGAGTGTGTCATTTTCTGCTCACATGCTTGTTGTCATATATTTTTCTAACCAGTATTTCTTCTGTGTTAATGGTGTATTTACACCAATACAGACACTGTAACATTAGCAGTGGTATCCACTCTGACACCTTAAACTGGCCTACTTTCTGAGTTTATGGGGCAAATCCTTTCATTACCTCTCCGGCTCATTGTGTGTTCTTCTGAGGGGGGTCTGGTGAGATTAGGGGACAGGAAGCAGCCCCCCGGTATGGCCCTCTCTCCCAAACCCCACTGTGTTGTGCTTATTAACCCAGCCTGGGAGAAGACGTACCTGCCTCCCCTCATTAGCCAGAGGTGGAGTACACGCTCAGCCAGCAGGAGAATGGGACATTAATTACTGTGCTCTGCAGGGGGAGCCGCCATTAGCACTTAATTAGCAGTAAGAGCACCATTCAGTCAGGCAGCCAGTTAGTGTCCAACACAATATGTTCTGCGTCTTCTCCCCATGTGTAATGGCGAAACGCAGAGGAAAGACCTTTTGTCTGGGGCGTGTACGTCTGCGTGGCTGCGGAGCGTGCTGCCCCCCCCCGTATGCCTGCCAGGTTTGTTTTATGTTCTCTTTCTTACGGCCCCGGCTTCGGGGCGTTAGGCTCCACACGCTACTCGTAAGTTCAGCTCTAAGCAAGGGCTTGTACGTCTGCTGGACCGAGGGGTAAGACGTTGGTTTTAATCCCGAGTTTCTCTCTAAAGGAGATCCGTGGAAGCTGTACGCCCGTGTTCCCAAGTCAGCATGTGTCTGACTTTATTTGAGGTTTAACACCGTGTGCTGCCCTCTCGCTGCTGTTGACCTCCATAAGGGCAAACGCTGTATTCTCATCTGTCTGTGCAGCTCAGCCGGGAATGGCGGGCAGGTGATTAGGGGGGTTGAGGTCAACTCTCCTCGTCGGTCCGCTGAGTAGGCATTCTTCTCTCTTTTCTCTGTGTACCTGTCCGGCACCGTCACAACCAAGGGAGGACAAGGGAGGTTGTTAAACCAACTCAGCCCATCCTTGGCCCCACTGGTCTTGTCCTTCCCTTCTGCTCCCCCTCCAGCAGCTCACTGCTGTTGGAGCTCAGAACGGATGGTGGCGGTGGTACCTTTCACTTCTCGAAATCTGAGAGGCGGAGAGCTGTCATTTGCCAATTTGGCCTGAATGGGGCGGACGGCAGATTGAATGTCGTTTTCCCACCAGGCTGCACCATCCAGACCAGCAGGGGAGGGAGGGGGCTACCGGGAGGGGGTGTAATGCTAGAGTAAAATTAGTGCTTTGATGGCAGCTAATAGTGTGTGATGGGTGGTACTGACGTGGACTTCCAGTAAAGACGCCACAGGTTCCCTGCCTCTTTTTCTCTCCGTCTCGCTCTCTCTCTCTCTCTCTCTCTCTCTCTCTCTCTCTCTCTCTCTCTCTCTCTCGCTCTCTCTCTCTCTCTCTGTCTCCCAGGCCGAGCGCTGACACACCTATGAGATTATGTGGGCCCAGCCTCCTCTCTCAAAGCTGTAATTTCTCCCTGATCAATGTAATTATACATTTCTAACTCAGCCTGCCCATGTCAATGGACCAGACCGGTCCTGTTTCCCTGTGCTGAGAAAGCCTCACACACACACACACACACGCACACACACACACACACACACACGCACACACAGAGATCAGCCTTTGAGAAAGAGTAGACACCGACAGAACAAGACTCACAATGTTCCCTCTCATATTCCAGGGCCAGGTGATACATGAGCGCGCACAGATTTGGTTACACAAGTCTTCCACTTTCTATGAGTGTATGACACGATGGTTGGTTGGTAAACTGCAACAGTGAATGAGCACTGATCAGCAGCTTAGTCAGCAAGAAGAGCCGTAAGATGCAATAGTTATCAGTTATCGGGCGATGTTTACGAGTGCAGTAGCCGTCACCGTGGCGCTCCAGTGTTACGATGTGGTCGTGAATGAGCGGCTGGATGTGGCTGGGAAGGGTCTCGGGTATTGGAGCCGCTTCCTCCAGGGTTTTTACAGTCCACACTATTCACTGAGACCCAGAGCTTCCCTCCCCTCCCACACCCCCCACTCCCACCGAGAGACACGAGGATGCACGAAACACAACACTGGGACCCGCCTGAGGGTGACCAGGCACACACACACACACGCACACACACACACACACACACAACCTACATTACATTTTTTTTGATAGCTTCTAAAGGCACGAGCGGCACTCTCTGACAGATGGAAGGTTAAAGGCTTCTTAAATGTCCATATCAATCTGCACAGTTGTCACCGCGACAATGACGGAAACAGAACACCATGAACTGTCAGGCTGCGTCAGGCGGTATCACCATCATCTGGCCAACATCAGAGAAATAGACGGCCCTCCGTGAGACATTCCTATGGACATTAGCCAAGCCTCTGCAGAGACAGCAAATGGTAGTTTAGACTTTGTGGGGTTTAATCGCCGTGCACACACGTTGGGCTTGCAGTATATGTGCGTTCAGGATACTGTATGTTACATCATTCTAGTTTTGGAGTGGCCGCCACCGGTAGGAATATGGTTCAAAAGTCAGAAATACAATATCCTGTTTTAAAAAGGGTCTGATTGCATCGATTCCTTTGTTTTGTTTTTCTTGGTTACACAGATATGCTTGTGACCGTGCAAAGATGATTGTCCTCTTCCTGCCACACAGGAGCCATTGTGTTCTGTTCTCCCGGGATGCGAGATGTTTTGTTTTTAAGCTCTTTCACACCATCTCTCCCTTTTACACAACGGCCCTCTCTCCACTCGCCCGGGCACAGCAGCCCTTTCAAACGGGAAGCTCCAGGTCAGTTTCCCTTGCCAAGTTTTGCGGCCTGCCATGTTGTCTATTCTGCTCAGCTATTTAAAAAATGTTGAATATCAACAATGGCTTTCACTGGTGCATTGTCAACTTTTGTATGAAGCAATCTTGGCTGAATGAGATGGGTCCCAGAGCAGGGAGAGCTCAGCTGCAGTGTGCACTACCACACCGGCGCCTGCCCGGCTCGCTCTCTCTCTTTTTATATTTCTCTGCTGCGCTGGGAGCTGCCATGGTGGTGGTACTCCTGTCTGAATGGCCGTAGCTGGAGTCTGGGCTAGGCTCCGTGGCTGTGGATGTCATTGCTTTGTTCCAGTCCATTCTGCTGCACCTCCTCACGGTCCTTCTCCTGGGCCTGGTGACAGCCAGCAGCTGAAGGTGTGTCTGTGACTGGGATCGGGAAGCAGCAGCCCTCGGGGGCCAGTCAGAGCTGGGTGAGTGTCCTCAATTTTCTGGCCAGAGCGGGAGGAGGCTAGCAGTTGGGGGAGGGCGAGGGGGGGTGGGGTGGGTGCTCAGGGAGATGGTGCGAGGTGCTTCCTGCTCTTTCAGCTCTGGATACTCATTCTAGTCGCTGCAGCATAGAACAACATTTTTGAGAGATATAAATGATATAAATTTCCCCAATTTGTTGAATTATTACTTCCATATACATTTGTCTGTTTTTTCCTGTTGAAATTCTTGTATTTCTGCAGCCACGTCCTAGCACTTGTTGGTCTAGATGTCATTCTGCTCTTACATAATGGAATTAAAAATAAAGAGGCAGAGAAGAGAGCAACATGGTGATGATAATTCAATGTAAAATAGAAAAACGATGATTCTGCCGTCCCTTTGCGTTAAAAATACATAAAAATAAGCCTAAAACATAAGACTCAAGACTACAGCTGGCATGGATAATGAAAATCAGAACACATGATCTATTTGTTTTATTTACACAATTCATGCAGTCAGCGTCTATCTTGACACAACACCTGAACAAATGCAGAAATTCAATCCGTGCTGTGTGAGATCCATATCCGCTGTTGCCCTTTTCTATATGTACACTGGGTGCATCGGCGGGTTTATGCTGAGCGCCGTGTGTTCGCACAAGCACATACATCTATGTTTGTGTAGATGTGAGCGAGAGAGGGATTGAAAGAGAAAGATGAAAGCAAGAATGAGAAAGCTTGCTTCCAGATAGTAGTGGCTTAAGCTCTTTGTCCTGCTGTCAGGAAGGAGAGGAGCGAGGCAGGGAGAAACCGCTCCACTGCAGCAGCAACATCTTGTATGTTTCATTGACACATCAGTCTATGAAGCAGTGAGCTGTCCCCTCTGCACTCTCACGTGTGTGTGTGTGTGTGTGTGTGTGTGTGTGTGTGTGTGTGTGTGTGTGTCTGTGTGTGTGTGTAAAAATGTGGCACCCCAAGACAGTTCTTTATTAACACTATCTAGTCACCCATATACACCATAAAGTAAACCATGATGTGTACTGTTAGTATACACAGACTGGACAATACAGATCCACTGGCTATAGTACTCACTTTATGTTGGGAAGCAGATAGTCCACTTTGCAGGTGCTGTGAGTCATTTTCCATATGGGCACAATTTCTGGTTCAAAACAATTTGAAATTAAACTCATTTGAAAACAAATCCACCAAGTCAGACACCTATGCATTATCACTCGACGACATGAGGTTAAAGACTTGGATTTGTGACTTTTAACATTCACAAATATTGATTTAACCTTTTATTTGGTGTCATGGATTATTTAAAAGTAACTGTGTAATGAAAACATCTTGACTCATTTTTGATTTTTCATCAAAAATGTAAAACTTCATCTTTTTTTTTTACATGCTTTTATGACTTGAGGATCACACATATTCAGTGGTAATGGCAGTGTGAACAAGAATGTCATGTCCTTTAGGATAAATACAGACCTTGTCGAACTTTTTCAAATTACCCGAAGGCACTAAATGTCCCAAAACTCAGTGTGCTTTGTTTGTTCATTGGTAAGGGCATAGACTGTTACTCAGTGTGCTCCCAGTAAACACACTTGACATCCTACCTTGCTGCGAGGACCTGGCCGGTCCTCTGTCTTAGCCCTCTGAGTGAGCTCAACCCTTTTAGCCCAGGCAAGGTGACCAAGCTCATCTCAGGCCAGCCTATCCATTATGTTGTCAACACAGCCAGCTTCCCACCTTAGTTTGCACTGCTCCAAGAACACTGACTGTAATGAAATAAGCAGTAATCGCCACGCTCATCTCGTCATGCTCAAGGTAATTAATATATTTAGAGGGCGATGGCTAACACTTAATTAAATCATGCCTCTTTTAATGAGACCCTGACTGGGGCTGAATTTATGACCACTATCTTCTTTATCAAGTGCTTGGCACGCAACAAAGATTTGTCATTTTCTCCCAAATCACAGTCAGATTAGGCATAATGGAGCGCATGATTAATATATCAATTTATACTTGTTTGTTTCTTTTTTTAAGATTTAATAAATTACCTTTTGTAATTACCTATCCCAGTTTTGGTTCTTAAAAGCCCCAATTTCTGCAATTAATGCACAACGTATTCCTAGTACATATTCATTTTGGAGGAGAATACAGATAACAACTTGGTGGCATTAATCATATTACAAAATTGGGTGTATTTAATTAATTAAAGTTACACTCTGCAAATTAATTGCGCATTCTCACAATATTATCTTAAACTAATGAAGTCTTGACAAAGAGAGTGTTTCATTTTTTAAAAGGGGCTAGATTAGTGGGATCTCAATTATGGCTAAAACAAAAGAGTGCTGCTTGCTGGGGCACCGCGCAAAGCAAAAAGTGACGATTCAGCACCTTCTTCCAAACAAAAAACGGAGAAAGTTTCCATTGTTTTTGGAAAACTGTAGAACATGGCAATGATTCAAAAGATACATGGAAAATAATGAGAGCTGTAATTAGCCGGGCAGGAAATAACAGTATTTAAAATGATCATCATATAGAGGTGGTTGATAGTGTCATTTACAGGCATGTGCTTGCTGACAGTATAACCTTAATGCTGGAGCAGTAGGCTTCTACAGGCCTGCTTTACAGTACAGTCTTTTTGTTGAACATATATAGCGTTTGGTATTATAGATTTTCGATATCATATTGCTCTTAAAAGAAAGCAGCATGCAAGATGTAATCTGACGTGTCTGTATTGGTTAAATGAAGACTGCACAGATTAGAGGTTCAAGTCTGAGAAAAAGCTTAGTTGAGGAAGTTTAGGCAGCAGACTTTGTTCCCGAGGAGCAAAAACAGACGTGATCATGTTACACCCTCATTCTAAAACAGCAGACGGCTCAATCCAGCCTAACCCAGTGGCTCAGAAGCAAAACCATATTTATTGAAATTTTCTGCTTAATTTAAACTGAATTGAAATTAGCTTTCAATTGACTCATGCTTATAATTCAGAGAAATTTAGTGTTATATTTTTCATTTAACGCGTCATATACCAAATGTGTTAATATGAATGTTTCTCCTAATCTGCCAAGTAAACGTAAAGAGCAATTGTCTAAGAAATGAGTCCAGGAAGCTAATAATCATTGTATGTTCATTTAAAAATGCTTCCCCCAATGGCCTTTGCTGTGATATGATTTTCATTAGCTTTTAGCTTCATTGGTCAATAATCACAGCAAAAAATGCATTTGTCAATTATGAGACTGCCAAGGGTCAGTGAGTATATGATTTTTTAACTGCATACTGCTACACTTGATTATGTTGAGTGGCCTTGTAACAGTTATTAATCACAACTGAGCAATTGTGCGTGCACTTATGTGTTAAGTATACTTGAGAAAATGTGTTTCCAATAAGCATCCATAAGTGATAATAACCAGGGAGGGCTTGGTGCTGAGGCGCAAACTATTTCCTTGGCTAAGTGAGATGGAGCAGAGAGTGTTGGGTGGTCACGCCTTGTCTGCTCATGACAGTGGCGGGTTAAAGAGATTACACCAGGGTCTGTGTCAGCATCGTTGGCCTGGCCCTGCTTACACAGGAACATAATAAGGAAGGACATGCTTGGCCTGCTGGGGAAAAAAGAGGCTGATGTTTGAAGCATTCCTCACAGACAGCTACAGGAGGCAAATAACATTTTGCCTGTTGTTTTACAAGCAGAGCTCAAGTGAGATGGTTCCATTCCATGGGGTTGAACGAGGTGGCCGGTGAGCGCGGACATATCACTTCTGGGCTGCATCCCCCCACCACAATGAAAACACAAATTACTCTGCTACAGTGGAGGCAAGAATGCAGCATTCTCCATTAGCCTTGAGCCCTCCTGACAGGCATGTAACACTCCACTAAAGCTCTCCTGGAAAATTAAGCATCTGTCCTCTGAGTGTGTGTTTTGGTTCTTTTGAAGGTTTGAGTGACAGTCCCTTCACATCATGACTGAACTGAGCGGCTTTCAGCGCCTTGGATGGGCCCGCAGGAAGAGATGATCTCCACTGTTGCATCCCAACACACGGTGAGTTGAAAAATCCCATTTTGTCTCATGATTAGTAAGCACAAGGCTAAGGCTACATATAATTGTGTAACGAAACTAGGAAAGGTAAGTGTAGACACAGAGGAAGGTACTTAGATTACATTCCTCTTGAGGATCAGTGCTTCTGCTGCATTTATCCCCTTCTCTGATGCACATACACAGTATTTGGGCATGCAAGGCCAACACTCTACCCACTCTCATTTCTGAACACCTACAGGAGACCATCAGATAGTCAAAACATTACCTGAAAACAATCTACTCCTTCATTTTAATTCCAAGGTGTTTGGCCACTCTTCATTTGGAAAAAGTTGCTGCAAGATTGTAAACATTGAATATTTTCAACACGGTGAACCCCGTGACATGAAAAATGTTCTCTCGGTTCTTTCTCAGTTACATTCATTTGGTGTTGGCATCTCAAAATAAGAGTTTGCCATATAGCTCATGAGAAGTTGCAGTTTGCAATTGGACAGGACTTGCTGAACATCAATGAGTGACCAATATTTATGTTCCAGTCATGCAATAGGATATAACAAAAAAATACATTACAAACTCTCACACTGTTGGTCAGGAGTTGACAGCTTGTGTAGACCTATGTAGGTAAACCTCTTAAGATGCTATTTGTATGTCATTTTCATTTATGGTACCTGTTGCCATAGACTACCTCATGGTAAAATATGGACTAAGTACATTTTCCAAAGCAGCACCCAATAACAAATCTCCACAAAAGAAAAGTCTGTTTTTTTTTTTTTTACAGCTGGTTTATTTTATAGCAGCCTGATTATATATTTTTACAAATAAACAGAAAGTTTTAATGAACCGTTTTATAAGATTGCATTTGTAAAAAAAATGTATCTCTTAAAAGTTCAATAAAACAGGATATCACTACAAGCAGTGGGCCTAAACTGTCATCTCTGGCTGCTGATAGAGTAAAACGATCCCTCAAGCAGTAATGACTCTGCTGCACACAGACATTAAACACATTAACCTATTTTTGTCAAGTATTTTTTTTTTATCAACGACAACGATTACGGTTCAAATAAGTCAAATTAACGTCAGCAATGCTACTTTGTGAAACACAGAGGTGGTAATAGCACTACTTCTATTCCTTTAAATGACCCGTGAATATTATTTTACCTGTGTTGAACCGGGGGGAGGACGCAGCCATTCACGCGGCACAATAGGAACAGCAGACCGTGCTTAAATTGCATCTTCATTTGCATTCCTGGTCCAAAAATCATGCAAATCTTAATGAGACAGTCTCTATTGTGGCTGTAATTGAAAACCCATTCTTTGTTAATTACTGTTTCTCAAAGGCCTTGTCCGCAGTCACTGAGCTGAGACAAAAAAGTTATTGATTCTAGAGGTCGTGGGGTTTAAACGGACATCTGAAGTAATGTTTTATAGTTGGTCTGAGGTGCTACTTTCCCCGCCAAAGTGTATTCCTGTCCTGTGTGGGGTAAATTAAAAAGAGCAGACCGATAAATGTGGGCTAAACGGGCATGCAGTCATACACACAGTAAACGTAAAAATAATTCAGAAAAAAATATTGATCAGAAAGTTATTAGCAAGAGAAACGCGTCTATGCCTTGTAATATAACTCTCTGTAATAGGATATTATATATATTAATGGGATGTTAAAGTTCTCTGTGCGTCTTGCAGCTCATCTCAACACATTGTCCGTCATTAATTCAAATTGACCAAAGCTCTATTCACAGATCCGTGCATGCGGGCATTGTGCAGATTAACTGCATTCAGAGGTGGGATTAATGCAGTTTTGTGTCAATTAGTCAAATATAATGGGTTTTAATTCCCCAAAGGCAGATATTGTTGCTACTTTTTGTTTAGGATAACAGCCCAGGCCCATGCTATAACCTATAGGCCCTTTTCTGCATCTGCAGAGCCTCTCCTCTATTGAGTTATTTATTGTCTTCTTTTTAAATTTAGTTATCGGTTTTAATGCTAAATGTTAACTTGCAATAATACAGTCGGGTTTAAATGAAGCATTGGCTTTTAAATAACCTGGTCTTGATTATTATATATTATTTTCATGTATCTTCGACATATATCGACATGTATCTTATATAGATATAAATCAAACCAAAATTGATTTTCTTATGGAATTCGATGGTGTGCGAATATTTTCTTTTCATTCATACACGCAACACAGGCACCACGGCCCCTTCGCGTTTTGTCAGAAAAAGTCTATCTAAAACATTACAGAGGACCTGGCCACATACAGGTTATATCACCCTATTAGGACAGCCACATATTTCCCACATTCAACAGTGTGAATCTGCAGCCGTGCGCCCTGAGAGCCCCTTGGGCTATGAAGCTTGCTGTGGCTGAAGCGTAGCAGGCTTTGCTGGTGGTCCTCCGTTCCTTAATTAGCAAATTAGCTGCGCGGAGGCCCTCATTACCGAACCCCGGGTTACTCCTGTTTTTTTCCTTTTCCCGTTACTAGTCAATTTCCATAAGAAGATTACAAGCGGATCAGTATTTAGATCTACCCAGATAAACAAATAACTGGTCTCTGAGAATTAGACGACTACTAATTGGACGTTAGTTTTGTGGCCCTTGCTCTGTTTATAACGCCCCATTGAACATGAAAATGAAATTCATGAAGTGATGTCTCTTTTCAGCTGATTAACTAGAGCTATACGACTGACAGACAGGCTAGAACTATATTTTTCCTCTTTAAGATATGAGTGAAAATGATGGCTTCATTCAGCTATTTGTCACATACATGTGCGGTCACATTAACTAGGTCTGTATGTGATTTAAAAAGTCTTACATAAAGGATAATAAACATTTTTATTGTTATTTACGCCTTCTTATTGAGGCTTATTTTGTTTGTTGTGCTTTAAGCCATAAGCCTGACTTGAGGAGATAACTAGGCCTATAATTGTATTTATAGCCTATTTCCATTTAAAACAATCTACAATGACGCACTTATTTTCACTGAACCTGAACTGATTTTTATCTCTACTCAAAACAAAACTTCAAAACCGCCTGTATCGACTAGCTACATTTCTGGCTTACAAAGTGGATGAATGACTGATAAAAGATATGGCCAATGTGATACATTATTAGGAGGAGCTCATCAAACAATAACCTCAGAGGGAACACTGATCTTGAATGCATGTAATTTTATTTTTCTAGATATGACGTTTTTTTGTTTGATCCTTTCTTCCCATGCTAAAAATTACATTATCAAATCTGGACTCAAATGAATTAACATTCCTTGGATAATCTATCCAGGATATGTAATAGCTTGTGGAAATATTAGTCCTTCAGTTGGACTCACTGCCCCGTGCCAACGTGCAGTACAGTACATTTTGACGTTTTAAAGTAAAGCAGAGGTGAAAATCCTCTCCAGTGCACACGACAGGACAATCCCCAGAGAGCTCCTTTAAATGCTGAAGGTGTTAATCGACGTTTTCGATGGGCGACGCGCCCGTAATCATTAGCAGGTGTGAAGTTTGTCCTGTGGAGCCATTGGTTTCAACTGCAAAGCAGCGCTTCGGGTCGTTTGTAAAGAGACACATGCTAAACAAGCCTCCACGGTAATCATTTTAATAACCATTAGCACCGCAGAGGGAAAACGAGGCAGCGGACAGTAGCTGTGGGATTTAACGACGAGGTATCGCTGACACGACCGGCCTGTTCGTGCCTCAAAACAAACTTGCTCCAGGGCCTCGTTTGGAGATGGCCCGTCCCCTCCACAAGAGGTCGTTGATGTATTACATGACTGCAGTGGGCGCCCTACGCTGCAAAAATATCCAATTAACACGACATTCAGTCTAGCAGATGAGGCTTAAACTCGTGTTTTCTTTCTTAAAATAGATGAAACCTTGACAGTTGGGTGAGATGATTCCACTGGTTTCCAACACAGATCAACTTGTTTGGAGGTTTTTGTTGAATCAAGTGTCGTTTTCTTTATATAATCAGTGGAGTAATTTGCCTTATTCTGCCTCGTTTCAATATAATGACACTGAAACAAGCGGACTCATCTCATTCATAGTTTTTTTTCCAGTTAAGACTTTTTTTTTGCAGTGTACTGCGCAAAGGCACACTGACAAAGTTCTGAGGAGAGTGTCTAAATCCGTGGAAATGTTTTTGAGCCACTTAAAAAAAACAATTAAAATGTGTACGTTTCGATCTGTTGGACTATTGCATCGTAACTTTTGTGTTTTGGTAATAACTCCTGGCTAAGTAAACTGTAATTCAGAGCTCAGATTGATTTGTGTTGCATCGGTGGCTTCAATTATCAAATGTCTTGTGGCATTACTGTGATTGACAAATAACCCCATGCCATTAGGAAAAATAGTGTTTAATTTCCGGTAACGATGAAAAAAATATCTAAGGAAGTGGCGTTTATTCCGATATGATTTGGTCGTAATATTTGCACTCAATGTTTTGACGTTTTTGGCCTGTTGGGACCCGCAATCTGTAGTAAGGAAGTTACTGACATGTTTCTGTCTGCAGCACACACACTACAGTTAATTTAAATTTAATAGCATCATTTTACACCATTTATAAATTACCTTCTTCGTTTAACGCTTTGCGAGTTATGCAACGGGGTTCCTCGCCGAGTCACACATCGAGCAAAACACGAATTTGTAGGATTTTTCTAGAATTAGTTTGTTTAGAAAATAAATTATGAGATTACAGTTTGCTGTCGCCGCAATTTACTCACAAAAATGAGTTGGCTGCACTTCTAGTTTGCTACTTTGTATGAAGCCCAATACATCTGCACCATTTTCCGCTGTACATATACCATGTTTAAGTTTCATATGTGCCTAGGTTATAGAACTGTGCGTTTTAAAACTTTACCTCTCTTCCCTCCCATAACTCTAACCAAAACAGAGCGCTGTCCAACTCAATTCGTTAGACGGTGGATGTGGGAGCTGGGCTGTGATTGGTTGGAAGCTCCTCATTGTAATGCTGTCACTCCAAATCACATGGTCCGGCCACTATTAACAGATGAGCCTGGCGAACAAGTTTGCAGACTTCTGTTTCAGAGCCGTGGAGAGGACAGCAGCGCTCAGCGGACAGAAACCAGAGGCACCTGCAGACACATTCGCTTCTTTGGGCAGAACTTTTTTTTCCCATCTTATGAGACTGGTCAGTATCTCTACCTCCTCATCTTTTTGGCGGTGTTTTGATTGTGAACTTTTTTTTTTACGCGCCTGTGAGTGAACATTAAAAGTCGCCTGAATGTATAACATGATGGAAACCGAGTTAAAGACCCCGCTCCCGCAGTCCAACTCGGGCTCGGTGCCGGGCGCAAAGAATAACAGTGCCAACGACCAGGACCGGGTGAAGCGGCCAATGAACGCCTTCATGGTCTGGTCCCGGGGACAGCGGAGGAAGATGGCACAAGAAAATCCCAAAATGCACAACTCGGAAATCAGCAAGCGGCTTGGGGCTGACTGGAAACTTCTGACCGACGCTGAAAAGAGGCCATTCATCGACGAGGCCAAGCGTCTACGCGCTATGCACATGAAGGAGCATCCGGATTATAAATACCGTCCCCGCAGGAAGACCAAGACCTTGCTCAAGAAAGACAAGTATTCTTTGCCCGGGGGACTGCTGGCACCAGGTGCCAACGCTGTCAACAACGCCGTCTCGGTGGGGCAGCGAATGGACAGTTATGCTCACATGAATGGGTGGACAAACAGTGCTTACTCCCTCATGCAGGACCAGTTGGCCTACCCTCAGCATCACAGCATGAACAGCCCTCAGATCCAGCAGATGCACCGATATGAGATGGCAGGGCTCCAGTACCCGATGATGTCTTCAGCGCAGACCTACATGAACGCAGCGTCCACGTACAGCATGTCTCCAGCCTACACGCAGCAGACCAGCGCCATGGGTCTGAGCTCCATGGCATCCGTGTGCAAGACCGAGCCAAGCTCACCACCACCGGCGATTACGTCCCACTCTCAGAGGGCGTGTTTGGGGGACCTGAGGGATATGATAAGCATGTACCTGCCTCCCGGTGGGGACGGCGCAGACCATTCCTCCCTGCAGACCAGCCGGTTACACAGCGTCCATCCGCACTATCAGACCGCAGGGACTGGCGTCAATGGGACTCTACCCCTAACCCACATCTGAAAGTTAAAATAAAAGACTTCAAACTTTAAAGTACTTCGGATACTTGAACATTTTGGTTGCTAAAGAAACGACGTTCGGTAGTTTTGTTTAAAAACAAGTTTATTTTATCTCAATATCTCTGAGTTGTCCATTTAAAGCATTAAGACTACATATCATGGACCGAAACTGACCATCAGAGTAAATTGCATTGCAAGAGGCTTTTTATCACAAGTGTAAGCAATCAACTTCTGTAGAAGAATTGGACTTCTATATTTTAAATAATGCCATATTTTCTCTCTATGAAAAGGCATGTGGCCTCATGCAAGGCTGTGTATTTCAGAAAAGTTGGATGGAGAGTTGGTTCATACATGTTTACACTTAATTTGTAGAATGCCAGTTGTCTCGGCTGTCCAAATTTTGTAGTCTTTTATTTTCCCCTCAAGACCTAGGTTTTAATAAAATGTTAAGACTGTGCGGGTCGCAAGCGCAAGTTTTATTTATAGTAAGATGTTTTTTTTTTTAGCTTGTGAACCCTTGTTTGTCACGTGAATGTTCCATTTGGTTCTGTGAAATTTTCTGTTCTGTGATGGTTTTGACAGTGTCACGTTTACTCATATCATGAACGAAAAGGTTTATTTAAACTGACGTTTCTACTTATTTTAAGACCATCCTCTATTCTTAAATGCTGAATAAATTTGTACGAAACATGATTTGTGACTCTTTTTCTTTGTGTGTATCATGTGACTTGGAAATTGGACCTGCCCGTTTAGTGAGCTGGATTGGTAAAAAAATCTGTCAAGTGTGTGTATATATGAGATGCCTCCCCAAGAATGAACTGAGCGTAAAATTGAAAAGCAAAGTGATTATCTTAGGCGATGTGTCAAACCAAGTGTGAAGAACGAGAGCTTAAACACACTGAGTGAATAGGTCTAATCTTGACTAGCCCAAATTTCCAAACAAAATGGTGTAGAAATGACCAAGTTGTTTTAACACTACAACGCAGTTTGTTCACAAGAGTTTAATTATTAAATTTCCACGTAATCTTTCCAGTTTGATAACATTTAGGATTTTAAGTTTTTTGTTTAAGTTTGCGACAGGCTCTACCAAGAACTGGGCCCTTCTACTCCCCCAGAAGCCCCCAAAACAGTATTGATTACATTATAGTGAACGAGTTATGATTTGTTTGCCTTTCGTTTGGCTTTTATTGACTCACGGCTTAAAACACAAATTTCTTTCTTTGATTATTTTTTTGAAATGAAGAATATAATTAAACCCAAATCTCTGTAGTTAGGCCTTTTTGATTTCATTCCTGGCTTTTCTTTTTATCATGGCAATATTGTTGGACTGCAAATATATTTTCTCATTGGTTTTGGAAGTTTCTAGATAAATAGTGTATAGCTTTAACATGGTTTCTTAATGTGTAATTGCTGAAAAAGAAAGCTGTATTTGTTCTTGCTTTATCTAATCGTTAATACTTCTAGCTCCTCGCGCTGTTAAGTTCAACCAATTCATTCTGAACTTGATTCAATATTTACTTTAGTTGATGATAGACTATACATTTTATTTGAGTCCACAGGCTGTCAACACAGGTGCCACGGTCAATATGAAGGCATTGTTCACATTTTATGATTTTATTTAAAGAATTTGGGTAGGTTATATTTATATTATAGATATTTTTAGAGACTCAAAAAACTGACAGCAAAGAGTATGACCATCACATCACTTCCCATTTCTGCTGGTTTTTATATTTTATGAAAGACCAATAAAATACTAGAGATGTTTTCTTGAACTTCTGTTAAAGTTTTATAAATGTAATTTGTATTGTATGTCAATCTTGATGTGCCAAATTATAATTGGTGACATTTTATTTGACAAACAGAATAAACTATATGAGTAAATAAATGACTTGAGTTTTTAAAATGAACAATACTGTGCTTATTGACGAGGTATTTTCCTGTTTGGTCTGTCATTACAGGTCTACACAATTTCTGTGCACCATGGTGACCAATCCACATCTCTGGGTTGGTTCTCTGTTAGGGCTGACTGAAGGTGGATCTTATGTTTCATCAAATGGTAGTGAAAATACATTGCATTCATTCATAAAAACTTGTCAGGGATATTTTCCCTAGTCCCTGACCATACATGCTGTGGCTGACACCCTAATACGGCAACTGCGTTTTGAAAAAGAGACAGGCCTGCTATTGCAAAGTACCTTGGGATAAATAAGCCCTGGCCACCAAGAGGGCCGAAGCAGTGGCGGTCCTGCTGGCCTTCCCACACTCCCTGCAAGATTTGATCCACAGCTCAGCACAGCGGCCTGGATTAGCCCGACGCACCTTTGTGGAGGGAAAGATTATCCAGACCTCCCTGCATTCACTGACAGGGTCTTAAGTCACTCTAGCGCGCCAGCAGCCGCCCGTCACCTAATCACACTCTCCAACTCATTTTTTTGCAATTAAGCAGCTTTTCTCTTCCTGCTCCTCTGTGTCAGCGGTGTTTGCTGTGGGCCGGGCAGAGTAATGGTTTTGTGTTATTTGTCAAAATGTGCGCTATATCAGAAAGTTGTGGCGTAACCCCCCAGAACGCTCTGCGACTTCACAGCTGCTTTGATAAATAATCTGAGTTCTGCTACTTTTCCAGAAGAGTGTGAAGCCGTCCTATTTAAGATACGATGCAAGCACTGTTTGAGTTTTACCATTTCAATACAGCAACACATTCCTCAGATAATCTATCCAGAAAAGCTCATCTTCCCCACATGACCGCTGGGGATTTTGCTTTTCTAGAAATTGCATGCCTACTACTGATGATGATTTGGGGGTGAAAGTGTGTGTTTGGAGAAAGGTGTATAGGCGCTGCATGGCTATTGATTGTGTTTGAATGTTCTGGCAGTGAGGCCATCGGTGCTGGGCTAGGGTCCCCCCTCCCTCTCCCCCTGCCGAGCGCCCGGAGGGCCTCTCTCTCTCTCTCTCTCTCCTGTCATGTGGAGCTCTGTGCCCACTCAGCAAGTGCAGGCATATCCCCACTTCCATCTGCCTATGACCTCACGGACCCTGTTTGTTTAACCTCCCCTCCAAAAACGAACCTAATTATAGCCCCGTAGGACGGATTCAGCAGATTCCCGGTGGATTCTGCCACCGTGTGTATGCGTGCGTACATATGTGAGTGCGTGTTTGCAGTGTATGCAAGGCTGTGGCTTCAGAGCACCAGTGCCAAAGGCAACAATATCAGTCAATCCTGTTTTTCCCTCGTTTCTCCCCTCATATTATGTCAAGACATGCCCTGCCACTTCCACGTCTCCTAGCAGCATGTGAACAAAGTGGTAAAAGGTACGTTGAGTGTGTAATGGAGTGCCTTTTACATCAGTGTGATGAGTGGAAAAGTCATCCTAAAAATGCGGTTGACAGACTGACGTTGGTGACATCACGAACCCGTCTGCTCGACTGGCTCGGCAACTTCAACGGGGGGACACACCTTCTTCCAGAAATACACACACCACCTAATCTCAACCTCAAATCTGGATCCTCCTCTGATGAACAGATTGAATAGTCTAGTAGACGTCACCCTGACAACATAGTTTGTGCGTAACAGATGAGTGTCGTAGTGGTTCTACCAATGTTGATAAAAAAAACAAAACAAGCCAAGATACTCCATTAACTAGTGCATGCCAAAGTCAGGGCTGTATTGATCTGCTGTGGCTGATCTGCTTTGAGCTCAGCCGGCCTGGAGGGGCCTAGAGCGGCCGGTCCAGCTTGGGCAGGCCTGTCCAGAGTGGTGAGACTTGTGTGTGAGGTAGGAGATTGACAGCAGAGGGGTGTGTGTGTGTGTGTGTGTGTGTGTGTGGAGGTGCGGGGGTTGGGGGTGGGGGTTAATCTCCCTGAACTGGGGCAGATGTTGTTAACGAGCTCCTCTCAGGTCGGCTCCCTGCGTGGGAAAATGGCATCAAATCCTCCTGGGGTCAGGGCTTTTGGGCTGACCCACCGCAGAGAGCCATCCCCTCTCCACTGCAACCGTCCTCTTCAAGCCTCCTCCACTCCACGCACCCACTCACTCACTGAGGACACTAGAAAATCACATTTGACCATTTTTTATACCCTTTTAAGTGCATCGCCAGCTTTCAATTTCAGTCCCCTTCCCCGAGCACCGACAGACCTGCCCCCGTAATGCAGATGTCTTGTTAATGATAGCTGTGGTTAGATCGTCATGCCCTTACACAACCACAAAGAATGCGGAGTGGGAAATGCTTCAAAGGCGAGCGCGCCGCCGCTCTCGAAATAGCGTGGGCCCAGGAGCCGGTTCCTCGCATTGATGTCAGTTAAGGAAGGTAAATTATTTGAATTAAGGGTTTGTAGACTTTTCAGGCACGCAAGCTATAGGGTAGGGTGGTGTGAGGTTTGTGTAAAGTAGGATTTGTTCTCAACGCGTTTCGATTTAAACAGATAATCCTGTTTGCCTTTGATCTGACGTGTGGACTCTCAGGTGAAGAGTTAGCTTGGAGACATATATACCTGTTTTCCTCAGCCTGGTTGGACTAAATTCCATATCAAATCTTTCAACCATTTGATATCTCATGCGTCTATTCTTCTAAAATTATTTCACAAGGTTGTCAGATTTTCCAGCAGGGCTTCATCATCCGTCGTCAGAGAAGAAGGGAAATTACCGAGCACAGCCGCCCCGACCTGTACACACACCGTACATGCCACACACATGAGTCAGCTGTGATGTGCCGGGTGACCTCCTGTAGCGCTACACCGGGGGTTTACCTCTCATCAGTAACCTGCAGAGTGGGCCGATCCCACGTACCAAAACATGTCAACACGCCGGCTCTCAGGTTTACCCCGCGCTTAGGTTTTTAATGCGAGGCTCATCCATTAAGGTGTGTTGACTTTGGCCCGGCAGGTGCGTGTGAATATGAGACTTGTCAAATAATATGAGGCAGGCTTACCCTCTCTCTTTTGTCCCGAGCAAAACAAACACAAATCACACGGACAGTTGAGAATGGGAGAATTTCCACGTTGTTGTTACCTCAGTTGGATTTCTTCTCGTTTGAGTGTGAGCGCCGTTGAGATTCACTTTTTTTTTGAGAGTGCAGTTGTGGTTTGAGGCATGATATGTACGACACACACACACACACACACACACACGCAGACAAAGGCGAAACCAGAGTAAGACGCTTCCTCCTGAATAACCTGTAAGGGCAATTACATACAAATGGTTGGCTCTAATGTGCGTCGGGGAAAGCCTGGGCGCCAAGCGAGTCTCTCGAGTGTAAAAGCGTGGCCCGCCGCAGATGGTCCGATTCTGTAGCCTCACGTTACTTTGTCTATGAACGCTGGAGCATGCGGCGAGGCTTTTCATCCGCTAAACTAGAGTTATGACCCCACTTTTGACCTGTCTTGGAGGCCCAGGAAACGGGGCCAAGTGGATGTGAGGTACATACGCCTAGGGACAGTGAGAGTATGGGATTGTGGCAAGACAATGTGGTGCGGGGGGATATGGACGTGTGCGGGGGGATATGGACGTAGGCGGCGGGGGGGGGGGGGGGGGGGGGGGGGGGGGGGCGGGGGTGGTGTGAGGGCAGATTAGGCCCCTCATCTAGGCCACAGATATTGATTAGTGTTGGTGGAGGACAGTGAGAAGGAACACAGATTGACAGATACACAATGGCGGTGTGGCGACTCGGCTCCATCAGTAGCCCTCTGATCACATCGCTATTGTCAGGAGCTGTGTTCATTCAGCACCCACATAACCTAACCCCACTCTCCCCCCCCCCCCCACCACCCCAACTTGCCCCCACACCCCCCCACCAACCACCACAAACAACAACAACATGCAGACTTGCACATATAGTATGAGGGATGAGCACAAACACAAACGTTGCACTAACACATGAAGTACAACCAAAGATTTATCCTCCCGCGGGGTCCTGGTCAGCATGGAGGTGTATAGTGGTTTAGTGTAGTCTCTCTCTCTGTGTGTGTGTGTGTGTGTGTGTGGTTTATGGGGGAGTGTAACCCTGGGAACATGGGGGGAGGTGGGACACACTCAGCTGGCGGGTCAGTCCTGACTGACTCTGTCACTTATTGATTAGTTGCCATGGAGAGTTAGTCAGGCTATCTCTCCCGGAGGTGTGTCCCCGAGGGCCGGCACTGCCCAGATGAGCCTGTGGAGGCTTTGTCCGCAGGGGGTCGGTGTGTGTGTGTGTGTGTATGTGTGTGTGTGTGTGTGTGTGTGACCTCGCTCACTCACACTCCCTTCATCCTCATCCCTCCTCTTTTTTTGTCCCCTCCTCTCCTACGTCTCCTTGTGTTCCTAAGAGTTTGAGCGTGGCTTTCCTGAGTGGCTAATCTGCAGCGCGGCCCGTTTTCCATCTTTGTGAAAGAGCATCCATATTTATGCAGACACCTCGTCTCATGGGAGCCGCAATAATGGGGATTGTAAATAAATTGTCCAAACTTATTGAGCTGTGAAATCCCCCGCACAGCCCTTGAATTTTCCTACTCATATGATCCCCCTCTCCTCTCCGTGCTCGTATTGTCATGCTTCCCATGAAACCTAAGGAGGGGGTAGACGGGTCGATCCGTCCTGGATGGTCAAGACTCGGTGGTGCCAGGGTTCCACCTGCAGTAGCTGATAGCCCCACTAACAGCCCAGCAGGGGACAATGGTTGGGGGGGTAGGGGGGGGGGGGGTAGTGATCTCTTCACACCTCTGGGAACATTAATATGCCCTCTCTGCCCTCTCTGGGCCTGTCAGGAGGTCTGATAGTTAGCCAGGCCTACAGGTGAGAGACGGGGGATGATACCTGTCCAGAGATAAGGAAGCGAAAACGTTCTAACATGTTCTATAATGTTTCGTTTTAAATTTCCTTCCTCCGGCCCAACTGTTGCAACAAGGCAGTTTTTGTTCAGATTGGCCAGCCTCAACGCCTCTCCTGTTGCACCAATCAGTGTTTATATACTTATAGAGAGAAATTCATATTTTGTTTGATTTTCTTCCATTACTTAAAAGCTCCTCAGGCGGGGCCCTCTGACCAAGACTAAAGGTGACCAGGCTTCTGCTGTCAGGGCTCCTAGGAGCTCAGACTGGCAGAGTCAGCATCATCTTTCAATCACTTCTTAAAACATACTTTTATTGTAAGGCCTTTCTGAGATACTTTTACTTTATCCTCATTGCCTCGTCTGATTTATTCCTTTTGTTTTTCATCACTTTGGCTTTTACTTTCTTTGATCTTTGTCATGGTTGACTTTTATTTTTCCTGGTCGTGAAACCGTTTGTAACTTTATTTTGAAAAGGCCTGTAGAAATAAAGATTATATCACGTCTTCCTCTTTAAAGAAAACGTACACTTCACATCTTCAGTCTAACCCCGAAACTTGACGATGGGGTCCCCGCGATCCCTCCCTAATATCACACCTTGGATGCATAAACATGCCTGTGCTCCACACATCACCCCACCCCGGGGGGCCTGCATGGCTTTAGTCCCGTGTTGTGACACCAATCAGGGGAGATGGCGGGCTCCTTTGTCATGCAAACACCAATTGCCTCTTGTCTTATTCAAATGTCTGCCCTCTCTCTTTCTCCTCTCCCTCACTCTCGCTCAACCCCTACCCCCTACACTCCCCCCCCCCCTCTCTCGGCTATGCCACCCCCCGGTCTTCATCCCTCTCTCGCTGCCTCTCAAGTCCAAGTAAATCCACACTGAGGGAAGAAGGAGCCTCCAGGCCCACGGGGGCTGCTGAGGCAGGCCTCTCTCTCCTGGGGGTCAGCCTGTGTCTCGGTGGATGGGGCTGTTTCCAGGCCCGGCCGAGGCCATTTCATATTCAAATGTTACAATCAGGCCTCTGACCCGCAGGGGGGCTCTTTATGGCGACGGCCCCGGGGTCACGGGGTCAAGATGGTGATTTAATAGCTCGGGCAGAGGAAAAGGAGCGGGGGGGAGCCGAGTGATTTAGGGGATGAATGAGTAATAAAAAAGCATTTTTCCTAAGTTGTCATGTAAATTCCCATCCTCTTTGAACAACGAGGCTCCCTCCACACTTGTGGATCCTCCATCCGTTGGGTTTCGGCGTTCAAAAAACGAAGAACTTTCTGCTTCTCCTCTTGACTTGTGGTGGGTGTAAACAGTAGCTGACGGCGCAGCGGCCCGGGGATTAGGGATGGAGATAAGGAGACGTTAAGGAGTCATCATGCTTGTATGGTGCCACTGTGTCTCGGATGTCCTCATGCTCCGGAGTGGCCTGTTATTCCTGTCCCCGAGGGTGTGTTCTCTGCACAGGGAGAGCTCCAGTGACATAGGACAAGTTTGCGTGTGTGTGTGTGTGTGTGTGTGTGTGTGAAAGAGAGAGAGAGAGGGAGGGAGAAATAGAAAGAGAAAGAGAGAGAGAGAGAGAGGGAGAAATAGAAAGAGAAAGAGAGAGAGAGAGAGAGCTAATGTATGTACACTTGTGTTCATGTTGCAGTAGTTGATACAGGTAACTAATATGGCTTTTTGTCTATACGTGGAAGCCGGAGGGACCGTCGGCTCTCGGACCTGGCACGTCGACTTTCATATAGATGGCTGTTTCCCCTCTCCAGCTAGGTGTTCCTCCTCTGGCATTGCATCACCAGTCTGTTGTATACCTCTGACTCACGCTTTCGTAAAATCTGTGACTCATTCGAACCGCAAACGCCATTCTTCTAAAAGAACGCCTCACAGCCTCTTTGATGAGGAGGCCGGTTTGATGGTTTGTTTTTTTTAACCACCTTGATTACTGGATTTCTGTCCGGCTCTGACGGGGTCACATTTTTCAGATCAACAGAGAAATGCAATGATTTATTTACACATTTACAAAATCCAATTGGTTGCCGCTGGAGAATACGGACAGAAAAAACATCAACTACTGTGTGGAAGCAGTAATATTAGCAGTTGTAGTCTCATCACCCATCTTGATTTCAGTGGAGAAAGAAACACCATGATCGTAGTTTGCAGGATGCAGGGGACGGTGGCAGAGGGGAACGTGGTGAGGTGAGGCTGAGGGGCCGTCGCAGGGCAAGGTAGGGCCAGGCCTCAGTGGGCACAGCTGCAGCTCATAGTCATTACTGCTCCTCTACTGGTTTAGAAGAAAGGGCCACTCCCGCCTGCATGGCTGCCCTGCCCACGCCTGGCCCCTGGCCCCTGGGCCCTGCCACACACACACACACACACACACACACCCAGGAAGGCCTGGTAGCGCCAGGCGGCACCACTCGCTGTTTGCACTCCTCTCACATGTGGCAAGGCAGCCGAGCAAAACAGAGAGGTGCTGGGGGGTAGGGGCAGGGTTGGGGGAGGGAGTGGGGGTGTAGAGGTTAAACCAGGAGGGGAAAAGGGGGTGGTGGTGCGGGGGGTGGCTCTGTTCCTTCCTCTCTTATCTCCCCCCGACTGACCATTCTCTTTCCCACCCCTCACCCCCTCTCCCTCCCCCCCCTCTCTCTCTCTTCCCCTTTTGTGGCCCGTGCACCTGCAGCCCTTGAGTCTGGGCAATAAAGCTGAAGGATTTGAGTCTACTGGAGGTGGGAGGAAAAGTGGGGGAACCATTAGACTAGCACTGGGAAATACAAAAGCAACAGGTTCAAACTGCGGCGGCGCTGCGCTACACCTCAGAGGGATGGGCTTGATGTGATGCAGGCTGACATAGGAGGAGTGAGTTTAAGCAGATTTGCGTCCAGATTTACAACCTGTTTGGGTCGGTGTCACTGTGAATCAGTTTGATCTGACACATGATCAGCTTTCAGCCCCTGGCATGCTTCGCTTTATTTTGGCAGGACATGTAAAAATGTTAAATGAACGGGTGTCTGACCATCTACTGAAACTAATGTGGTTTATGATGTTAAAGTCTTTAAACTGATACTATTACTAGTAGAATATCTTTATAGTGTGCCTATAAAGTCAGCCATTCATGTAACTAGCTACCCTGGGTATTTAAAGGTACTGCCAACATTGAAACCTTTTTTTTTTAACTCTTGTTTCCCTTTAATATGAACTACAGCAACATTTTTATTTCATATTGTTTGCCAGTGTAAAAGTAAACCTTCCTCAATCCATCCAGCATCTATGCAAGCAGCCGCTGTTCCCTTTTTCAGCCGCCGTTTTCTTTTTCACGTTTCAAGGTAGAACTGAACGGTCATATTATCACTCAACTCAATAACTCAATAACTCAACCAGACCGTTTCTTATGTACTCCGAACAAGGAAGCAGAATGTGACCTTTCGAGTAAAAATGTGTGATATCGACAAGAATAATGTGGGAGTTGAGTCATAGAAAAACAAGAGAATTAAAGATAAAGAACATTTGATCCGATTGTTCCTGCACCCGTATTGTTTTCACTCATGCATGTACACAGCAGCTTAATAAACCATAATCTGAAACAATAAATAGGCCATCTAGGTTGAAAATACAATAAAAAATATATGTTATTGAGATCCAAAACATCAATTTGTATTTGTTTTATGATTCTAAGATTAGATTTCCAGCACCGGTGGAGTCTCCGGTTCACAAGGGAAGCTGCTGTTTGCGGTTAATTGTTCATGAACTCACACCCGTGTCCTACCAAAGTGAAATATCGGTTTAACACAAGTCAAAATGTTCTCCGCCGTCTCTGCTGAGTCCCTGCCCCGATTCCCCACCTGTTGTACCTGTTATGTTCAGTCATGTAGAACTTTCCTCTCACCCCTTGCATGCCAGACCCCCCACACTGTAAAATCGGCGCAAAAGGAGAAAAAAAAAAGAGATTCGGCTCTTTTTAGAGTGCGACCATGAAGGCTGAGGAAATCACTCTAAACGGTCTTAATTCTGCCATTAGACGAGAGGGAGCGCTGTGGGGATTGGCTGGCCCCGCGCTCCATATTCACAGGAGCAGGATGAGGCTGGGGGAGGCCTGCTGGGAAAATTGTGTCGTAATCAGGAGCCGGCGGTTCTGCCTGATCAGGTACACTAGCCCCTCTTCCTCCTCCTCCTCAGCCCCTCCTCCTCCTCCTCCTCCTCCTCCTCTGCTGCCCTCCCTCGTTTTCCCCTTCCCCTTCCCCTACCCCGTAAGGAGATCCTAATAAGAGTTTGGACGTACTGAGCTCCTCTTATGTGAGGACTTGGCAGGAGGGAGGAGAGATGAGGCCTGAGGTTGGGGGGTGGAAGCCCGAGGTATGGAGTTGTGGCGGTGGGATGGTGGGGGGGGCGCTTTTTTTGTTCCCACATTTGATTATTCAGGTTGGCTGAACTAAATTCTAAACCCATAAAATTCGTATCCCCTCTGGGGGACCATTTGCATATATTTCAGTGCCCCCCCCCCCACCCCCCCCACCCCCACCCCCCCCACCCCCACATCCCAATTCCCCTTTTTTCTCAGAAAGTGAAAGAGAGGGCGAAGCAACCAGGCCTGTCTAGGCTTTAAGATGTCACCCTGGTGTGAAATATGGGCGAACAAGCAGGGTCTTTGAAACTCAAACTGACCCCCCAGGCCTCTGAGCTACTACCACGCACACATGCGCACGCACACGCACACACACACACACACACACACACCACAAAGTAATCGTCTCTCGCTTTCCTACCTTTACAAAGCAGGGAGTTCAATTTTGTGCCCGCTTAAAGTTAGATCCTCTGCAACTTTCCTCTCTTGTATCTCAGTCCACCACATCATGACTGTGTTGTATCACTGTGTGTGTGTGTGTGTGTGTGTGTGTGTGTGTGTGTGTGTCATTAAGAAATAGTCCTATCTGTAAAGTTTAGAAAGGAAACCGTTCTCGTACTTGAGTGTGTTTCAGTGTTCACCGGTTTGGGTACATGGGAGTCAACAACTTTCAGAAATGTGGCATCATCTGTTTCTCCGTTGTGTGAGTGTGTGTGTGTGTGTGTGTGTGTGCAGGTATTTACAAAATAAGCGAGGCATAGCCGGGACATGACAAGCTATGGCATTACATCAGCGGGTCAGAGCTGCTGGAGCCCAGGACGACTTCCAAATCTTTGATAAACATGTCAAAGCAGTGAAGCCCCGACTTGCAATCATGCCAATTTTACACTCACCGGTGTCGATGTGGGGGATTAATATTTCGCACAAAAATGTTCTGAAGCCAGGTCTTAAAATTCCACTTAGGATGTGGTGTGCCCAGCAGCATGACGACGAAGGGAACACACACACACACACACACATGTAGCCGGGCACATACTAGGTTTTTTTGAACATAGCCAGTCAGCCGTGGGAGACACCTGTTAGTTTGTTGGGCTAGCGGAGTGCCAGCCTGGGCTACTGGCACCGCTTTCACTGCCCATCTGTGTGGATGCGACATGGCTGAAGTTGGACGATGTTCTTTGACAAAAAAGGGGGGGGGGGAGGAGGGGGAGTTGATACTTGATGGCATTTTGGTCACATGGGGTGAGTTGCTGTCATCCTTTAACCCCCCCCTTCATCCACCCCACCCACCCACCCACCCCCAGACCCTTTCCCTCCCCCCTCCCCGTGCCCACTCCCCGGTGCACAGGCAGAATGCAGTGTCAGGAGGGTGAGCACTGAGCGCCCATTGTGTGTGCTAACCAAAGCGGAATGCCCGGGTGACAAAAGGGGGAGGAGTGGGCTCAGGGCACACAAAGCCAGAGGGAGGAGAGGGGTGGAGGAGGAGGGGAGCGAGGGAGGGGCGGGGGGGGGGGGGGCAATCTGCTGGGGGCTAAATAGACCCACTCAGCCCCAAAAACTCTAGGCACCCCTAAAAAAAAAATCTTCTCTCACCTCCTCCCCCCCTGTCGTCTCCTCACCCCTCACCAGGCCTCCCCCTGCTCCACTCTCCAGGGGTGTATACAGTATACAGGCCGATGGAAGTTACACCGTGTATTCCCGGCAGTGTGAAAGAGGAGAGCATATCACAACTCAGTCCTCAAACTATTAAGCGGTGGCTTTGGTGTTATGAGTCATGCCCCCGAGGTCTACAGCAGGATGTTTTTACCAACAGCAGTCATGGCGTCCGATTGCTACCATTAGTTAAGGATGGCCTATAAGCCCTCTGTTTCACTGTCAGGCGTTTACACAACAAACTAAGGATCTACTCTACTTATTAACAACATTAAACTTCAGAGTAAAACATTAAGATAAACCGGTTCCATTCATCCGACACGACATCTGATATTACATCAAATAGGAACTTTTTTTTTGCAGCTGATATCCTTTTTTCTGCCTCGCACTTCCCCCCACGCAGTCATGCGAGCGAGCTTGATCACTTCAGGTCGTGCTGACTGTGTATATATATGTGTGTGTGTGTGAGGGGTGGGACTCCCGAACACATGTGCATGTACTCACCTGCCTACTCTAGAAGCCGAGTGCAATCTCGTCTGTGTGTTACGCACGTCTAAGCCCACACAGGACCCGGGGCACTGCGGCCACTTTAAAAACGCACTAAGACTAACCCGGTATTTTCTCTCTCTTAATACCGCTACCTTCTCCACATGCAAGTAGGAGCACATCCACTTTAAGTAGGCAGCCAGCAGCTGCAGGACCTTGGTACCTTTTCATAAAGTCTGAAAGAACTTGACTGTTGACCTCGTCATGCCCCAAGGTCGCTCGTGGACAGTGAGATGTCTTTTTCAGATCGCTCTTGTCTCCTTGCCCCCCAACTGTGGATGCTCCCAGTTCAGAGTCACTTTGAAGAGGCCTTTCCTTCCTTGTGGTCCTTCCTCTTTTCCCCCCCGAGTGATGTAAGGTGGACCGGGCAGATGAAAGGGATGCTCTCGACGGTGACACCACCCCCATCCCTCCCTCTCTCCCACTCCCCTCGCATGCACACTTAACATCTGAAAACCCCCTTCATTCATGCGAACCTCACCCTTTTCCCGTCTATTTACATACCGCACTGCAGGCCGAGGACAGTTTCCCCTTTTTCTCTGTTTGCTCGTACCAGGTTCATAGGAAGTAGCTTGCTGGGTTGTTTTGGTTTATGTGTTGTTATTGAAAAGCAGAGGGTCAAATGGAAGCCCTCGGGGGCCTCCTCAGGTCACAGAGTAAACCTGGCAGGGTCAATCCCAATAGCTATGTGAGGGACACACACAAACCCCCGCTAGCATAAGGTGTGTGTGTGTGTGCGTGCGCGCTCGTGCATGTATGTACATCAGTGCCTGCATCTCAGGTGAGTTGGTGGTGCAGTCAGAGCCTCTCCATCAGTGCTGACCCGGGCAGCCATCATTGTTCTCGGGGCTGTAAATCACCCCGGCTGCAATCAGGGATCAGGGGCTTGATCTGGGCTTCTCCGAGCCCCTCTCCACTCCAGATGATTCCCCCTCCTGATTGGGCTAACTGGACTCCTGTCTGTGGGAGCACATTAGCATGGATTGTTTTTTCTCTATGGCATACAGATTGAGCCATGTTAGCATTCACACCTCCACACAACACCCCCGGGGCTCCGGAGAGGTTTCTCACTCCAAAACGCAGGAGAGGAAAAAGCTAACTTTGTTCGTTTCGAGCTTTGAAAACTCTTTAGAGGAGCGTAAGAAATGTGTGTAAATGTTCATACCTGCTCACACGATGGCAAACTGATGTAGTAAAGTTAGAAGTGTGCTTTAATATGTTCTAACAACACGTAGCTCTCTAGGAGATCACCTGTTTTTCTTGTATTCATGGGAATTCATTTAACATCTGATTTTGTTGCTGGGACTTTGAATGCAGTTAAAATGAGAAAAACATTGTTCATCATACAACCAAGCTACTCATTTATTTTGTCTGTGCTCTGTTACACTGCCACAGTCTAGACATCGAGTCAGACATTGATTTCTAACATATTTTTACATAGAAGCACTAAAAGAAGAACCTACAGCTACTGAGTTTCTCACAAAAAGATCCAGTTTCACTCTACCGTCCCAATAACTTTGACACTGTATCTGACTCACTTTTTTTTATTTTTTTCTCCGATGGTCTTTCTCATCTTAGTGAATCACTCAGCATGAGGCCAGAGCACTCATGAGCTGATCAGGCGAGACTGCATGTACCTGCAGGGGTTCCCACACACTGCTGCCTGTGTAGCACTAACTCTCTGGATCTTTTGTTCTCCCAATGGGGTACCATTACCCTGAACACCTAGGCAACAGCAATCAGGGAGTGACCCATGGCTGTCAAGGCCACGGGGCTCAGCATCTATGGAGCCGTTACGGGAATGATGAGGGTCAATTGGGTGATGCCAACCCTAGTTTTGAGTACACCTGGCTGTAAGATGTGGAAAAGAGATGCAGGGGTCAGGATTTTGAACCCTTTGATCTCCTAGTGATTTAAAAACTAAATGAAGAAGAGCTTTAATAATAAACAATAAATAATAAATAATAAATAGTGTTATCTTGTCCATATACAGTCCATCTTGGGAGCAGTTGTGTTGTGTTTTTTAGGGTCAGGGAATATGAGAGTGAGTGACTGGCTGAGTGAATGTGTTTGGCTTGTGACTATACACACTGCCACACACACACACACACACACACACACACACACACACACACACACACACACACACACACACACACACTAACCCCCACCCTGTACCCTTAGCTGGGTGAGTTATGCTGTCGTGGAGACGGACATTGTGTAGGCCTCATGGAATCCTGATGACATCACAATGGCCCGGGCTCTGATGCGTTTAGTGATCGCTCAGCTCCGGACGGGCTTCATGTCTGGCCCTGTGTAGTGGATGAGAGAGAGAGAGAGAGAGAGAGAGAGAGAGAGAGAGAGAATGAGAGAGAGAGAATGAGAGCGAGAAGGCGAGAGATGGACAGAGAAGGAGAGAGAGAGAGAGAGTAAACTCTTGTTTGCCAGCATATTTGTGTATGTGCCACACATGTACTAGATGGGTAGAGCAGTGTGAGAGATTGTTATGGTATGTTCTGCATGGATGGGGTGTTCCTCCTGGTCAGCAAAAATCGCTTTACAATGCACGAACACACAATACGCCTGCAGCAGGACAGAACCAGCTCCGTTCTTACTGGCAACACCAATTGCAAAGTCACGGCAATTAATACTGCCTGCAATTTAAAAGCGAACTAAATTGAGGTACATGTTTCAAGTACAGACCAGCTTAACCAAAGGAATAAAACCACAATATAAACTATTAAAAATGGGGCATTACCAAATATACCTGGCACATCAGTGGCAGGAAACTAGAAAGGAAGTTGGACTCAATTGCTACCTAACCCTAGAATGAGAGAGAGAGAACACTCAAAGAATATCATTTCACTGAAGAAGATAGGAATCAGACAAAGATGGTCTCAGAGAATTCTCCCGGAGTGAGACAGCGAGACAGAGAGAGAGAGGGAAAATTGCCTCTGGTGTACATATCCTCATGTCTGATAATCCTGCCTCATGTCTGAGGGAGTCTCTCTTGACACTTGAATGAAGCCGTAAGCGTAATTACGGTGATTTACGACACGTCTCTCCAGTCGGCACCATTAAATCACATGTGCCTGTGTGTTTCTGAGGGGAAAGGGGGGGCGGAGTGGGTCCTCCTAACTCAACGTAGAAGGAAGGGCACACTTTGATTATGACCAACTGTTGAGCATTTGCCAATTTGGCAGATTTGTGTGTGTTGCCCTTGTGCATACTAACGCTATGCACCTCAGCATGTGCTCTAGTGTTTACCTAATGCTTGCTGGTGTGTGTTAGCATATGTGTGTTTGCTTATTGTGTGTGTGTGTGTGTGTTTACCTGCGCAGGCCTAGGGTGGGGGGGGGCGGGGTAAAGGGTGGGAGACACCAGGTCCCCAGGTCCCAGGAAGCTTGCAGTGCTCCAGAAACCCGAGCCTCCGCCCGCTGAGACAATGGGAGCAACACGTGAGTCTCTGGCACATGGTGGCTAGGGTTACCTGCTCGCTCTGCCTCACTCTGAACTTTTGGCCCTGGGAGCACAGCCTCCCCACCCTGGTGACTCCTGCACTGCCCCACCTGCCTCCCTCCCTCCTCCCCTCTCTCTCTTATACCTTCAGTCCTTCATCCCCTCCCTTTCTTATCGAGTCTTTCTGGTTTCATTTTCTTCTGATAGGAAGGCTGTGTTTCCTCTTACTCTGTTATTTCAAAGCTTTATTTTTTATACCACCCTGCCCCCCCCGCCTCTGTGCTACAGGTCATAATGACTAATGATCGTTCATTGACAGCATTCCTCAGTTTTTGTGTGTTTGCTGTCTGTCTCTCCAGACAAAAGGCATGCTGGGCCCCTGCCATCAGATCTCCATCCCTCCACAGGTGAGCCTCCTTCCACCAGGCAAACCTGACTTTCAAGTCTCCCACCCACACCTATTGGACTGCTGTCCTCTCACCTGTGCAAATACGAGAGAGAGAGAGAGAGAGAGCGAGGGATGGAGAGAGGGAGGGAAAAGCGTGAAATGGAAAGATATCCTGGCCTTTGGTTACTGGGTGGGGCACCGAACAGAATACAGCCCAGCTGAGCAAACCTCGGCAGCCATAGGACTTCACCTGTACACTCTGCACTTTTCTCCCTTCTATTTTCTCTCTTAATCCATTCTCTCTCTCTACCACCGGCCCCACAGCGATTGTGGGGCAAGGCGTTCCTTTATAGCCATTGAATAGAGATTTCCTTTGAGGTTATGGAGTTGATACACTCTCCAACATTACTTTTGTGCTATGGACACAATGTAGAGTGATTTACTGCCTTAGGGGACACATACTCCCTTTAGAAGTGTTCCTGTGCAGGGGCAGGTATTATCTGGATATTATTCGGCAAATCCTTTTATCTAACGATACCGGCAGTGGAGTTTTGACTTAATCTGGAATGTAACTCATATGTTGGGCGCGCTATAACCCGCTGAACCGACTTGGTGACCGAGGAACCAGGCTGGGGTTGTGGATGGCAGACCACGGCTGAAATAATTAACTGAAACTAAAACCTCTTGGCATATAAACGGTTTAGTTAGCTGGAATAAAAATGAAACCTAACCTAAAAAATGAACATGAAATATGTACAATATTTGTACATATTCCTGTTGAGATACTGAAACCTCAGCTGAAAGGTGGCAGGTTGTCCATCAACAGCTGTGTGTCTGGTTGAAGTGTCAAAGTGAGCAGAATGAGGAACCCCCCCACCTGCTCCCTCACTTCCTTGCTATGAAATCATAAAACTGCATCGACTGGAAATCATAAAATGTCTCCGTCTCTCTCTCTCTCTCTCTCTCTCTCTCTCTCTCTCTCTCCTACAGGTTGGGGCCTGAAAGACGTGCCAGACCTGCTGCCAAACATCAGCCTCCACCTCACCCTGCAGACATGGCTCAACACACACACACACACACACACACACGCACACGCACACGCACACACACACGCACACACACACACCCACACACACACACACACACATGCATTAATCATGCGTCTCATATGAACATACCTTACTTCCTCATACATGTACAACAGAAAAACAACCCTCCCTGTGCACACACACACACACACACACACACTTCTCTCTCTCTCTCTCTATCTCTATCGCCCTCCTCACATACTAGCATGACGTTTGTCAGCCCCAGACACAATCAAGTCACATTCACACGGTCTGGCATCGACGCGAAACATCAACACATGCATGCATTTGGTCTCTGCCCTATTTTTTTTTTTTTTTAAATTGTCAGCACACCCACACACATTCTCCCATGATCAGGCGGGCCCCTGTTTCACTGCCACAACTGTCCTCAGCGCTCCCTCTGCCTCACCTTGGTGAACAGCCTGCTCGGGTTAAGACAGAAAAAAAAATTAGTCAGATGCAGTAAATCTTCCCTGCTGACACCTGACACTAGTGGCCTCTCTTTAAAGTTGTTTGCGCCGCCGCCCCCTTATTTAATGGTACGGCACCTACTGATTACTCCGTGCTCTGAGCTACCCTGGTAATTGCACGGTACATACCTGTCCAGGGTGTAAGCCCATCCGTCGAACATGGGGCCCCTGTGTTGGATGGCTCAGAGTATTGTCGTAACTGAGAAAGGGAGCCCCCTAATCTGTCTGTCATTATCAATGTGCATCCCCCCCCACCCCCCCCTATGGTGTGTGTGTGTGTGTCCAACATTGTAAAGGTCATTTCATACACATGTCCGGAGAGATCCTGGCCAGCCTTTGCAATTGGATCCTGTTCAAGAGGGTGTACCGAGGGTACTCAGATCAGAATAGAGGGTGTAGACCGGCGTATGAGGTTTGTTTAGGTTTTCAGCAGGTGAGTGTTTGCGAAGACCCTTCAGTTAAATCTGAAACAGCCGATAACCGTGATCTCAAAAGCTCAGGATACCTCAGAGAAAGAGAGTCACAGCTTTAAAAGTTAAGTCATGGTGGTTTTGTGAGTCAGAATATATGTTGGCAAGTGAATCAGTTCTTTAAATCTGTGGTTATGTTCATGACACTTCAATGAGTCAAGCTCTGTGTGTTTGCTTAGTTGATGGTGACAGCAGTGGTTGTATGTGCTCTGTAAGCAGGGAAACAGACAATATTGCTTGATATCATGGGACATTCTCTGTAAATGTCTTTAAAGGGTCGTATTGGTTCGTACATGCAGTTCATCTCCAATATCGCTCTATTTCTGAACATTAAATGGTAGTCACTGCTTTCCATTTCCATCCCTGCTTTTCCACTGCAGCCAGTTGTGGCTCCCATTGAATTTGCACCCAAAACACAATCGTTCTTGTCTGCTCGTATACTCAGTCAAAGCAATGATTTCATTCTCTCCGCTGTATAGCATCTTTTTTTAGCACCTTTATTTAACCAGGTAACTCAATTAAGAACCAATTCTTATTTGCAATGATGGCTGGCCAGGGGCAAAATGCCTCTAGATGGGGAACTGGGGGAAAAGGGAGAAAAAATAAAGTAGTAGTAATAATAATAATAATAATAATAATAATAATAATAATAATAATAACAACAACAACAACAACAACAATAATAATAATAATAATAAGAGAGGAAAAATAAACAACAGGAGACAATAAACAAGGAGAGGAGTAGTTTGCATGAGCCAACAGAAATCACAATAAAACAATAATGCAACAACGAGGATGTTACTAAACCAATGAAAACGTGCAGCAAAAACATCTAATAGCACTAGTAGAGAAATGATGTTCATTTTGCTGTGAAACAGTTTCACGTGTGCCTGTAAAGATCTGTGATAGAGACCTTACAGGCAGAGAAAGATGAAATTGTCCAATCTCAAAGTCTTTTGCAGCCCATTCCAGTTCCTCTGGGAGCAGCAGACTGGAATGAGGAGTGGCCAAGGGAGGTTTTAACTCTCAGTTACTCACAATAGCTGAAACTGGGCTAACCAAACAACATCAACATAGTGACTTGAACCATACCGATGACAAAATGCTGATAATGCTGGTCTGTTTAAATCAACTCATGTTGCATTATGGGTAGCTTTTTACCCTCCCACTTTCTGTACAGTAGTTGATTTTGATTTTATCCTAGTGCCATGCACTCTAAATACCCACATGGGCTTAAAGACACCATGCAACACATTGTGTATAACATACAAACCATGTACGCTGTCATTTTCCCAAATCAAAGAATCCATCTTCTCTGAAACCTACATCAATTCCTTCATAACCAGATCAAATTAGCTGAAATAGTACAACTGAATATACTCAATAAAATGTTATTTTTCCCAATGTCTGCTTTCTCAGTTGTGAAAATCAGTAATATGTAATATGTTATAAGTATCCTGATGATGTAGCAACATTTTTAAATTCAGTATGGTTAAATGCCTTTTGCTCAGTACCTAGTATCAAGGTTTAGACAGGCTGACTGTGTTTAGGGAAGAAACATCCTGCAAGAGGAAGGGCAGCTATCGGCAGTTAAGGCTGAAATGGCTTCAATTTCTACTTTCATGTAGTTCACAGGCAGAAAAGGCAACACCTGCTACATAGCACCATTTAAAAGCAATTTCTACATGAATATGTGACACAAGAGCCACAACATCATGATCAAAATGATAACTAACTTAGATAGGTGAAAGAAAATAATTGAGTCTCTGGAGAGTTTTTCCAACGAGGCAGTGGATGAAACTAAGGTTGGGGGTGGATGTTAAGTGATCACAAGCAATTGGAAAAGGGTAAAAATAACTCAGTAACACACGAGAGGATTGAGAGAGGTTAGTCGGTGTGACACGTCCTTCCAAATCAAGTGGGATCCATTTAAAAATACTTTTTTTTTAAATGAGTGGCATGCCCACCACCCCCTACAAATCTCCCAGTGGTTGTAAGGCAGTGTGTTGGTAAGGAGGTGGTTGTTGTTGTTGTTGATTTCCTAAGGCCTGTGGCTCTTCCTGGGTGACAGTAACATGAGTTAAAACCTGTAAATCTTCACTAGTCCTCCTTCCTTCCCTCTAATTCCTCATTACCTCACGGTAGGCTGTCTCAGAGAGATTTAGAAGGTCTGCAGGGCATTCTCAGTGGAGGACTGTTTTACTGAGTGTGTGTTAACCCGTGTGGTGAGTGTGTAGGACCACAGGCACTGACTGTGGGACATGGCCATAGGCCAGGTGTGTGACCACTGACCACAGGCAGGTAACACGGTATGGATTTCCATGCCTGGCTGTGTGTGTGTGTGTGTGGTCTCATGCCGGCGTACTCCTGGCTTATGAAAAGATGCTATACTCTGACTAATCTTTTCAAAAACCACAACCTAAAATAAGAAAAACTAAGAGGCTAAAACTACAGTTCTGACTTGCTAGCATGTCTGAAGTAGTTCAGTCAGCTCAGTATCGATGGGCAAGTGTCACATCCTACCCACCCTGCTAATTCTGCTTCAATGTTTGCAGAGAAACAAAGGGACGACCAGCGGAGACACACTTGTGTGCTTTGTTGATTGTTTATTTGATATTAGTGCATTTATCCTGGGACTCTTGGTTTGCTCGTCCTTTCAATCTTCATCAGTGTAACTTAATACCCAGCCTCTTCAACCCGGTCTGTGTTTATCTACCTGGCTGTCTGTGTCTTAACCTTTGTCTTTAAACAAACCCATAAAATCACTGTTGGTTCCCAACACTGTTCAAACAAGACCTCTCCGAGCTGGAGGAACCCGAGAACCTCAACTCATCTGTTTACTAGCTCCCACTAGTGGAGAAAGAGCAGTACTGTGCAATCAGGCCTGTGGGGTGATTAGATGTATAGTACAGGCTTATTTTATACGTCTGTTGTATCTGGATAGAAACAAAAGTTTTATTGAACTTGATTCAAATAAAATAGATAATCATCTATACATTTATAACTTCATCTTTTCTTGGAGTTTGTAAGCAATTCATTAGTTTAGACAAGTGCATTTCCCGGCAGTGGCATATGAACATCCCCAGACTTCTTTTGTTACATGCAACAAGAATACTCTGCAAGGTAGGTGTGAATGATTTTTCCCTGTCCTCTTTGTGAATGCGGGTTGGTGTGGCGTTGAAGTGAATCATTCAGGAGATTGTGTGATTCCTGCGATGGCATTGTGTCTCCTGCGACAGTGTTTACCGATAATTGAGTAATTACCTGTAAAAGATAGCACTCCCATGGTTCTGTTCAGATATAATCCTCCCTGTCTGCTTCCACCGCAGATCGGGTTTTAGCTTGGCAAGAGGCTAAACACAGCAGTTTAGCACCACTGTCTCTATAAACAGGAGTGTGTGTGTGTGTGTGTGTGTGTATTTTTTAGGTTGAAATATGCATTACCACCTTCATGCTATCAGTGAACTGGCCTCAGAGACGAGGAAATCACAGGAAACAAGAAAGTGTTTAAAACTCATTTGCCCATTCTGACAAGATGATGGTTGGAAATTCACAATTGCACAAAATGGGAGGACTGCAATTTGACATTCCTTTGTGAGTTTCACAATCCCGCACTGAATGGAAAGTTGTACCACGCACTTTGTACGTACACTTAGCGGCCTCACCCGCGATGGTATTTGAAAGACAAACACCGGTGCGTGCTCCCCGGCCATGAGCGCCACAGACAGTGAAAGTGGTCGTCCAGCAGCCACTGAGGTTTAGAGAAGTTCAACGTAATGTCCGTGTCATTACAGTGTAAAGAAGCCTTTGTAAATCAGCCCTCTGCCTTTCCTGGTCTCCTTAGGCTATTCTCTGTCCACGTTTTATCAGTTGAACTCTCTCTCTCTGTCTCTCTCTCTCTCTCTCTCTCTCTCTCCCTCTCCATTAACAAAACAGCTGCTCATCATGCTCCTTCACCTCTGGCATGGGAAGCCAGCACAATGAGGGCAACCTCACATATCCTGCTGTTTCCATACACTCAAGTAGCCTACTTTCTTTTCTACTTTTTTTGTTTTTTTCTCAGCCAGTCCCAGTTCCAAACTGGGCCTCAAACCAGAAACGAGTGGTGCGAGCTGGAATATTTGGTTACGGATGCATTTCCATTCGATTGTCCTAAAAGGGGACGAGAAGAAGTAAGCGATATGACTTAAGGGGATCATATTAATGTAATGCACACACACACAATAATCCCACAGGACTTCCTTCCCATTCCCATTAGAAACCACACCCAGGAGGAGCGGTAACAGGAGAACACATTTCACAGGGTCAGATTGGAAGAGGTGGGAAAAACAGGCAAGGTTGCTCTCTGATTAGTTTCAACTCCTCTCCTTGATATTTACTTCACTTTCCCTCTGCATCTTTTCTTTCTCTCTCCTCTGCTCTCGGCCGTATATCTCTCTCTATCTAACACATCCGATCCATTTTGATATCGGTATTGGCTGATAATATCAAGTGCCCCATGCACGCCGTACACCCAAGCTGATCAGCCCCAGCCACTTTTTTTCCTCCCTCCGGTGTTTGCCTAAGAGTTGGCTCTCTCAAAGGGACAGTAATATCCACTGATGTAATGTGTGAGATAGGGATCTTTTGTGCGGTGCGTTATAAATTGTCACCGTAATGCGAGTGCGCAGGGAGTTGGGTTGGAGGGGAGGGGGGGGGGGAGGCGGGGCTGAGAGGAGGGGTGGGTGGATGAAGCAGTGTCACTGGAATCCACAGTGTTGTGAGAGCCCCATACCTTTCAGCTTCATTAAACCAATTTCACGCCGAGGTGAGCTAAGAGAGGAAGCTCTGAATCTCAGCGGCGGCAACAATGGTGCATTGAAGGGATGAGGCGAAAGTAAATTAGGTACCACTTCACAGACGGCAAATTAAAATCTGAAAGTTGGATAGGAAAAGTTGAGGGGAGATGATTATGTCTTTATTGTGCCCTCCCCCCTCAATCTAGAAAACCCTCCCTTCCTTTTAGCAACCACCTTTGCCCCCCCACCCCCCCAGCCCCACAAACCCGATCTTCTAAGAAAAAATAATGATCTATTTCTTGTCTGGTAATTGGTTTCTAAGATGCCCTCACTCAAAGCCCAGATCTCAAACACCAGGCTGCCCCTTTCAGCCACTTCATTTGCTAAAGCTTATCAGTGAGATTTCATATCCAGGAAAATCATATAAATTGAACATTAATGTGGGGCTTATTTCTGTGCAGTCATTGACCTCCCATGGCCATTGAGCTGTTTGTCACTCAAACTGGTGTGAAGCTTTCCAACAAACCCTCTCAGACTCTGACAGCCTGACACCTGAAAACCACTTACTGAAGTATCATTTGATACATGTTGTCATACATGCTGTTGAAGGCAAAGGTCTTCCTCATGTTTGTCTTAACATGTTAGCCATTTAGACTAATGTAGAGCGCAACAGTAGAATAAGCTTTAATTCATAGATCGCCATGGTTACAGGTAACCAACAGTAAGCAGTGCAAGGGGCAGGGCCACAGTGCTTTGACAAGATTCCTGTCATCACAAAATGATCATGTACGGTAAAAAGTTAAGGAGTTGAGTTAAGGATTTTATACATTTGAAGATCTTTACCCCCAGGGACTGAAGTCCAATATCAGCTCTTGTGTGTTTTCCAAAGTACGGCGATGAGCTGTAACATGAGAGTAAAGGGAGAAGAATGGGAAACGAGGTGGAGAGAAAGCCGTAAACAGACAGTTGTTAGTATTTTGAAAGGAGACACTGGGAGTAGCAGTAACCACCGTAAGGCTCTGGGGAGCTCTCTGTATGTACATGTACATCCTCTACATGTGTGTGAGCTGTGGTGGGTGCTACCGCCGGCTCCCTGGCTGGCTGGCGGGGGTCACTCTGGGAGCTCACGGGGGGGGGGGGCCCCCACCACACAATGCACTGGCAGCAGTTCGGCTTTTACTAGGCCTCGCGCCGCTGGCTTTACGAGAGCCAGACAGACGGATCCCCTTCACGCCATAAAGCCGTCAACAAGGGAACAAAGAGGGCAGGTGCTGAGGGCTGCATTGAGAGCTCACCTGCACCCAGCGGGGAAACGGGCCGAGTCCAAACCAAGCCAAGAGGCCCTCCACATTCACATCCCCACTCACTAGGCGCTAACTGGCTTAGCGTGGGTGCACCGCCCAAAGAGGATCCGTAGCTGTTTACAGACGGAAGGGGAAACTCAGTTGATAAGAGTAGCTGACGAAATACAAATATATATTATAGGAAATTATTCTGTTAAATAAATGCTGACATTGGCTGAAAAACCCCAAAACAGGTTACAACAGGTTGCTGCTTATTGACTGAGAGAGGAAGAGGGCCAATTAAGACTCTTTCCACAGTTTTATCTTGAGAGATGTGTGTGTGTGTGTGTGTGTGTGTGTGTGTGTGCAGGTGGGGTGGGGATTGGGGGTGTAGATGGGGAATGTCCTGTAGAAATAAGATGGAAAATGGATTGAAAAGACAGACAGACAGACAGACAGAGGTAGATGGGCTGGTCAGAATCAGAGAGATGTACAGGGCAACAGACAGACAGGCAGACAGAGGGCCTAAAGGAGAGGCAGATGGGGAAGCTTAGCAGCAGACCAAACCCCAGCCACAGGTAGGCAGGCAGGCAGGCAGGCAGGCAGGCAGGCAGGCAGGCAGGCAGGCAGGCAGGCAGGCAGGCAGGCAGGCAGGCTGTCAGCGGGGGCAGACTCTCTGAGCTGCTGCCCCGGTTGAAGTGACAGATGTGTGGTGAATCTTTAACTCTGCTCGCTCCTCACTGTCACCGCATCTGTCCCCGGGGCCCCCGCAAGGCTGGCTCGGGCCCCCTCCTGTGTGAAAGAGGCAACAAAAAAAGAGAAGCTATCAGCGGACTTATTGATTAGTCCGTCCCTGCCCTGGCCCGGCTTCCTTTAATGACCTCTGGGAGTCATTATTGGAAAGTCATTGTCTTTGTGATTAGCTCGCACTTTCTCCCGCCATATGTGAATCCTCCTGTTGCAACCTCAAGTGTGAAGAATTTTGAATGGAAGCATTTTGTGATGGTGGTTGGTGAAACAAAGGTGCACTTGTTGCCCGATAAGAAAATGTATTTTTTACGTATCTAATCCGATTTATAAAAATGAGGTCATGCTGGGAAACACGTTCGCCAACAAAAAACCTAAATAAGAGGCCAGCGTATGCTCTTAACTGAAACAGCATCCCCTGGCATTGTCTCCCTTCAAATCCCACTATAGAAAAACATATCACTAACAGAATAACTGATACATCCCACTTTTTTTTTTTTTTCCTCATTTATACAATCGGTTTAATCTCCTCAGACGGCCCAAATGGCAGAGAGACTGTCCCTCTCTCTTTCCCCACTCAGCCATGGCACTGGCGAGGGATGGTTTATTTTAATTGAAAATTAGCAAAACAAAACAAGGGCAAGAGGATCCCTGAATGGGGCCCCTTTCTCCGGGAGCTCCTGTGCCGTTGAATAATGCATATGGGAGAAAGTAAACAGCAGCCGCGGGCCTGGCCGGGGGAACAATGGGCCGCACACAGCCCAACCAGGGCGCCTGATTTTATTACTGGCCTGTCAATCCCCCCAGCCTGGGAACTGTGGGACCTAGGCCAGGCAGCAGCTGCTGACCGCTCCACACTGACCCAACACACCCCGCCAACCTGCAGGATAACTCCACACTCACACCGCTGCATACCTCCGCTGACCGCCCACTGCCCGAAAACACTCACACACACCTACTCGGACGCACAGACAAACACACTCCTACACACACACACACACACACACACACACAGATTCTGAGCACTGTACTGTTGAAGATGGGGTATACACGTATACCACAGAGGTTTGTTTATCAGAAACCCACCAGCATTTTATTTTGAAGGCTAAAATGTTTGGAATTGAAATAAATCTAATATCAAAGCTTAACCAAACATATGAGCATTCACACACTTTCCCCACTTCAGATTTATCACCATAAAGCCCTGCTGTATTATTTCCAGTTATTTTATCGCTAGGTTTAAGATCAACTCCACCACGTCTAACTCCCTCGTCTCAGAGACATTGGTCTGGCGGTCACTGTGGCCACTTGTAAACTTTTCCTCCCACTAGAACATTCTTTGTGTGTGTTCTCTCGCCGGGCATTGAGATTCTGGTCTTGCTTCTGGCTTCAGCCAAGTCCCGGTTGCCATGCCGACTGGCAACTGGTCTCCCTGGATGAGTAATGATGTGATGTGGCTGTGCTCTAAAGTCCCAACAAAGACCTTATTACCGCTGCAGCACCTCATAACACACCATTGTTGTCAAGTGCTCCTGATATTAACCTGCCTGCACTGGGGCTTCCTCCCTTCACAGAGGAGATGTGTGTGTGTGTGTGTGTGTGTCTGTGTGTGTGCACTTTGAGGGCTAGTGCAGATGGAGATTGGGCAAAAAGACTCACCCTCAAAATCTTACTTTGAATGAAGTTCATATATTTTCCAGTATGATGAGTCGTCGTTTTCATTTTGCCAGTTAACTAATTTTGCCAAATAATTTTCTCTCAACTTTTAAACATTTCCCTTTTCTGACTGTTTGAAAATCATCACCACACAAGTGTTAACCATGGTGGGTAGTTTGCGTACATGTTGTTTGCTCTGCTTCACTTTACACTGGCTTGGCTTCACTAGATGAGGGCTGTGTGTGTGTGTGTGTGTGTGTGTGTGTGTGTGTGTGTGTGTGTGTGTGTGTGTGTGTGAATCTCACACAGTCCAATCCTCCCAACTCCTTACACTCCTCCTCACCTCGGCAAACATCCCCGGGCCTGTGAACAGTCCACAGCAGCAAGGCCCTCGGCCAAGTGTGAACGACCGTAAAGGAGAGGTGGTGGTGGTGGGGCGGGGAGGGGAGGGGAGGGGAGGGCAATAGGCAGGGTGATGGCGCAGGATGTTTGAGTGTTTGACTTGGTTTAACAACATCCTCTGACAGAGACACCACAGGCTGCAGATGAGGCGAGAGATAAGACACAACTGTGATCCAGGACTTCACCCCAGGCATTGTCCCGCTTATCTCCAGTGTAGCTGTATCTGGTAGCGATGGGGAGGAGAGAGGAGGAGACTGTGGGTGGGGGTGGGATGGGGGGGTCATTGATAATGAAAAAAACAGCATTTTTTTTGTTAATTAAGGAGGGGTTAGGAGGTACTTTGCTTGATTAGTGCAGCCTCCAGCCCCCTACCCAAACACAAACTACCCACAATGCCTATAGTCAAGACAGTGGTGCTGGATCAATCAACAGGTAGATGTTGTACGACTTTACACACCGAAAGCACGAGCTGGAAAATATCCCCACCACCGCTGTGAATAAATGGTCCTATAACTATTACTATTACTATTCCACTGTCAGGCAGCATGCTACGTCCGCTAAGTGCTAAGTATGTCATTTTGATGTGTGCGAGCGTCTTAATGGGCTGGTTCAGAACGGAGCCCCCTTTGTTTCAGCCTGATGAGGCAGACACACTCAGGTGCGTCACACAGGATGTCTTGTCCTCTCCAGTTTCCCTCGCTCCAGTCCTGGAGAGGTGCGCCAAGGGGGTTATCAGCACAGAATCACCACTCCAGCTCCAGACTCCACTGGGGGAGGTGGGGGGGTGGGGTTGCTGGCCCTGCGTACATCACTGTCGCCGTGGGAAACCGCATCCATCAAATAAAGTCAGGCATTTACCTGTGTGGTTCAGGTGACAGTGGAGGAGGGGCTGGGGGATTGAAAGAGGGGATGTTGGTGGCCCAGGGGTGAGAGAGTAACCCTGACCCTGCTGTGGTAGAGGGGTGGAGATGGGGAGGGGGGCGGGGTTGAGAGGAGGGTGGAGAAGTAAGTTAGACCAGGCCAGGCTGGGCCAGGCAGGGCCCTGTGGCCTGGCCCCCTGTCCTGGGGGCAGACGGGGGACTGTGGGAATGTTAACAGGGCCAGCTGTCCCTTGGGAGCGGTCCCCCTTCCAGGAGTATCGGCGGCAGCCCTCCTCCTCCTCCCCAGCGCCGCCACCGCCGCCAGAGCTGGAAGAACCAGTTCAGACACACACCACTGACACCGTCTGCTGTGAGACATTGTGCGTATTTCATTTGTTGCTCATACATTCAGTCTTTATTTCAGCGAAGAGGACAGGAGGATGTGATTGTAGTTTAGCCACGACAGGGAGTGTCTGCTGCCGTTTTTAATGAGTCCAAGAGGGGAACAGACTTTAATGATTGTAAAATGTGTGTATGCATGTGTGTGTGTGTGTGTGTGTGTGTGTGTGTATGTGTATGTGTGTCATCTGTAAAACGAATAGGCTGTGTGATTTGTTGTGCTGTGATCATTGACTATGTCATATTTCATTGAAAACCTCTTATTTCAAAAATTCTTTAAGAAGTCATTGAATATAAATCACCACCCCCACATTTATCAGACGCTCTGTAACTGATACTGCTGAGGAATTAATTACATCCCGAAGCCATTAAAAGTCGACTAGTTCAGCATTTTAATTACAATCATCCTTTAATGTGATCGCTTTCAAATTCATCATATTTCTCATGAAGCACAGAATAACTTCCATTTCAAACAATGCTAGATTCTTGTGACATAAGACACATATATATATATTTATTTATATATTTATATATTTATATGACATATATTTGTATTCAATGCCCCCTGCTAAATCACTCCAGTGACAATGCAAAACAGAGCTGAAGACACCTTGGTTGATAAGCAGGATATTCGGTTACACCTGCTGATATGTAGATAAGATTAAATTTGAGACAGAGGGATGAGGGGATGGGGGAGGAGGGGGAACGGGGGAGGAGGGGATGGGGACAGGGGTTTCCTCACTGGTGCATGAAGAACAGCCAGGTTAGTTGGGGCCAGGAGCCAGGGAGGTTGGGACAAGACCTTGGTGAGTGCGGAGGTAAGGCTTGGAGCTGGATGTAGGGGCTTGAAGCGGTTGGCGTCTGCAGGGGCCCGGAGCTAATCCGCCGGCGGGGCCCAACACACAGTCAGGGGCCGCTGAGAACGGGGCAGAGCGGATGGCCGAGGGGTCGCGGGGTCGTGTTTACCTGCAGCAGGCATTTCCTCCGGGAACTGATAAGACTCGGGGAGGGGAAGTGCTGTGTTCCAGGTGAGTGCAGAGGGGCCCGCAAAATGACACCATACACAACCCATGCCCTACCCTCACCCCGACTCCCCCCCCCCCTTCCCCCAGGCTCCACCCCTACACACACACACACACACACACACAGACAAACACGTCAACATTCTGACTCATGCTCTGACCTGCTTTTTTTTGCACGAGTGCCAGAGAAGGCGTGCTTGTCGTCATTTAACGGATTATACCAGTTATTGGGTTTCCCCTCTACTGAGGACTACATTTACCTCTGACACTTTCAGGTCTATCCAATGCCTTGTGAGAAACTATGTTCAATGCCTCCAAAGAGCATTTTAGATAGATAGTTTATAAGGTATTTTTTCTAGAATCAAGCAAAAAAACATAACCCAATAAACAAGTCCAACGATTTCATTTCACGTTTGTCTCTTGGCTGAGTAAAATGAATTCAAACAGCCGGCCCGGGTTCTTCTTTCAGTTCGGTCACTGGAGCAAGCAGCTGCGATGTGGATGAAGTGTCACCTTGTTTGTTTTGCCTCTCTCTTCCTCTTCCTCCTGCTCACCTGGGCTTCCCCCCCCGGGTGCTGAGAGGAGTCAGTGAGCTAGAACATGTTAACAAGCACAGCCTCAACCGCTGTATTGAAAGGCACGCACACGCTCAACGGCACGGGGGGGGGGGGTGGGGGGGATTGATGCTCGTCAGAAATGCTATTTTTTAAAAGTTTTTAGAGTAATAAATCAATTGTTTTGGCCTCCACATTTGAAGACTTCTGTTGCGATGTATGAATCAAAGATGCTCTGGATGTGAAGCTGCATCTCCCCAAAGTTATCATCGTCTTAAGTATTATTTTCTATTATATAATAAACAGAGACTTTTTTTTTTCTATTTACTAAACCATCAGTCAATAACTGGAAACCACGCAGGACTATAGATCCTGATCAACTAAATCACTACGCTGATATTAGTCTGTTAAATTTAATCTGGATATATCAAGTAACAGTGATGGTAATGTGAATCTTCACACCTGTGCATGTGTGTGTGTGTGTGTGTGTGTGTGCGCGTGTGTGTTATTAAAGCTCCTTTGGTGTGCATCTTCGAGAGTTTCGCATGGCTGTTATCGACTGAGGAGGTGAGAGTGGTGTGTGAGGTAGGTGTGTAGTGGTTCACTCCCTCCTCTCTCCTCCTCTTCTCAGCCTCCTCACGCCCTCTCCTCTCCTCCTCCATCTCTACAGAAAGCCTCATTAGTGGCGAGGAGCCGCTGAGGTAGCACATGGCTGCCATTGTGGCCAATCCAAACATCAGGTCCTCTCCATCCAAGCTCCCCCCCCCCCCCCTACTTCAGAGCCCCCCCCCGACCAAATCCCATTTTCAGGCTCCGCAGCTGCCCTGCTCTGCCAGAGCACTTAGCCGCGTCATTCTATCCGGCTCTCCAGGCCTCAGAGGGAAACAGGCCTGTTTTGTGCTCGCCGGTCTCTGATATGACTCCAGAAATGGAAATGAAGCCATGGATCTTCATTAGGAGAGGCAGGTGTCCGCAGAGAGACGGGCCAGGTGAAGGAGCAGGGGAGGGGCTGGCGGCTGGGGCGAGCGATGCCGGGGGGGCGAGGGGAATTGGATTGGTGGTGGGTTAGGGTGGGAAAGGGGGGGGGTCGATGGGCCTCCGTTACGTCTCCCCCCCCCCACCCACACACACACACACACACGCACACACTTCTTCACCGTACTCCCCCCCACTCCCCCACCCCGGTACTTAATTGCCCATGTAATGAGCTGCAGTGAATGGGATTACTTGTGTGGAGGCACTTGAGGACCCTGTGCATTTGGGGGCACCTCCTGCAGGCCCTCATCTCCAGGGAATACATTTAGGATGATGTTTTCTATGAAGCGCAAGGGGCAAAAACCTCGGCTCTCCTCTCTGCATCTGGCCCAGTTGCATTAGGCCCCCCTCCACCCCCCCCCACCCCCTGGGGCTTTTGTTTCCGTAATTATTCATCAGAGAGAGGTGGCTTTCGCTTTGAAACCTGTGGAGGTGGATGAGGCTTGGCACTGACCCACGAAGCACCAGAGCATCCTAGAGCCTGAGACTTGTCTTTGTGACAGGACACCTGTTATTTCTCCGCGCTCGATCGTCTCCGCCCCCCTCGCCTCCAACCATACATTAACGAATCAGAGGGGAAAATAATACCCGGGGTTTTTTGTGTGCTCGTTAATGTATCGCATATGGGCATCCCTTCCCTTTCTTTGATATCAGTTAAGATGGCTGCATTGAAGGACAACGTAAAGAGAAGCGGTTTGATTAATATCATGTGAAGGAGTGAGACTATTTGAGTCCCTTAAACCAAAATGCACCAGTACTTCCCTCTTCCTAACCACACTCTCTATGGTGCCTAGGGCTGCTTCTCTTCTCACGCTGTTTTTGGTAAAATATTAGCCCCCACAGCCCCGGTGCAGGGCGGCTGACAAATAGAGGGCTGTTGTCCCCCTTCTCTCACAGGGCCGGGGGTTAATGATCCCAGTTTCGGGGGGTTAAAGCCTGCCAGTAGGCCCTTTTCTCCTGCACCCCAACAGATGTTGCTAGGGCTTTAATGTGGTTATCAAATCGGAGTGCCCTCTGAGCCCCGGGGGCCCTTTGTGCGCCGGTGCATTCCAGGGCCTCGCCGTGGTGACGAGGCATCCTGGGGCCAAGCCGGGCTCCCGCTGGGTCCTTCCAGCAGCCCTCAGAGCTGACAGCCAGGGCGGCCCCCTCTCCCACACCACCACCTCCTCCACCACCTCCGCCACCACCACCGCCACCACCGCCACCACCAGACCCTCTCTCTGTCCCTGCCCCTGATCCTGTCCCCTCGGTGTCATAAAGCTTCAGTCATCTACCATCCTCTCCCTCCTCTCCCTCCTCTCTCCCCTCTCGGTCACGCTACTTTCACAAAATAGGCCCGCTCACTCACACTAACCCCACTCACATTCTTACTCCCACGGCTTCACCCCCCGACCCCACCCGCATACAGGCCCGCACAAACATAAACACTCTACTCTACACACATGCATAACTCTTCTGGCATTGACTGCATGTATTCTGATACAATTGCAAAAGCTGCAGAGTCATCCTGTCGCTGTAACATGCTCTACTCTGCACTATATACAGTAAATGCGCCACTGAAGGGGTTGTAGGCGCCTTATTTTGATGCTTTTGTCCTATATATGTCCTTCTCCGGTAACTCATTTCTTAAGGAGGTGTCACATTACACCTGTGTGAATAGCATTTGGGGCAGGTGGCTGTAAAAGGGTGCTCCACTCTGCACCCAGGGGTCTCGCAGCGTCTCCGTAATGACACAAACATTTATACAACACTCCATAATCGGCAAAGAGCGTCGCTCCGGTAGCCGGCGTGCGTCGGTCCATTTGAATCTGGAAAACAAGGTTTAGTGTTCGTAAGGTGTCACAAACACCTCCCAGATGAATGGGGGCATGGCAGGCCTCTTGGAGGTGATACTGGGGCCCCGGGGTCAACCGGAGCCGTCTTTCTGCTCTCCTCTGCATATACAGTATCAATGCCAGCAGCTGTGGGATTGTTTGTACACAGATGCGGCCGTGCTTGATGATAATTGCCTCGCAGCTGCACTCCGGGGTTGGAACTGGGTGCTTTTTTTTTTTTTTTTTTTTCCTCCTCCGTGGCTCATATTGTGTTTGAGGCGTCCTCCGTTCGGAGCAGGAATGTGGGAAACAGCCGTAATTAAAGTATTCTGTAACTCAATTAAGGATTTTTACCCCCCCCCCAAGCCCTCCCGGCCCTCCCAGCCCTCCCAGCCGCTACCCTACACCTATCCCCTGCCTGTGAGAGCAGCAACCCTCTGTGGCCCCTGCAGCCGCCGCACTTGCCTAGCCCAGGGCCTTTGAGTGTTTAACTAACTAATGTCAGGACTAGTTGCACAGGGAAAGTGGGATTGGTCTGGTGGAAATCTCAAGGTAAGGGGGTATATGAGGTGGAGAGGAGACAGTGGAGTGGAATAAATGGGCAATTGCTGCTCCGTGGTGGGCTGTGAACCCGGCTATCACTCCGAGGTGAGACACTCATTACAGCCATGACTCATTTTTCATAGGCTGTTATCGACTCACTGTGCACAGAAGATGGATGGCTGACAATTACACTGATGAAAACCTCATATACCCTCATTGGCAGGGATAGAGCACTTCAGAGAATCACGATATATAAATTTGAGGTTCCAAAAATAATCTGCAATTGTATCTGACTTCAAAAAGAAACAATTTTCACGATGACCTTTTGCTTTATAAGGTTTTATAAACATCAGGGGTGCTTTGCTGCGTGTACCCAACACAACTGGCAACAAAATTCATGTCTTTTGTTGTAATTCCCAATTTTTTTGGGGCTGGTTGCTGGGCAGTGTATCTGAGCACAATGACAGGCAACAATGGAGGTGCTCAATTAACTGTATAACGCTGTCATCAATTAAGACATCAATTACCAAATTGATTGATGAGGCCAAATGATCCGATTCATTCTCTCCATCCAGCGTAAAAATTGGGAGCAGCAATTTGAGAAAATTCATTGATGAATGGTTTGGGTGAGCGAAAAGCTTTTCACCTTAATAATATCTGCAATTTCACATGATACAACGTCTCTAAACACTTTTCAAACAGAATTAAATATGAAAGCACAAACAGACTTTATTGCGAGAGACAGAACATACAGTGTATTAAATACAGTCTGTTTGTGCTTTAATATTGTTTGGGTTATACTGTTAAAAAAACAAGCAACGCAAATTGGTTTACTCTTTTCTCTATGAATAGTTTGATTGTATAAAAAAAGCTAATGTATCAGATGAATCTCATTCTTTTCACTGAGTGCCATTGATGCTGATGATGTTCCTCAGCCCACTCAACAATAGCCAAAACAATGTTTGAGGAGCGTCTTGAGACCAGCTTGGACCATGGCTTTAGTTTTTATTCTCCGTGTTGTCAGTGTGTAGAGGGGTAATTGAAGCGATCCTTGACTATGGGATCTATTTATACAGAGCATAATTCCCTCTGTATTCAGGCATTATCATGGTGTCAGAACAGGCACAATGGCACAATAAGGTCAATATAATGAAACTCCAAAACAATATGGTGTCATTCGTATAATAAAAAGTGAGCCACTCCCAATTGTTTGGTCTTGTAACAGTGGTTGGATTATACTGAATAATCATAATAGTAGCACAATAAATATATTATCAACCCTGATATAAAAACTGTATTCTGAGGTTACATCCAAGATACCTTTATATTCAAAATGAGGTTGAAATAAATCTTTTTCTTTAAATGTGTTACTGTTTTTGTGGTTTGCCATAATGCTTTACCGGCCCGAGTTACAGGAAATATTGAATGATTTGAGATTTTACTGTGCATTTTGCATTTTGGTGCTTTGGAAAGGAAACTAAATGTAAACTAAACTAAATATGTGACAGCATTGTTGTCATAAGAATCAGAAATATTTGTAATTTTTCTGTTTTTTCTAAGCAGAAATGTAATTCTAATTCTTCTTCTACTTAATCTTCCTATTATTATTATTATTATTATTATTATGTTTTATTTATTATTATTATTATTATTGTTATTGTCAGTACTATTCTATTACTATTACTATAACGTAACAATCCTTAGAAGGCAATTTCATTTTTGCAGCGATGACTTCATTGCTTTATTTTCAGTTTGCTCTTACACTCAACAGCATACTGGAGCCAAAATTACATCAGTTATCCGCTTTTTCCCATTAGCAATTTGACAAATACCCCTTTTATAACAGCCCCATATCATTCTGCTTGACTTTCCCCAGGGCCTGAATTCAGTTATTGATTGCCTGTTCAGTTTCACTTGGAAAAGGTTGATAAAAGGAGGTTTTCACTTTCTCAATTCGATGTGACAGCTCCCTAACAAGAATAATGGAAAGCGCCCATTCACAGGCAAATCAAGCTAATCCAGCGTGCCCCTCCACTCTCAATGGAGAAGTCACAGTCCTTCCCGGCCCATTCCATCACAAGCCTCTCTCTTCACAAACCTTCAGCGTTAGCCCAACTCCTCCAAAAGACAACATTGCTCTTTGTATGCCTCTCTCGCTCGCCATCAAATGGATAAATAGGTCGATAAATGTATACAAAGTCAGAGGGGAAACAAAATCGAGGCATATAATCGGTTTGTTTTATGTGTAATCTGCTTTCACTGATTCCCACTCCTCATTCTGTGTGTTGTCAGCGGCTGATGGATAGATATCATCAAGACCTGTTGGTGTGAAAATACTCTGATTTCATTTCAGCCACACAATAAATGAGAAAGGGAACGGCATCGCTTATTTCTAATGCTATAATTGAAAATGTTATTTATCCCCCAAAATTGCAAGAGTATAGGAAAGGTGCTATTAACTATTGCTCCTGTTCTTCATTGGAATGAGCTGTGGCTTTACATCTAATCCTTTTACTGAGCTCAAACCAGGTGACATAGCAAAGGTGTGTGTGTGTGTGAGATTGGGTGTGGGCATGTGAGTCACGAGGCTCGACTGTGTGTGTGCGAGTGTGTGTGTGTGTGTGTGTGTAGGGTGGTGTAAGGTGAATAATATCCCTCAAGGTGGATAGCTTTGCATTAAGGTATCAGTTGTTGTTAGGTTAGTTCCTGGCAGTCCCACGCAGAGGCAGCTGGGAACGTTACCCTGCAGCGTTGAGTGTATTAGTAGTGTGTGTCTGCCTGATCGATACAAGTGGTGACAACAGCTTCATTAATAAGAACCCTTGAAAATCACTAACTAACACCAACAAACCCTATTGAACTGTCTGTTGAAATGCATCTATTTACACTTCAAAGACTGGTTCAACTCGCCTTATGTCTCTGGACAAGAGGCTGCAGAGGTCTCATTCACATGTGACACTACAAGATTAAACAATGCCTTTTTAAGACTTCGGTTAGGCCCATTAAAGTGCCACAGGTTCACATCCATTCTGCTCTCAGACGAGAGAAAAGGGGAGATTAACATGATTTCACTTTATCCACCACATACAAGGCCTCAAAACCATAAAACACAACCCAAAGGCATCCACGTCCTGCTCTGAATGTGCACTTGTTACTGCTCTCAATTCGGCTTTCAGCCCCCACTAAAGAGACAAGGCCCAATCACAATATTGTCAAGGCTCTGTTGGTTTTCTGGTTCAAATCCTTGTTCACGCTGTTTGCTGAGTACTCATCTGCTGTGACAGCCTTCAGACAAACAGTGAGTCCTGAAAGAGGTCTTCCACAACCAGATCTTTCCTGCTGGGCAGCGGCTGAAATGGTCCTTTCTCTCTCCATCAAGTGGAACCCGGGCTATTGAGTTGGCCCCTGGGATCCCTCCATTGAGGCGGGCTATGGGCCAGTGCTTCGCCCCTCCAAGCCCCGGGCCACCCTCATTCTCCCAGGACACCTGTACCCCTAAGCCCCATCGTGGGAACCTCCTCTCAGCCTCTGCCACCTGAACTAGTCGCGGTGCCAGCCGGGCAACATCTGACAACACTATCAGGAGTCACAGCACACAGAGACCGGAGGTACTCACTGGCTGCCAGTTTGGTTTCTGGAGGTCTCAGAGCTTTTTTGCTGCCAACACGTCTTGTGTTTTTTTTTGGACTTTCAAGGCTCAAGGAATCTCCCCAAATGTTATGAATCAAACTTGTGTATGGTTTGTGATCTATAGCAACCATTTACAATTTGTATTAAAAAAAACAACACACACATCCTGGACTTCGACCAGAGTTCTCCCCTCTGAAACACACCCTCCTCATGCAGCCCCTTCCTCTGAATCTCCATGGCACACTGCAAAAAAATGGCATCAATTAATCAACATTCATGAACCGTTTACTTGAGCTCTCCTTTGTGTGCTGCAGGGCCTAATCCAGACAGAGACCAGGCTGTTCTGCAGTACTGCAGACTGCGCCACTCCATCCTTTGTGGGAGAAACCCATCAACTGGTGTTTCAGGGAAATGTCTCCCCCCACTGAGAGCCTAACATTCCCCTTCTCTCGCCCTCTTCCTCTCTTGCCCCCTCGGTACTCAGGGCAGGAAGCTCTATCTCTTAGAGGAGGCCATCCATCTATCTTGCCTCTTCCAATCCAATTCACCCCCGCTCCACATGTATGAAGACATCTGTCCATATTTGATCAGATATTCCTTTTTGCTGCAAATGAGCCCACCCTCCATCCCCACCCATGAAGGAGGCAGCTATTTAACCGTGCTGATACTTTCCTGCATAACAACCTGCCAATTCTTTGCCTTGCAGAAGAAGCAAGTTTAATTGGGCCGTGCATTTAGAGCTCTTTTACAATTACACAATTACAGCGGAGATGCATTTCTGCATGTTACGATGTTTGCCCCAATTTACTGCACTTTTCATACAGTTTAACTCTGGTTCCCTTTTCAGAGGATGCAAATTTGCCTCATTTGGCTTCAAATGAAGCGTAATTGCTCACATTGAAATGTACACCTTTCTACAAGAGGTTCCTGCCAGTTAGTTCTCATTAGACCTAAGGAGAACAAAAATTCCCAATTCAATTTGAGCACACATGCCATCTGTATCATCTTGTGTTAAAAGCAAGGAAATTGGAGACAAAATGGATGCTGAGTGCACGGTAGAAAACTTAAGAATCATTTTGTTCAAGTTAGTCAGTGCAGAACGACCTTTTCTCTTAAAGGCTTCACCGCCTGTTTTCTAACTTTACATTCTCATGACAAGCAGTCAATGAAAATGTTTTAGTATAATATGTATAAAAAAATATTTTCCCAGAGGGATTTTGCTAATGGAAATTAAATCTTTCTATTTTCATCGTTTTCAAATATGGAACTGTGTTTGCTGTGCGTGACCTGAAAAATCATTCAATTAAGCACAGCCTAATTGGTTCAAAGGGCAAAGCAGAATGGTGCGTCGACCCCGACATGTGATCACCATCAAAGTGTTTTCTACTCCTTCCGTTTCTTTTATATCACTGTCTTGAAAGTTATAGAAAAAAAGCCTCTTTTTGTAAAAGGCCCTCTGAGTCTGAAGTGGTGGCCTGAGCCCACTACAAACAATGGCTTACAAGATACTGTTTAAATTCATATCCGCTCTTCTTTTCTTACAGGGGGACAACACAACAAACCACTGACCCACTGATACACAATTAGAAGTGATGCGGCAGTTAAGGCTACAAGCAACTCTGTTTAACAGTCTGTCTTTGACCCTCTACCATTGAATAAATATAATGCCCCCAATGAGAGTAAGACACTGAGGTGGAGTGAAAAGGGAGTCGGGAAAGATTTTAAGCCACAGATAAGTAGTTAAAGACCTTTATAGAGTATAACACCATTATCCCTGCTGAATAAAAATAGGATTTAGTGTTTTTTCCACTTAATTTAAATCAAAAGAGTCCCCACCTTACATATTGCGCTGGTAATGTAATGGAGAGAGACCCACAAAAAAAGCTTTGTGGCTCTGACACCTCCTATAGTGGGACTGTGTTGTCCTGCGAGCAAAAGGGAGAGAAAGGTTTTTCTTCCCTGCCTTGCTATCTGCTAACACATTCTAATTGATGCTGCTGCATTCCTCCACTGGATGCATTCAGTGAATAACGAGCCTTGGACTGAATACCCATGAATTGGTCCCCACCAAGCAGAGCAGTAAAGCCCTTGGCCCCCCATCCCTTAGCCGCCCCACACCACCACCACCACCACCACCACCACCATCACAACCACGACCAACCACCACCTCCCCTCAAACCTTCCCCAAAGCTCTACTCTAGCTTTACCGCCCATTAAAGCGCCACCATTGTGTAGAGATGCAGTCCACAAAAGCTGTCAATCTCTCCGGGGTCCTCCAAAGCTTGGACTCACACAGACTGGAGTGACAGACCTCCCTATTCCCCCTCCACCCCCCAAGCCCCCCCTCTTTCCCCCGACCCACCCCCGTTCCCCCGAAAATCCTCTCCCTGAAAACTTCTCAGCTAACTATCCCCCACTGCCCTGTCTCTCTCTCTCTCTCTCTCCCTCTCTCTCTCTCTCTCTCTCTAGCCTGAACGCACAAAGCATCAATCTGTCTTCAGCCCCAGCACCCTTGGCCCTTTGTCCCATCTGCAGGTGCCTCTGAAAGCACCCACGGTCGCCCCAGCCTCTGCGCACGCCACGCCTAGTCCAGGGACAGGAACTGCTGACAAAGGCCCAGTGTGGGAATGAGGGATGCGTGGAGGGAAGGAGGGGGGGGGGGGGCTGCTCTAGGACAGATGGCTGTGGAAGTCTCCCAACTCCTCTACGGGGGTTGTCAGTTTAAATTCAGGGCTACGAAAGAGACACACAGGGGAAGAAGCAGTGAAGGAATGCCCTCTAAACTCTGGACGTGGGGCCTCGGCCACTACTGTACACTATCAGACACAGCTGTTCACTGTGATTTGAACTTCACAAACATTTAACATGTTGTTCCTAAATGTTAACCCAAATGTGAAAATTAAACAACACATTTTTGTGTGTTTTTATGTTATATATTTATCTTTTTGTTTGTTTCAATTTCATTATTTCAAAGTACAGAATTCACCAGACTATAAAAATGACCAAAAATCATAAGATCACAAACAAACAATAACAAACAAACAAATAAATAATTTTGTCATTCTCCATGGAGTTTTTTTCAGCTTTAATATATATATTTATTTTGTAGTAGCAGCATACAGCTGACAATACCAGAACAGACCATGAAAGGATGCTTACATTGATCTTAACTCTTCTTTGTCATTTCAGTCATGCTCTTTCAGTGTGCATGTGCCTTTTTATTCTACATTACCATGGAGTGTATTTGTTGAACTTGTATTATGTGTTCAAATGACGATTGGTTGTCCCACTGTTTATCAAATTAGTGAACACAACCTCATGAAACGAGGTAGAATCTTATAAAGAGCTGTTGATAGTGGTCCATCTTCCAACCTCAATTGGTAGTTTTCAATAAATTCTGCTCATACAATTAAACAATATTACATAAATACAGTATATAGATTTGATGGTATTCCACCTTAACAACTATTTAGCTTGAGACAAATCAGTTATCAGTCGCTATAGCCTTGCTCCAATTGTCTTTCCTCCAGTGCAACAAGTTTCCCACACCTCTTTGACGGCATTGGGCTGCCATCATGTGGACATACTCTGAATTACAGCGACCAGTTAGACTCTGGATGTCTGCACCATGCAAAGGACTAATGAAATGGTGACAAAATAATAGTTTTCTATCTGCACATATATGAGTAGTAAATCGGTAGTGACATGGCATGTGGATTCTCAGTTTGGAAACATGTCCAAATCCCTGTGGTGTTTTCCATTTGGCATGATGTACTTTGTTATTACCCCACAGGGGAAACTGTTAGCCAGCTAGTGTGATGCGCTTGGAGCAGGCCCTCTGGTTGGGGGAGAACAATAGGCTATCCTGCAGATCTGGATGTCCCACCATAATAAACCTTTATGCATTGTGTACACGCTGCTTCTATTCTATCTATTTTGCATCTATTGCACGCCCAACCGTCCTGGTAGGGGGATCCCTCTCTGAGTAGTAGGAGTTTTTCCTTGTCCTCTGTTGAGGGTCGAAGGCTGGGGGATGTCGTGTACTAACCATTTACTGTTTCACATGTTGGGCACTGTGAAGCCCTTAGATACTGTAACAGTGATTAAGGGCTATACAAATAAATGTGATTTGATTTGATTTGATTTGATCCTGCTGGCCCTGCTCTTCAGTTGTTCAGTTGTCATGTTAACTCTCCATTGATGATCAGTGATAAACAATGCAGTCTTTTCATAGTTAGCGCTGCAAATCTGTTTTAAGATGATAACCACTTATAGTTTGTATCATCTGTCTTAATGATGCAGCTTTCAGACCATCCCTTAAGGCCTGCGTTCAACCCCTGAACCCGGGCCCAACCCCTGACAGCAGGCATCCATCCTGCTGAAGTGTCCTTGAGCAGGACACTGAATCCCTAAAAGCTCCAGGGGCATTTCACCTCTGTGGAAGGGTGCAAGTGAAAAAAGACACATTTCTCCTTTGGGAACCAACAATGTACCACACAAAATAAAATAATGCTAAGATTTTTTTAGAAGGATTAGAAGGATTTAGAAGGATTTCTAGGTCCATTTTATTGTGTGTTGAACAAAATAATTTTCAACTATCTAAAACATCGGTGGTAAATGTCATGTTTTGGTGTCAGGAGAATCAAAGAGCAAGCGTTTGAATATAGACTCAACATTTTGCACCAACATTTAACAATCATGTGGGGCGAAATCCATCACAGAAGAGGCAGAGCTACCAATTTCTCCACTGACAATAGCCTCAAAAGACCATAATGCAATGCAGAAATGAAAGTCCCTAAGTAGTAAATCAGTACCTGAAGTAGAAGTAGATGAGGGAGGTTGAGGAAAAGTGGGTACACCATAAAAGTAAATTACAACACTTCATCACAAAATAACTCTGGACCACAGATGGAGACATATAACAGTGGAAGTGTATCTGAGAGTGTGTAATTTTATAACATCGCCACAAGGTGGGGAAAGAGTCCAACTTACAGCCCTGTAGCTGTTCAGTGACTGGAGATGTGAAGTGATAAGACTGTCAGATGTCTCATCCAACCAACCAAACCATTATGTAACTATAAAATCTCTCAGAATTACTTCATCACGTGTTTAAGGTCCAATATAATGATGACATTATAATAAAAGTGATGCCCTTTTTCCAAAAAATCCCTTTAGCCTGAATGAAATGACATAAGCAAAAGCAAAAACTGACTGGACAGGTCTGGGACAGGTCTGGAACAGGTCTGGGACAGGTCTGGAACAGGTCTGGGACAGGTCTGGAACAGGTCTGGAACAGGTCTGGGACAGGTCTGGAACAGGTCTGGGACAGGTCTGGGACAGGTCTGGGACAGGTCTGGGACAGGTCTGGGACAGGTCTGGAACAGGTCTGGGACAGGTCTGGGACAGGTCTGGGACAGGTCTGCTAACTGTTCCCAGAGTCAAAACAAAACAGGGTGAATCACCGTTTAGTTACTACACAACAAATAGGTGGAACAAACTTCCAGAACAACTTGACTTACTAGACTTGCTCCCACAATAACTACTGTTAAGTCCAGACTAAAACCCGTTTCTGTTCACCACCGCTTTCTGCTGAACTCTAAACTTGCACTACGACTTTTATTCCTGCAATGTGATTTAATTTTTATTTTATTTTATTTTATTTTTTTAAATGTCTTCATAAATGTCCTTGTTTTAAATGTCTTTTAATGCCTCATGTAAAGCACTTTGAACTGCCTTGTCTATGAAAGGTGCTATACAAATAAATTTGCCATGCCAAAGTCACTAAAACTGCCAGGAACCAGTTTCCTAACGTGTTCGTCTGGTAGTGCAATAATTAGACAGCAATGGTTTGAATAATATATTGTATCAGTGAATGGTGTTTGGACTGTGTTATAAAGGCAGTTGTTCTGAGGTCATGGCAGAAACACAAAGAAGAAGGTAGCCAATGTTGTCGTAGTATAATGTGTGTGTGTGTGTCTGAACCAAGTGATTACATATGGTGACTTCCTGGTTTGATGCCAGTACTAGTTGCACTACAACATGTAAAAATATAACCTTTCAGTTTGACCCACCTGCCTTCGACTTTGCTAACTCACACAATCAACTTGGTAAATTTGACATCCATTTCATACTCCAGATTAAAGAAACATGTCTCTTTAGAGGCTGTAAATGCTGCTCTAGAGAACCATCACTATTTGAAGAACCGGTTGAGCCTTTAAATGTAACCGCTAGGCTAGCTGCTATTTGAAACCATCAAATACCACTTCCACTCCACACGGCAAGTGGTTACATTCTGTTCGTAGCAGATGGTTCTTCGGCGGTTTTGACTTTGATGCTTCTTAACTTCAACAGACCAAACTAGCTTTCATAGTTTTGGTGGTTAAGCAAGTCAGCCACTGTTTCTGTGTCCTCAACTGCATTTGAATCCACAGTGTTGTCTCTCCACCATACTGTCGGTGTAATAAACAAAATCAGGTGATTCAGAATAAAGAACCCTTTGATAATTTTTAAGAAACCGTAGTTTTTTTTTTAAGTTCTGATGTGCTTGCATGTAGTGCCAAAAAAGGTCCAACGCAGAACTGCTTTGGTTTGCTTTGATAAAGATTAATTATAACACCACTGAATTTCTGGCAAGCACACGGTGTTATCATTCAGCGCTGATGCTTCGCTGAGTAGGAACACTTCTGTCACAACGCCACTGGGGAAAACGTGCATCTCATGTTATTTTCAAATTTAAAACCCAATGGATTACTTCACTTCATTATCTCTCTCACACACACGCACACACACACACGTACACACTCACGAAGACGACAAGCCTTGATGGAGGAGCAATTGAGGAGCGTTATAGCTTTCCATTTGACAGCATAAATGATGGTAAAGTGATGGATGAGTGAAGCTATGGACAGGCGATGTACAGTGAGACTACATCTAGCCACTTCACGTGACAATACTTCAAATGTGTTAATCCATTTGTGCTTCACTCTGTTGATTGTTATTGTTGACTTTTTCAACTCAATCAATTATGAAATGTAAGACCTGAATCACATGACCCAGCTGGTGTCCTTGAATGACATTGCACGAATGACATCCTCAACAAATGTACAAATCTCTTGTGAACCATGATACCGCGACTATAAACGTCCTACATCTCACAATTAAGTGGCACCTGTAGCGCTGCTGCCATGCCCTGGATCACATGTTGACTCCATGGCATTGTTGCAAGCAAGGATGTCACTTGTAACATACAAATCTCCAAAGGGTTTGTGAACCATTATACCCCACTACTCCACCTCTCATTCAGTACTGCACCTGTCTCAGTATTCAAAAGGACCCAATGTCAGCATCTGCAAAAAGGCAATTGTTGTTGTTGTTGTTGGATGTGATGATCCTGGAGGACATACTAGGTCATTTTAGAAAAATGCAAAACTAGTCCTGCCACATTCAACTGCTGCTTACACGTGATCACACATTGACGCAAATGAGCAAATGGAATGACAAGAATCTCAGATTTCCAGTAATGGCCTACTTGCAATGCCAGGACCCACAGCATGTAGCTTAACACAGTGTTTTGATTTCACATTGCACCTTGTGAGTAATTCACAAGGTTCAAGGTTAAAACTATGCTTTTTATCCAAGGTTTTTTTTAGAAAAAGTTGTTTCAACCCAACTGAAAATCATTTATGACACAAAATAATATCTTTGAAAAATTCCAATCTGGCTTTAGAGCACTTCAGTAGCATGGAGACTATGGAGACTGCTAAATTCAGCAGGTTACTGGAACAAAAGGACGGGGTTATGACATTTTAGCATCTTTACATTGGTTAACTGTTAGTTAACTGTTAGTTAACTGTTAGTTAATCTGTTACTGCCCCCACCCCGACAACAGGACACCTTGTACAAAGAATGGATCATCTTTTAATTATAAAGTTAAAAAACACACGCACGCACGCACACACACACCACACACACACACACACACACACACACACACACTCTCTCGTATGTGAATAACATGAAGAAATGTGAACATCCATTGTCTAATAGTTAGAGAGTGTGGAGGCTTGCTGCTGTCAAACCTGAAAGCACTATACATATACCATACATTTATATATATATATATATATATACACAGTATATATTGAGACTGTTCGCTCTGCTACCATCGGGCAAACTGCACCGGTGCATTGGCTCTCAGACAGAGACAGCTTCTGTGCCCAAGCCATAAGACTGCTGAACAGCTGACCGATGCCATCCCAGTCGATCTACTCCATCCCTACCCTGCACTGACTCTAGGACCCTTACAGACTCCCACCCACACTTACCACCCACCCCTGCCAATCATCCTGGACTTACACACTTTATACTTTATACTTTACATTTAGAATGCACCGTGTATCATTGCCCTGTCAATTATACACAACTGCACTATTTGTCCTGTACTTTATATACTGTACACTTATATATACTTTTAAAAATACATTTATTCTTCCGTGTGTTATTACTCTACTTTCTTAAAGTAAGCATTTCACTGTATGGAACACACCTGCTGTATCTACTACATGTGACAAGTAAACTTGACTTCACTTGACTTCTGGTAAATACTCACACGTGCAGTCGGGGATTGCCTACATCCTCAAGCCCTCTCCTCGCCTTCCTGCAACACGATTTGGAAAGGAGAAGGGAAATTGGAATGGTTGTAGTTCAGATTAAGACCACAGTACCCATAATACACTGTGAGCTCAACTCGCCGCACCTTCACCGGGTGGAGCTTGTGAACGTGGGAACGTTTGTGGGTTGCTGGTTGCCTGAGTGAAAACTGTTTGACAGGGAGGTGAAGCGACCTGTGCGCAGGGATTGGAAATAGAAGTTACTTTTCAGTGTATCGCGCGCAGTTTCTCAGCGACCGCGGAGCCCAGTTGACTCGCATATGCGACAAATGATTTTTGTGAGTCACAGCAACAGGGTATAGTACAAAATGTCACGGACTGTTTCAGCCTTGAGCAAAGGGAAGCGCGACTAGTACACCGCAACGCGGAAAATATTCAGCGGGGAGAGAATGCGAATGGTGCGAAGAGACCGAAATCAAACGAAATGGAAACAATGTAGCGTCGCTGCGGCATTCCATATAGCTAGAACTAACGGTAGAGTAGGAAACAGATAGCAAGGAGCTAGCAAGTTAACTAATATACATGTGAAGTTATCCCCCAGAGAGGCTGAAACAGAGCGCGTAGGCGGCTGTTGAAACAGAAGAGTTCATCAGTATCCAGCAATCAAAGAAGATAAGAGCCTGGAAGATGCTACGGAGAGGACTGAACCGTCTGGTATGTGTGCCAGGCAGCAACCACACACACACACGGCTAGCTTGAGACATCCGGCTACTTCGCAGCTAGCTGTTAAATACTACTGGGGTTTCTGCCCTGGAACACTGTGAGCTTGCATTGCCTGTATTTCCTTGTGCCATGTCTAGCGTTGTACATGCTTAGGAAACTATACCAAACAGTTACTTAACACCGCTTGACAGCACGAAACCGCTGCTGTCTCACTTAATATCTGTTGCCAGCCAGCTAGCCACCTTGGACGAGGTAAGGTAACTAACCTAAGTTCTTGCCAGCCATGATGAAGGCAGAGGTATTGCTATTCCGAAGAAGTTGCTTATCTCTTAAATGTAAACTCGCCTTGCAGATGATTTGTAATATCAAAGGCACTGACAAGATCGCGTTGATCGCCCACCTGTACAAGCTGTTCAGTTTTGGTCCTACAGCTCAATTGGCAGAGCACGCCCCCAATATCACTAGAGTCTGCTCTCACTGGGGCCACAGATGCTTATATATGGTATTATGAGGTGCTTTGGATCAAGACATCCACCAAAAGGCAGGGTTTTTTTTGTTTTTTGTTTTTTTTAAACGTTTTTATGCATCTTTGTCTCTTTAACCATATACAGTTGGGCTGGTTTTCCCTGTACAAAATAGTTCTTCCTAATTGTGCTGCAGTTGTTTTCCAATTGTACTCCACTTTGTGTCCAACCGCGGGATTTGTTGAAGATGAGAAGCTGGTATTTTGCAGAAATTGTCTTGTAATCATATTTAACGAATCCTCAGTTAACTACTCATCCCTTTAAAGTTCAGCCAATCGTTTCATCGCCCTTTTCATTGATTTTATAGTTATTCAATCATGGGTAGTTGATAGTGGCGTCACTATCCATATGGACAAAGCCTGAGTTTATGAATGCTAAACCATCTTTACTGCCTTTTTATCAGCCTCCTTGCACCAATAACCTGTTGTAACCAGTGGGTTGAATTCTCCACAGTCTTCGTGAGCAGTATAGATACTGACAGTGAATAAGGAGAAGCAATATAATAATTATACTGCCTGACCCTCTTCCTGGCCTCTCTCTACATGTTGCCAGGTCAGCGGATTTTCCTGCTTCTGGAGCGTTTTGCTGCTGTAATTTCTCCTCGGTGTGAGCTGTAAATAATATTTTGTGCAGAGCAGCCAGCCACGCTGTCATTGATGCACATTGTACCGTTATCTCTGGCTCTGGCTTTCTGCCTCCCAATCACACAAACCCTCCTTTAGCCCACGGGAGGTATATGCATCATGGAGAGAGTGAGTGCCTGCTCATACCAAAGGCACTGAAGAGGCTCACTTGACTCTCCCACTATGATGCACTGTGCCGCTAAACCCTGAGTGTGTCTTTGGAAAGTCATTAAAGATGGCTGTGGGAATGAGTGGGGCTGGGCTTTTCGTCGGGGGAAGCTCCAGAGGTTGTAATGCTCTGACAGGAATGCAAAATCACACAGTTTCCTTTGATGTTCTCTCAAGCCCTTGAAGGCAGCAGCGCGATCTGTGAGAGGTGGAGCCTGGCGGAAATGTGATAGCATTCATTGTGGGAGCCCCTGCCTTGACTGTGGGTAGAACAGCACAGACACATGAAAGCACCACTGCCCAGGCATTTCCTCAGTATCTTTCCTGCTCCACGGTAACCAGTAGGCCCACTCCTACTCCCTAGTGGACACAACACATTTAAAGTTTCTGCTTTATGTTTTGACTCTATTACAATAGCAGAATTCTTCTTTTGTTAACTAGTGAAGTGCACAAGCTCCTATCAAGTGTCCCAGTCCATTACCACCCAGTTAAAGGGGGGAAGCTCTACAGGTGGTTGATTTATGTTAGGTCTACATACATACATCTGGTCGTCTTTTTGCTCTGTTCTTCATCTGTCTCTCTTCAGTCTGTCCATCCTGCTGCAGGTTGACAGACTGACTGCACTGGGGCCCCTGCCGCCTCTGCTCGGCTGTGACCTAAGCACTAATAACCAGGCCCTTGCCTGGCAGGGGATGTTGTTTTGTATCAGGCCTTTGCAGGCTTGCATGTCAAACAGAGTGTGGGATCCACAGGGCATTGCAAACCTGCTGCCTCAGGTCAACTGGGAGTGTCTGCGGGTTAGAGATGTGCATACAAACTGCACACTACACCACCCCACACAAATAAGTGCAAACACAGTTGACATGCACACACAGATTCTTGTGTAAACTTAGGCTGTTTCACTAACGTAAACAGCACAAGGTTAAATGAGACTTTATCTGATGTCACTCATCACTGGTGAAGCTCATCTTTTCAGCGATAGAAGAGGAAGTTATGTGCTGATATACTTTCATTGGGGTGATGATTGTACTTTGATGCACATTAAGCACCCAGAAATCTAAAACTCAGCTCATGTCTCTTTCTCTGGCTGCTGTGTTGTGGCCTTGCTGAGATAGCCACTTCAGGACGCTCCAGATATTGTCCTTATCGCACATTCAAATCAGTCTTACTATCACATACTCCAGTTGGTATTGCATGGTATTGATAAAATCAGTACAGCATCATCATCATCACTACTACTCAAAGCAGAGGAGAAGGCAGTTACCAATTTCATTTGGAAACACCAATTCACGCAGCTGCCTACATGCTAGACCCAGTGTGAAGTGAGCTGGGAAGGTACACAGCCTGTCTAGTGAAGACGGACCCTCAGCGTATAGCATGATAACGGTTTTATCACTCCACCTTCACCTTGTGCTGCCCGGACAGCTCAGTCGGTAGAGCATGAGACTCTCAGGGTCGTGGGTCGTTGGTTCAATCCCCATATAGTGTCAAGTATCTTTGTACGTCGCTTTGGATAAAATGACTGTAATGTAATGTCATTCTCACATAGCAGCTAGTCAGAACCTGTTGGAAAGCAATGAGGGGATCTTATCAGACGAGTGAGCGTCCAATTACGGTCCCAAGCTCTGGCAACTTAAGGAATTTGGGGGACTTTTAGGTAAGTTTGTGAATCTATGAAAACTAAATTGTTAATTTTAGTTTTGGATATTTATAAATGTTTTTTTTAATTCTCTATATTCATTCACTATTGGATAAAGCATCATTTTTCAAAGGTGAAGCTCAGCAAACATGAGGCTGTTTTAAAGCAGTTTATCAACTTTCTTTTTATAACAAAATCTACTGGAATCTCATTTAATTCTGAGTTATTTCTCAGTGGCCCAGCTTTCTCCGCTCCTAGAGGAATAAATGGGTTGGAGCGAGTTTCTCTAATTTCCAATTTCTCTACGCTTGCATGTGTTAATAAGTTGCGTACCTTACTTAGCGTAGGTGTTCCCAAAGAGAGACCATTTGCGCTCAGATGCTGCTGCTGATGGTGGGATCTGAAGGATCGCAGCAGCAATGGGGGACAAGGCTTCAGAACCACACAGTTCCTTCCACCAGGTTGGTTGTAAGTATCCCATATGGCCATCAAACGTCCACATGCCATCTTTGGTTGTGAATTTGGCCTAACTTCCTAGAACTTTCCCCTCATCAATATGAAGGTGGGGTGATAAAACCGTTATCATGCTATACACTGAGGGTCCTGTCTTCACTAGACAGGCTGTGTACCTTCCCAGCTCACTGGGTCTAGCATGTAGGCAGCTGCATGGATTGGTGTTTCCAAATGAAATTGGTAACTGTCTCCTCTGCTTTGAGTAGTAGAGATGATGGCGATGCTGTATTGATTTTATCCTCTAAATCAGCACACTTGATTTAACATAAACTGTTTTTTTATCTATTTGAAAATTCCCATTATTCCCTAAAGTTTCCAAAATACAAGTTACCAAGGAAAGTTTCCAAACATTTTACAACCCTTGGTCCCATAGCAGGACTTCAGTGTGAGCCGCTAGGGTAAGAGTGCATTTGGAGGCCACAGACCATACAAGACCTTGTGGGGCCATTTGATTTATCAGCCTGTTTCATCAGGAGAGCTGCGTATTGATTAGCGCTGAGCTCCGTTTTGCCGCCGTTAGTCTTGCACCGTGAACTGGCTGGTGGACAGAACTGCTTACTCTGATTTCCTTCCTCCTCCTGTCTGGTCTCCCGCTCTCTGTCCAGTAATGGAAACCCAGCTTATGAAGCTCATCTGCACCACACGGCAGGATAATAAATATATTTAGTAGTGTGGGGAGGCGGTGCAAGGGGGATAAATGGCTGGCTATGGGGGAGCTGGGTGATGGGATAGGCTGGGGGGAGACAGGACGCTCCTGTGTGACCCAAGCCAAGGGGTCAGGAGAGTTACAAGGGGGCGTTTCTGTTGCACCCTCTCGCTCTCCTTGCTCACTGCCCTCACCTAATCGACAGACTCTTTCAGGATGTTCCTGTATTGGTTGACAGTGGGGTGGGATATAAGGGAGCTATGGATGTGCCATTGCTTTTTGTTGCCATTTCCATCTAAAAGCTCGGTTGAATTTTCAGTTTGTACCTCTAAATAATTCAGGTGGCTTCATTTATTTTGAATTCTCCTCACATTGCTCCTCCTCTCCTGACCCAGGTATCCTCACCAGGGTAGCGGCACTTTAAAATGCATTCTCATCATCCATATATTTATAAAGGCTCATCCAGAGATTCTCCGTGGCGTTCTCCGGCTCTAGCATTACCCAGAGAGCCTTCGCAGTGAGATGTGAAGAGAATGCTGAGATGTGCTGGGTGGGGGGATATATATTTTTTTGTCTATGTGTGTCTCAGTGTCTGAGTCAGGAGAGAGCGGGTGAGCAGGGAGGGAGGACGAGAGAAGCCAGCATCTCCAATGTTTCGTCATCCCCATTTTATCATTGTCACTTTCTTTGCCACCTGAAATGATACTCGCTGACACAGAGAAGAGCAACTGCAAGCTCCATGTGAGGATTTAACGAGTGCCGGTTGACACATAAACACACACTTTCAAATACACACACACATCAGCACCCCCCCCCCCCCCCCCTCAGCTTACACAACAACCTACAATGATTACCTCCACGGCAAACTCCCAGCTAGGCAGGCACCTTCACTCAGGGAGAAAAATGAGTCTTTTAACTGTGGTCACGATTGACTGGGAGGGAGTCCATAGTGAAGAACTGCCCAAACCAAGCATGGTCTCAGCACAGAGGAAGGAGCCATATTGATTTTAGTCATTAGGCTTGTTCCCTTCCTATGCAGTGTCTGAGGATAATTAATTGAAGAGCAATTACAGTCTATGTAGCCTGGTGCCTTTATAAAAGATAATGTCATCAGAAGGGCTGCAGCTGAGATGGAGAGTTTTTAAAGCTTGTCAGCATTAGGATGCTATCGTATGGCTCTCTCTGCCAGACATGGCGGTGGGACGAAAGCCATCGTTCTGATCCAGCAGTTTAGTTTCAAATCAGAATCGCTTTAATTGTCAAGCAGAGGCGTACGAGGAATGTGACTCGATGGCACGGAGACGTACCGTGAAGAAACAAGCGAACAATCTATAGGCATACAGGCCTTCACATGTGGTGCAAGGGACAGCAGACGTGCATTAGACAGTGGACAATACATCCATAGTGGTCCCGTAGCAGTCACAGCCCATACCCTACATGCAAAAGACAGCAGCTGTATCAAGCACCCTCATCTAGCCACCTGAATGTGGTGTCTTATTGCCGTGCCGTGGCACAGTCAGCTGATCCTCCCCCGCAATCCCCGTCTCTTTTGTGCACAGAATATGTGCACTTGGCTGGGAAAGCCATACTCCATTTACGGCCACAATACTTTAAGTTCTCTTTAATTATAGATTAAAATGTGGCTCTGGTGCTGCTCGAAATGTGCTCACTTCTCCCAGAGATTTTCTCCCTAAGACCCCTATAAAATAATTCATTCATGTCAATCCCTCTAGTACTTAGTGAGCCGAATGGCCTAGAGGGCCTCTAGGTCTGGGGGAGGTGGGGTAACATTTACTAGTAGAACCAAAACTGAACGCTTAGTAAATGAATGCTTAGAAACCAGTTACAAAATGACTTTCCGAGTGAATTATAAAACTTTTCATTTTGTGTTTGGCGTGTCTAAAGTTTTAGTTTGAGGAACAGTGTTGTGCCCTGTTGGCCACAGACCTTTGTCAGCATTGTGTAAAGTGCTTATATGTTTCCTGTTTTTAGACACGTTTTTTATTTATTTCACAAACAGTAAACATTTTCACGCCCCTCATTCATTTTCATCGTGTACTCTTGTTTGAGGCAGCGCCTGAGGCAGAACTAAACACCGGCACCAAAGATTTACCATTTATATTCACATCCCACACGGACAGAAACCTATGAGCAAACCAATCCTCCTTCTGAGGAAATGGCCACCTGTTATCCTTTCACATAATTGTCTTTGGTTTGAGAACGACGTCTGTCACTGGCTTATTTGAGTAGCTGGAATGATTGAGGCAGCAGATCGTTCCCAGAGTGAGGTCGAGATGAGTTTCCCCTCCTCCCCAGTGTCGGGGGACTCGGTGTAATGTAGGCCAGTACCAGCCCATGGTACAGTACGCTCTGTGTCTGGTGCAGCTGCAGGGATGCTACTAGAACAATGAGCCTTTGGCTTTCAACAACAGCTCCTTAGGATCAGCCCTCAATTCAAGTTGGACTATTATTACTCTGTGGGGCGACTCATCATTGTGTGCAAACAGTGAGGGGAGAGGGTAGCCTCTCATATGGGGTCTTTATGCTTTATGCCATAAGCCATTGGTGAACTTGTGATGGAGATAACACCTGTTACAGGTTCACTATGGGGTGGTAGCTTTGCTCTTCATTGATTTGGTCTGAATAATGCTGTAGTATCTGTATCCTGTATCTGGTAGTTTGTTTATTAATAGTAATTTAGCTTTGGAGAGGTAGACGGTTGCTTTGGACACATCCTCTTGCATAGCGTCCAAACCTGCTCAACTGTGAAAGTCCATTTATAGCTGTGACATTTTGACAACATTTTGAAGTTGAAGCAATAGGCAACAGTAATGAATGGCCAACAGTACGTTTCATCATTCTTCTTTTCCTTCCAGAAATGACGTTCATGTTGGTTGTAGCCTATTTATCAACACCCATTCCTGTTGTGAAAGCAACATTTCTCATTTCCAAAGAGTTGATGTAGAAATGCAGATGTGTGTCAGATGTGCAACTGGGGCAAATGTTTTCAATGATACAATGTTGTTGTTTTTTTTACCTTTATTTATCTATGGAAAGTCAGCTGAGCATGTCCTCTCTTTTTCAGAAACATTCACACAGTTGCACGTCTTCACACCTGGAAGCTGCCCAGTACGACCACAGTCTTCAACTGTTGGCCAGCTGGGAGGTTAAGGGTACATTGATGGTAGTTGTTGAGGGAGGGGAGAGTGTTACTTATTTACTTTATCCACCCACATTTTCACAACTCGTCAGGGGGTTTGAACCAGCAAGCGTTTCGTCCACAAGCCGACGTCTCTAACCTCTAGGCTGATATAATGATATAAGAGCTGCTAATGCTTCAGATCTCCCACCTGCAATACGCCGATGATGCTTCCAATGTGTTCGGGCTTTTCAGAAGTTGACGAAATTGATGAAAGGGTGATAGCTCAGTTGTTTCTCTGAAATCCCAGGAACTAATCAAATGGTATCCCTACTGACGTGGTTATTCCACACTGTTCTCCAGCCTTGTGTAGCACACCCTCACATCTGGTTAGGGTGTATTGAAGAGACCTGGTATGAGACTGTCCTGGGTATGTTACTTGCCTCGTAATGAAGGTAAAACTAAACCAATATTGATTAGAAAATGTATTCCCAGTTCATTCTGACATAAAGATGAAGTATGGATAATCTTTCATGAAATGCTGAACAATTTGGTCCAAAGGAGTAAAGGTGTTATTAAAGTTTCATATTTTCAAATAATTGTAGTGTTTGTTTTATAGCACAGGAATGTGTGCAGGGGTGAATACTTAGAAAGCCACTGTAGTTGAGTTTAACCAGGTTGTCTTGAGTGTGTTGCAGGCAGACGATTTAACAGCTGGATGTGTAATCAAAACTGAGAGAGTTAGAAAGAAAGGGCGAATGAAAGGCAGATGTGCTGGCAGGAAGGTGCGAGGGCGGGCCAGCGAGAGAGAAGGGAGCGCCATGTTGACTACTGCAGTGACAAACAGTATTGACTCAATGCGTGTGCCTTGCCCCCTGCGCTCAAACCTTCATCACTCAACGCTCTCCAACCTCGGTTGTACTACTAACAAGTCTACGTTGCAGTTAGGCTGTTTTTGCTGTTGTCATCAACGTTTCGTGACGCAGTTTCCAAGGAGTTTACCTTGTGTTCCTTCATTTCATTCAGAGTAGTATTACTAGTTTCTTTACTGTAGCCTTCTCTTTTGGACATGTTGACTCACTGGATTTCCCCTCGATTTAGACCTACTTATTTTAGGTGTTTTTCTTTTCTTTTCTTTGCTTCTGTCCTCCTGGGGCTTCCCCCCCCTGCTTCCTATGGTTTCCCTCTCTTTTAGTGATGAGAGGAAAGATTGTCCAGCCTTAGAGCTACACACTACACTAAGTGGCAGATATGGCTGACCTGGGATGACCCCACCTTATGATCCCTCGCTGGGAGGAACTTCATAAAGCCTGTTCGAGTAGATAAGATGCAGTTTGAAGAGGATAGTTAAATATTGATAAGGAGTGTGAGGCTCACACAAACCCAAACAAATACACACACACACACAGAGCGTACTCTTGCCAGTTTTGCACTACTAATCCAGCCGAATGGGGAAGTAGACTGTATACAGCTCCTTTCCTTTTGCCCCCCCAGAGAATCGTTTAAAACAGATGCTGAGGTCAAATGGGTAATATGGCCTTTACAGTGAGTATGTCTCCTTGCTCTTTGTGCGGTCTGGAGCGAGTGTTATTACTGCACGTGCAGAGCATAAAGGAAGTACAAGCATAGGTCTCCAGTGCTCCTTTTCACGTAGCTCCTCATGCCTCATTAAATGTGTCTAAGTAGATTTTGTAAGTGGATTTTTTTGTTAAAGCTTAATGACACAGCTGATGCTTTCCACACTGAAGGAGGTTGGTGTTTTTGTCCCTCGTGCTCAAGTTACAAAACCAACAGAACCAACCCTTTTCAGAACAAAGCCTAATCTAACTTAATGGTTGGATGGTTTTTTTCAGTTTGCTTCAGCACTGCTGTAAGAAAAAGTCCCAGCATCGACAACATTCTGCTTGTTTGACCACAAAATGTATTTGTGTCAGGGTAAATAATACTCGCTGTTCCTGCGGCCACTATTTGCTTTCTATACATCTTTATATAGTCTTTCTTTGCCATTGGTTATCGAAACCAAAGTGACAACTATGAGCTTCCTCTTAGAGGTACATGTGTACGCTGCCTCATCCACACTTAAACTTTAGTACCATGCTTGTCAACTGGAGATGCAGGCATCCAAAACCCATTTTGCTCCCCAGAGCAGTCCCGATAGCCAATACTTTATAGTTTAGGCAATGTTGATGATTTTATTGGGGATTAGTTTTGTTCCTTTTCTTATTGACCACTGTTACCTGCGTTCATTTATTCTCATTTGCCAGTCCTTATTCAAGCTGAAGGCAATATTGCCCAACGTGATAACTCAAAAAGTTGTCCGTCTGTCATCACCTTATGTTTAGGTGTCAAGAGCATCCATCCTGTGGGTAATGCTGACATCAATCAAACTAAAACAGGTTATCCACCTAAAACCACATCTCAATTACTTTTGGTTTCGGGGTGTTTGTATTGTACAGAGCTATGCTGGTGATGCTGTGGGCATTCCTCTTCCACCGTGCCCTTAGGGGAGGTTATGGTAGGTTATGTTTGACAGGCTGAATTGCAGTGTGACCGTAGGGCTGTAGTCACCTGCTCATCTCAAGTACTCCAGCACAGCCTTTTTATTTTACATTGGTGCTGACAGGTTGACTAGCTGAGATGAACTTGCGAGAAAGGCTGTGCTTCACCTTCCTATCAACTGGGAGAGGAAAGAGAGAGAGAGAGGAAGAGAGGGGGATGGCACTATGCCCATTTTAAACTTAGCCAAACCACATTCCTGTTCACACTGTTGACATGTGTGTTTAGACCACATCTTATCTGACAGTACTGTTTAAAGAGAGTTTCCATCAACATAGACTGATACTACTAGCAAAGCTGGTTTGACAGGATCCTGTACTACTGGTATACTGTGTTTTTAATGTAAACCAGGCTTACATTGCAGGTTCTAGGAAAGGCTTTGGCAACATATAGCCAGTCGGTTTTAATACGATTCCCCGTGATTCAATTAGCAACCCATTTTAATCTCCCCATGACTCACCTATAGGTCCTGACCCAAACTATAAAGAGTAATGAAAGGCACGGTTTCAGGCTGTTTCCGCCCAGCAGATACTTCTGAAAAATGCTGAAGTGGGGGCGAGACATATTTTTACGAATACAATTTTTTGGCCCTGAAAGCAGCCTGCTGGAATTATATCTGCAATGTTGAGTATGTCCAGTATTGACAGGTTTCACCATATAAAAGTCATACAAACATGTTTACAGCTAAAACAAAATGATTTAGTGTTGAATATCTCTTTAAAAACACTAATTCTGTCTATAGACATGGACGTTGCACATCGTGTCATTTGTAAACATTGTGCAAAATGTATTTTATTTTATTTATTTGATGGGATTGGAAAGAAGCAACAGCTCTGGTTCAACTTGTCATTTCAATGTGATTTTGAGATCTGATTCTTTTTACTGATTTTAAGCAATCACGTCACTGTATATGATCAAAATGTGTTGTGCATCTTCTGTGGCTGCATTTCTTTAAATCTCTATTACTTTCCCTCTAGCTCTGTGCCAGCCTGACCACCATGTCTGTTTTTGAACATCTGATAGCAACGTTGTTTTGTGCATCCAGACCTGTTAGTCACAGCGTCCTGGTGAGATGGTGTGGCCATCTCATGACCATCATCATCAGGAGTTTGGCAGCAGCTGAATGCAGCCTTATTGTTTCCCCTGCTCCCAATGGAGAGCGTTTCCCCCCATCCGAGCCTGTGCTCATTTTACAATGTGTGCATCATTTCATTTACAGCATAATCTAACGTAAAGTTTCGAGCTCAGTCAATTCTCTAATGCACCGTTTATTTCTGACTGAGCAATTCCATCTTGGCTCAATTGAGCATTGGATGTTTGCTTTATTGGTCTCCATCCGCCTGTAATAGCTGATGCATTTTCATCCACTGTTTTTGCATTGAGATACTGGCACTTGACTGTGGACCACTTTTGCTTTATTGTCTTAACAGTATTGACTCTTAATGGCTTTCGTTCACCTTTGACAATGAGGCAAAGATAATGCGATCAGTTCTACTTCTTCCTTACATTAGCGTTTCTTGTTGTCTGGCCCTGAGCTCACTGTTTTGGAGATGAGCATTGCGATCACGTAACTGCTCAAAAATGAATTGGACCCCACGGCCTGACCCTCATTATATTTTACAGTGAATTCTCTACTAAATCAATGGCAATTCAATAGTTCTGTCCTTATCTTAAGCACCCGAGGGCATGGACCGCTTCCTCTTTTAATATGGAATCTCATTTTCAGCATAATTTATATGTGCTAAAGTGCCGATGATTCTTTTGAAAGTTGTCTTTACGGCCTACAGCTGGCTCATGTAGTAGGTTGAGTAAAAGATTCAGGCCTATATGAACACCTAGTAGGCCTGCGACCTTGCTCAATGACCCCCAAAGAGAGAGACGGGGCACAGGTCAAAGATCAGGCAGTAGTGTAAGCTAGCCAACTAGTATTGTTGCCTGTCTGACGTCTCACCCAGAGGTCCAGGAAGGAGCCCTTTGAGGATCCTATGACTCCAGGCTAATTTGTTTTGTAAATTGTTCCTTATTTGCATTGGGAAATTTGCTTTGTCTGCACAGACCTTTTTGTAAATGATGATTACTTTCTCTGTTCCTGCATTTTTCCTAATGTCGTTTCAGTCATTCGCGGCATCTTGTCCCGTCTGCACTATTGCAAATCTGAAACGCCGTGATAAAATTTGTAGATGGCGTTTTCAAATTGCATAGAGTAAGGGCAACTGCCAGCAACGCAGCATCTGAAGGGTGGTCCATGGGGGTGCTCTTGGCTTACGGCTCCTCCTGGCCTGGTTGTTGTTTGATATGGAAAACCTGAATGTGCTTTTGTCCTTGGATCCTGTTGTACTTCCCCTCTCTCTCTCTCTCTCTCTTTCTTTCTTCCTCCCTCCATCTTCTAGGCAGGCGGGTCCATCCGGATGATCCTGCTGGAGGAGTGTGTTGAGTGGGTAGGGGGTAGTTTGTGTGACAGCCACACTGAGGTGTGAACGCTGCTGCTCACGCGTAACGTCGCGTTATGTAAGTGAAGCTGGCTGTTGGGAGAAGATGGGAAACGCTCAGAATTTGGTCTTTTTTTGTGTAATGTGAAGCAAACCACTGCGTAAGTTGGAGTTAGTAGGCGATGTCTTGTCCCCCCATGCATTATTTAGGCTTCCAAGTTCTTTGATCTAACCTGTTCTCAGAAACAGACCGTGGACAGCTCCTTGTCCAGATGGCCTTTATTCACACATTCCCTGGCGCTGGTCCAGGATCAGCTGTCCATGGAGACGTGACAAGGTTTTGTCCCTCTGCCTGTATGATGGTAGTGTATCTCTGCCTGTGTATCAGATCCAGCAGATCCCCTGCCTGCTTAAAGCCGTAGTCATTTATGGACACAGTAATAGCTGCATAACTTGTACTCCGCTACATGTAAGGGCTTGTGGTTGGGCCCTTCACTTGAACGGGGTGTCGTTGACCGGCAGAGGAGAGAGCAGCTGACAGCGTGCAGCATACATAAAGAGATGGGAGTGGTGGAGCTCGTCTTCGCTATTATCTGTTCCTCTGAGGAGGTGGTTAGGGAGAAGATGGGGAAAAGGAGGCAAGCAGGAGGTAAGCAGAAGGAGGTAGCATTTCTGGCCCATCAAGGATATTTCCCTTGTTGATATCATGATAATGGTCCCGCCCCTTGTGGCTGTCCAGCCAAATCCCCCAGGATGCCTTGTGTGTGGGTTGAAGTCAGGAAGGACGCTGAGGCTACTGAGGGTTCAGCGTAGGCCAGATTTTCTTAGAGAAACATGGCTTTCCCCAGGACAGAGAAAATCAGCAGGTGTTAGTGTGTGTCAGGGTTCCTGCAGCTCCTGGAAAAACTCAAGGCCTTTAAATGGTCGCCACTTGAACTAGTCCAGTCCTGCAGGTCGGTCTACAGTTGTTTTTAATTTTCAGGTAAAATGTGAAATTGGTCTTTATATTTCATTCTAACTGGCATTATAAAGGTGTTAAAGTTGTTCAAGTTGATGACACCCTGGTGTGTGTGTGGGTGTATGTGTGTGGTTGTGTGTGGTTGTGCGTAGGGGGGAAATGAGTCATTGCTCACAATGAATCACTCAGAAACATTGTCTGGGTTTCCTCAACCTTTTGGGTCATCATCTATACGATGGCTTTTGAGAGTTAGCTAGGTTAACAGGAACTCTCCTTGCCTAAGTAGTGACTATAAACCCCCCCACCCCCCCCACCCCCCTCACCCTACCTGCCTTATAAGGAAGAGGAATGTCCAGAATGTGTCTCTGGCTGCTGACCGTGTCTATGACGTCTTCCCTGTTTCAGTCATGCAGTGTGTGTGTGCTCGTGCAAGCTTATCGTCGTGTGTATCAAGACAAGATGACTGAACCCATGAATCAGAGCGTTCTTCTCCTTGCAGCACACGTTTATTACTGGCCAATCATCAGTGAGTGTCCACCAGAAAGAGGAGAAATGAAGCTAAATTCCCCTCACATTCACCGTTTTGGCCCCTTGACCCTTGTCATACTTTCCTTTGTCCCCTCTATGAAACATTGGCTTGTGTCCAGTGGAGCGCTTTTGAAGTCTTTATACATTTCTGCACCTCATTGGACATTGTAATGGTTTAGTACTTGACCTTTGGACAGAATTTAGGCCTCGTCAAACCTTTTTTTAAGGCCACAACAAATCCCTTATGATCAGAGTGGATTTGCTGCCCCTGAAATAACAATGCACCAATAAAAACAGCTCTATTGTTTCCATCGGTTTACCCTGCACCCCCGTGCTAATGTTCCTTTAGCGTTAAGTCGCGCTTGTTTTTTGTGTATGATGGAGATTTTCCCTGGTGCTTTTTTACTTTACATAACATTTAACATTTCTCTCTCTCTCTCTCTCTCTCTCTCTCTCTCTCTCTCTCTCTCTCCTCTCTCTCTCCCCCCCTGCCACTCTCCCTCCCCCCCTCTGCCCTCCAGCTTGGTGGTGATGAGAGAAGGGTTGACAGCAGGACTATCTATGTTGGCCACCGCCCCGCCACTGAGGCTTTCATCCCACCCAAGTTCTGTGATAACAGGATTGTGTCCGCCAAGGTAAGAGAGAGAGAGACACACACACACACACACACACACACACACCGAGGCTACAGTCTTCCAGACACCACATGGAACTTGTCTCAACTTCTCAACTCCTCCATGCGTACTCTTCACCTTTCTTGTGCCCCCCTCACATTCCCACCATCTCATCCTACTCCTTTTGAATTCAAATATAACTCTGACTACCTGGAGTCCTGACTACCTCCTCCTTCTCCTCCTTCCTTTATTCCTCCTCCCACTGCCTCTCCAAATGCTTGTCTTCTCTCCCAAAGGAAGGCCATTATTTGTCTGTCAGGAGAGAACTGTCTGTGGCAGTGAAATACATGGCTGCTATTAATGTACTGGCAGGGTGGCCATTCAATCTTTCCCCCCTGGCTTTGATGCCCCCACGCCCCCCCACCCCCCCAAATCTCTCCCCTTAGCCCCATGTCAGCATGCCTGAGCAGGTGCCGGCTGGGTTATGGGTATGAGGGGTGAAGGTGATGAGGAGAATGAAGCTGCGTGAGAGGAAGAAGGCAGTGGGATTTATAGTGGTGCAGAGGTTCCCCAGTGAGGACGGGCCAATCAATTGGCTCCCTCCAGTTTGTCAGTGTAAACAGTCTTTAATTACCCCGGCTGTAGTGTTTATGCTCCTCCATGCCTCTGCCCTCCATCATCCTGCTGTTTTTGCACTCTCCAACGACCAATCTCCACCTCTCCTCTCTCCTCGCTGCTGCAACATCGCACTCAAACAGAGGCGCTCTCTCACTGCCGCCCCCCGCTTCTCATTACTCTCGCTCACTTTTCTCTCTGGCGAAATGAGATGGGCCGTTGTGCTACCGCTGCATTTCAACACTCTCCCCATGCAGACATTCCCCTTCATAAACAGTGCCTCATAGCTGGGTGTGTGTGTGTGTAGCTTAAGTTACCTACCAGGGCATTGTTCTGTCTCCTGTGGATTTGGGCAGATAAAAGTGTCACTTCAGTTACCAGAGTATCAGCGGTCATGGCCACTAATCGTCTCTATTCAGGGCCGAATTAGGGAGCTCTCCAATCCGTCTCTAATCCGAATCAATGGAATACCTGTGGGCTCCTAAGGCTCCATGGGCCATAGGCAGATCAGAGAGACACCAAACTATTGAAGTCGCCTTCCTTCCTCAACCTCCCTCCCCCAGCTCAGGGAGAATACACACATGCAAGAGCCAGTGAACATTGGATGCATCTAATCCCTCTCCCCTTGCCGTTCTCTAACCTCCTCTTCCTCGAAATGACACGAGAATGTGAAAACTACACCGCGATGAGCAGCATGAAAGGAGCCCTCAACACACTGCGGTAGATCCTTTGGTTGCTTTTCTCTTGTCAGTTAATTCTCTCTTTCTCTTTTTTCTCCCCACAGTACACCGTGTGGAACTTTCTGCCAAAGAACCTGTTTGAACAGTTTAGAAGAATTGCCAATTTCTACTTCCTCATCATCTTCCTGGTGCAGGTAAGGGCTTGACTTGTGAGTGGACCAGAAGAAGTAGAGATAAGGTTGTGTTAATGATTGCTGACTAATGAAGTTATGGGTGGGAGCTAGTGTGAAAACTGGTGTGTGTGGTCAGGGCACATTTGTGCTACTGAGATCAAAATACCAACAGGCCATGTGTGTGTGGGTGGGTGCAAATTGTATATTTGCATGTGGCTGTAGCAGGTGTGAAACAGGGACAGGATGTATGAGCTGTTGGGGTGTGTGACGGGTATGTGCACTTACAGCTGGTGTGAAATGGCTTTATTTTCCATTTAGTCCTGAGCAGCGTGTCTTTTAACTCCCCACCAGTTTTATTGCTATTTCCCAAATTGGAAATTGTTGCTAAAATGATTGTAAAGAACCAAAACAGTGTGCGTGAATGGGATTGCCCCGTTTGGAAACCTGGAGTGTTTTGTGCTAGTATAGATCATTCAATTATCTCACATGGGACGGGAGTCTTCGGCTGCACAGTGTGAACAGTGCAGCTTCCACCTGTGAGGCTAATTCAACATATTCACTTACTAAGAGCAGCATATCTGGATAGGCAATATTACAGCAACGTACACAAGTGACTAAGATAGTCACTGATGTTGTTTTTATATGAGGAGTTAACCAACTTTAGTGTTTTAGCCTTAGACGATCAAAAGGCACTCTACTCCTCTTCATCAGATGATAGCTTGTTGATGGAAGGACTTCTCTGAATGTTTTGACATCAAATGGCTTTTAAATTGATCAGAAGTCTCATTTGGTTTTCCCCACTTGTGATCCTCATAATAAAATGGCGTGTGTGTGTGTGTGTGTGTGTGTGTGTGCTTATCCTCATGATTGGAAACTGTGAGTTCGCTAAGAGGCCTAACATAAAAATAACCGTCTGACATCCTTATTCCCTCGCTCCGTAAACTCTTTGTCTCCTATCGTCTCCTCTCCTCTGGGACCTGGCTGCTGATGATGGAGTGGGGAATGGAACAAAAAAAAAAAAAAAAAGGAGATGTTTGCCTGCATCTGTTCTTGCTCTTCCATTCCCCCTTTCTCTGATCCAGCGGAGATGGAAACTAAACTCTCTCTCTCCACCGCCATAACTTAAACTAAACAGTCTGTCCAGTGTAAACAGGTGCTGGTGTCGGGCCCACTGTCTCTGCTAGCATGCTGACTGAATGAGCTCACTGAGTGACTGCTCCCACAAGCCTAGCACTCTACTAAATTGGGCAATATCTGATATCGATGGCAGTGCTTACTTTTCCTTTGTCCCTTGTTGCCACCTGTATTTACAGTTGACTCTCTATCTTTTTTCCCCCCATTTTGGCTGCTTTTAGTCTATAGTGTGCACAGTGGATGGATAGGTGTGTTTTGGTGTGAATATGACTCATCACTGTCAGGTTAGAGAGCCCAGTAACTGAAGGTACTAAAGTCTCTCAATCTAGTATAAGCCAATGGCATTGCAACATGAACTATTATATTTCTATCTGATTATTGAGGCTACGTTTCAAATTGTCTCTCCTCGACTCGAAGGAGCGCAGATGTGCTGCCTCGTAGGTGAATTATGGTCATCTAACGCGCTTTCTGCACTCGGCAGCATTCATTCTTGATTGTTTGAAAACTGCATTGGAGAGAGAATAGCCAGCTTCCTGCGTTACAGGCACCCAAAATTGACCTGGCAGGCTGACCTGGGAGGGTCGCCCACATATTAAAATCGTACGGGGAAACACTGTGTAGTATGTCTGTTTGTGTGATGTTGCATTGGATGTATGTGCTTGCGTGTGTGTGAAGTATGAGTCAGTGGGTGTCCTGGGTTTGCTGACAGTGTTTACCCAAGCTGCCATGTGGTTGGCATTTCTCCACTAATCCAGCCTCTCTGGAGAGGCTCCTTATCCTAACCGCTCAGTTTTCCCCACGCAGCCCGCTATTATATCAGAGAGAGAGAGAGCGTGAGAAAGAGAGAGAGAGAGAGAGAGAGAGAGAGAACATACAGGTACACTCACTCTGTGCACACACTGCACTCACATCACAGACAGAAATAAACCTTCTCACATCCCCTGAGAGGCTTCATGCAAATGCCCCCACTGGTAACCAAGCTTCATGCTTCACCCAACTCTCTCCTTCCCCCCTTTTTTTTTGTCTCACCCATTATCACTGGGTCTCTCTCTCTCTCTCCATCTTTCTCTGTTCCTCTTTCTTTCTTTCTCTCTCTCTCTCTCTCTCTCCCTCCTCCATCTCTGCAGCGCTGCACCGCTGACGTCAGCAGCCAGGAAGCCCTCTGTACTTCTGAGTGCCACAAATAGACACAGGCCGATAAAAAAGCACCACTCTCCTATAAATAGCCCTGCATGCCATAGCTGGTTGTGATCGAATGGGAATGGAGCCGGGGTGAGAGAGGGAGAGATGGCGTGAGAGAGAGAGAGAGAGAGAGTGAGAGGGGAGGAGGATGAGGGGCCCCCAGTGCTGCCCTGGGACCTCAGGGACCCGCTGTCTGTCGCTCACTCTGACATACTTCCCAGCTCCGATGTAGGGCTCTGCACTGCTCAACTCTGCACGTGTAGCAGCCTGATATCACACCAGCACATCTACCGCACACAATTCACTCCTATGCTGTGATATTGGAGTTTGGAGTTGGTGCAGAGGGGGACGAGGTGCTGCGACGAGCCGGGGAGATCGGAGGGGGGTCTTTCTCTTTTATTAATTGAGGTGGTTTGATAGTGTAGAAAAAACAAGCTGTAGGAGAATTGAGTAATGTTTGGGAACAGAGGTGGTAGTGGTACAGTAGCTGAAGGTTGTGTGTACGGTGCTGCGGTATTTCCAACAGTAGTACCACTGAGGCATCTGGGGATTCATACAGGGATCATTGCACTCATTACATTAGTGTTTGTCAAATCAGTCTGACTTCACGGCAAGAAAATGTTCATAGTCTTGTAGTGTGAGATGAAGCAAAGACTGTAAATCACTGGCCAAGTGGCTAAAGATAACTCAGTCAAACAACATGCCGGTTGAGAGAAGCCACTCTGCAGCGTGGTCTCCCGTCAGGCTTGACCATCTGGCTGCTGTATCGAGAGAGACGAGTTGTCCTCGGCACTTCCCGCAGCAGCTCTCTTCATTTCTACACTCGGCCAGCAGGTCCAGCTCGCTCCAAGGTGAGACGTGGGTTATCAATTTACTAGCTCAGAAAACAAAGTGCTCCATCGCCGTTCTCTGACCTTCATCACATCTGCGCTCAGGAGGGTGCTCTCCTCTGGCGTTCCTGCTGGAGCCAGCCTTTCAATAAGCCACCAGCTACATGGCTTGGGGGGGATTGTGCCCAGTGCAATGAGTCAGAGCCCCATATAACATAGTGTCCTATTGAAACATTTAGTAACCTTACCTCTGGCTCGCTACACCTGGGGGCTACCGCAGCAGCGCTATTACTTTTTCCTCTTTCTGACAGGAATAGCCTACTACTACAAATATAATGCAGACTCTCCTCTTCCTCCTGATTCTGCAGTCCTCCAAATGGTTCGATGCGCAGTAGACCACCACTGCCTTCTAATTGATTTATCCCCCAGTTAATTGTAATCACAGTAAAGCTCCGGTAGGCTAGAATCACACTGCCTTTTTGTGTGTGTGTGTGTGTGTGTATACAGTATGTGTGTGTGTGTCGGTCTGCACATGTTGATTACTGAGCCAGCAGTGGGTTTGTCTCATTCTCAGTCAGAGCACAGGTGAGGGGAAAACACCAGAGACTGCTTCACAACACGTCTCCCGCTCTTACTTGAGCTGATGTCTATCTGACAGCTTGTAATGGTCCTGGTCAGAATACCAACAAGCAGGATGTGTGTGTGTGTGTGTGTGTGTGTGCGCGCCTGCCTGCCTGCGTGCTGTAACACGTTCTGTCTCAGTGGGAGACCGGGCTGCCTGCTGCAGGATCGGGCATGCCTGGGTAAATCCATCTTGTGATGGCTTTAGGGGACACACACAGCTGTTTGTGTATGGTTGCGGTTTTGCCTGGGAGCTCTGGTCAGGCGGTACTCCTGAGCCGGTTGTTTGGGATTACCTGGTCACACACACACACACACACACACACACATTCTTTCACACTTTCTTTCTCACGTAGCTCCAGCAGGTGAGGCTGGTCCCGCCATGTGCTGGGACTTTCATCAGGAGGAGAGGACCTGCTCCCATGCCTGGGCAGAAACACAGCAGGCCTGGCACGCCTGCAGATTAAGCCCGTTTGATTAGAAGTTCTGTGGTCCAGAAATCCCTTCCCTCCCTTCCAGACACAAAATGTCCCCGTTTCTCCCACTGATGTCGATATTTAGGAAATGGTAGCAGCGCCTCACGCAGACCGGCTACACCCTGCAGTTAAGACGGAGAGCCCCGCCTTCTGAACCGTTCACCACACACCCCTCTGCCTGTGTCCACGCAGGCATGTGCTGTAGTAGGACGTGGTAGTGATTCGTTGAAGAAGGGTCAGTGTGTGTATTGGTGTTGCTCCCAGTATGCTTCTCAATATCCAATGTGTGTTTTCTCTTGTCCCAATAGGTGATAGTGGACACCCCCACCAGCCCAGTCACCAGTGGCCTACCCTTATTTTTTGTGATCACAGTAACAGCTATCAAGCAGGTAAGACTCGTATGGCCGGTGGATGTTGATAATAAATACATTTTTATTGTGACTGCTGTTGCCACATCCTCATTTCCTCACATTGTCTCATTGCGTTTCATCATCCTTCCTTCCTTCATAACATGACTTCCTCGCTTGTGAGTCTTGTATAGAGTACGTGACTAATGCTCTCTTGGGGTTTTGTATTTAATGTGCTCCGCTGGTGAGCTCTGATTGGGGAGAGCGCTCTCTGGGAATGTGAGCAAATGGAGAGAGAGAGAGTGAGAGAGAGAGTCTATTATACAGAGACAAATTATCAAGGGGAGTGTCTCAGCCGTGTCCCAGCTTCAGATGTATTGTTTTAGGATTGGCTTTTTGGTTAGCCTACCGCTGGGGCTTTGAAATGCACAATAGCGGGTGGACTTCCTTCCAAAAATATATGGGACACACTGATACTTCAGCCAGGCCTTTGAAGTGAGACACCAAGGCGGTTGTTAGTGAGGCTGAGGTGAACGGTGTAGCTCCGCTGTCCCGTCCACCTGGCATCCTCTCTCTCTGCATCACTTTCTCTCTCTCTCCTCCCATCACCTTTCCCTGTAACCCCACTCTCTCTTGGCTCCAGCTCGGCTTTTTGGCACGCACTCTGGGTTCCCTCTCTCTAGCCTCTGCATCCCTGCACCCTCCTTGTATCCGTCGCTTTCTTCCGCTACACGAGGCTTTGTACCCTGTGCTGCTGTCCTGTTCGGTCTAACTGGTTCATGGTACGCTGTTCCAGTGCACTGCTGGACAATCACCCTCCCCCTCTACTGCTGAGGGGGAGGGTGCTGTAGCGCTGGGCCATATGGACAAAATTAATATCACTATAATCCTGAGAAATTTGTATTAGTATTTGCTTTCTACCATTAATTTAGACAAAAAATTGTTCTATCAGTTTCATCACCATATGATGGATATTGAAAGACGGTAAAGAACAATACTGAATTGCTGCTGTCATGCACATAACAATCCAATGCTAAATGCGTGTATGATATGTAGGATCTATTCTTTTATGTCTCAGTATGAGGTCCTGTACTCTACTATGTGTGCCACTGTGTACTTATGTTACTACGCTAGTTGTCCCTGCATCACCAAGAAAAAATCTTGCACACTTTGTTGTACTTTGCAAATACAGCGGTTCATACTTTGATATGCCCCCCCACCCCCCGCCCCCTAGGGCTATGAGGACTGGCTGCGGCACAAGGCAGACAACGAGGTGAATAAGTACCTGGTGACAGTGCTAGAGGACGGCCGGAGAATACGGAAGGAGAGCGAAAAGATCAAGGTACCGGTCAGCAGTTACAGTTGAGCCAAAACGCCCTGGAATAAATATCTCCCCCTTAGAGCCGTGGCCAGGGAGAAGCTGCTGGCAAGTTGGCAGGACTGTTTGTTTGAGAGAGATATATTATACACTCAGTGGCCACTATTAGCTACACTTGTACACGTGCTTGTTTGTTCAGACCAAACATCAGAATGGGGAAGAAATGTGATCTAAGTGACTTTGACCGTGGAATGATTGTTGGTGATTGTTGAGTATCTTAGAAACTACTGATCTCCTGGGATTTTCACATGAGAACAGGTCAGATAGGGTTAGATGAGTTATTAATCGCAGAAAAGTATATTAAATTGACTTTCAAATACTTAGCTATGATTTATGTAACCTTTCTGGAACCCAACCATGAAAAGTCAGTGACCCAGGTGAGCTGTGTTCGTGTCAACAGGTTGGAGATGTGGTGGAGGTGGTGGAGGACGAGACCTTTCCCTGTGATCTGATACTGCTGCAGTCGAGCAGGGATGACGACACCTGCTTTGTGACCACGGCCAGTCTGGATGGAGAGTCCAACCATAAGGTAACACCAACCACTCTGCTGTTCATGGATACAGTGGTTTGTATTACCACCATATCTTTATTGTAGAAATGGTTTTGGTCATTTTGGTTTTGGTGACATGACCCTCACTATTCTGGTCCTCATTGTGGCTTCAGTGCAGGATGGTAACCCTCAACATATTCTTGTATGATAAATGTGGAGTGTTGGCATTTATAAATATTATCACTATTAGGTGATAATAAAAGAGTGTATTACTTGCATAGTTCCTATAATAAATAAATATTTATTTGAATCCATTTGCCACACTTGTTTTCAAGACATTTGTTACTCACTCTAGTCCCCTCATTGTCTTATATGTGAATCACAGCAACTGTCTTTCCATTTCCCTGTGCTTTCTATGTATTAGGGATGAGTTCGAATTTCGAATTTTCGAATAGTCGTGCCAGTCTCCACATTCGATTTTCATGTCAGAGTCGGAAAAAAAAATATTATTAGTATTATTTATTTATTTTTAATGAATGGTTTAGTTACAACCTAAATATAGGCTAATACTACTGTACTAATACTACTTCGGCGGCAGGACTTACGCCCGGGTCACACTGGACGCGGAAGGAAAAGGAAGCGCCGCGATCAGCGCCGATCAAGCGAGCAGGAGTTTGGTTGTTCACACGCGCCGTTCGGCGCCGATCTGCGCTGGTTTTCTCAATGTAGGGGTTTGGTGTTTCTCTCTCTCTGTCTCTCTCTGTCTGATTGTGTGTGTGTGCCTGCTTCTCTCTCTCTCTCTCTCCCTCTCCCTCTCTCTCTCTCTCTCTCTCAATTCAAAAGGGCATGGGAAACATACGTTTATATTGCCAAAGCAAGTGTGAAATAAAACCAAAAAATGTACATACAATCTCTCTGTGTCTGCTTGTCTGTGTCTCTCTCGCTCTCTGTTTAGACACATAGACGGTAAAAGTTTAGACACAACTGAGAAATATGTATATATATTGACTGGATATCCAACGCCATCATCAATCACGGTGTTTTATTTTGAAATTTGTTATATTTTGAAAATTGATCGGATGCTCTATGCCGTTCCTGTGTCTGACTTCCTGCCCAGCTTGGCACGATCACTCACGAATCGAGAAAAATTAGACCAGACGCCGAAACGATCGCTTGAAGTGCCTATTTATGTGCAATACCCTTTGATTTTAATGATCCATTCTATTGAAAAGAATAACTGAATTTCGTTTTTTTTTTTGTTTTTTTTTGGGGGGGGGGGTCGAATATTCGAAATTCGGTATTAAGAACAGTAGACTATTCGAAAATGATTTTGGTCAGTTATGCACATCCCTACTATGTATGAGTGATAAGTAAATGCTAAAATAACCACTTGACTTGAGCCAGGCGGCGCTCACACACTCACACTCTGTCTCTATCTCTGCCTCTCCCTCTTATCCAGACACACTACACAGTGCCAGACACAGAAACGGATCTGTTATCCCTCAACGCCACCATCGAGTGTGAGCAGCCGCAGCCTGACCTCTACAAGTAGGCACTCGTCACATGGCCCCGACAGATTTACACTTAAAGCATGCTTTGCCTATGGTTTGTTGGGAGTAGGATAAACTCAACTGCCTATTTAAATGTCCTAATTGACTCTAATAGTAACACGTTGATTGTGAAATGCAGAGCTGTCAGTGAGAAATAGTATATTTATTTTAGCTTGGCGACATATTATGACTTGTGCTGGCTGGCCTAATATATCCGGAGGCTTCCCAGGAAACGAAAGGGAAGATCAATCGGCCAGTTTTGGCCTGACCAGCTCAGAAGTGATTCCTTACTCATCTAGACTCAAGCTACAGAAAGTCTTTGGCTCCCCCTAGGGGCAAAGAGTAGGGCATTGCCATTTAGCCAGACATCAGAGTAGTGTTTGAGACAGGTGTCAGGTGCTGACTTTTCAGAGTCAATAAAACCGACGGGGTTATTGCCAGCATGCTGCTGGCTAACCACTAGTCATTAGCTCGATTCCTAAACTGTGCATCCATCTGTGAGTTCCTGGTGACGGGCAGATGGTGATGTGATAGACTCTGCAGGTGCCATGATGGGTACTTAAATTTATAAATGAAAGAAGTCCTGCATGGCTTGAGTTTAATGCCATAAGTTCTGATCCAGACTTTTGCTGTCGAAGTGACAGGTAGTATGCATGAATTATCACCTGTTTGTACCGATTCCTTTGGTTTTTAAGTGTGGATGAATTGTATTGTTTGTAGATATGTTGGGCGTATGCACATATACAGGAACGACCAGGAGCCTGCAGTGAGGTGAGCATTTCTCTTTATGATAACCCCCCGACACACACACACACGCATACGCACAGACACCTCAGCCCACACACTTGCTTAAACACTCAGTTGTTTGCATTACCATTGAATCATTACTTCATTGATCCTTTATTACAAACAAGCATTAAAGTAAAACCAGGCTGGCACAGCTTCAGCCAGCTCTTCCAAAACACTGGAGCAGACATTTGTCATTGACTGCTTTGTAATGGCCGTATAAAAAAACGTGTCACTGTGTCCTTCCGAAGAACATTGGGACCACTGTAAGCCCAGACTGCAGTAATGTATCGCCACTGTGTACCTTATACTTGATGCCAACTTGGCTGCCAGGTTGCCAATTGGAGCATGGAGGGTTAAGCCCATGGACTGCTTAGCTTCCATGCAACTAACTTCTTCTGTTAATTGCTGTGATTCTTCAGGTCTTTGGGCCCAGAGAACCTTCTCCTGAAAGGGGCCACGTTGAAGAACACTCAGAAAATCAATGGTGAGTCAAAGGGTATAGCTTGACTTTATCAAACTGGTTTAGTCAGTATCTAAAAACCAATGCCCATGCTTCTGTTCCTCTTCTCCTCCCTTCAGGTGTGGCTGTTTACACTGGCATGGAGACAAAAATGGCTCTCAACTACCAGGGCAAGTCTCAGAAACGCTCTGCGGTGGAGAAGTAAGTTGGGGGATGGGTGTGTATGTGTAAGACACAACAAGGTATCATATTGAGTAATTTCAATTTTTGTGTGGGGGGTTTCAGGTCCATAAATGCCTTCCTACTGGTTTACCTTTGTATCTTGGTGAGCAAGGCCCTGGTGTGCACTACGCTCAAGTATGTGTGGCAGGGCAAGCCTGGGCAGGATGAGCCTTGGTACAACCAGAAGACCCAGAGGGAGAAGGACACCAATCTGGTGAGGACACATTTTAGCAACTTCTTTTTTTTTTTGGTGGTGATAAAGATCTTAATATGTATCTGTAAACAAGTGCTCTGTTTTCCTGTTTTTCCATCAGTACCTGAAGATGTTCACTGACTTCCTATCCTTCATGGTGCTCTTCAACTTCATCATCCCTGTATCCATGTACGTGACGGTGGAGATGCAGAAGTTCTTGGGCTCCTTCTTCATCACCTGGGACAAGGACTTCTTTGACCCTGAGATCCAGGAGGGGGCGCTGGTCAACACCTCGGACCTCAATGAGGAGCTGGGACAGGTCAGGGGATGAACAGAATCAAATGAAACAATATGGGAATGGCATATAGGGTTTCATACTCTAACTGTTTTACGCGAACACGTCATTGTGCATCTGTGAAATGCATCTCTTAAAATTCCTGACCTGTGTGAATAAAATTGGTAACCAGTGGGTTTATCTACAAGGTCAGTGGGACACTTCAGTGAGTGCCAGTTCTTTGTGGGTGCTTATGGTGTTAACCTACCAAATGACCTCAGTCTAAATGAAGAAAACTGCTGTGACTGAAGTATGAGCTGCTCTTCATTAGACCTGATTGGCTGTGTCATCCTGATTTCTCCTTTTTACTGCAGTTCTAAGTGAAAACAGTGCAGTCGTAGATCAGCTGCACTTGGTTTGCCAGATTATTACTTAAATTAAAGGTGATGCTTCGTTAAACTGATTTCTGCAGTGTAATTCTGTCAGGGAGTAATTGCCCAGTCTTATTGTTGGAGCCCTGTTAATTGGGCAAGTGTATTTTTACAGCTTTGGAAGAGTCTTCGATGTACTTTATCACTCTGCCTGCAGGTGGAGTATGTCTTCACAGACAAGACAGGCACACTCACTCAGAACAACATGGAGTTTATCGAGTGCTGCATCGATGGCTTCCAATACAAGTACCGGGACGCAGGCTCAGAGTTGGACGGGCTCTGTGTCACAGATGGACCTGTGAGCAAGCTGCAGCAGAACGCTGGCAGGGTGGGTGATGTGGTGTCCCTCCATCTGTTGTAAACACACACACACGGCCATTACATAGCTCGTTGCTCAGAAAGACCCTTCAGAGGTCACCCCAAGATAAACTCTCCTTTACATGTTAATATGTATACACAACATGAACACTCGTCTGTCTGATAACACTTTATGAGCTGTTGACTTCTTATCAACATGTATGTTGATAAGAAGTCAATTTAGACAAACGGTTGTAAATCCATCGCTTTATCTTAACTCCAGCTACTGTATATGGCAGCATTTGTGGCTGATTGGTGAATAAATGCTTTTCTATTAATATGTGTATGATTTGTACATGAATATATTTTTTAACATATATTGATATTTTCACACAAACATGCCCATTTGCACATCTTAACCATTATTCACAGTCTTTAAACGTATTTGTGAATTTGAAAGTTTGCATTTTTGGATTTAAATGGAGTTGTGACTGTCCATCTGGTTGTGTAGATACTTTTGAGACTGTCCATGTGCCTGTAAATCACCAAGGAATGCACAAGGGCAAGATGTGTTAAGGTGGTCAGAGAATCAGACTCTTGGTTTGGGTGTTCAGCCTTCAAAATAAAAGTGCAAACATTAAAACGTAGATTTAACCTAATTTCTTGTTATATCTTCAAAATACATTTTAAAATGTTCAAATCATGATATTAATGAAAATTAAAAAGCATTTACTCACTGATATTTTCACTGTTTACAAATCAGTTTACATTAGTAGTAGTGGGTTGCAGATGCACTTTGTATGTATTTGTAAACATGGTACCTGACATACTTTTCTGCGTCATGTGACATTTGTTTTTGCCTCCTTATGAGACTGATTTCCTTATATTTCAGCTTCCATGTTATTGTTGTATTTTGTATTAAGTATTAACATTCTTGTATTAAGAATGTTTTTTTTTTTTAAGTCAGGCTTAAAGTTTTCTTGTTTGCTCTCTTACAGAGTAAGTTATTTTAAAAATATTAATTTAGTTATATAACATTTGTTATGAAACATTTTACTCTATTAAGCCATGTTCATTTTGTGCTGTGTAATTAGGAGAGGGAGGAGCTGTTTCTGCGGGCCCTGTGTCTGTGCCACACAGTGCAGGTGAAGGAGTCTACAGACAGGTGTCAGGCGGATGGACTGATGGACCAGGTAGATGGCTTGGGGCTGGATGGGGAGTTGGTTCGACCAGAGGAGCAGAGAGGCTTCATAGCATCCTCACCTGATGAGGTGGCTCTGGTCAAGGGTGCCATGAGGTAAGATGAAGAGTGTGATTACCATCATGCCATCATTGTATCATTCATTCACCGAGCTGTCAAATCCGTTAAACGTCTGATGTAGTATGAGGTTGCTAGAAGAGTGGTATACCATTCGTTATAACGTTGGCTCAATGCTGACACTGTCTCCACCTGCAGGTATGGCTTCACATTCCTGGGTCTGGAAAGCAAAAACATGAAAATTCTGAACAGGAACAATGACGTTGAAGTGTAAGGCAGTATTTGCAAACAGGCTATATAATATATTTATAATGTATTTATATAACATTTAATATTTTTTCCTCACATGATGTCTCTCTTTGATATGCACATATAGGCTAAAGCTTTTTCATTTCTCCTTAAAGGTATGAATTGCTTCATGTGCTGAACTTTGACCCAGTGCGAAGGCGAATGAGTGTAATAGTCAGATCCAATTCAGGTGAGCATGGGGTTACTGTGAGGTTTACTGCATTGACCTTTGCCTGGTGGCGACCCTGAGGCCTGACTGTCTGTTTGTGTCTACATTACCCCAGGTGATGCACTGCTCTTCTGTAAGGGAGCAGACTCTTCCATGTTCCCCCGTGTCAGACAGGAGGAGGTGGACAGGATACGTATGCATGTGGAGCGTAATGCTACGGTGGGTCGCACAAGCCACCTGCTTCTCCAACTCCAGTAACGTGTATTTGACAAGGCTTTAACTCAAAATCACTGTACTGATTCCAAAACCGATCCATTCAGTGTTTCTCATTGTAATGTAGTGTGTGTGTGTGTTTCTTGCACAGGAGGGCTACCGTACACTGTGTGTGGCCTATAAGCGGCTTAGTGCAGAGGAGTATGCCCAAGCAGACGAAGGACTGAGGGAAGCCAGGCTGGCCCTGCAAGACCGAGAGGAAAAGCTCATGGCTGTTTACAACAAGGTGGAGACAGGCATGAGTCTCATAGGAGCTACTGCTGTGGAGGATAGGTGGGTGCTCGCACATGGTTTGTTGTTAAGTCGCAAAGAGGAGCTTTAGCTTAATTTGTGCTCGAAGAATAGTGGCCTCTTCCTGTTTTGTGCCACAAAGTAATATCCTTTTGTGCTGTAAAGCATTACAACACATTTCCGGACAAATCTAACTCGGTGGCATGCAACGTAAAATGCAATGTAGAGGCCAGTAGAGGCTGCCAATCTTCTCATCGGTGGTCTTGTTTGTTTATGGTGGTGTACTTATGTCGCTAAATGAATGGTGTTTATGTTTTATTGATGTAAAATACTCACAGCACAGCACCTTTAACCTGCCTCACTCATTCTTTCTCTTTGTCCCTGTCTGTCAGGCTTCAGGAGGAGGCAGCAGAGACCATGGAGGCTCTGCAGGGGGCAGGCATTAAGGTGTGGGTGCTGACCGGGGACAAGATGGAGACAGCCAAGTCCACCTGCTATGCATGTAGGCTGTTCCAGAGGAACACAGAGCTGCTGGAGCTAACGGTGCGCACCCTGGAGGATGGAGGGAGGAAGCGGGAAGAACGCCTGCATGAGCTCTTACTGGATTATCATAAGAAAGCCGTACAAGATGCACCACCGGCCAAGGCAGGCGTCACCAGGTCAGTATCAAGGGCTGGTATTATTTCAGCTTATTTACTGACATTATTTTGCAATAGATTGCTCTTTTAAATTTTGGTAACAATTTAACCAACAAAAATCTTGATTAAATCTTAATTCCTTAATTCTTAAATCTTAAGTAGTTCAAAATAGTTTAGTTAATTTGGTTCACCACTGGGTTTGAAATGCATTTATATTATTGGTGTTAATTAAACCTCAACCCATTTTCCATTTCTGTTTTGTAGGAGCTGGTCTACAGCCAACCAGGACTATGGTTTCATCATAGATGGAGCCACTCTGTCCTTGGTACTCAACTCCTCTCCTGACTCCAGCTCCAACCTCTACAAGAGCCTGTTCCTGCAGATTTGTCAAAACTGCACTGCTGTGCTCTGCTGCCGTATGGCACCTCTCCAAAAGGCACAGGTAAGTGGCATCAACTAACAAATATATTCTACTAACTTATATGAAAATTATATTATATTTCATAGTGAACCACTACAGTTTTACAATTTAAAAAAAAATGTCCCTCCAATCTTGCTCCACCCTTAGATAGTGAAGATGGTGAAGAACTCCAAAGGCAGCCCCATCACCCTGTCCATCGGAGATGGAGCCAACGATGTCAGCATGATTTTGGAAGCTCATGTTGGCATCGGTAAGAAATGTCATGCCAGAGCTGACTAAGAGATCTCTAAAAGAGTTGTCCCAAATAGAGGGAAAGGTAATTTTTCAATGTGGGCATTGTCCAATTATCTGTGCTTGGTGTCCCAGGTATTAAGGGTAAAGAGGGGCGGCAGGCGGTGAGGAACAGTGATTATGCCATCCCCAAACTCAAGCACCTCAAGAAGCTCCTGCTGGCACACGGGCATCTCTACTATGTTCGCATTGCCCACCTGGTGCAATACTTCTTTTACAAGGTAGGGGGCAGTCTAGTGAAGAGCAGCCACTGTTTGCTGTCCCTTTCCACACATGTAGTTATCAGGCCAAGGTCTTGTTATGGGTTTCAGTAAAGTCTGTGTTTGTCCCAAATGATGTACACACTCGCTAGATTTGAGGATTACGCGGGTAAGTGTGTTGAGAGATACGGATTTGGCAGAATCAGTCCATTCGTAAAGTAAACAGCTTTTCAGGTTTAACTCAGCTGATGGATGTTTTTGTGAGTGTAACACCAAAGTCAAAAGTGACTAAAGCAGGTGAAAATTCAGAAATGCATTTGATGGCCAATCATTCCAAGCCTTTTCTCTTTCTCTGTTTACTTGCAGAACCTTTGCTTCATCTTACCTCAGTTCTTGTACCAGTTCTTCTGTGGTTATTCACAGCAAGTAAGTATGTCCTGGGGCCGCCCGAGGTTCAAAGACGCTCTGAACATGAAAAGAGGCAGAGTGTGTCCCCACCTCCTCCTCCTCCTCCTGATGCCTAAACTCTTCCCCTCAGATTCACCCTCCCTCTCTGCTCCTGGAGTGTCTGTCGTCTATATACTACATATATAGACTTGGACTGCACAGCGCTGTTGAACATTCAAGACACACAGACATAAACACAGACAGACACACACCTTTTGTTTCATTATGACTCATCTTTCATTCGTTTGGCACGTCTAGCTCTCTCAGTGAAGAATCTCTCCCTTGCACCACTTGATACAACAGCCGGTTATATCTCACATGACCCCCAGCTCAGATCCAAGGCTTGTGTGTGTGTGTGTCTACGTACATATATGTGTGTGTGTGTGTGTGTGTGGCTGGCCCCACAGCAAAAACTGCAGAAAGGCTTCTTGCTGTATAGCTTGTGACTGTGTTTATAGGATTATGTGTGATAGTGTGTGTGTGAGTCCTGTCCTCTCCATGATATTAATCCCTCGTTGCCCCGTCCCTCCTCCTTCCTCACGCCCTCCTCCTGCTCCCGTCCACCCCAGCCCCTCTACGACGCAGCCTATCTGACGATGTACAACATCTGCTTCACCTCTATGCCCATCCTGGCCTACAGTCTCTTGGAGCAGCACATCTGCATGGAGGTTCTGCTGGACAATGCTACCCTCTACAGGTACACTCGCTGTACTGAAATTTAAGGTTTCCTTTATGTTGTTCCTTAGGTCTAGCGCAGTCTAACCAATATTTGTGAACATTAACAGCTCTCTCCCAAAGCCAGAAATCAAGTCTCAAACTTGAGATGTCATCAATTATGAATTCTGTTCAATACACAATAAATTGGAGACTGATTTTGATGTCTGAGTACAAAATACCACCACATGAAAAGGACTTAAAGGGAGTCTTGGTTCTGTTTGTTGGCTTTGGGAAAGAGTTGTTAAAGTCTCCAATTATTCTGTATTGGTAAATTGACTGGACTGTTCTAGATCGATGAAATAACACATAGGATTTTCTAAATAGTGACGTTTCCCTTTTCATTTGCAGTTGTTGTATATCTTCCTCTCTTCTCACTTTCTCCAGGGAGATTGCCAAGAATGCCATGTTACGGTGGGGACCCTTCTTCAACTGGACTGTACTGGGAGTCTTCCATGGTTTGCTCTTCTTCTTTGGTGTCCGATATCTGTTCAGTAACCCGGCATTGCAGGATAATGGCCAGGTTAGTCCCCTGCTTTACTGCCCCCCCCCCCCCACCCACCCAAGTGTTCAATTAAGTACACAGGGCCTCCTACATGTATCCACTCATTTGTCTTGTTTAATTCTAGGTATTTGGAAATTGGTCATATGGAACAATAGTCTTCACCGTCCTTGTCTTCACCGTCACGCTGAAGGTAAACTACTACTTTATTCAGGAATTATTCAGTAAACAGTTTGGAGCAGATAACGTCTGGCTTAGTCTCCTCGCTTGAATTATCTCCTATAATGTGTTTGACATCTGCAATTAATCACACTTTTCTCTGCCGCTGCAGCTCGCTCTGGACACGAGGCATTGGACTTGGATCAACCACTTTGTCATCTGGGGCTCCCTGGCCTTCTATGTGTTTTTCAGCTTCTTCTGGGGAGGGATTATATGGTGAGAGGACCGCTCAGGATGACACAACCTAATAAATCACCATTACAGTTGACATATTTCCTCCATTATTCTGCTCCGTTCAACCCGTCGCTCTTCCAGCCGGTGTAAACCAGTGCGTCCCCCTCTCTTGCAGGCCCTTCCTCAAGCAGCAGCGTTTGTACTTTGTGTTTGCCAACATGCTAAGCTCGGTGTCGGCCTGGCTGGTCATCATCTTGCTCATCCTGCTCAGCCTTCTGCCTGACATCCTGCTGGTGGTGCTCCGCAAGCCTCGCAGGCCCCCACGCACGACAGGTAGGACTGACACACACACACACACACAGCCCTCACACACACATTTGCACTGAGATTGACACTTACTCTCTCACTCTCGCTTGCTCGTTCTCGCTCACACACACATACAGAACAAATGAGCCTTTTCTGGCTTCAGTGATCTCTAATCAGATCTACCATTATATGTTACTTGATCCTACAGCCTGAAATGTTGTTTTTGCTGTGATGTTTTCTGGTTGAGGCGAACCCTTTGTGGGCCAGCATTTTGAGAATATACTCAATATACTTGTTGGCATCCTTTCATTTTGTTTTGATTCAGTCCTTGGTATTTAGTTCATCTTTCTTCACAAGACGTCAGTGGTTTTTGATGCAGCCCATCCTTATAATCAGGCATTAAAACCCATCATAACAGTCCGATGCGAGCTGTTGATACGACTCTGTATCAGAGGGAGGATTTGATTCGCCCCCATCTCCCTCCAGCTTTCTCAAACACATTTTGTCATTCCAATTAGCTCCCCATGAGGCAAATTAGTTTTGCCGACAAGCCTTTGAAATGGTTTGATGGTACACATATTAGTTTTCTGTTTGAAAATGTTCCACGATACTTTAAATCAGCTTTTTGTGTCCAGGCTTTGTTTATTTGGGGAAAAAATAAACTTCTTTTGAGCAGTGTTTTGCACATATTTGACAAGAGTCAAACTGCAATTTTCTACAATATAATGCTTTTTTTCTTGGCGTGTACATGGCCTGGCACGCCGTGGATTTTGCTGTCAAGCTGTTGTAGGTGGTATAGAGTAACTATCCATTACCCAGACATTTAATCTACAACACCCCCTTTAACCCTGTTTGTCACCTTTCCAACTTTGCCGTCCTAACTAGCATTCTCACTTTTGCACTCACACCCTTTCCTCGCTCTGTCTCACCCTCTTATTTCTCCTCTCTTCCTCTCTGGACCTGCCACACTGTAGATGAAGCACCGCCTTCCTTCCTCGGGGACATCTACTATCTTCATGCTGTCGCAGACCGCTAGCACTCACAGCTTCTCCTGGAGTGACTGAGGTCTCTCTTTTTCTTTCTGCCTTATGCTCTTATGCTTCAGTCCTCTCCGCTAACTGAGTTGCCATGTCTGCCATTCTTGCTTGTTTCCTACCTGTCATGCTCCTCCTCTCCTACTGTAACGCCCACTGTTGAACTCCCTCCTTACCTCCTCAGTAACTCAGGGGTGGCATCATAGGCTATAAGCAGTCCTTACCCTTGGCAGGACAGATAAGGTCAGCGATTTTACATTGAAGGATCAGGGCTGCTATCCTTGAGAGTTAAATGGGAAGGAGCCAGTCAGTCAGCACTGTGGAGCTGTGAGGACCGGGTTTCCCTGCTGAAACCATGGAGTCAGTCTTCTGTCCTTGTCACCCAGTCTGTCCAGATGTATCAGAGTCAGTGTGTCCTCCCAGCTGCCTGTGCTGCTCCAATGCCTGCTGCCTTTGCATGTCCAGTCAGGTGAATGCAGCACGCCGAAGTACCAAATCTTACCTGCATGAGGCTCCAGCCAACAACCCCACCGTTGATCACCACCACTACCTTGGCGGTGTCACTGCATTTTATGTGTGTGTGTGTGCGTGTGTGTGTGTATGTATGCATGCGTGTGTGCAGGTTTTGATCTATATCCTTAACCTTTTGTTAAGGCAACTGAAAATTACTTTTGTGAGGAAAAGATGAACAAACGTATGTGTGGATTGATTTTCACTGTCCTCGTGTCCCCCTGATGTTGAAGTCTTTCTCTCTCTGTGTGTGTGTGTGTGTGTGTGTGTGTGTGTAGCCTTGTGTGCTCATGTGTGTGCTACAGTGTCTCATGTGTGTGCTACAGAGAGAGAGAGAGAGAGAGAGTGTGTGTGTGTGTGTGTGTGTGTGTTGTGTGCTTGTCAGCGTAGTGATGTCATTGGTGTCTCTTGCCTCACCCTTCCAGAAGAAGCCGGTTGAGTCGAGCGTGCGGGGCCCCCAGTCTCCCCGGTCTTCAGCCAGGCCCCTGCTCATGAGAACCTTTTCAGACGAGTCCAATACTGTCATGTAAACAGGTACCAGCCCACCTCAGGCCATTTTAAGCCAATCAAAAGACTCCCTCCCCAACCAACCTCTCCAGAAGCTATGGGCTCAACCTCTAACGTTAACAAGACAATATATCACATAGAGCCCAAATCCTCCTGTGGCAGGCAGACCCAGTGTGTTCTCATGTGTAAGCTGCTATTGGCTGGCTGAAGAGATGCACTATTCTCATGGCAGGCTTTAATTTTGTCTGACATGTTGTAGTTCAAATGGTCAAATGCATTTAATTCACAGGCCTATATTGAAATTGCAAACTTGGATCTGCAGTTTGTTTGTTTTTCCTATTATGAAAGCCAGCAGAATGACGGATGCTCCTTTCAGCCTCCCTCTAGATGTCCAGCTCATAGTGATCCCTGCATGTGCTTTTTAAAAGAAGGTTAAGTGTGTGTCTGGATGTGTGGGTATGGGTGTCTGCCGGTTTGTTTGGGTTTCCATACTGGGAACATGAAACAACGGCCATGGTAATCTGCTTTTGAAATCCTCCGTGTGTCTGTGTTGTGTTGTATTTGTGCAGTGGTGTGATTTTGGTCGTGGTTGTTTCGTGTTGTGTGCATGTCTCCAAACCTGTCGTCGGTTGCCTACTGTTTACTGTCTTAATGCATTTGCAAGTGCCGGCTTAGCTCAGTGCATGGTGTGTCTGTGCCTTAACCTGAGGTCGAACGCTGCTGCATTACATACAGGGGGTGGGCAAAAAAACGGAACACAACATGAAAAGGGACTTTAACTTTGTATTATACAGTCAAAAACTGAACAGTTTGTGAAGGATTTTCACCTCCTTCATTCCTTGATGAAGAACATCCCACTACACATGGTTTATGGCCTGTATGACATAGGGGTGGGCGATAATCGTGTTTAAATTTTCAAATTTTCAAAATCGTTGATTTCGATTGTTATTTAGGCTACAAGAACGAGGAACGTCTAGAAGCGCCAGTTAGCAAAGCAACCAGTGTGAGTGTCTGTGTGTGTGCGCGCGCATCAGACGTAACATCACTTTCCCGCGAATGAACGGGCCAAATACTTTCCCCAATGCGTGCGTTCATGAACTGTCCCCTTAAAAAATACTACGTCGTATTCAGTCACGTCCCTCCGCCCCGTCCAATAACGCCGTGTTCAGACAGGTTTTGACCGTTCATTTTTTGCGAGCCGCGAGCGAATGTGTCAAGCCGGGCAGGAAGTCAGACACAGGAACGGCATAGAGCATCCGGTCAATTTCAAAATAAAACATATTTCAAAATAACATAAAACAAATAAAATAATCGTTCATTAATCGTAATCGAGGTAAAAGTTTGAAATAATCACGGTATTGATTTTTAGTCATATCGCCACCCCTAGTATGACAGCAATCCCAAGAGGATTGAAGTTCTTGTGAAGGCAAAGTGTGGCCCTGCTCCTTATTAGGCACTTGATATTTCTATATTGTTAGGTGTTTCCGTTATTTTGCCCCCCCCCCCCCCCCCCACCCACTCTCTCCAGGGGCATTGAGATCTGGGGGACAACGGCAAATAAAGGTTTAACAATAAAACCAGCTTTCACTAATTTAACCTGCTTTTCTATTCTCCCTATAGCTGTCAGAGGACCGCCTCCTACAGACATCCAGGTAAACCATAAGGAGACAAACCTAACCTTTCTATTGGATGCCTCAGCTGAGCTTCAAGAGATCAGTAGACTTAAGTGACCTGGGTGAAATCAGGAACTCTTCCTTGACTGATTTCAGCTTATCTGTGGTGTTGGGGGTGGTGTGTGTTCAGTGCCGTTCGTATGTGAGGATGCATGGTCAATCACAACTAATTTCAATTTTGGTTGATTTCAAGGTGTCTTGTCGTCTTCCTCTTGTTGGTACGTGGCAGAATCGAGGCTCACCGCGAAGACGTTGAAGTAAAACCCGTCTGCTTGTGTTTTTCCCCCGTCTCCAGATCGCAGCGGTCATGCCACTGTCCTACAAGCACCTGAAGGAGCGCGAGTGAAGGGCAGTCAGGAAGAAGTGACAACCACGCTGGCATCTGCCTCTTTCAGGATCTCATGCCAGTCAGGCCAGAGCTGCCTGCCATCTTGCCTGATGTGGAAAGAAAAAAAAATGATCAGAAGAAAAAGAAAGACCGACCAGGGGGGAGGGGGTGAAAGGGGGTCTAGCGGTCGTTTGACTTGCTGGTGCTGTGTCTCCGTCCGTCTCTGTCCCCTCCTCAGCATGTCTGCAGAGCAGCGTCCTGCTTTACTGGCCCATGCAGCACAGGCCACTTTCTACCACATTTTTTTAAAACTAACTACTCAGACGACAGGCATGACTTTTCTGCAGTTTTCTTTCTTTTCCTTCTGTTTTTTTTTTTTAAAACACAAGCTTAAAAATGAATGCGTACACGGCTGCCTTGTCAGTAACTACCGACTGCTGTGTTTTAACATGCAATCACAATCTCCACTATCCCAGAATGGTTCACCTGCATGAAAGGAGGCTCAAATGAAATGCCACATTCCACTAATGTTTGTTCTCGTCATTGTTTGTATTCTGCAAGGTTTGTAAGACTTGAGACTTGATGATCCTTCTGTTCTGTTACATATCCAATGGTTATTCTACTTTGAACGGTTATGCCACTTTACACTACTCCACAGATCCAAAACGTAGTTCGAGATGAAAGGTTGTTGTATGTGAATTCAGTCCGGCTCAGGGCAGCAAATGGACTGTTAGATCTCAGAGACGAATGACTAGAGGCCATTTTCCCATTTCCCCCCCTGTGTGTGTGTGTGTAAGTGAGTGAATGAGCAGACTAGAGATCATATTCTGCCAACATTTCTACCTTAAAGCGATGTGGTTTAGGTGCTTGGAGCATGACCTAAATTTCCCAAACTCAGTGATAATTTAAGAGATCCCAATTAAGATGAGAAAATTAATATATGTGCTGTACTGTATATATAGCTTAGAGATGTTATGATAGCCTCTGCTCGAAGCCAAAAAGATGTCTGAAACAAAGATGTAAGTGTGATGCCCAAAATGGTTTTGTGTGTATATGTGTGTGCGTTTCACAGAAACATACGTGTGTGCAAAGGATTACTTGAACCTTGTAGATGTGGTACGGTAAACCGCTACCTGCACTGTATAGGAAAGTGGCTCGTCCTTTTCGGCAGGAGGTCACAGAGGCACATCGACAGACGCACATATCACATGGCCAAGAACAAAACACACACGTACACACACAACGACCACACGTCACACACCAACCAATGCACACATGCACTAAAGCCTAAAATGAGGTATTTTTTTGTTCGTGATCCATTAGTTGTCTAGTTTGCGTCGTGTGTCTCGGGTGGACTGGGGTTGGAGAGTAAAGAAACCAACTCCAGACCGCCCTTTTACCCAATCACCATGGTTAATGCCACTGTGAGGCTCTCCGTTCCTTTCCTCCTCTCCTTTTCGCTCGGCTGGCGGCTAGCAGGATGGAGCGAGTGGACTGTTTTTGCCTTTTCTGTCCTTTTCCTTTGACTTCTAGCGTGTAGCGCTTCATACATTCCATTTCTACATGCCATGATTTGAATCACTTTTTAGATACTATATCGGAAGGTTTCTTTTTTTTTTGTTCCAAACGTGTCGGTTTGGCGTATTTATTAAGTGTAATTTTACTCACAAATGTTATATTTTTATTACATGAATCTTTTTTATTGTGGAGAGTGATCAGCTTTGTGCCAGTTGAGTTTGCCTGTGTTATCCTATTCCTGATGTTGAGCCCCGTGCCAATTCTATTTGAAAGTCTTTGTCGTACACGCAAAGATGGGCAGCCCCCTGTTAACTCCCCGACCATCACCACTCCTTTCACCATGCTAGTCCCAGGTGACTTAACGAGTCAAAAGGACTCGTCGTTAAAATGGATGAGCTCTTGTTTTTTTTGTTTTTTTTTCAACCGCTGTCTAGGCTGCAGCAAACATGTCCCTGAGGTGAATTCATAGTTTACTTCCTCTGCTGGGTCCCTGCTCAAACCATAACTCCATCCTTACTCTGGTACTGATCGTTGTATTTGACCATGTTGACTGTAACTTGAAATGATATCTGTATCATGATACTGAGAATCTGTAGCCTGGCACATGCAGTCAAAACACAAAACTAATGCCAAATAGAGATTTGAAAATGAAACTAATATATCATCTGTGTTCTCGAAGGATGGGAAAACCGTACATCCACGTCAGCGTCGTTTTCTACTGGAAATTGTTTATTTTCTGAAAAGTTAACTCCAGATGTCCTGTACTCTGTGGCACGAGCTTACCACCTCCAGACTGCACTGTGCCAGGGATATGGAGGACACGTTGCGAGGGGCTGCCTGCTTTGTTAAAAATGAAAAACAAACCTTTAAATGACAGAGATGCTATTTTCAAAGCTTAAAAAAACTTCTTAGATTCTAATGTTTTTGCCTGACTAAATGAAAAGTATAAAACAGTGCATTGTATTTTTAATGCAACCTTTTTCCAGCCACTTTTGTAAGAAAATGTAAACGTCCAAAAAAAGCATGAGAGGTTCTGTGGTTGTGGAGATTGCCCCTGTCTGTGAGGGGTTGAATGAGCACTGAGGTGTGGCGCTGCCTAGGAGTGGGGGGCGGGCACAAACAGGCACCTCAGCCCTGCGCCATGCAGCAGGGACACCCTCCCATCCCCCGTCCAGCCTCAGCACTCCAAACCTCCGAGCTGAATGTACCTCTTTAAGACCAGTATGTTCAAAACCTGAAGATTTTCTGTAATAAAGGAGAATGTTTTTAAAGATAAACGAGTGGACTTGTGTTTTGCTTTGGGACTGAATAACGATGTATTTTAGAGAATGTGCCACCATGTTAGCAGGTTCTTACTAAGGTGTGTGTGTGTGTGTGTGTGTCCACACTAAGCAGATGCAGTACTGAGAGGCTAAGCTGGATGTCTAAGCTGTGTGGTGTTCAGATCTACTGCTTACTGGTGGCCTGACATCAAGGAAGCCACAGCATCATATAGCATGATGATATAGCATGATATGAGTCACTGTGTGTGTGTGTGTTGGAGGGGGAGGTTTATATACAGTATATGTATACATCATTATTCTCCACTGTAGTTCCTCTGTGTCAGTGCGGTAGTAGTGGGCTGACTGGTGGGGGAGTTGAGTTGAGAAAGGCTCTGTATCAAAATGTACACAATGACACTCTTTCATTTGTTTCTCTATTTGAAAGTGATTGTTGTGTGTTGATGGGTGTGCCCTCACATAGGCCAAGCTTGTTGGCTGAGGGCGTGGATTTTCATGTTCTTTATACAATAGATCCATTCAGATGTTGCATGTGCACTCCACTGTGTGTATGTATGTGTGTGTGTGTGTACGTGCAATAAAGCTGGAGAAGGAAAATGCTAGACAGCCTAACAACCCTGTGTATTGTAGGTCAGACCAATAATATACTAAAGGAAAAGCAAAGAACAAAAGGTAACATAGGAGTGAGAGAGGATCTGTTGGCAGGACTAGACTCCTGTGCCCTGCCCGGTGCAGAGCTGACGCACTGAGGCTCAGAGAGAGAGAGAGAGAGGAGAGAGAGAGAGAGAGAGAGAGAGAGAGAGAGAGAGAGAGAGAGAGAGAGAGAGAGAGAGAGAGAGAGAGAGAGAGAGAGAGAGAGAGAGAGAGAGAGAGAGAGAGAGAGAGAGAGAGAGAGAGAGAGAGAGAGAGAGAGAGAGAGAGAGAGAGAGAGAGAGAGAGAGAGAGAGAGAGAGAGAGAGAGAGAGAGAGATGGGAGGGGCGAGTGCGAGACAGCAGTGGCCAGATGGAAGCCCTGTTTGTTTTGAACTGGCTACTGAGATCAGGACAGTGTGAGGGTAAAAGTGGTTGCAACAGCAGGACAGCTCAACAGCGATTTTTTTTCCTTATGTGGACATCTCTTCCTCTTCCTCTCTGCTTTAGCTGTGCAGTGCTGTGCTGCCCTGTGTGGAGGCGCTCTATGCAGCTCCAGGTGACTCAGGAAGATCCAAAGCTAGCTTCAGGGAACTGTCCCGAGTGGATCTTAGCACCCGCAGAGGCAGGCGGGCTTAAGTTTCCCTGTCCTCCAACCGCCAGCCTCCATAAACGTGACACTCAAATGGAGCGCTGCAGGACTGTGAAGAGGATGTGAGGCCTGAGCGCTCACTACGTCTCCCACTACACTGTCAGTTAGCCCCCGGCCTGGTCCCGTGGAGGAGGAGGAGGAGGAACAGCGAGGAGGGGAATGGGCCCAGCCTCACTGCAGGAGGAGAGTGAGCCGGAGCAAGAGCCCAAGGGAGAGATGGAGGGCTACCACAGCCTCCTGCAGGCCGGCTCCCAGCTGGAGAGCACTCTGCAGCGTGAGTACACACACGATGCTGACGCTGCCTCTGGTAGCCTGTATCTGTTCTGGACTAGTCTTTCTAATGTCCTCTCACTGAGATTGACACGTGGTCGTGCCAGTGCAGCACAGTATAGCTCAGTTCCGTTTTAGTTTGATTTGCACAGATCATGTGTAACCTCTGAGATTGTGTACATTGGATCAGGCATCCAGAGAACTACTCAGCCGGTGTTGTAGACGGGCCATTTTCCTACACTTTTGCACCGGGATTGGGCCGTGACGTAGCCCTGCAGGGATTATGTCAGCTATTTCAAGCCATCAGGGGTGGATAGATATTCATCCATAGTAATGATCTGCACCTGAGACGTCTATGGAATCTGCGTTGGTGTAGCTCAACGTAGTACTGTGATGGCAGTAAAAGGTATCAGTGCTATTCACCTCCATCGTTGCTTTCAAGTGAATCATTAAGAAAAGCTATCATGATCAGGGAAGGACAGATTGCAGCTTCCTGGTGCATGGAAATAGGAATCGATTGGACTGTCATATACTGTAGATGTCAAATATACCTTTATACTGTATGTCCCTATATGTTGTTGCTGTTTGGTACGGGAAAGAGATCATATGAGCAACATGTGAATCCTCCTTTTCCAAAATACTCATCACCTGAAGTTTATCAGTCAATATCTCTAAACCATCGATGATCCAGTTTGTAAAAGAGTCATCATGTTGCCAACCAAGGACTTAAGTTATCTCCTATCCTCAAAAAGTACCACACTTTGTTTTAGGGTTAAGCAAGCACTTTGTAATTTTTTTTTAAATGGTTGATGTTTCATTTTGAAGCAAAACTCTTGATGATCTTGAACAGAAACTGGAGCTTCTTCGTCAGTGCATCATGAGGGAAGACGTTGGACAGGAATGGCTGACAGTAGATGTGAGTGCCAGCTCCATGGAGGGGTTTCCTCCAGAGGCTAATGTGATTACTCAGAGGAGCTCTTGGCAGGCTAACGTTATTATTTCACTGAGGGGCCCTTGTCGCTCTGTGTCCCCCGCGGGGCCGTTGTGCAGGTAACAGGGACAGCAGGGAGAAGGGCCACGCCGAGTTTCTATTTATACCAGGTGGAGTTTCTTCAGTGTAATGATGTGTGTGAAATGTGATCTGTGCTGCTGAGAGAGAGAGAGAGAGAGAGAGAGAGAGAGAGAGAGAGAGAGGGTGGTGGTGGTGTGGTGGAGCTTGTAGAGGGCATGAAGAACACACTGCTGTATGTTTCTTTAACCACTTTTGAAACTTTAAGATCAATGATACCAATCATCATTTATCTAGTGTCCTCTCCTCTTTTACACCTGCAGAATATGGTGTGGCCACTTGTCATTGTCATCAGCCCCCTTTGAAAAATATCCCATGTTTGAGCTTTGTCATGTAAGGAATGTGACTCATGTGAGGCTTTTGAATTTTTTCCTTGTGCAAGTAAATCGCTGATTTCAACTTTAACCTATAATATACATAAGGAGCATGACATGAGGCCTCAGGGCTTTTATCTGACAGCAACTAATGGAGGATTGTATCTCCAGGGTGACTTGTTGGTTTAAAGTCATAAATTAGCTGTTCCAGCTGTTATACCGTCAACAAACACCAGATGCTGATAACGTTCCAAATATGTCAATTTCCCATAAAATGAAAGGACAGAAAGCAGCATGACTCATATCTGATAAATCACTTCACACTAGAAAACTATTTGATTCAACATAGTAAAAGCAATATATTCATCCTTCCATGACTTGTACTAAATACTCATTAGTACCAGAACATCGTCCTACAGGGTACTGGTACTGGAAGTGTGACTATCTGTGATGCTGTGATGCTGGCAGGCCTGATGCCTCTGGACGCTGCTTGGCCACAGAGCGGGGGGGTTCACCAGCCAGGCCTTTCTAGCTGGTGGGATGTGGAATTTCCTCCAATTCTTCTCCACCAGCAACACACCGACCCACCACTCTAATCCCCTTAGCACTGGAAGCCTTGTTTAGTAAAAATATCCCCTGACCTAAATGCTGTGTGAGCTTAGGCCTTTGTGCACTATGAACATGCTTGTATGTGTAAGGAGGGATTTCTTACCCTGCGGTGGCTTTCATGCTCGTGCCCGTCTCTTTGTGTCTCCACAAAAGGAGATGGCAAGGACTGAACACGCGTCCATGCTGGGCATCAGACAAACAAACTGCACTAATTGAGTCTTTCTCTATGGAAAGGCCGATCTCTGCTTTATTCAGGTGTATGTCCTGGTCAAACAGCCCTGCCAGGTTTGGGTTTAATATTTCACAAACCTTTTGTCTGTCACCTTTGATTCAACAGAGATAAGCTATCCTGTGAGCTTATCTGTACCAAGGTAGAGATAAGGTGCAGCTTCAATAGGAATGCCGACTGAGAGTACGTCCACACTAAGCCGTTTCAATTTGAAAATGGTGTTTTTCCGGGTCTAGTGTTTTCGAAAAGCTCGCCGTCCACACTAGACCATCAAAAACGCATACCTCCTTCCATGGGCATGCGCAGACCTCTCGCTCACAGCTGGATCAAGTGACAGTCAAGCAGTGAAACGTCGTTTTCGAAAGTCTCCATTTTTGCCGTCCACACTCCAACGAGGTGCCGGTGTTTTCAAATGTATCCACTTGGGAGAGCGTTTTCGAAAAGCTCCGTTTTGGGGGGGTAAAAACGCCGCCCTAGTATGGACAGGAGGCCAAAACGGAGAGATAAGTATGTGTTTTCAAATTCACCCAGCTCAGTGTGGACGAAGCCTGAAAGGACTGGTCTGGGCTTTTATCTGTTTCACTGCCAGCAAATCTCAGTCTGGCCATGCCTGCTGGTAAACACCGCTCACTGGGCAAGGACAGAAGAACAAACAGAGGCTATTTGACTTGCGCCTGCACACACTGTCCCGCCATGTCACCTGCAGGCCGTGAAGCAAGCTAGAATAACTATTTCACAAGCTACATGGACCCACCACAAATCAGATTTTGATTCTTTCTGTGACCACAGCCTTTTCCTACAGTTTTACATCATTTATTTTTCACTGCTTAAAAGTTTAAAAAAACGTAAGGAAGAAAACTAGTTACTGATGTTTAGGTTGGAGTAAATGTACGATGTAACTTGATTTATAGGCAAAGATTCAGTATTTTCAGTTAATTGTTCAGCCTTAGGTATGAGGCTGGAATCAAAGAGTACAAGGCGTTTTATTTGCCTTTGTCTTCATCTGAGTACTGAGGAGCGATCCACCATGTTCTGAGCTCCTGGTCAGACAGGAGGAGGGAGAGTCTCCATGGGACTGCAGACTGGGAGGCATATTAAAAACATTGCAGTTTGCAGCACAAGCTGTCCTTCCCTTGATCAGGTACTGTAGAGGTCTGCAGTGAAGGAAGAGGCTGTAGTGTGTGTGTTTGTGTATGTGTGTATAGCATGGGATTGATTGATCATTCTCAATGCAATCAGGATTATTCTAACTGTCTATCGCCATATTTAGTTACTTGCTCTTTATTTAGAAGTTTACTGTAGATTCAAATAATTGGTACATTAACAGTATATAAACAACAAGAATCATGCTGTTTTCCATCTGGGCTACAGATTGTTTGATCTCCATTGACCATAACTTCTCTTGGTTACCATTCATAGCGTGATATGTAAGTACACTTACTCCAATGGAAAAAGTAAAGGAGTGTGGACAAACATCTCAGGCCTGTCTGAGCTCACTAGAGTCCTTGTGACAGGCGAGGCAGATCGTTACACAACCGTCCCAGTGTTCTGTGAAACCTGAGACGGTAACTCTACCCCACGGCTGTGTGTGAACGGTCCGGTCACGGTCCTCCTCTGGCCCGGCTTGGCCCGGCTTGGCCCCGCCCCCCTCTCTGTAACAGACACACATGAAACATTCAGCAGGGACCAGTGGGGCTCATTACTTGCTCCCTGGCAGCCCAATGGACTCTGTTACCTGTAGTCACCACATGGAAAAGGACACCTCCCGCTCTCTCGCTCTCTCTTCATATCTCTCTCTCTTCCTCTACTCTCTCTCTCTCTCTCTCTCTCTCTCTCTGTTGCAGTTCATTTTTAATGTCTCTATCTATTATGGATGAGGAGATGATTAGTTGTGTGCGAATCGGCTACCCTGTTGATCCGTTGCATCAACCACTGAGCAGAGGTGAAGACATCAGTGAGGATGGTTTTAACAAGTAAACAAGTAAAACCATGGTTTTGTTATGCCAGTATTTCTTAATTATTATGGTTGAGAGAGTAAACTATGTATATATCTCAATCTCGCATTTGAAGATCTGGCAGATCTCAACTTCATTTGAGGGAATCAATTAGTGCAAGCCAAATCCATATCAGCATGTATCATATATCAGCTGCACATACCATGTGTCTGCACAAGGAAAACTAATGCTGTGTGTGTAGTCCTCTATAAAGAAGAACTGAGGTTAAAAAGTCATTGCCACTGACGCTGAAAGACCGTCCCATAACTGAAAGGTCACAGGTTCGATCTCCACACTAGCCAATGTGCCCATAATATGTGTGTACTTGAGGAAAGACCCTTGCTCGCTCTGGATAAGAGCATCAGCTAAATGCCTAAGATCTGTAAGTGGTGTCATCATGAAGCGAACAGGTCAGTGTGTATGCCTTCCCACACAGCTAGTTAGCTGTTAGCTCCATGCTGCTCCCTGGTACAAAGAGCAGGGCACCCAAAGGTCAGGTGTCCTCCTGTACTGAGCAGCCTGTGAGAGACAGAGGGGCTATTTAGTAACCAGTCACCCTGAAAAGATAAAGACACCAAGCATGAGCAACTGTCTACAAACATTACACTACACCAGCTGCAGTAGTATTAGTAGTAGTAGTATTTATATCTACCACAGAGGCAGTATTTACAGTAAAAACCCCGTATGGTCTCATCACAGGGACGCCATTAGATTTAGAAAGTTCTACCTACACTGGTTCTTCTTCTTTTGTGATTTATTTGTGACTGGAGAGCTGAACCTGATCATTGCTGCCCCTTAGTGGTAAGAGTGATCAATATCAGACTGACCAGCAATTTGCCCCAGAATACATTATTTCTCATGATTGTAACTTACATCACAATTTGACTGGGATGTGAAAGTAAACAACAACTCAAAGAATAATCGCCATTAGGCCAATTATCCCATGATGAAATTGTCAAAAATTGACATTTTGATGGCTTATTTTCATTGCCAAGCCGTTCTATACAGCGCCTGAGAGATTACTGAGGAATAACCTTGCATATCTCCATTTCATGCCAAAAAATTGAATGTTTCCATTTTTAGACCATGACCATGAAGTGACTTAAACCTTCCACTGAATCCCATACAAATGAAGATCTTTTAGGTGGGCTGGCAGCTCCTTAAGGCTGGGTGAGGCAGTTCACTTGGCACTCTACACCATCAGATCATTTGATTCAGGTTTTGTTGCATGTAACACACTCACTTTTGCAGAATATCCCGCTTCCTTCATGCCTTAGTTGTCCTTAAATTGTGGCTAATCTCTGTCTCTCTTTCCAGAGGTGACTGTCCCGGTGAGCATGAAGGAGGTAGGAGGCTACATAGAGAAACAGGTGGCGTACCTGTCAGGTGAGGTCTTTTCATTTCACAATCTTAAGGGGTTAAGTAGCCTAAGATCACATATAAGTCACTCTTAGTCAAGTTCATAGTCTCATTTTGCACATGTCACATTAGGCCACACTGTGGGCTCCAGCTACCTAGGACTACAATGAAGGACTAGACATGGGATTACTGTATGTCTTTTATACTTTATAGTATAAAAAGTGATTGTTCGTATCTTTCATTCCAGGGGGTCGTGGGGAAGACTCAAGTGTCATCATCACCCTCCCAGAATGCTCTGCTTTCAGCGACATTCCAGAGGAAGCTTTAGCCAAAGTCTTAACATACCTCACTCTCATTCCTCGGTGCGTCCTCCTCAACCTATTCAGGCTGAAATCTCTCTCTCTCTCTCTCTCTCTCTCTCTCTCTCTCTCTCTCTCTCTCTCTCTCTCTCTCTCTCTCTCTCTCTCTCTCTCTCTCTGCAATGCAGTGCATTTAAGTCCAGAGCTTGTATTCTGAGCACAGATGGCCTTCACTGCTCTTAAACTGACTATGTCAAATGTCCTAGTGATGTCCTGATATGCCCACCTATAGAGGTCGGAGCAAGGGCTCTCAACAAATCAGGAGGCGTTTTATTGGATCACGTCCAGGGCATTTCCTCCACGTGTCAATGCAGTGAATTGTATATGATAGTAAGCTAATGTATTGCCTGTAGTTGTAAAGCACCTAATTGAGTTATCCTTTCACAATATGTTTGCTGGAAGGTCTGTATCACTGAATGTACAGACATATAGAAATGACATCACACTGATGACATCATGCTGTCTTATTTGTGCTTCCAGAACGAGGCAGCCAGGTGTTAAATTTATCATCATTTTAGACCGAAGACTGGATACATGGGGGTCTATCAAAACTGCACTTGCCAGAATTGCGGTGAGCAAATTGTTATGACATATGGGACATTTTTACCTGCTCTCATTTTTTACTTGAGAGTTTAACATGTAATGCATGCAGGCAGTACATGTTAAACTCCTTATGCACACCCTGAAATGTACTTTTGATGAGTAGTAGAGCATCACTAAGCTGTGCAAGCACGAAAGTCGGTTAGTTGCTGTCCATGGTACTGAAAATGTCCTGATCAATGCCTTTGGGCGGTTGGATGTTTGCTTATCCATCTTCAACATAATCGAAATCTAAGTCTTTCCGGGCTTGTGTATTCTAGATAGTCTACATAGTTTGCAAAGTAAACATCTGTACTGACTCGAGTCAGAGCACAGAGCTGAAAATGAATGAGCAAGCAAAAACTGCTGCTCTGTCTTGATGACGCTATATTTCGTAGGACGACGAGGCAAGCATAGGATGAGGAGGGTAGGCGGGAGGGAAACGGTGCAGTCAGCGCTGCCACCCTCTCTCTATGTGGCAGCAGCATCGGTGCTGCGGCTGTGGTCGGGCAGCCGGAGGGAGCAGCATACCGGGGCACCGATTTACCAACGGGCGGGCGAGAGCTAGTCATTTAACCAAGATGGCTTCGAATACCATGGCTGATAGTTTTCAGCGGCGAGGAATGCCCAAGATACGGAGGAGCCCGGTAACGAGCTGCTGATTAGTTTGATTTACCGTCTGAAGAGTTGGGATTAAGTTTAGGCGGGCACGGTGAATGCGGCAGTGGCACCGCGCACCGGCTGCAGCTGGACAGCGCAGCACTGCGGTGCCCAGTTCTGCTTAGTCATGCAACTGATTCAGTCTAAAACCCGACTGAAACCCGGTCTGGCGGATCTGTGGCTTTTGCATGTTCATTGCTTGAACCCCAAGCTTGCATCACCGGCTCCGGGACACGCAGGGCAGATGAATGTCAAAAGTTGCATCACGTGAAAATCCATTGATGTTGTTAAAATAATTTATAATCTATGTTGTAGTTGTCGCATGCTGTCATCATATATCTAAACCATGCAGCAGAACGCTTGTGCATAGCTTACATCTGCATGACGTAATTGTGGCATTCCCCATGAAATTTTGTCCAGACTGTGGGGCTGGATACTGGGAGGTCAAATAAAATTTACTAATTATTTACTTTATTTCCCCCCTTCTTCTCTGTGTGCGCCACACAGTGCTGCATGCCACAGTGCTGGTTTACAGTTACTGCAACCTCATCACACCTGGGATTGACTGGAGACTGATGTAGCCTATATGCCTCTTGAATGCTATGCAGCCACAGATGACAAATTCCTACATAGTCGAGTCGTTTTTTTCCCCTAAACGACCTGAAGATCAACCATACTCCATGGCATCGCTGTAACTCTTGTACTGACTGAACCCTGAACCCATTAGGCTGACAGTAATCTCTTAAGTGACAGAATGGCTAAGACTACAGGCTGACTTGTCCGATATAAGGGCTGATATCTTGTTAATACTCTCTGTGACAGATGCTTTTTCTTGACCCTCACATGTTCAAATCCCAGTATGCATCCAGAGGTTAAGGCATATGTGGCACTGATGTGTAAATGCCCGAACCAAGGAGCCAGCTGTTGGAAAAGCTCATGTGTTTTTTGCGTGCACCACATTAAGCTGAACTAGCGTTTTTATCTTATGCTGCATCCTCCCTCACCACCGATATGACAGTAGTCTCCTTTCCTCTTTTTAGGCCTCCTTTCCTGGGAACCTCCACCTTGTCTTGGTGCTGCGGCCCACCAGCTTTTTCCAGCGCACCGTCACTGACATTGGCTTTCGCTTCAGCCAAGAGGACTTCATGCTCAAGATGCCAGTAAGGCAGCTCCTCCTCAGTTACCAAACATGTCCCACCTCACCACAAGGTATACCTCATTCTTCTTGCACACCTTAACCATGCTGATCTCCACGAGTCAAAAGCTCTGTGGTGGACACAGCCAAGAGCACACTTAGACTCTAGTTTGAACTGTTGCAACAACTGTATAATAGCTGCAGAAACTGGACAATTGTATGTCACCGCTAGTCTGAAGATATGAGGATTGTACGTTGGGGTGGGTTGTTGAAAGACCGAGATTCTGTTTGAAATATTGTTGAGATCTCAAGAGTTTTGTCTTCACCTTTAGGTGGTGATGCTGAGCTCCGTCACAGACCTGTTGCGCTACATTGACGAGAACCAGCTGACGTCTGAGTTTGGTGGCACGTTGGACTATTGTCACAGTGACTGGATCGTCCTGCGAACGGTAGGCCACGGATCAATTCTGAACAATTCTTGGGACGTAACATAAATAGTAATACGGTACAGCAAGGAAAAATAGGATATACATAAGAATATAGTAAATTAAGGGTTTTATAAACACAACTGACGATTCTAGCACTGAATATGTTGAAATACAGTACGGTATGGATTACAGCATTAAGAAGATGGGCTGAAGAGAAGCAGTATTGACAGTAGAACTTATTGAGAAAAAGAAAAACAATATGAGAATATACCAAAAAATATGAAAATGATAAAAAAAAAATCAATATATATATGCAATATATAACAAATGACACAAAATTATAATATGACCAATGACCAGTGAACAATTTGTGAAATTTCAGTATATATACTGTACAGGATGGGTCTACAGAGAGCCATACATATGTACAGAACATGTCTAGGTGGGTGGACATGCATTGTAAAAGACAGATGTACAGGTGTATTTGTGAATGGAGGTAGCACACATACAGAAGAAGTGTCCCGAAATATGTGCTGATTCATGCAGATAATGTACAGACATATAGAGAGATCAGAAACAGCGCAAGCAAATATCATCTAGGTTAGTCCAGAGCATAGGATGTGAGTCCAGGTAGTCCAGGGTCGTTGGTATAGCCAGTGCAGGCGCCCTGTCTGCAGCACCCTCCTGTCCCTGAGTGATACATCTTGCTATGTGATTATCTTTGGTTGCATCCCATGCTGCAGCAAAGGTGATGTGACTGTGGTGTTGTTTTGTGTGCTCTCTGGTGCCCCTACAGGCTATTGAAAGTTTTGCCGTAACTGTGAAAGATATAGCTCAGATGCTACAGGCCTTTGGCACCGAGCTGGCAGAGACACAGCTGCCTGGTGAGGGCAGTGCCATTGAGTACCTCCTCGAGTGTCACACTGACAAGTACAGAAAACTCAAGGTGATGTCTTGAATTCTGTCTTTGAAGGTTTGGGTGGGAGAATGATCTGTTATTGTTATTGAAGACTGAAGCTTTTTGTGGTTTTGGGAATATTGTTGTATTACGTCAGTCATCTACTACTTCTTCAGTACTGATATTTCAATTGTCCTAAAATCTTCTTGTCTTGGACAGGACGCTATTAGGTCAGTGTCAAAGGAGGGTCGCCACCTTCTCTCGAGCCTGGAGACTTCTGAGAAGGAGGATGACTCCCAATGGGACATTATGCTGGACTGGGAGACTGTACAAAGGTAAGACATCTTAACACTGCCATGGGAAATGTTACACTGTTATCAGACTAAGATCAGGTGTTACACAGTTTATCCTTTTGATACTGGAGATTAAATCTTACAGTTGTGATATAGCTCAGACATGCCTGCCCTCATAGGTTAGGCTCCAGAGAAGTATTCACAAACTGTAAGCTGCAAGAATTTTACTGTGCATGTATTAAATTTGAGATGGTCACGTTTTAGGGTTCTAACACAAAAACATGTTTCAAAATAGATATAATGTAAATTGATGCCAGAGGCTATGACCATAGAGAAAAGTACCTCCATCTGAGGGGACGGGCGAGTCTGGGGTCCATGGCAGAGTCCCTAGCCTCTCCCTCTGGTGTTTAGGCTCCTGGCCCAGCTGCGAGACATGGAGTCAGCCTTTGACGGCTTCTTTGAGAAGCATCATCTGAAACTGCATCAGTACCGACAATTGCTCAGATATGAGAAAAGCTTTCAGGAGGTAAGGCTCCATGAGTTTGGCGTGTGTGTGTGTACATGCATGTATGATTTGTGCATGTGTGTGCGCGTGTGTGCATGCATGCCTGCCCAATGCATGTGTTTTCTTGTGTGTACATCTGACTGTGTGTGTTGCCTGCCTAGATGGAGCTGTGTCTGGAGTGCCTGTCGGCTCAGGAGAGAGAGATGTCCACATCAGGAGACACTCTGGCTCAGACAGAACAGGCTCTCAGAGACCTGGAGAGTCTGGACTCAAACACACAGGTCAGTCGTTCACAACTACACCTTCATACAGTGTCTCTACAAGACTGGATATCAGAACTGGGTCAAACAGTATCTTCATTAACTTGCTTTGAATAGCAGATGGATGCCATTACAATCTTTTCTTAATGCCTCTGATTGTTTTTCGCCATCAATCTGCCTGTATGCAATATGAAACATAGAAATGACAACAGTAGTTCATAATGTATTTTAGACCACTACAGTTGCTGTATTACACACAGTGTCCCTCCGAGACACAAATACACGGAAGCGTTTCAGTAGAGGGGTCAGAGTGACATCCCTGGAGCTGTTCAGGGTTCAGTGTCTTGACACATTTTGACACATTGGCTGTTGTGGGGATTCGACCTGTGACTGGAAAGCCGCCCTGCAACCCCTTTACCATAAACGTGACGTCTACTTTTGTGTGTGTTTCCCTGTTGCCGTTGCCAGGAGGTGATGAGTCGTGCCCAGATCATCATCCTTCATGGACACCAGCTGGCGGCCAGTCACCACTATGCCATGGCCCTCATTGTGCAGCGCTGCAACGAGCTCCGCCACCACTGCGATACACTCTCCGCTGCCCTCAAGGCCAGGCACATGCATCTCACGCACACACACCAGTTGCTGCTGTGTCTCGGACAGGTACTGAGACTCACGCGCGTACACCCACACACACACACACACACAAACACACACATTTCTGTATTGTCATGCTCATGTATTCTTCACCTTCAGGCGCTGAGCTGGTGCGATGACGGGGCTTACCTGTTGGCCAACCAGCTGGTAGATAAGTTCCAGTCTAAGGAGGGGGCGCAGGCTGCGTTGAGGGACATCGAGAAGTTCCTGGAGGGGGCACCGTCGATGCTGAGCTCAGGACCTGACCTCCTGGCCATGGAGTACGAGGCTGTCATCACACCTCAGCTGCAGGTGAGTGAAAAACATAGGATAGTGAGATTTAAGCTTGGCTGAGAAAAACTAAGAGCGTGTACTCCTGTTGAGGCGTTGATGAACCAGAACTTCACCACACCTTCATAACCTCAATGCAGATAATACTTTATTTAATGTAGTAAAATAGTAATGTTCATTTAATGGTTTTCAAACATGAAATACAGGCTAAGAGTGGGTGAGTCAACTAGAGTATATGAATTACCAGTTACCATCAGTTCCATGTCTCTTTTGTTCCTCATATCAGTTAACACTAGCTCTTACATCAAAGCTGAACACCCTAACCCTGTTTCCTGTTTCCTTCCCTCTCTCCCTCCCCTCCTCGCCGTCCATCAGGCCCAGGTAGCGAAGATGTTTGAAAAGCACGGGACAGTGCAGCAGATGATCCAGAACCGACAGGCTTGTCTGAGGAAGCTGGCCGATAAGCATGTCCGCCCGGTCCAGCTGGTGGCCCCCAGGCCTGAGAACCCCCCACGCTCCAAGTCCCCGCTCTTCTCCCCGAAACATGGTACAGGTGAACACACACACACAATCACACTAATCTCTTTTTAAAATAAAGATTTTGTCACCTGCTTCATTTACACTTTACGATGATCGGCTTCGCTACAGCATCAGAGTGAATTAAACATCACTAGTCTTTAGTTCGCGGTCCCAGTTTGGAGCCTCTTTGATCAGCTAACTCTACTACTACTGCAGGTCTCCAGCCAGGCCTCCCCTTTCTTTCTTCCAGGCCCAGTATGAGGCTTCTTCCCAGTCCTTTGGCCGGGCATCAATCCCTTTCCCCCTGTGCATTCTTTCCCCCCCAACGACGTCTACTGGCTCCGTGGTGAAATTAACACATCACAGGGTCCCAGCGAGCTGGCCCAGTGTGTTCCTGTATTGACCCTAGGCTTAGCAGGCTACCTTTACAAACAAGTTGGAGCAAGTGTAGCTGGTATAATCAGACCGTTGGGACGTACCTGACTACCCTGTTAGTCAGGATGATCGCTACAGTAGAGCCACGTGTGATTCCTATACATTAAAGCACCTTTCATCTCCCTTTAGCCCCAAGGGGAGGCCGCACAAAGCTAGCCTCACGGTACCCAATTAATATGGTGGAGCCAGTGTTCGTCTTTGGATGTGAATGTGTGTATCGCGCCCTTGAATGCGTCTCCGTCAGTTGTGCACATGCCTGTGAAAGGATAAATAGGCCTTTGTGTAGATCCATTAATGTTTCTACTACGAGGCCGTAGTACTGAGAGTAATAAGAAGAGAGAGGGAGAGTTATTATGAACCCTCCCCGGATTCCCTCAGTACTCGGGGGAATAGCCATTATAGGGAGGAGATGAAGGGAAACATCTTACATGAACATGAACACACACACACACACACACACACACACGCATGCATGCATACTACTGATGAACGTCGAGCTCGGACTGTAATGTAAGGATTATAAAGGATCATAAAAACACAGACATCCATGCCAACCGACGCTTTAGATCTACTGGTTACAGGAAGTACCTCTCGAGAGTGCAGCTTGTTATCACTGATGATGTCGAGTTCCCCCTCACAAAGAAATACTTCTGTTTGATTCATTGTGTGAACCAGCCGTCTCCTGAGTACTGTAACTGAAAGATGTCCTCGTCAAAGCAGATGGGAATATACTGCACACGCATTAGACTAGCACGACCGTTATGTGTGATGTTCAGATGACGGCTGGCCTTTTACAGGTGATGGTTTGAAGTTCACCTTTGACCTCTCGTTGCCTGGGAAGAGGACGTCACGGAAGAGCCCCAACTCTAGAAAGGTGAGGCGTCGAGGCGAACACCACAGCTACAGCTAATGACAAAAATGGTTATTGCTATTATTTTATCATCTTATTATTTCTGCAGCTTTTCCTACATGACACAATAATTGTTAGAGTAATTTAAGTACTGTCCATCCGTGTGTGTGTGTGTTCAGATTGAGGTGATGCACGACTACCAGGAGAGCAGGAGCTGTGTGCCGTACAGTCTGGAGGGAGAGGACAGCCCAGATCTCCTGAAACGGTGAGGAGGAGGCGTCCATCATCCTCCCGTCCTGTCCATCTTCTCTTGATGTTGTTTACTTTATGATTCTCTTTGTTCGGTGCTAATGATGCCCCCTGGCTCTCTCTCGTCCGGTCTTCCTCTCCGTCTATGTACGTATGTGTTTGTGTCACAGTCACGTGATGAGGGAGCTCATAGAGACAGAGAGAGTCTACGTGGAGGAGCTGCTGTCGGTGCTGCTGGTGAGACAAACATGCCTGCTTTTCCTTTTTTCACGTCTCATGAAAAAGAAACTGCAACTGCATTCACTGCAACCATATACTTGCTACGTTATAATGGTTAAATATTGTAGGGTTACCGGGCCGAGATGGACAACCCAGCCCTGTCAGACCTGCTGCCCCCCATCCTGCGCAGCAAGAGAGACATCCTGTTTGGAAACATGCCTGAGATCTACAATTTTCACAGCAGGCAAGGAAGCCCCCGTGATAATGACTCACATCACACATAGACGTGTAGACAGAACACAAAAATATACAAGCACACACATTGCTGCAGATGCACTCAACAATGGCTGTGTATTGATTGCTACAGACAAACGTCTGATCTGAGTGCAGCCAGACAGATTCAGGTGATTGTCAATTACAGGCCTAATTGAATTGAGAATTGTTGTTTAGTGATGTTCAGCTAGGGGTGGGCGATATGACTTCAAATCAATATCACGATTATTTCAAACTTTTACCTCGATTACGATTAATGAACGATTATTTTATTTGTTTTATTGTTTTATTTTGAAATTGACCGGATGCTCTTTGCCGTTCCTGTGTCTGACTTCCTGCCCGGCTTGACACATTCGCTCGCGGCTCGCAAAAAACGAACGGTCAAAACCTGTCTGAACACGGCGTTAGTTGGACGGGGCGGAGGGACGTGACTGAATACGACGTATTTTTTAAGGGGACAGTTCATGAACGCACGCATTGGGGAAAGTATTTGGCCCATTCATTCGCGGGAAAGTGATGTTACGTCTGATGCGCGCGCACACACACAGACACTCACACTGGTTGCTTTGCTAACTGGCGCTTCTAGACGTTCCTCGTTCTTGTAGCCTAAATAACAATCGAAATCAACGATTTTGAAAATTTGCCACGATTACATAATTAAAATGACGATTACGATTATAAACACAATTATCGCCCACCCCTATGTTCAGCTCAGCTTTTCTGTTACAGGACCCGTACCCTTCTGGGATTTTAGAGTCTTTTTTTAAATTCATTTTTTAATTTAAAAACATACTTTCAAAATTCAGACCTCAGGAGGGTTTTGTATCAGCTGTATGCAGCACCTGCCCCTACGTTTTTGCCATTGGAACGTTATTGAGGAATGACGTTTTCATGCGTCTCACGTGTTCCCTTTGTAAATATATTTAATTGTAGGAAATTGGTTTTAGCCGATTGCCCGAACAAAATAATCTTGAATGTAAGAGTTTTTTAGATTAACACCATTTGTGACTGCAGTATGGCTCACCTACAGATATCCACCAACTGAATCACTGCCTATAGAAAGCCAACTCGCCACCATTGCTACCAGTCTCTCCTCATACCTGTTAGACAGTCTACTGACAGCAGAGACACCTCTCCCCTCCATCCATCGCCTCTTCAGGAGACACCACATCCTCGTCAGCTTTTCCTTCTCACTGCAAAGTCAGTTTACACAGTGGAATTTATTGGTGTCTGTGTTTCCGCCCTCGCCTGCTGAGTCTGCCTTCCTGCTGAGCTAAATGGCTCAGTTTGATGACTCATACCAGGAGCCAATTACACCATCCTAACTGGAGATAATTGCCGGTTACCGTAATCAACATTAGATTCAGAGAGATGAATGGATAAATACAGTGGGCTCTGTGTTGGAGCTGATGTGTGGGAGGGCTGATGGGTATGGGGTGAGGTGGTGTTGTGAACTCATCCACTCTGTTTTGGCTTCTGACCTTTTGGGGAACCCAGAGTTTTCCTTCAGGACCTGGAAGGATGCCTGGAGACCCCCGAAGGTGTAGGAGCCTCTTTTCTGGAGCGGGTGAGACAATATGGTTTATTTTTGTTGTGTAGGTTTTTTTTTTTTTAAATTTTTCACATCTTTTATTGGTCATATCTATTCCTGTGTGTTTCCTGTTGTCCAGAAGGAGAATTTCCAGATGTATGAATGCTACTGTCAGAATAAGCCACGCTCTGAGGCCTTATGGAGACAGTTCTCAGACTGTGCCTTCTTTCAGGTCAGTTCTGGTTCCATACTGAGATATCTACCATTTAAAATGATTGATAGCACAAAATCACAGTGTGGTAAGTAACTTAGGAGTCAGTAACTACATTAAATGAAGCGTCTTCTTTGTCAAGGAGTGTCAAAGGAAGCTGGAGCACAAACTGGGCCTGGACTCCTACCTGCTGAAACCGGTCCAACGCCTCACCAAATACCAGCTCCTGCTTAAGGTTCGACAAAGGGCAGCATCATGTGTCACACACACACACACACACACACACACACACACACATACACACACACACACTCCTGTAACTGTTCTGTACTAAGTGGAGTTGTTCATTATGATCTAGCAAGAGTATCAAGATGCAGTTCTATTTCATTCTTCCTGACCGCCAGAGGCGGTGCTTAAGCACTGGATCTTGTCCATCTCGCAAGCGCAGGTCGAGTAATTATACCAACAAAGTCACCTGTGACCTGGGATGACGTAGGGCACGCCCCCAGTATAAAATCCCCCGTCATCCAGTAATCTGTTCCTTCTATCTTCTCGCAATCATATGCTAAACGGTAGCAGGTCAAATTGTTAGCTGGCGGCTGGTCTGCTTGGAGTCTCGCAACCCCAGGGTTGGCGCTACGGTTTTCGTCCGCCAGAGACTGCGACGAGCCTAATCCAGCTTCTTCCCCTCGAGCGGTCGGCATAGCCGCGCCGCTTCGAATACGGTTAGTGACTCCACGACAGGTGAGTGACAATTCCTCATATAAGGCGGCTCTCCGGCTCGGAGGGCTAACCTCTTATACGAAGCATACTAACTAGCATACCGCTAATTGGTGAGTTAGCGCCGGCGTCCGCTAGCTAGCGCTAGCCGGCGGTCCGCTAAATTACTCGGCACTTGGGGGTGGTTCCGCCTCACATACAGGCTGTAGATTAGCTCGGTTTGGTTCTCCACTGTATTATTAACCGGAGGTGTTTCCGCTTCTGAAGGTGGTTAAATTGGGCGCTCGCCTCTACACGTAGCGGCGAGCTAGTCACGCAGGAGGGTGGGCTTTCCCACTCCCATTACTAACCGGAGGTGCTTCCGCTTCTGATGGTACAACTGGACGCCCGTACGCCGTTACGGTGAGCTAGCCCTCTGCTCTCGGAGAGGCTAGCCGCACATGCATAACCTTAGTAAGGCTAGTTAAGCGTGCATGTTAATACTGGTTGCTGTAGGCCTACAGTACAGTTATTAGTTGGAGGCGTGTAGTGTTTTCGCTGGCTACGCCATCTTATTGTTGACAGGCATTGTGTTATAATGTTGGGGTCACATGCTTGCGGCACTTGTATGGCCCTCCTCCAAGCGGAGGACGGCCACGATCAGTGTTCCGCCTGTCTAGGCGCGGAACACCTGAGAGAAGGGTTGTCTGACAACCCATGCATGAACTGCAGTTTCATGCCGCGGGCATTAAAGCTTGCCAGACTGGCGGAGGTGGAGGGCACCGGTTTGGGGAGCAGTCGGTTGCCCCCATCCGGTGTAGCATCAGCACCCAGGAACCCCAAACGCCACAGGGCGGAGTCGGGCCCCCCCCCTAAGAAGAGACTCAACTCTCTGGCCCTTAAGGTGGACACCCTATCATCCGAGTTTGCTCAGATTAAGGCCCTCTTGCTGAACCTCCAGCCCGCTGATGGCATAGCAGCCCCGGCAGTTAGCACCGCCGCTAGGAGCTCCCCTGATCGGGAGGAGGATGTGTTGTCCACGGCAGCTTCCTGCAGCCTATTCAATGAGGAAGAGGGAGTGGAGGAGGATGCAACCTCCCATACCTCTAACGTTTTCTCTCTGGGGACCGAAGGGGGTTCTGCGAATGAGGCAGAGGCTGGCCGTGTCACGGTAAAGCCCGCCATACGTATGGCCTTAGCACGCTTGGGGCTGGACAAAGCCCCTGTGGCCACTGCGCAGACAAGCGCATTCTTCAGGCAGGTTCCCCAGTCCTCAGCCTTCACTGTGCCCCCCTCAAAGCCTTACATTGAGGAGCTCCAGAAGTGCTGGCCAGATCCAAGGTCCCTCGTCCATCACACTAGTGACAGTAGGGCTTTGGCCGCTATGCAGGATGCAGGTACCTATGGATTGGATCGGATGCCCCCGGTAGAGCCATCTGTTGCCTCCCTCATAGTATCTCCTGACGAAGCTCTCAGACCCGATGCTCGCTGTCCCCGGCTGCAGTGCCGCATGACGGATGACCTCCTTACAAGGAGTTATGACATAGCTGCCCGTATGGGCCGCATTGGGAATTCATTGTCACACCTCATACTGGCCTTGTCGCAGACCCTGCAGCAGTCGGGCGCGGACGCCTCAGCCCAGACCCTCAGCGATGCATCTCTGCAGTCCTTTGCCTTCATGTCTAGGGAGCTTGGTAGGTTGATGTCGACAGTGACCCTGGCAAGGCGCCAGGTCTGGCTGGCCCAGTCTCCCCTGTCGGAGGCATGTCGTCGGACCCTCCGCTCTCTCCCGGTGGTCCCGGGCGAGATGTTTGGTCCAGCAGCGCAGCAGGCCCTGGAGCGCAGTGTGCAAGTGGGCCAAGCTAGGCAGCAGTTTGCTGGATTACATAGAGGGCCCTTGCCAGTTCAGAGGCAGAGACCCTCTCCAGTGTCGAATCCCAGCCACGCTCAGCCACCTGCTCGCCTAGGCGCAGCAAGGGGCCAGCGCTATCAGGCACGAGGTGACCAACGTGCCCCTGCACGGCCGACATTTCAGGTGCCAAGGGGACCACCGCCTGGTCGTCGTCGCCCCCCCCACGGCCCCTAAGGGCTGGGGGGGTAGGACCTGATACTCCCGGGCCGGCGGTCGGACGCTTCTCTCAGCAGCACCTCAGCTACTGGGGGAAGCACACCTCAGACCCTTGGGTGGTCTCAACACTATCCAGGGGGTACAAACTACAATTCCGACGCCGGCCCCCAGCCTTCAGCGGGGTCAAAGAATCTGTGGTCAGAGACCCCGCAAAAGCCCTGGCCCTCAGCCAGGAGGTCAGCGCCCTGCTACAAAAAGACGCCATCGAAGAGGTAGGTCTACAGACACGGCTCGGTGGGTTCTACTCAATTTATTTTCTGATTCCCAAGAGGGATGGCGGGTTTCGCCCTATCCTCGACTTGAGAGGGCTGAACTGTTTCCTGAAGGTCTTGCCTTTCCATATGTTGCGCACGGCAGAGGTCCTCCAGGCTGTGGCACAGGGCGATTGGTTTGTCTCCATAGACCTGAAGGATGCATACTTTCATGTACCCATTGCTCCACACCACAGGCGATTTCTTCGCTTCGCCTTCAGGGGTCAGGCTTACCAGTTCAAGGTTCTTCCTTTCGGGCTTTCCCTAGCCCCTTGGGTATTTACCAGATGCGTTGCAGCAGCCCTGGCACCAATACAAGCCAGAGGTATGAGGGTCCTACCATATCTGGACGACTGGTTAGTCATCTCCCCGACCCGGGAGGGTGCGCTCAGAGACACGTCCACGCTCCCCTCCCATGTGAACCAACTGGGCCTTGTGGTAAACTACGGCAAGAGCAACATTACACCCAGTCAGAGCATCGTCTACCTTGGGGTAACTCTCGACTCTCAGTCAATGAGAGCCACCCCTTCCCCGAAGCGGGTGGAAGCCATATTGCACCTCCTATGTCGCTTTCGACAGGGCCAGGTGTTAGAATACAGGCTCTTCCTCCGGCTACTGGGCATGCTGACGGCAGCATCCGCAGTGGTACCATTGGGCCTACTCTCCTTGCGTTCCCTTCAGATGTGGGTGAATGGCCTCCACTTGGACCCCAAGTGGCACAGACGCAAGAGGGTCAGAGTGGCGAGGCGGTGCCTCTTCACCCTGAAACCATGGAGGAGGGCATATTTAACCAGAGGTGTTCCCTTGGGAGTCATACCCTCCCGTCGGGAAGTGGTAGAGACAGACTCCTCCCTGTTAGGGTGGGGAGCTGTCTGGCAGCACAGGATGGCCAGAGGCCTATGGAACACGCAGCAGACGTTGGAGCACATAAATGTGCTGGAGCTCCGCGCCGTATATGGGGCACTCAAAGCCTTTCTTCCTGCCCTGAGGAACTGTCATGTACTCATCCGGACGGACAACACCTCAACGGTTTACCAGATAAACCATCAAGGGGGCACCAAGTCCAGACAGTGTCTGCGGGTGTCACAACAACTTCTCACTTGGGCCTTTCCCCGCTTCTTGAGCCTCAGGGCCATGCATCTCCCAGGGGTGCAGAACTGCGCAGCAGATCTGCTTTCCCGCCAGAGGCCACCCTCGGGGGAGTGGAAACTCCACCCAGAGGTGATAGGCAGGATTTGGGGCAAATACGGCAGAGCAGAGGTGGACCTCTTCGCCTCGGAGGCATCGACACACTGCCCCCTTTGGTTCTCCTTGACGGAGAAGACCAGTCCACTGGGACGGGACGCTCTGGCTCATGCTTGGCCAGACTGCCTTCTCTATGCCTTTCCCCCGATTCCCCTGATACTCGTGACGTTGGACAGAGTCCAACGAGACTGCCACAGGCTACTCCTAGTGGCCCCAAATTGGCCAGGCCGACCATGGTTTCCGGCGCTACTAAGGCTCCTCGACGGAGTGCCATGGCACCTCCCGAGGAGGCCAGACCTCCTGTCACAACTGGAAGGTCACATATGGCACCCGGACCCGGGTCGCCTACAGCTGTGTGTCTGGCCCTTGAGGGCCAAGACCCGCTTCTAATGGCTTGTGACCAATCAGTTGTTCAGACTATTCTGAACTCAAGGGCACCTTCCACCAGGGTTCAGTATGCTAACCGATGGAAGCTGTTCTCCGAGTGGTGCAGGGCATATAATGAGGTGCCGGAGAGTTGCTCAGTGGCTGTGATACTGCGCTTCCTGCAGTCCCTGCTGGATGGCAGTAGACGTGCCTCCACCTTAAAGGTCTACGTGGCTGCTATTTCAGCGGGGCATATTCAAATAGGCAACCAGTCAGTGGGGTCTCACTATCTGGTTACGCGTTTTTTGAGGGGAGCCCACAGGCTGGACCCTCCACGGGCCATCAAAATGCCCTCATGGGATCTGCACCTGGTGCTAGACACCCTTCGTCAGCCCCCATATGAGCCATTGGGGCAGGCTGAACTGAGGTGGCTGTCTGGTAAGACAGCGTTCCTACTGGCCATCGCTTCGGCAAAGCGGGTGGGCGAGCTCCATGCCTTGTCAGTAAGCCAGTCATGCATGCGCTGGAATGCAGATGGTTCAGGGGTGACACTCTGGCCCAATCCATCCTTTCTTCCCAAAAGGCTGTCTCTCTCTCATGTCAACTAGGTGCTCGAGCTAGCGGCATTTAACCCCCCAGATGCACTGAGGGGGAATAATGAGATATTGGATCCACTGTGCCCGGTGCGGGCGCTCAAGGCTTATGTGGAAGCGACTGCTAGCTTGCGTACGAGTGACAGTCTCTTCATTTGCCATGGGGGGCACAGGAGAGGAGAGGCCCTGTCAAAGCAGAGGCTCTCTAATTGGATTGTTGATGTGATCTTGAGTGCTTACAGATCACAGGGGCTACCCGTACCCATAAACGTTCACTGCCACTCTACAAGGAGTATATCTACATCCTGGGCGGCCCTGAAGGGGGTGCCGCTAAAGGAAATTTGTGCGGCTGCTACCTGGGCTTCGCCATGCACCTTTGCCTGCTTCTACAGGGTCAACGTGGCCGCCCCCCACGCTGTTGCAGCAGCGGTTTTACCTTCGCCTTCGGCCCCTTAGTGTGGTAAGGCCTTCCTCGTGACCTTGTTGGTATGAGTCATCCAGTGCTTAAGCACCGCCTCTGGCGGTCAGGAAGAATGAAATAGAACGAGGGTTACGAATGTAACCACGGTTCTATGAATTCTGGATGACCGCCAGAGTTCTCTGTCACTCGGAATCATGGCGAGAAGATTCTGTGGGAACAGATTACTGGATGACGGGGGATTTTATACTGGGGGCGTGCCCTACGTCATCCCAGGTCACAGGTGACTTTGTTGGTATAATTACTCGACCTGCGCTTGCGAGATGGACAAGATCCAGTGCTTAAGCACCGCCTCTGGCGGTCATCCATAATTCATAGAACCGTGGTTACATTCGTAACCCTCGTTTTAGCCACTGTTGTGTGTGTGTGTGTGTGCTTGTATGTGTGCACGTGCACGTTCATGTGTGTGTGTGTGTGTGTTCAGGAACTGCTGAAGTACAGTACAGGTTGCGAGGGGACCTCTGAACTTCAGGGGGCACTAACAGCCATGCTGGACCTGCTCAAGTCAGTTAACGACTCCATGCATCAGATAGCCATCACAGGATACGAGGTGGGCTCGGTGTGCTTTGATTTCTGGGTGTGTGCAATGTGCCTTCTGGGTTAAATCGCTGTAACTGAAAATATAAATAGGTTCTTGTATCCAATATAAAAATAAATGACTTAGAACAAATGCTGAATCATTGCTAAATTGCAGTAGATTAAAAGTTAACTGACCCCTCAACCCGGTGTCCTCTCCGTCTGATCTTACATGCTCTCCCCCCACTAATCCCAGGGGGAGCTTTGCGAGCTGGGCCGTGTGTTGATGCAGGGCTCGTTCAGCGTGTGGATCAGCCATAAGAAAGGTCCCACCCGCATGAAGGAGCTGGCCCGCTTCAAGCCCATGCAGAGGCACCTCTTCCTCTACGAGAGAGCTCTGCTGTTCTGCAAGCGCAGGGAGGAGCACGGCGAGGGCTGCGACAAGACCCCCTCCTACAGCTTCAAGCACTGTCTCAAGGTCGGTGTGTGTGTGTGTGTGTGTGTGTGTGTGTGTGTGTGTGTGTGTGTACTGCCAAACACATGCACTTGTCTTAAAGGAATACAGCAAGTTTTTGGGAGGCTGGCCCGTTGGTCAAGTGATGGGAGCTCCTACTGTTGAGTTGACGACATTTTGTTTATTTTTTATTTATCAGGTCATATAATAAAAAACAACTTTCTTTATAACAAAAGCTCTCTTACTTACGGTCAACACATGGATGATTTTGGTGTCTATGTTGTCACTGTGTAACATGGGTAAGGTGTATTCCTTTAACAACAGTTCTGTGTGTCTTCATGTGTCACACCGACAGCTGCTGCTGCTGCTGCTCTTGATTTATTATTGAGGGTGTGGGGAGGAAGCAGCCACACAGCGGAGGTGTATGTGAACAGATGTGTGTGTGTTACATGATGTCAGTCTGATGTGTGTGCGATCCTTGTCCTCCTAATGCCGGCTCTGTGTGTGTGTTTGTAAACAGTGTGTATCTCTTGGCAGATGACGGCTGTGGGGATCACAGAGAACGTCAAGGGGGATGTGAAAAAGTTTGAGATCTGGTACAGCGGCAGGGAGGAGGTGTATGTGGTTCAGGTGAGGGAACGTGTACTTTTTTGAAGTTTTTGAACCATTTTTTATGCTGGTTTTCCCTCCCAATCCAGCTGAGATTACCTGAGATATCTTATCTCCAGATATATTATGTGCATTAGCTTCAGTGTTGGCAGGCAGTCCTCTGACCGACTTGTTTCCTCTGTTGTAATATCATGCATCATCTCGTCTCCCAGGCTCCTACAATAGAGGTGAAGATGGCCTGGCTCAACGAGCTGCGTAGGATCCTCACTAACCAGCAGAAACTGCTCAGAGGTCTGTGCACAACTGAGACTAATATCCAGCTTAGACTCAACTGGATTCCTACTCTGAGGGTGAAACTCTTCTTTCTGTCCTCTTTCCTCTTTCCTCCTCTCACAGACGAAGCAAATCAACATGGCCAAATGGTAGAGCACATGCAGCATTCCCCACCGCTGTCCGAGAGGTCAGTGCCTATCGTCGCAGATAACAGCAGCGTCTGTGTTTTCTTCTATATTCACTGTATTCAGGGCATGGCTGTATACAAACACATGCACACACACACATGCACACACAACACAAACTATCTGCAATTTAGTTTTCATATCTAATCTTCATGGCTTGTGTGAATGTGAGGATATTTCATGGAGCCTGGGTAGAAGACTGTGTGTGTGTGTGTGTGGTGTGAGAAACAGTGCAGGCTCCACTCTCTCCTCTGGTGTCTGGTTGCCTATCCCCCCTCCTCCCCCCTCCTCCCACCCCTACCTGCAGGGGCGTGCGGCCGTCCAGAGGGGTTCCCAGGGGCTGTCTGCCGGGGCTGGACTTTGTCTCGCTGTCGGCTGACGTGTTTCTGTGCCTGCGTTCCCGGAGCCCCCGCCCCCGAAGCCCCCGGCAACGGCCCCGGCCACGCGCCCGCCACCGCTCCCAGCGCCACTGACCCGCCCTGACGCTCAGTGGTAAACTCAGCCCGGCCTGGCCTGGCTCACCTCGCCTCGCCTCGGCATGATCTGCCCGGCCTGGCTTGGGGACCAAAAACCCAAGGCTGCTGTGTTTGCATACTGACCGTCATCTGCACTCCCTACTGTAGCCTCCATTCTGGCTCAAAACTCAACCTCGCCTCTTGCCAGTCGCACCCTCGGCAAGTCCGCATTGAGAGGCCAGTGCCTCGGCAGCTTGTCCATGGTATTTCTAACATGGCATCGAAAGTAATTGCACTCGTTTCTGCATCTCAGGCTTGTAATTGTGCATGCAATGCAATCAAAAAGACAATAAGTTTTGGTTTGATTTCCTCATGAGAACTGCTTTCTAAGATGGGGCTCGTTTTTTGAGATCTGATCAAGCTAGAATGAGTTTTCAAAAAAAAACAGTTTTGCTCAACATCTAAAAACGCAATGAACAAGCTTTATAAAGTTGGATCTTGATAAATGGAGACCAGATCTTTCCTTGTGTTGACACATGCCCATCCTGTGTGAACACTATGTCAGTCAGTGGGCTGTGAGTCCTACTGCCCACCCTCTGCAGAGAAGCTTGCACATGGCTGCTCTGTGCTCTGCCCTGCTGTCTGGCTGGTGCCTGAACAGTCATTCTGTTTGAGATACAATAGGACAGAGTTGTTCCTAGACACTGATCTGGGGCCAGCCTTATTGTTCCCCCCCTGCTCTTCTAGGTATGGTTTGGATTCAGGAACCGATAGCTGACCCTAGATTGTGTGACTGAGGATAACGTCTATCCTGAGTGTGTTTGGTGTCTCTGCGCAGTGTGTGGTGAGCCATGTGTTGCGCTGTGTTGTTCTTCCAGCAAACAGCAGAGGGCGTCAGTGAGCTCAGAGGACACTGAGTCAGGGCGGAGCAGTCCAGACCCCCAGTCCCACTCTCCTCAACACCAGCACAACCGCAGGAGTGAGTAACACTCCTACACACACATTGATGCCATTTGATACTTGGTAACTAAATGACTTGTAAAGGATCAATTAAGGGAAACTGATGCCTGACATGCTCAGTATCACATTGCTGTTGCTGTTTCTGCTTCAATCCAAACTGATGTAGATGTTTGACTTCTTCCTCCTCAGCAGTTCAGGTGTATGTTGACCTGAAGCAGCACAGAGGAGTTTTGGGGAAAAAGGCGGAGCTACTGAGATTAGCTTTTGATTCTGCCTTCTTGGTAATTGCCCAGTAAGTGCTAAGGGTAAATACAATGTCAATATAGTTACCAAGTATCTAACTGGTTACAAACAGGTGTAATGTCCAAAACAAGGTATGTTTTAAATACCTGTAACAACCAAAGTAATGTGGTGTGTGTGTGTGTGTGTGTGTGTGTGTGTGTGTGTGTGTGTGTGTGTGTGTGTGTGTGTGTGCGCTCTCAGGTTGGCCCGGGGCGCATCACTCAGTAGACATCTGCGAGGGTCTGGAGGAGTGGCCTGGAGGCCGGGACGCCATCCACCCATCTGACACTGACGAGGAGGTTTTGGTACAACTGGTGAGACAAAGTTACACTTTTCTTTACCGAAAACAATCACCAGACAAACAGACGATGATCAGTCAGATCCTCCCAACCTTTCACACCTGTCAATCATGTATTTTAGGCCTACGCAGATCCAGATCTATCGTCTGTCTGTCTGTCTGTCAGTAAGATTGACTAAGATTGATAACAGACATTGACAGTCCTTGTACGTGCAAGTATAAACAACCATCATGCCTTGTGACTGCTCATTTTGAGTGACAGTGCTTGACAGTTGTGGTTGTGTGCCAGTCTCCAGGCAGGTACAAAGCGTTGGCTGACTGTCTGAGGAACGGAGGAGACAGCGTCACTATCAAATGTGGAGATGTCATCCAGCTGCAGCATGAAGACAACCAGGGCCTCTGGTGATTTTTTAGACACATGAATGGTAAACTGGGCTGGCAGGGCGGCCTAGTGTTTAGAAAACCTGTCCTGTAGTAGAATGGTCACAGGTTCAATCCGTGTGACCTGGGAAAGTGTCCTTGAGCAAGACACCTGAAGCCCTGCTCAGCTAAATCTCAGCTAAAATGCCTAAAATGTAAAAGCAAACGTACACTGTATGCTGTAAATGCGATGCTGAAATTTCCTCTGTTGGTTTTCAACATAAGCAGTCTTACTTTCCTCATCCCTCAGGCTGGTGAAGAATCTGAGCCGGCAACAGGAGGGCCACATTGCAGCCACCAACCTGCAGCTGATTCTAGGAGACAGCAGTCGAGGACACTCCTCCAGGCTAGGGGGTAAAGAAAAGACTTCCAAGATGACCATATGACGTAGCGCATAGCATCTCTTTACTCCAGTTTCAACATCTTTCTGTTGTCTTGTAGACCCAGGGAATCTGAAGGCCAGGAAGCTCAGCTCCCCATAGGGAAGAAAGCACAGAGTATGAATCTAATGTTAACCTACGGACTGGCAGACTGAGCCACAGCTGTCTAGCGGACGGACTGTCAGCTTGGCTTTCTTCAGCACAATCCAATCAGTTGAAATAAAATAAAACACATGGACCTTTGATTGGCAATCTCCTGGACCAGTGTTCCCCTCTTCTGTCTCCGTTGATGGACGCTGTCATTGAAGATGTTAGCCATTGCACAGAAAGACAACAAAAGGTGGCGCCCGTGCAAAAGGTACAGGAACTATCGGCCCTCTTGGACAATCAACAGCCTCTCCCTGGATCCTGTTCGGTCTTCCATTCTTCTGATTGGTGACGAATATCTTCCTCCTGGCGCTCCTCCTGCAAAGCAAACGTCATCAGGATGTGAAGCTAGACACGTTGCTGCTGCTTGAGTGGGACACTTCACATTACATGGACTCTGAAACATTTTTCATTCCATCCTCAATCCAGCTAATAACTGAGATCGCAGTCTCTCCGAGCGGTTGTGTATGTGTGTGTGTATGTGTGTGTCGTGTCGTGTTCATTCGTCTGAGCATGTCTGGTGTGGATGCTAACCCAGGATTTGCCTGAAACATTTCTTAAAACGTGACTTTTGTACATATGCAGTATCATTCATTTTTAACACGTACCTCAATGTTTGTTTGTGTAGTTGGTTTTACATTTTCCTTTTAACGAGTTGATGGTATTTTTCTTACATTTCATTCCTTAAGGCACTTTTCTTCTACCCTCTCTAAGAGTTAAAATGCCAAAATGTGCCGTGCCATAATGCCTTTTTATTCCTGCTCTTTTTGAAGTGTGTGTACTGTTTGCTAGGCAGTATCAAATACGCAGTTCTTGCTTCTACCTGACCTCACAGATATTCAACAGGCACTTTAATAAGGTGGAAAGACAATAGAAAAAAACCTATTGTGTATTGAATGGCAGGTTGTCCTGTGCTTGGCGGTATACCTCACTCTATATTTCCCCTTATTCATACTGCTATTTCTTCTGTTTATTCATGGATTCATTATGTGTTAGTAGTGAAGGCAGGTGAGACAAAACCCCCTGCATGCAGGCGGCAGTTGACATGTCAAGGATGGTAATCCAAGACACAGGCAGAGATGATGAAGATTGATAGGAATGTATTCCTCGGTGTGTGGGTTTGCGCCGTAGAGGTAAGGGAGGCGCGTGGCCCAGAGCACCGCGCGCACTGTCATTCTCCTCAGGATCTCGCTCTGCGTCTCCGCTGGGAGCCGACTGTCAGTCAGCGCAGAAGAGAGAAACATCACGCTGTCTGCGCCCCTCCATGGCGGAGGCAGATTGTTTCCTCCTCTCTATTACAGCGCGGTTAATCTCGGGTTCCCCATTAAAAGGGATCATGCAGCAAACATGAAATACACCCACTGTGTCGAACGCTTAATTAAATATTGATTGCGGACTTATATGAATTTACCACATAAAAATCAAGGCCCCGGTTGGAGGGCTGCCTTTGATATGCCGCGTTTGATGTGGAGATGAGCCTGGAAAGCAGCGGGGGCCGCCTCGCGCTACACATTTCCTGTTGTTTATTTATTTATTTCGCTGTCATGTTGTTCCTTCGCATCGTGAGGTATCTGCGCAGCCCCAAATGAAATGATGTCTCCATACATTTACAGGAGCTACACGCTTGACTGCACAACGATGCACCAAATCTTTTTTTTTTTTTCCTTTTTCGCTTATACGACAAGATTAGAAGGTTTCTTTGTGACTTCAATCCAAAATGCTGCAGATTTTGCACTGATTTTCCAACGTGGGAAGAAAAAAAATGCTTGAAATATTGTATTGTATACTGTATCCTGATAAGCCTAGTATGCTTGTTGCTGAATCTTTCTTTAGGAAAAAAATGCATGGCAACAGAGCAATGAGCAGGTTTGTATTGTTAGACAGTCATTGTTGTTGACTGGCTCCTTTTTGTATAGCTTCGGAAATAAGTAAGAAAATAAAAAGTATTTATTGCAATAAATGAGATTTATGAGATTTGTTTTCATGATAGAAATGATTCTATAGCAGTCTGTTTAATGTTGATGTAATGTTTGACTGATCTAAGGCTGCTCTTGTATTTAAAAGTGAAATGCACCCACAGTGAATCTATTTCTAAAATATACTTATTTTTGACGCCAGATTCACTGTGGAAGCATTAAAAGATTTTCCTGTGTGCTTCTTTTCTTTGATGCTTGGGTGTGCATAGCCTTTTTGTTTTTTTTATTAATAATAATGTATTACTTGTAAACCAGCAGATGGGAGTGACGTCATTTCATAAGGTTAACCAGTTAACAATGTGAAGCTGATGTTAAGTAATACTTCATATCCATTATTGGTTTAACACAGAGTTTACTTTCCCTGAAATTACAGGGCCTTTTATAAAACTCACACCTCGCTGGAAATGTTGCACATGCATTCCTCCTAGTTTTCCTGTACTGGAGAGTATATTTGACCAGACAGCTCAGAGTGCAGGGGCTGTTGCAGGGTTTGAACCTATGGTCTCCCAGTTACATGAGGTTCTCACCACCACCAGGCCCATATGTACGCCAATCTTAAAGAAATACATTTTCGTGTGCTGTGATAGAGACATGATCCCCTGGGACGGTCAAAGAGCATCAAGACATTTTATTTGAAATACAACACATGTCTAATACAGTAAAATGTGTATGTTAACTCCAACTCTTTCAACTCAAAGGTCAGGTTCTTCCAGATTAACTGCTAGCCTCTGTTTAGTTACTCTCTTAACGTGGCGTATCCAGCGGTAGTAGTGGGACACCCGGGTGTACACGCCATATTTCCCTTCCTTCGCACACTCTTCGCCCCAACTCACGATGCCCGTCAGGAACCACGTGTCGTGAAAACGGTTGGCATGAGGACCTCCGCTGTCCCCCTGGCAGGAATCTTTGGCCTCGTCGTGGTATCCTGCGCAAAACATGTAGCGCGTGATCCTGGCGCTGCTGCTGTCCTTGCACTCGGTCCGCTCTGTGAAGGGAACCTCGACCTTCTGCAGGCTGTCCGCCGTCGAACCCTGGAAACGAATTCGGCCCCAGCCGCTGACCGTGGCGGGGGAGGCCTCCTTCACCAGGGCCTCGGTGAACGCCTTGGGCCCTAGGCAGATGGGACGGGCTGTCGCGGAGAAGTTGATGGGGCGTTGGAGGCGCAGCAGGGCGATGTCGTGATTGTACATGCTCACGCTGGCATCGTACCGCGGGTGCATGTGCTGCTCCAACACTTCGTGATCCTGCTCAGTGCCCTCCTTGGTGTAGACGTTATGCTCCCCTATAGGAGGCCAGGGCACAGATGTCATTGATCAGCTCCTCATCAGCTCAATCCCCTGCCCCCCTACCAACTCCGCCACAATAGTGAATTAAACCAGCAGCAGCAAAATGAGTAGTTGTTAATCAGTGGCATGGAGTCTTACCCACTCTGATGAAGAAGGAGCCCTGTCCCTCCGCCAGGCAGTGGGCAGCAGTGATAACCCACAGCTCAGTGAGAATGGAGCCGCCGCAGAATACCTGACTGCTAGGACGCGCTATCAAGGCTACCTGGCCAGGAGGAGGAAGAGGAGGAGGAAGAGAGGAGCGGTGAACAGCTACAAGGAATGGACAGACGCCCCACCTTACCTTGTGCCCCTGCTTGCATTAAATACAACACATCCACTTTCATACTATACCTGCCATGGGATCTCTCCTGGAATGACCACTTCCCCGCCGACGATGCGGCTTTTGTATTCAGGCTTCTCCTCTGTGGGGACCGGAGCATCACTGTACTCCCACAGGGGCAGCCTGCTTTGGGACACGTTTACTATAGAGGCATTTGTTGCTGGCAAAGGCACCGTGGTACCGGCTGGAGTCGAGAGAGGGGAAGCAGTGGTAGTGGTGTTGCTCAGTGGGGTGACGATCTGCGGGCTTGCAGTCTCTTTGGCGAGCAGAGACCTTGTGGACATTGCACTTATCACTGTCAATACATTTCTACCACAGGGGAATTCAGCTGGTAAAACGAGAGACACGTGTTAACATTTCATCCTTGTTAGAAAAGTTCTGTGGTAATTAAAAGTCAGCATTATTATATTCAGCAGAGAAAAACATTGGATACCCTGTGGGTCACAGTTCACCCCGTCATGTGCCAGCTTGTATCCCTCAGCGCAGGAGCACTTTGCTCCAAAGGTGCCCATTGATTCACAGAAGTGCATGCAGTCCCCGTTGTTCAAATCACACCTTTTAGCCGTCACTGAGGAGACAAGCCACATCAACAACAATGTTAATGATATAGCCCTGTCCCACACATACTTGTAGTGTGTTCCTGTTTCGTCATACAGTACGTCTTGCTTTACAATATGTGAGATCCTGTTATGTTTTGTCCTCCAACAAGTGTGTCAAACCTGCATTGTCTGTCTTGTAATGCATAGGCACCAATTAACCGAGTCAAATTGCACCTATTGCACTTGCAAATAAAAGTGGTTCTGATTCTCATATATTCAGTCAACACACACAGACGGCAACTTGAGTGCTAACAATCTAATTTTGGCTGGATGGGTGCCACTTATTCAATTTACAAGGGAGAAAAAAGCATCCGACATTTAATCCTGCGAGACTGAGATCCGATCAGATCTGACCTTCTCAGCAGTTTGGGTCATGTAAGGTAAAACAAATCTGATTACTTTTGATCCTATTTCTAAATCCAGCCACATGCCTTTCACTCACCAATCTCACAGTTCCTGCCGAGGAAGTTGGGGAGACACAAGCAGGTATAGGAGGCAAGGTGGTCAGTACACGCCCCCTGGTTCTGACATGGGCTTGACTTACACTGGTCTCCATCTGAGGGAACCCAGACAGAAACACATCGTCACCTCAGCACACTGCTATCTAATCACTGTGTAGTCCAGACTAACGAAAGACACAGAATCAACGTTATTACAAAATGATGCACACTAGACAAACAAACAGACATGCAGTCACCTCTGAGTCATGTCCCCTGTTTTGTTTGTGTTACTAGAATTATGAAGCCTTACCTACGTATCCCACCCAGAATTCCATCTGAAACAACAAGAGCAAAGCCTCTGATGAACGCAAGAAACAATGATGACAATATGTGTACAGTAATAACACAATAAACAAAGACGCACTGTCATCTCATCATTCTCAAAGGTCTCCCTGGCCTCTTCCAGGTCACATCTTTCCTCTATACACTCCCTCTCCAAGTTGCCTTGCATAAACTCCTCAAATATCCCGGTGTTGTAACGTTTCTGTCTCCGCAGAACGCTGTCCGCTGCCTGGCCAGACAGGAACACTTGTCCTGGGTTTGGAGCTGGGGCTAGAGGAAGACAAAGGCAAGTATAGTCATTGAGCCTGTGTTTAAATGACTTTCTAAATCTCATCGTTGATGTAAACAATATGTCACTTCAATCTAGAAGTATACTGCATGAAAAAAAAGAGTAAAACTGACAATACCCCACTTGCCACACAGACAACTTTACAGATTGAATCAAGCAAGAGCATCATAAAAAGCAGCCTCATACCTCCAGAGCCCAGCTGACAGCCCAACAGCAACACACACCATAGGAGACACAACACGAGTGGAGCCATTCCACTCTGCTCTGATATCGTGATGGACACACTCTGTCCCAGTGTGTGTCCACTCCAAAGTACAGCACTCTGTTTACGCTGAATCCACACACACCTACACACACTTGGTTGCTTGTTTGTCCAGAGAAAAATATTCAGACTTTGGAAAGCTAGTGTGTCAACATCCATATAAACAAAGAGACCCGGTGTTTTCTTTAGTTTGGATGTGTGGTTTTAGGGTTTTGTTTGTCTCTTGTAGCTTCACAACGAGGAGAGTGTAGAGCTAAGGCCAAAAGAACATCAAAATATCTGCACCATCGGCTGTTCACCACTAGATGGCATAGTACACCTCCAAGTTATTCAACATGGTTGATGGAAGGAATAACACAGTACTAATAGTGATAGAGTTGACAAGTTGTAAAGCTAGACCTTTAACATATTATCACTTCTAAGGAAGTTATTAATATATGCTCTTTACCTTAAAAAAACGGTCTTCCTGTAATTGATATCTATACATTGTAAAGATTTAACCCTTTCAATCCTGAGTTTGGTTCTTCTGATTACGACTTGAATCAAGTGTAGCCAAACTAACCCGTGCATTCTTGGGTCTTTTGTCATGTGAGAGCGGAGTTCGCTGGTTACTAGGCAGACATTATAAAATGAATCAAGTGAGCTCTCACACCATATGCCACTGTGCATGGTTTGGGCTCATGATAACTACAACACATTGACGAGAAAGCTCTGACCAGAGCGCCACCCCTCTCCCTGCGATTTACTGTCACGCCCATGAGCTCCCGCACCATAAAAGTATAGAGTCCTGTCTCATATGAACTGAGCATGAAGGTAAACTCTTGAATAATCCTTTTCCATTGTCTTCCTGTTTGTGCGTGTATTAGCAGCCGATGCCAGAATCAGAGTACACCCTTGAAAGAACGTCTCGACCTAAGATTCAGACAACCCAACCTCACTCTCTCATCAGAATTGTGCCAAAATCCATATTTCACTCATACAACATGAAGTTATGCGACGAAGGTGTAGTAATCATATTATTGCCTTTAATAAATGTTTTGAATCCGCTATACGTTGATGTAGCATTGGGAAATCTCTTAATTGTTCTGTCCTTTGTTAACGGTTCAAGTGATTGGCAGTATCTCGTCTGAGCCTAGAAACTGGTGAACTCTATTCTGCAAAATAGTGACAATGAGATTCAGGAACACCTGCAATCCTCAAACCTATGAATAACAGGTACAGGTAAAACACTGTTTACAACATCATGCAGCAAAGCCATCTTGACTTGCAGTTTCAACCAAATATTCCAAGATCTCTTTATTGGCAGTATCTAGTTTTGGCTGTGAGGTTCAGTATGGTGACATTCAAAACACAATAAGAACATACATACAAACATACAAGGAGATATTTGTCCTATAAATATGAATGATGTAAACCACATTTTATTACTGCATCAAAACACCAAAAAGCACAAAATGACCAGTGTTTTAAAAGTCACAAGATAACAGCATGTAAACTTCAAGCACACACAAAAAGTTCTAGACTGCATTGGACTATTGGACAGAAGTGCAATTCTATTTCAGGGGCAATATTTCCTATTATGTTTCACCAGCTGAGTAGAAAACTAGATCAAGAAAATGTATGACTCACATTCATTGAGATGGGGAACGTTATTTGGCCAAATATAAGATAAATACATTATACAGAGTGCCCAAATAAGGTTATAGGGCTGACATGAAGGCAAAAAATGGGCTGTTCTGAGACACAGGAGATGAAACATCACACAGAAAAAGTAACCTGTGACATCCAGACTGAAACACAGATACTAGAAGTCAGGTTGGAGATTGTTTGCAGATGGAGGCAAAAACGATCAGCCGAAGTCTAACAGACATAATGATCGGATGCTCCAGCAATACATTTTTTTCACAATTGAAAGAAATTGAGAGGGAGAAGAGACCTGCAGAACAAAAAGAGGAAACTGAAACACTGCAGAGAGAAAACTGGTGAAAGAGAAACAGAAGCTGAGAAGAAGAGATGTGAACAGCAGGCACAAGAAAGAGAGACAGAGTAGGCTACGGAAATGATTGAGGAGGAGAAAAGGGACGCTCAAAACAAAACTGAAAGACGACGAATGCAAGAAATGGAAAAACAAAGAAAAATACTTGCTGAAGCATAATAAAAAAACATCACGTCCAATCACAGTTTGTTATTAAACACTTTACCATATGCTGCTAATGTAGATGCAGACAAGAAAACTGTGATTGATTATTGAGTCAGTATGAGTGATTTCTACATTCACTCCATATTTTGAATCCGTAAGAACAAGAAGGCCTTTCCAGTACGACCAGCACAGTCAGTGCCCTTGAGAACGACATGGACGTCATATGAACTGTTGTTATTTTCAACCTGTGGTTTGTTTTCCAAACTTAGCCCCATGACCCTCTACCCTTTCATTATCGTACAATATGACTGCATCAGCCAATTAGGTCGATCAATAGCCAGGATGATGCCGTGGTCAAGGGTGATTGGAAGCTCGTGCTGATTCAGCATGCCAGTTGAAGATCAGTATCTGTGCTTCCACTCCGGTGTCACTCTGTGGTCTGGCCCATAGGATGCTCCCCCAGAGGGAGTCCCAGGTCTCCTCCAGTGTTGCCAACTATTGACTGGAGGCATTTATATTTCATTGAGTTGTTAAAAGGCTGAATAATTCATACTAGAGTAATTCACACTGATCAATAGAAGAGCTCCTCAATCACCTGGGGTGTTCTATACATTTTCATTATCATAGTTTTGTTTGCTGACTTGTCACTTGGGTCAAGTCAAGTCAAGTCAATTTTTATTGTCCCACTAGGGGAAATTTGGTTGCAGCCAGGTATTAAAACACTTTCAATCATCATAAAATAGAACATAAAAACAACATACCAGACAGAACACAGAGGCAACAATACAGTACAGTACAGTGCAAGATCACTTCATGTGAAGACAAAAGACGATCAAATAGCTGAGCGCAGAAAGTTCCTAGTGCAATCATTTGTGCAAATTCAGCCTTCTAATTGCAGACAAAGGAATCTTTCTCAATTTCTCAATTTCTCTAATCTCTATATCTCCTACCTGAAGGTAGAAGCTCAAACTCCCTGTGCAAGGGGTGGTCAGTACAGTCCAATATGACATGGGCCTTCCTTACGACTTGCCGATCGTAAAGGTCAGAGAGCTGTTAACACTGTGCCAGAGACTATGATTGAGTCATACTATTCATGTACACCCTTGGTACTCAGGAGCAACAGAACGTCACATGTTGAACTGTTATACATCTCTCAGAAGTCACATTTCAAAATCTAAGGCTCTCAAAACCAGAAAACCAGCAAAACCAGAATCCTACATAGGTGACAGATGCATTTCTCTCACCACTCAGGGGATGGTGAGTAGTGCATGCTAAACAAGCCTGTGTTAGATGGACAGAATAGATGGATGGATGGTTGAATGAATGGAATTAAGGAAAACAGTCTGTGACTGTGGCTATTGATTTTTGTAGATCTTGACGTCTCTCTCTGGCAGCAGCTGTGGATCTGTGGAGGGGATCAAGTCAGGGCTTGACAGATAATAAAAAGTCTGATGCTTGCTCAGTGCTATTGATTGTTACTGTATTGTATCTCTGGGGTGGATCTTCCCCACAGCCACTCATATTTACAGTATAGATTCCAAACATGCCCTTTTTGTGGCCTTTTCACAGTCAGAAGTCACATTTCACCAGAGACACAATGTCTAATTTGTAGAGGGGTGATGTTTCACGCCTCTCCTCTCCTCTCCTCTCCTCTCCTCTCCTCTTAAGCCTTAAGCGATGAATGATGCCAGGTAACTGAACAAAGACAACCAAAGAAAGCCACCTGGGACTGACCTGGAGATCCTGCTGGCTGTGTGGAGGAGGGCTGATAGCTGCTGTCTCTATCCTCGGCCTTAGCAGCAAAGCCCTTCCTAATCTCTCACTTTCTCTGAGTTTAACATCGCATCTTTATTAACCTCGTCAGGCTCTCTGTCTCTCTGGATGTGTTACAGCAGGTCCACTCTGTTATCTTATCACACTGTGGTCTGCAATCAAAAGTCATGATTGGATGATATTTGAAATAGACTAAGTATGAAACATTACCTCTACCAAATTAAAGTGCATTGTTGAATTTGTGACATTTGAATGATGCAATGCTTCTGATGTTTCTCCAGGCCCTAGCATGTAAACTATAATGTCCTCGTGTGTGTTTATACACGGATGCAAGCAAATAGAACTATGCTAAGCCGTTCGTGCATACTGCAGATGACATGTTGTGAGAGCTCTTCCTATCTAGGTTAGTTTCTGATCACCTTTGTCCCTCCGAGCCAGTCTTTACATAATCAGCCCGCTGGTCGTCTGAGGATGATGAGCTGCTGTCACTGCACATTACGGGGGAAACCGAGTACCGAGAGACTGGAGTCAGACTTCTGGATTCGTCATAGACTGTGTGTGTGTGTGTGTGTCTGAAGTGAGAACAGCACAACCGATTCATCAGGATATGAGCGAATTAATTGTTCTCAAGAGGCGCGGAAAGAAAGTCTTGCAATGTCACCCACTGGAAAACAGGAGTAGACAGATGCTATAATCATGTTTACCCGGTGTTGAAAATGGATACTTCAGGAAATAAGTCACGACTACGTACAACAGAAGCCGATGAACTCACGAAGAACAGCAAGCAGCTGCAGAACAACAATGACACGAGGAAACTCTTGACGCAGTAGAAGGGATGTATCCGTCAAATGGTGCCATTTTGAGCCGGCCTGTTGAACTGACATCATTAGTTCATTTTAGTGGAATTGAAACGGTGATGCGCTGGTAAATAAAGAGGTGGGTAAACAGTGACATCTGTCTGGTACACCATGCCGTCTCTTTATGAAGATTTAATCCAGATTTCTGCAACTGGGCTCATCTCACTACACAGTGAGCCTGTAATACCCACAGGGATCTCCAATGATGTGAGCTCTAATAAGAAGCACCGCAGGCCTCAAAGCACTCCCCCCGCCCCCCTTCAACCACCACCCCATCCCCTAGATATAGTCACTGACATTAATGTGATATTTGAGTCTAGCTCTGTTGATTAGCACAGTCGTCGTTCCTGTAAACTGAAGCTTCACACCCCTGCTTGCCCACGTGCATCCCCACCAAACCATACACTCTGACATTTCAACAACTGGCTTGATGTTCAGATGAAATCCAGCCAGTAAAAACACACAAGAGGGAAGATATTTTACCATGGGTGACTCACCTGGTGTTCAAAATGTCCTATCTTGATTAGAGAAATGATCACTTCCTGCAACAAATCCTTTACTCAAGAATGAAACACCCTGATAGAATAAACTAAAAGTGCCAATTTATAATTCTGCATCAGGTGAAAGTACTGATGGGTTTTGATATTAAGCATCAAAGGGACATGGCCAGTACACTACCCTGGTATTTCTGCACTAGATTCCATATTTCACGGACTCCTTGTAATAAACTCCAGGTTAGGTTCAAAGTGTCCGTGGCTCCGTCCTGCTTGGGCTGATTGCTCATCATCTGATTGCTTAACTTGGCTCTGCCTGAAAATCTGGATTGCATCATTCGTACAAAACTGGTTGCATGTGTTGTATGTAAAACTGATTTCTTCAAAGTGACTAGAAACTGCAGGTGTCAGATGGATGTAGTTGAGCGAAAAGTATTTGCTTCAAAAAATGAATTAAGAAAAAGAAGAAAGTTCCCCAAAATAAGTTAGAAACCAGCTACTGCACTCAGGATTCATTTCACCCACTTCCTCCACATCTTCTCTGTCCGAGGCAGCTTTTAGCCGACTCTTTTTTTTGACATTCAGTGGGCAAACAACAAGCTTTGCGGGCACTTCTGTCCAGGAGGGATGGGAGCTCCACTTTTAGTTAATGGTGGCTGAACATCCCTGAGCTGGCAGCGTCTCTCCATGTGGCTGCATTACGGCTCGCAGCACTACAGGAGCAAGAGTTTGACTTCTTATTTGTTAGCAAACCATAAAAGTACTGTGTTTCTGGGTCACTCTTGAAGGCAGTAAGCATGGGTGAGGGTATTTACTCAAGTAACACACTTTACTTGATTAAACAGCAAGTGTGTTTCAGTGAAATATCCCAATGAAAGGTTTTACAGACTGCTTTGTTCTCAATGTCTTGGTCTCGGTGGTTATATCGCTACAGTCACACACAGAGTATGGTAGTTACAGTCAGACTGCAGTGACTGTTGCCTCAGGTGGTCGTAACTCAGCTGCCAGTGGACTGATTAGGAGTGTCGGCTGCTGAGATTTCTCCACACGAAATGCAGACGATCCGACATGTAAAATATACCCCAACTCTGTGACACGGGAGATACCAAAATGCAATCCGGGGACCTGCCAAGTGAATTATGTGGTGGGGTTAGAGGGCGGATGTGACAGAAATACAACATCAGGTCATGGCCTTTAACCCTGACCTCTCTAGTGTTGAGGCAAACAGCTGACCCCATGCCGACCTCTGGCACTGGAGGTCACTCTGCTTGACCTCTGTGGGCTCAAATGGGCAGTCCTGACAGTAGTGTGACTCACACACACACACACACACACACATTTTATTATTTTTTATTATTTTGTCATTTGCTTCTCCTTCATTAGTTTAACTATAATCACAATTTATATAATTTATTATACTATTATATCATACTATTGTACTTTTTACAATAGTTGTACTCTTTGTTGAGGTCTGACAGTTACTCTTTGTTGCTACTGACCTCTCCTCTCCTCTTTGTTTTCTTCTCCTTTAACTTCTGCACAGCTTCACAAATAACAATAAATAAAATCTAGCTTGATCTCCTCCTTGACAATAAACGGACATAAGCTCTGCATGTACTATTGATAGAGTGGTTAGTAAGCCTGCAATTCTCTGATAACAGCAAAATGTTATCAGAGTTTTCTTGTGATGAATCCCACTGCAACACACACACAGATGCACCAAACACCTCCAGCTTGTATCCATGGTCATCAGTGCTCTTGTAATAGAACCAGCCTGATTACCTTATCAGCCACTCCCAGAGCTTCAGTCGGGCTAACACCCACAGTCAAAGGCAGAGGACTAAACCTCAAGCACAATATCAGAGCATAAATCACAGCCACATTGCCTCTCCGCCTGTCCCAGAAAATTATTTTAAGACTGATCCCTCCCAGCACCCATACAGCGCCCCCAAACATCACCTTGGTGATTTTCAGATCAGCGGAGTTGCAAATCTAGCATCTCCTCCACCATGTTGGTCCAGTGGTGCTCTGTGTCGTCCTATCCGACTGATTTATAACTCTGCTCTGTGTGCACATCAGGTGCATGGCTGTTGTCCATACAATTGGAAATTGATTTTCCATTGATTGCCATGGTGCATAAACACTCAGCAATAAGGCCGGGGGTTGGAGCTACGGCTCCCCAACGCCGTCGGTACTCCGATAAAGAGTACCAGATAAAGCAAATGTAATGTGACTAAAACTGTGACAGAGTGTGTAGGGTGTGTAAGGGCGCCAGTCAGGTCAGAGATGCTTTCCATCAACACTTGGGTGATTGATTGGTCATGCATTCATTCTCATACATCCTGTTCAGGGTCATGGGGGGTGGAGCCTATCCCAGCAGACATTTGGCTGAATGCAGAGAAATGACAACATTCCTATTCACAACTATGGGCAATTTAGAGTCCTGACTTTGGATGACTTTGGAAACCGGAGCACCTGGAAAAAACCCAAACCCAAACACAGGGAGAACACGTGAACTCCACACAGAACGGGTCGGGTCCTTGTTGCTGTGAGGCGACACTGCTGCCCTGGGTGATCCTTGTTCCCTGGAACAGCATCTCTCCATCATCTTAGTGAGGATGGCTGTTCAAGGACACACAGGGCCTACCTAATAACACAATTCTACCTGTGATCTCCTACTAGGCTGTTCACATTTACACATATATATATATGCCAGAGACACATGACAGGGGTACTGTGTGTGTGTGTGTGTGTGTGTGTGTGTGTGTGTGTGCCAGTCACCAGCACTTAAGTGAATTAATTGTGATTTTCTCTTTAAGCTCATGTTTAAAAGAAATAGTACAACAGAAGTAGTATCAGCTTAATTTGTGTTACATGTGGCTTGAGCAACCAGCAGGTAAACAAAAGCATTTCAGGATTACGTGGCATCATTGGACACAGCCTGAGATGTGACGTCAGAGGGGGGCGGAGTGTAGTAGTGGGTCAGGGGTTTCTGTGTGCTGTAGGTAGGCTGGGGGCTGAATGTAGCACTGTAGTATTCCTTACTGGAAAGGTCAATGGTGGGCTACAGGGCATAGACACAGTGGGAACACCGCACACTCACATTTAGTCTCTCTCTCTCTCTCTCTCTCTCTCTCCCTCTCCCACCCCCAAACATACATGCATATGCCATGGTGGTGAGTCAGCGCTCTACCTCGTTTCCTAACTCACCTCCACGTTACTCACTGATTGAGGTAAGGAATGACTAACATCTCAGCATGTAAGAGACAGCAACAGTTGTAATAATGTATTCCCATATTAATACAGTACACAATCAGTAGATCCTATAATGACATTATTGTACAAATTGGTCAATCAACCTCTACTCCAGTCAGCTAATCACATAAGGATCGACATGCAGGCTGTAATTAGTTAAGACCAGAGAGAAATATACGCAGCCCACTGGGGAAATATGCTAGATTATAGATTTACACACACACACACACACACACACACACACACACACACACACACACACACACACACACAAGCACAAGCACCCCCCCCCCCCCCCCGTAATTGATCAGGGCCAATATATCTTGTTCACCCCCAGCTCCCCTGCTATTGATTCCCAGTCTCTCCTCTGTGTTGGTGCTAAAACAGCCATGCACCTTCTTGTTACCCTGCTAATGAACAGAGAGACACCATTTAAAAAAAAGTATATATAAATATAAATATACATGGTATTGGTCACTGACACAAGAGAAAATCTAAGACAAATTGCTCAAGCCTGTCACAGCTCATGGGCCATAAATAAGGAGGTAAAGGAAGGGTGAACTATTCAGTGAGATTGAAGGCTGTCACCTGCTGATGGAATATATTTCATGACAAATTAGAGATATAAAACAAGAAGTATAAAAGTGAACTCTTTACTTTAAATATTCTGTATCAAATATCTCCACAAGAAATAGATGGTTTGCCTTATACATTGAAAATATGTTTTATTTCATGACATTGACCTGTAAAAAGGTTTTGGACCTTTCACTGTGTGTAGAAGTTAAACCAAGGGGCGCGTGTTAAGGATTATTCAGTTCACACCTCCAGATAAAAAAAATCATTTAGCATTTCCTGCTTTCATTGTTCATATTGTTTTAAGGCTCAGTAAAAAACACAATTGCACAATATAATATAAGAAGAAAAAAGACAGTGTGAATGATCCAGTTCTCGTGCAGTTTCAACACATTTTCAAATTGTTAAAGCATTTTAAAAAATGCGAGAGAGAGAACTGAAGTATAAAACTAAACTCTTGGTTCAAAAAGAGTGAATCTCAAAAGGACACCATAACGATTCGGCCTTTCTCGCTCTGTGAGGCGGAGCTACGTGTTGAAACAGGCCGCAGTGCTCCTTAAGCGTCTCAGGGAGATTTGAGCATGCGAATAAACTTTGAAAGGAGTCCAGTTTCTTCTAAAAATAACCACCATATAGATCTTGTAACCCTGAACCGGAGTTCTTTTACCCCTGCTGCCACTGAGCGCCTCGGAGCTGCGCAGGGCCAAGAGATGTGACCTGACGCCTGCAAAGATCCTACTGGGACTTCTGACTGAAAGAAGATAATAACAATTATCATCGTCAGAATAATAGTCTAGTGTCCTTTTGACCATTTGGGTTTTTGGATCCTTGGCTCTCAACTTACCTCACAACCCATTTCTCAGCAGGTCCAAATGAGGGATCAACTGTAACTTTTTGGCTACAAACTATATTTTTCTATTTTCTTATTGTCATATGAATTTGTCAAAGCAATAACTGAATCGCAACATAAGGTAAGGAGCTCATTTAATTCTATTTTATTTGTTAAGCCTACATGACCAAAACAATTCAGTTTGGATTATGAAGGCTATAGATAGATAACAAGTTTAAATGGTAACACATTTCTGGACACGTGGCACAATAACTTTTAACTGTAATTATACTTGAAAGGAGATGTCACACAACATTAGAGTGACACTGTAAAACATGTCATGATGTGTGCCGTATTTCCCGAGACCCAGGGTTGCTTAAAGTTGAACGCCTAAGCTAAACGTTATTTAAAGTCATACTAGGTGATGACAAATTGATTGATCTGAAGTGACGCTCTGCGGTAGAATTGCGCACAGACTTGAACTTCCCTCGCCGTGGATATATTCACTCCAAAAGTGTCCATTTTAACAAGTCATTTAGTCTCATCTTGAGTACTGAAATCTTCTTGTTCTTAAAACAAATGAAAAAATCTGTCACTGAAGTAAGATAACGCCACTTGTGTCCTTGTTTTTTGCCAACACGTGTCATTATCCTGAAACAAGGCAGAATAAAGCGGGTCCGAGTTGATTTGCATTGGAAACTGTGCAAAAATAGAAGATGCTACTAGAATGAATGACTTAGGTGATTTTTGCAGTGTATGGTATGTGTGTGTATGTATGGGCAGTGTAGCAGCTGTTGGGATCCCACTGCACATCTGTCATTCAAGAGCAGGCGATTGAAGCAACACCAGGGGCCGAGTAGAAAACTTTTACTGAAGGCACCATAAACCTTCGACGAGCAGAGAGAGAGAGAGAGAGAGAGATCGTGCGTTTGGAGAATGTTTACGAATGACGCATTCCAGAAGTCCCACGTGAACCAAGTTATTATAGGCAACCCCAGATTTCACAGTTTTACGCCTCACTACCTCTCTCACCCAGGTGAGTTTATCTCTGCAGTAGGTTAATATGATGGCGACATGGCTGTATCCAGTGAATACTGTCAGTCTCTACGGCATGTGGAGAAAGACTGAGGAGTTAAATGAGAGATTTGCGCTGTGACTAAAATATGAACACTGTTGTCTAATATACCTGCACCACCACATTATATACAACAAACTTAGTATGAATTATGCTTTAGAGTTGCCTGCTGCAGATTTCATGAAGCCTAATGAAAACAACACAAAGAAATTTCAAAATGCATGTGAACGAGATTGCAAACAAGACTGTAAAGGCAACTGGATGAGAGGAGCAGCAAGATGGTGAGCACCGTGCAGCTCAGTCTCCTGGGTTAATTCTTTTCTCTTCTAGTTCACGCAGCGGTTGCATGTATGGACGGACGAGGTTATGCTATTATCATTTTCAGCTGTGATGCCGTTGAACTCCAGAAACAAACAAACAAAAAAAAATCCCTCGTCTGCATCTGCCCTGTGCCGAGAGGAGCGCTCTCACGTTGTGTATCCTGTTGATTCTCGTGGAGCTCAGTAGAAACAGCCTCAGACAAGGAAACCTGGTCGCTCAGGCTGCACTGGATGGCATTTGTTTCCCCGGGTTTTGTTTATAGACAGAGGTAGTTTCTTTCTTTGAGCTAATTTTTTGCTTTTGAGCCCGATCTTGCTTGTTTTAAACGTCGAATAACCCCCCCACCTGGAAACCCCCAGCGCTCAATTTCGCAGCTTTTTTGCTCCGCTCCTTTGTCACAGAAGAGCAGGTCGTGATTTCTCTCTGTATGCAACATAACGGGATTCATGGCGGGAGCGTTGTCTTTCATCAATGTGCATTGATGTAGCAGAAACCGTGGAGGAGATAAGGTAGGCTAAAGCGCATTGTTAAAGCGTTGGGGGATACTGAGCAATAACAGAAAGCCACGCACGTTTGTTGGTATTTATTGAAACCATACGGGCTTTGTGGACCCAGTAGTCTATTTGTCGTGTGGCGCGTGAGTGTGTTTAGAAAGAGCACCAGTAGTTGAACGCTTTCATTGATAGCCTGTGAACACCTTGAATGTTGAGTCGCTCACGCGCTCTTACTGATTTGTTTCGTGGCCCTGCCTTAACATTATAGGTTACTGTTTGCGTTATGAAAAGAACATGTAATGTTGAGGACTAACTGTATTTCCCCATTCACAGAACCCTTATCTCAGCACGTGGAACCTTTGACCAGGATTTCATTGAGGACAGTCAGCGATTAAAGGGATTTCGATTCTTGTCCAAATCGGGAATTACACATCCAAACTGGGATCTATGAGCGGAAAAGTGGCGAAGCCTAAAGAAGAAAAGGATGCTTCCAAGGGTAAGAGGAGAGCCTTGCCGTGCACAGACTGCTACCACTAAATCACTGGTTTTAAAGCGACCGTGCTCCCATTCATCCCCTGCATGGTTCTCAAATCACCCTTTGAGATTTTTTTTGAAAACAAAGGTAGCCTACCCTCTGGCACAGTCCACGTTGCTATTGCTGTTTTAAATCTATAGTGCGGTGTTATTAGGCCTATAAAATGACTGCACAACGTTGTTGGTCTGAGATCACACGTTTTGACTTGGTTATGTCTTGGCGATCGTCGAAAACAGGGAATCAATCAGGCAAAAATAATCAGTATAGGGATTGTAGGCCAGTAGGACGCAGTGGGAAAAAAACATATTGTGAAAAAAAATGATTTTTACATTTAGAGTAAACGTGGTTGCTTGAACACGATTATAGTAATACCACATCATGTCTCTGGCATCCTGTTGAGATGTCCCTCTGTGTTCCTCGCTCGCACCTTATCCGCATATGACTCCAGTGCTGCTCAGCCTGGAACAAAGCATTCGCGTCATATTTGAGGTGCTCTCCAGTCTTGACGTGTGGAGCCTCTCGTAGCCTGAGCTCATGACCTATTGCGTAAAAGAAATTAAGCCTTGCACCTCTCCTCGGAGGGGGGAAGTAAACTGCCTTTCCATTGCCATGGAGACAGAGCGGAGACAGGGTTGCCAGAGAAACCTGGCGGGACGAATCAATGCAACTGCTCCAGCTACACCGGGGATGCCCACGACACTTTACGCACTGGCACGCGCGTTACTGCACCTTTGTTTTGGTGTGTTTATTTTGCTAGTCTAGAATATGAAAAAATCCCGCCATAAAACACTTGAGCTGACAGTTACATAGTCACGCAGCGACAAATTTCTTTCTGGAACTAGGCAACGACCCCCCACCCCACCCCACACCCCAAAACAATCCAGTAGTGGTCCATTGTCTTTACAGCCCCTATGCGGATTAGGATTCATGACTTTCTATTCCCCACAGATTATTATTTGCATGGTAATTTAGGATTAGAGTAGCAATATGGCCTTTTTGTTAACCGAGGCTGATGAAATAATAGATATATTTACTCGATGATTTTCTCATTGCAGCTGTTATTTATTTACAGTATAGCATTTATTTATTTACAGTATAGCATTTATTTATTTACAGTATAGCAATGTATGCTGGAAGCTCTTGTTGTCAGGTTCCCTGTTCTGTTTTGTGGTGTTCTGGTTTTCACCCACAACATATCATTACACCTAATTGTCTAATTTTGATGGCGTGGCCCGTTGATAATAACCTTTACTGTAACCGCTTATAGTGTATACAAAATGTTCTTTGCTTATTGCTTATTTTCTAAAGGTATTTTATCTCCTTTTCAATGTAACTAGGCCGTGTTCATGTTAAATAAGACTTCCTTATGTTTATAAAGTAAAGGTCAATTTAAACAGCACAGATAATGAGGTACACCCTTTATTCAGCAAATTGAGAAAAGTATATTTTTGCCTCATGATATTATTTTTTGAGGGCACAACCTGCTTCCCAACCTCTTGCAGGTATTTATGGTGAATTAATGGGTTCTAGTATTATAGTATAGACAACATCCTTGACAAAAAGACTAAAACTAAACTAAATAATTTCAGATTAGTTTCCTTCTCAGTTTATTATTGTAATTTCGGTTTTCTAAACTAGTTTTCATGTAGAGTTATCATATTAGTTTTTGTCAATGATGATGAATTTAGGTTTGGAGGTGGCACCAATAACAATAGCAACAATTACATTAGTAGTTTCATCTGCTGGAGAGAGGTGGCCTGCCTGCCGTCATAGTGTGCCAACAATAACTGTTCAAAATAATTAATTTGAAGATCAACGTCCACCACAACCTGCTTTCTCATCTCCCTCTGGGAATCATGGCATGTGTGAATATGGCTATGACTCATTCAAGCTCCAGGGGACCACCATCTCCAAAACCCTCAAATGGGATGAAAATATCTTAATCTTAGCCAAGAACATTCAACGAATCCCGGTCCAGTATTATTGATGCATCATTGAAAGCTCCACCAGTGTGTGGTTTGGCTCCGCTGCCTTCCAATTTTAGTAAAAACTCAAGTTTGCTATCTGCATCACTGAGAGGGTCACTGGCTGCCAGCTGCCCTCCATCAAGGACTCGAATGGCACAAGAGCAGGAAGTGAGAGGGGAAAATCAGCGCTGACCCTGCCAGCCCTGGCAACCACCCGCTCCACAAATGATTTTCAGGGAAACAGTCCATTAAAGCGAGAGCCACCTGCCATCTCAACAGCTTTTTCCTGAGCTGTTGTTCTACTGGAACTTCCGACTCCATTGCTCTGCCAGAACGGCAGTGACACCCAACGCCACATTCCCCCCCACAGTCAGTTGCACAAGAGACTCTTTTTTATACACCACATGCACGCTGGTAACAGTGGATATCGCACCACTTGGACTGTCACTCCAAATAGTCTCAGCTATCTCAGTCAGCAGGCTGCGATGACATTTACATTATTCTATAGTACCTATATGTTGTGTCTACTTTCTAACTGTGTTCTCAACTGTTCCTTTGCATGACATGGGAGTTCCTGTAGATCCCTTGTGCTGTGTGTGACATAGATTCAAAACTGGTTCACTGCTGTCGGGGGAAAACCTTGTATCTCTCTGTATCGCCACCTAAGAAAAACAGACTTTTTGCTTGACAAAGATTTTTGAGTTTATCCAAATGGTTTTGAAAAGATTTCATAAACCCAAGGGTTGTAGAATCTTCTCATCCTATAGAGAGGTTTAGGTAGGTATAGCGGTCTTATGAGCCACAACTCCACATTGTCCACAGCGAAACACTGGAAACAATGAAGCTGAGTAAGAGGCGTAGATGAAGCCCAGACTACAATACAATACGATACAATAATACTTTCTCAGAAACGTGTCCTGCATCCTGAGCAGTACAGTTTCACATAGTTGCACATATATACACATACATGAAGATTAGACACCATACGTAACTCAACATCTATACAAATTGACATGATGTGCACAACCCTAATATACAATATATAACACAGCTTAGCCTGAGCGCAGGAATTTGTTGTTAGTGAGAGAATTCTGTCTGGTGATGTTTTTTAAAACTAGAAAGATATTGAATACACATATTTCACACTGGGTTTGTCGTAGTAGTAATCACATTGCAAACTGAAGCAGTGTTCTTCTCACTGGAGCTGCACAGGACAACATCACGGTGAGACAAATCTTTGTAGTTTTTCTGGCTCGGTCATTGAAAGACCACGCTTCAGTGCTTCTTCTGATAGGGTTACATCCTGTCGCAGTACATGTGAAACCAGGATGCATGCAGAGAGAGAGAGAGAGAGAGAGAAAAGGGGAGAGGGAGGCAATAGACAGTGGGGTAGAGGGAGAAGTGTGTGTGTGTGTGTGTGTGTGTGTGCGGTGGGGCTCCGACACCACTGAATCACTTTGTGTTAGTTTCCCCCTGTCTTTGTGAAGCTGAGTTGTCCAGACAAAGTGGTGCGTCGACGCATAACATACCCGCTCTCCCAGCCTCGCAGCATCCCAGCGCCTGTGAACTAGAACACTTGTTTACATCCACTCATGTCCAGCATTGCTGCAACTATGCAGACATCTCAGCCTCAACTATTTGGCCTCATGGCAATAATACAATTTGTTGACAAAACGTACAATACTGTGTGTAGTAGTTTCCACTCCTTTTACAACTGTAGAGTCTTGTGCTCACTTTCTTACTTTATCCGTTTCCTGTACATGCCCTATAAATGCCACACAGGGACACAACTTTGCCTGCAGTTCTTTAACTCTCCTCACACTTCATGTTGGTCCATTGCATTGATAGACTCCCCTGCATCCTGCCTAGTGAGTGTCAGCCAGTGGATTCATGTCTGGATGGAATTGCAGAGCCGAGCGGAGCAGAAGGCATAAGTCATGCACATTTGCAGACAGATTAATTCAGCCCGAGGCCGAGGTGGAGTTGAATCAATAGATACCTAGAGAGGAGTTTGGAGTCACTTCATTAATCACAACGGGGGCAGCTCTGTCCTGCACTGCTCTGACACCTGCTCTAATCCCATCAGCAAAAGCCTACAGTATCATCAAAATGTTTCGATTAAGAGGCGGTGTCTCTTAGAAGAACCCTTTGAAAACACAAACCAATACAAACCAGAATACAAACCAGAGGATGTCAGAGGAAGTACAAAAGTTAAGATATCTGAAACTTTACCACAGTTCTTCCTCCCATTGCAGTCATTTTCAGATCTCTTGTAATCTGTATGTGTAAAATGTATATCCAGTTTGCAGGGCAGGGAAAGAGTACCAGAGTATCCTAAGAGTAAGAGTACCCTGATCAGGTAGAAGTACTGTTACTTTGCTGAAATGTTACTTAAGTAGAAGTAAAGTTATTGAGTTACTGAGTGCATTTTTTTTACCAAAAGAGAACATTGTTACTTACCGTATGATCTCTTCCATGCAATGTGAAAAGGACAAGAGGACGTATCACTCCCCGATATATTCTGTTTTCTCTTGTATGGAGAAAATGTCACACCAAACTCAAATTGAAAAAAATCTGTCAATTTATTGTTGCCTTGCTTATTAGCAAACATACACATCTCGTACATCTGCTTCAATCAGAACATTGTTAAGTAAAAGTAAAATTACTAACTTTCAAAAATACTAATACTAAAAGAAAAGTACAAGTATAGAAAAAGCTGCTCAATTACAGTAACAAGGATAACTGTACTTTATTACTTCCACCCTTGCCAGTACAGCTCCACCCCCCGCCAATAGAAATGCACTGCAATAGGCTGAACGCATCAAATGCAGTTGACAACATGCCCCACCTCCAAAGATGCAACTTAAACTTGTCTGTAAATATCGGGAGGTCAAGACGCGTTCCCCTGGAAGAAGATGTCGTGCCAGGGAGGTGGTGGTGGAGCCGTGTCCTGTCAGGCGCTTTTTCCTGGTGCTGGCGCAGATCCGGCCACGCTGCCCGGAGGAAACCGGCTCGCCTCACATCAGAGACCTGCCACTCTGCATCGCTGCCCTGCGCGCTGATCGGTGAAATGTTTGGGAAACGTTGAGAGCCTGTCTCTTCCGTTCCTCTGTCAGCCTGGGTTGCTAAACGACATGCCCTGTGATTGGTGTGTTGACTCCTGGTTTAATCTGTCTGTTGTGCTCTCTTGTAATCGGTTTACTTACTAAAGTTGTTGTGCTTCTGTCCAGTATGTAAATGGTTTAGTAGGACTTACTGAATTAGATCAAAGTGATGCCTAATGATAATAATAAGGAACTATATACCTCCTATACATACAAAATGCATTGTTACAGATGTTTTTTTTGATAGTTAGCAGTAGAGAGAGACAGGAAAGACTGGGTAAGAGAGCGATGACACGTGACATAGGTCCCAGGCCGGATTCAAACCCAGGACGTTGTGGTTATGTGGTATTTGCCTTTAGACCGCAGAGCCACCAGGATGCCCCCAAAATGCATTGCTACGGTCGATTACTCTCCCTTCTGCACACATTACAATGACATTACAATGGTGCCACGCGCTGTCTTACGTAATCACTGCCAGAAGTGTTCTGCCGCTAAACTCTCTAAATACCTGACTGCTCTGGTGCATTAGTCTTCCTGCTGCTGGTAATCCACAGAGCTGCATGCTGTCTGAGGTGAACCACTTCGTAAACTGGTCCTGTCTATTGGGACGTGTCTACCTCTGGTCGTCACTTGCCAGGCCACAGAACCAGTGACAAAATGTCACCCAGTGTCGCTGGTTCTCTGTCTATTGTCTTTCCTTTCATCCCATCTGTCTCCCCCCCCTCCCCGTCATACCCCATTTTCGTTTCTCTCCTGTGCTGTGTTTGTGACCTTTTGATTTCCTCATGTGGCGTCATCATTTGGGTTCCTCTCCTATCATTCTCACTCAGAGGGACTGAAGGGTTTTAATCCTTTTTTTAAAGAAGTGGTCATGAGTATTGAAAAATCTGCCTCTCTGCAGAAACTCATTGCTCTGGCAGGCATGTGGACATGTGGTCGGGTCATCTCACAACCCACCCATCGAAAAAACACTGTAGTTCTGAGGAACAAACGAGGCAACTTTATTTTGACATCTTGTCGCAGGCATTTAAATCTTTGCTAAATGATTGTCCCTAAAACGTCTCTTCTATCAGCTACTAGTTGGGTGTATTGTACTAAATTGTGAAGCGCTGATGTCCTTAAACTCGAACATCGGCTTGGCACTGTAATACAATGATTATCTCTGTGGGGACAGCTTTGGGTTTGGCTGCGGTCCCTTGATGTAGAACATGGCTCACGATCTATGAATCTAGTTTCTGCACCTGAGTTCTCTCTCATCAAAATAATGGCGGGGATCAGAGCTCTGTCAAATAGGTGTGGGATTATCTATGAGTTGAGGATTTGGGATTACAGCAGTTTTACTTTCAGAAATGCACTCCATGCTACTGTAGTTAATTCCATCTAAAGATAATCCCCCGTAATTGTGGTTATGTGTGTCAAACTGCACTGATGACAATAAATAATGTCTTTCCACAGGACTAGAAAATGTTAATGTTTCAGAGTGATTGTGTTTTTGACTGTTGACATGTACGGTCTAATATTGGCATCAGCTATATGGGCCTTGCTGGCCATTTCCAATAAACCCTAATACCTTAAAGCCAAGTCTATCACGGGGATTGAGGTTAGGCAGTCTTCATCTTGGCTTAGGGCTTTAATAGGAAGAGGCAGAGGGGGGCATGTCCATTTTCCCATCCAACCTATGATCTGCAAATCTGGACAGAGATGACGTCAGCAGAAAATGTCACATGAGTGTATCATGATCTGGTGTGCCACGAATTCTAGTACAGCTGCTGTGAAGAGAGCATGTTTCAATGCCATTGTCTAGCACACAACATATAGAGGAGATGGAAAATGGCTAACAGAATCAAATAGTCCCCATATAATACCTTTGCCAGGTGTGTGACAATCCTCCAAATCTCAGTGCTAATGGGCCATGGGCTCATAGTGGATCAAAATGCTCTTAGCCCATCTGAGATGAAGGAGGAGCTCATCTGTTCAACGGAGCATGTGGCAGCACTGACTCATTTGTCTGTAAGCTTTCACACCACCCTTAGCTCACTTTCAGACTGTATGTGTGTCTCATGCGGTTCGGCAAGAGCTGAATATCACAGATGTCTTCTTTGTTTATTGGCAAACAGACTAAGGGACCACTGAAGGTCTCAAAGACTCACAGAAGTGGATGTTTTTGTGACAGCACAGCTTGTTTTAACTGTAGATGTTGTAAATCCTGTCATCGTGTTTGTCTCAGACTTTCTTTCGGTAGAATTATGCTTTTTTTTGCAAGACACTGATAATAGGATGTAATTTCAGTGTGCAGTGCACAGCTTGGTACGATGGGATTAGCTCAGCATTGAAGAAATTCCTACACCTATGATCAATGTAGTTCTCAGTGGTTCTCAGTGGATAGTTATTTAAAAACGTTCATGCATTACTACATTGTAATATTATTACATGAGACTGGGGATGGGGAGGGAACACCTCTGGTGCAGCGGAGAGCTGTTGTATGTTATGTGGGCCGACTGAGGTCACAGAAGCAATTATCCCAAGGTCAGAAGCCACGAGTCGTCATTGTCATTGAAAACAACCTGCAGAAAGCCTGCATCGATTGTACCACACTCATCTAGCATCACTTTGAGTTGGAGATTGAAGAAAGGGGTGTTTCTTGCCCAGAACATCGCCTCTGATGAATGTCCGAGTGAAGTCAAGGTCTTGAAGTCATCTAGTGTACAAAGCTTTTATGGCCTGTGGATGCTCTATTTTAAAACATGCTTAGGATTAATAGTTCCTCCGGACACAAACTAATTAAAGTTGGTGAAAATTATAAAGCGGATTAAGACGAGGTAAGAAAGGGAGGCGATAAGGCCGGGCCACTGGTAATAAACAGGGGCTACAGGCTGGGAGGCAGCTAGCTGGCTAGCGGGCCCCTGTTGTACTCCTGGTGAGTGCAGCTTGAGCAGAGCAGATATTAGTGATTAGCCCTAGACTTTGTGGGGCTGGATCACCAGATGGACACCAGAATGACAGGCCACCATCTCCCCTTTACACACACAGAGAATAGTATTGTTCTAACAGGATTACTCTCCTCTCGCTCCCCCATCCAGCAAGCTTGTTAAACCAGGGGCTCACATCAGCTCCCATCAGTGCTCCAGCAGTACTCTAGCCTAAATCTATACAGCAGCAGTTGGCACAACATTAAGCACATTCTAAAGACAAGGCAGCATCTTGCTAGCATCTGAATATGTAGCACTGCTATGTAGCTGGCTGGTGGGTTGAATGCAAGAGAATGTGTAGCTCATCAATTAAAGTCCTGGCTGGCCCATAGCTTCACCTAACTGTCTGCACTATGGAGGTTAATGCTGTTGACCACATTGATCTGTGGGTCAGTCACTCAAAACAGCTGTTTCATTAGAATTGAGATCTGGACCCAGTCCCTAGAGGGATGTCTGAGGATACAGGAAACAATGAGTGTTTGTCTATTCTAGCTTGTCTGACAGGCACAAGGGGTCAACAAGGGTTTGCATTAGACCAGTAATGAAAATGGACATATCCACTGACATCATTAGAAATAAACAGCTCAAAGACTATGGTAGCTAATAGACAATGAGAGAGGGAGTGAGGGAGATGGTGAGCATAGAGAGAGGGAGAGAGAGAGAGAGAGAGAGAGAGAGAGAGAGAGAGAGACCGATCAAAGAGAGCTACAGCTGATCTGATGTTTATATATTATATATTATATTATACAATTGTATGAATGAATGAATGAATATACTTTATGAATGAATAGAAACAGAAATAGCATCAATAAGATCAGGAGAGGATATCAGTGTCGATAAATCCACTGCTTTGGAAATAGTTTTTTTGTTTGGAATGACCTGTATTGACTGCTGTAATATGAAAAATGATATACAGCAGAAAGCCATTAGTACCATTCCTCAGGGAAAGCTCATTCATTCAGCACTGACGAGGACAGAGAATAGACGGGTAATACACAATGAAATATTTAACAAAGTGGAGATGGAGGAAAACCCACAGTACCTATATGACTTTCTGAACTGGTGGCATTCAACCTCTCAATTGAAATGTTTGCTTGGTCATGTTCTGATGCTCAATGTGAGAGGACCTTCGGTTTTGGAGATGTTAGAAGGAATGGGGGGGGGGAAAAAAACAACACATTGTGAAGATGAATGCTAAATATAGCAACAATCCTTTGCTGGTCCCTGAAGCCAATTTTACACAGTCTGGAGTGGTGAACATCGCGGCTGCGCCTGCCTCCCTCTCACCAGGGAGACATCATTTCCATAATGAGACGCTGCCACGGCAACAAAGCCCCAATAAGCAGGGGGGCCGTCAGTCATGGGAGGGGGGGTGGGGGGGGCACCAAGGTCTGCAGCGCTGCGAACACGCTCACACACATGTACACAACACACACACACACAGAACCCTAGAGAGAGTCCATACAGGGAGACGAGCTTGATTAGAAATGAGGGGTGGGAAGGATGGGGCGAGGCAGGAGTAAATGAGGGTGTGTGTGTGTGTGTGTGTGTGTGTGTGTGTACATTACAGTGTTAACTATGGATGGGGGAGGTGCATGAGCCTGCTGGTGTATTTTGGAGGCCCGGTGCCTGATGTGTCTGAACTAGGACCTACAGTGACGGTCCCTTGTCGAGGCGTTGAGTTGTGTACTTCCACAAACTGTGTCTCAACCTCGTCATCAGCAGACCTTTTGGATAACAGCTCAACCGTACAGTTACCTACAGCGTAATTCAATTTCCTACCTGGCCAACCTTCTGTGTTTCGTCACATGTCATCAGATATTTTCAATGGTGAAAGATCGCATCGTTTCCACCGTTATTAGAGGAGACAAGTCGCTGCCCACAATGCAGCACAGAGAGAGAGAGAAAGACAGAGAGAGAAAAAAACATGGAGTGAGTAGAGAGAGGGAGAAAGAGAGAGAGGGAGTGTGAGCGAGCGAGAGATGGGGAGAGTAGATGGCAGGCAGTGATCTAACAATAATCCATAACAGCAGAACTAGCTGCCATAAAGGAGATGAACAGTGCTGTGGGCGAGATGAAAAGGTTACACGCAATAAAGACAAAACGCCTCAGCTTTGCTTAAAGGTTACGGTGGAGAATTAGGACAGAGACAGTGTTAAATTGCTTCCATTCCCTCGCTCACCACGGCTCCTTGAGTAACAGCTCCAGCAGAACTCAGAGCGGTTTCGTCTCTGATATTCCCAATTGATTTTAGTGTATTCTCTGGGAAGTGGCCTATATCATTTATAATAACACAGTGCATGTGCTGCATTGGTTCATACTAAAGTACTGCTGAAGAATAGAATAGAATAGATGGGGTAGATAGATAGAAACCGTCCTCCTCCTTCTTCTGACAGTTTTCGCTTTACGTCCTTGAGCTTTGTGTACCATGCATTGAAGTTGTTGTCTCCTAACACACTGACACATTGCAGACATATTCCTTATCTCTCTCTCTCTCACTCTCTCTCTCTCTCTCTCTCTCTCTCTGTGTGTGTGTGTGGATGCACGCTTTGTTGTATTATTCATAAGACAAAGCCCTATCTCAGCAACCTTTAGAATATGTCTGACACTGAAGGAAATATACTGTGACCCCCAACCAGCAGCCTCTGAGATTACTCTCATTTCCACTCGGTCCAAGTGTGCATGCGAGTGTGTGTCAGGTTTTGTGTGTCTGTGTGTGTGTGTGTGTGTGTGTGTGTGTTTTCTGTCTGGCCTGGCTGTGTTGTCTCAGGATTTTGCAGAGCCCTCTCCGTGTTTGGCTGTTCTCTGTAGAGCAGAATGGCAGGCATCTGGTGTTTGTTCATAGCCCAGATTTGATTTGTTTTGTTTTTTTGTTCTTTTGTGTTTGTGTGTTGCATGCTCAGCCTGTGTGTGATGTATGTGTGTATCTATGCTTTGACCATAAAGAGTAGTGGAGGAGGAAGCCATAGCCCCCCTTGCTTTGCTGCAGGGTAGTCTTCGGGTATCAGTCTACAGACTAATCTACAGACTCTTCAGAATAATGCTCTGCATCCAGTTGCATTCACTCAAAGTATAACACACACTGGACCTGCTTGAATTATTTAGTCCAAGTGGATATCTATAGATACACACATGCACTCAGGCATACACATACCACATACTAACATGCATTCATACTTCATGCCAGCAGTGAAAACATGCTTTTCCTCATGACAGGGAGCTCAACGTAGAGACCGCACTGCCACGGGTATGTGAATACATCTCATGCTTTAATAGTGAGCATAGTATGTAGTAGTGATAACAGACCAATGAACTGCACTGCTTCCACAAATCTGCACAATGTGATCTTCATGGGATCGTTTTATGATATAGTGTGGTGAGATTAGCATGGCTGCTAATAAAAAGCAACCATGTCTTCTGTCCCCGTGGGCACTGTTTGGATGAACAGACTGTTGTTTGCACCCTGTTTAGGCAGTCCTCACACCTGCTCTGTACACTGTAGTCAGTTATCACACCCATTACAGAGGTACGTGCAGGGCTCCTTGTGAGACACAGGAGAGCAAACAGAGAGAAAAACGACCTTTTTTTTGTCTGTCAGGTCTTTGAACTTTATTCTGTGTCTCTCTTCTCTCTGTCCTTTCATGCCTTCAAACGCTGTTAGACTGTAAAGGGAAGAAAAAACAACCAG